>CM046449.1:16189541-16789541 GCA_025506515.1 Flaveria trinervia | reverse complement strand
ATTGGGTATAATCACACTGTACCTCCTACAGATTTTACTCCCAAAACAGAAGTAAAATCTAAAGGTGAAAGCAATTCCCAAACCACATCATCATGTGTCTCATCCTCAAGTGATAATGCAAAATCAGAGGATGAAGTCAGTAATAGTACCTCAGCTAATCAATCTGCTGATGGTCTCACTGCTGATAAACACATGATCAAAGAAAAGCTGAGCACTTTAGGTGTTGTGTCACAAAGTATTCAAAGTACTAAAGGGAAAGTAACAACACCTGAAGAGCATTTCAAACCAAATGAAAACAAACATGGTTGGATAACTGCTGAAGAGTCTATCAGGAAATCCAAAAGTACTCATAGAAAATTTCTAAAGAACAAATCTTCAGTTGTTACAAATCCTCAGTACTTAATATAAGTACTGAGAGAAGAAAGTACTGAAGAACACACCTTCAGTAGTTACATCTTCTTCAGTAGTTGAACAACAGAAGATGAAGAAAAAGCCATGTGAAATATGTGGTCTATTCAATCATCTCACTGATGAATGTTGGTACAGAAAGGGTTCCAAATTCAACAAAGATAAAATCATTAAAAAAAATTAATAAAATGAAAGATGAATTTGAAACCAAGTTTGTGCCACAATCATCTCAATCTGATAACCCAAAGTTCTTAAAAAAATCTAAAAAGAAGGAAGGGGTTTATCATAAAACAGCTGAAAATATTCCTCATGGAATATCAAAACACCAGACTAAGTCTGTGTCTTTCAAAAAGGAGGACATGGTGAGTCACAGGAACCAATCAAAAACAAGTACTGATGTGTCTGCTGAACTGAAGGCTTTAACAACCAATCAGACACAACTTGTTATGATGGTTCAACATCTGTTGGGGAGAGTTAACCAAATAGATGTACGTGTGATTAAACCACTGAAAAGGAAAACTAAGCCAAAATCAAAGGAATCCTTTTCAGCACCATCTTGTCACACCCCCAAACCACAGCGGTTTCCCGCGGGGTGCGAACATCATGATTTCATAGTCACTGATCGACCACTACATGGTTTTGTAAAACATACATCTCAAATAAGTTTAAAATACATCATTGTTTAGAGTTAAATTTGCGGAAGCAATAGTAATAAGGTAAATTGTTTCAAAACATGACAATTACGAAAATGAATGTCCCAAACAGCATGAATGGCCCTAAACATGAGATGTTCCATGCTAGCTTAACTTGTTGCATCTATCAATTACCTGAGAAAACATGCATGAAAATGTCAACATAATGTTGGTGAGTTCACAGGTTTGAAAGTATTAGTAAACAGTGTAACGGACCACAAGTCTTTCCATGATTTGATTGTTGATCATACAATACTACAATATTATATAAGCACCGCAACCGAAGCTAGACTGTAACTGTAACAAATTTCCCCTACCCATGCCTACCGTAAGCATGAGTGTGAACAGGCTAATAATGCACCCGTTTAGACCTCCAGTCAAGATTAGGGTAATTAATCCGGGTGGGGGTAGTCAAACCCAATAGTACTATCCATGATTACCTCGCTTTGGGAAATAAACTAACGGTCCGATAACATGGGACTTTATACGGTAAGTAAACAACTTATATAACATGTGAAATCATTAACAAGTAAATGTCTCCAAGAAAATAGTAATTTGCATGTAATCTCCCCCAAAAGGAAAATAAGTAAAATGGGGCCGTGAAACTCACCTGTAATGCATGCGTGAATTCTAGCAATAGTCTGTATGTATGATTGGTCTAGGAATCTCCTAAACAAATTCACAATATATTCATGAGGTCATGATTACTAACCCCAGATGGTCATGCATAACTCATCCACAAAGTGAGTTTCGAAAATGTCACTTGACTAATTAGACACGTTGAGTCGTAAATGTTTTATTTAGATTCTTGTCTTCATAGTTAACTTCATAAAAACACATAATGTATTGGATGGGTTTTATATTAAGTATAATAGCATTATACTTTTTATGTGTATGAGTTTCCCTTTTTTTATCAAATATCTTCAAAAGTTTACTTTATATAAATATGGGCATTGACAGAATCAAAGGGATTTTTGGATTTGGTTGTCATCCTCTTTTCATGATACAAACATTTTTTATAAAATCTGATATTATTACCATATTTATATCTATGTCTTAGGATTCCAAAAATGTATAGCTTGCAATATTTAGCTAGGCTTAAGTCCCTCGAAATGGGTCATGAAGCAACAAATGTCAGTGCAGCATTTTTCTGTACATGTCCAGGGATTTCACCTTTTTGAGGGGTCAAATCTTACATTCACAAATAGAGACTATAGTAATTTTAAACCTAACACTTTAAGCTAAGTTACCAAAGAAGGAAAATCTCCATTTGGTTACTTTAAGCATAACTTATGCCTCAATCTTTCAGCCCTATCTATTCTGCCAAAAATTCAGGTTCAACACCTTAATCATGTTTGCACGTTTTGTATAGATTATAGTCATCTAAAAATTTCAAGGTTGGATGGGTTATAAACTAGACATCCTAAGGTTAATGTTAGGCTCAAGAAACTGTTCATTTGACCATGTTTAGGTCGAGTTATGGTGTCGAAAACATAGAACATGAATCTGCCAGAAAATGTCTTACATGTTTTGTTACTTTTTAAACTTTGCTAGAGCACTTTTGGATGAATTAGTGAATATGAACACATCATGATGGTGTATCGAAGATTAGAAACAAAGTGCTAACCTTAAACAAGCAAGGAGAAAGAGATGGTAGTCTTCAAAATGCAAGAAAAAGAAGACTTGATCCTTTGAACTAAGAACCACACAAGAAATAGGTGGGGAAGATGTTGTAGGATGCTTGAAAGCTTCAAAAATCACTTGATCTTCAACCAAAGGCACTTGAATCACCCAAGATTTGAAGGAAATAAGTTGAAAATAATATGAGGTGGTGGAGGTGGTGTCTTGGCCGAATTTTTAGAGAGGGAGAGGAGGAGAGGAGATGTTGGGTGGTGGTGGTGTATAATGCACATCTACTTATAAAGCCAAGTCATGCATTAGATCCACCTCTCTTGGTGTCTTGCTAGACACATATGGTTAAATGGATGAAAGATGGAGGTGGTCATTTATGGAAGGGCAACATGATGCTTTAAACCATGTAAAAGTTGTTACACAAAGATGGTAAGTCTTGAGCTTCACAAAAGGCAAACTTGTCTTGTGAGGATTTGACAAGGAGAAGAAGAAAAGAGATGTGGGGGGGAGGAGATAAGTGGACGGTTATGGGGGTGGGAGATGAGTTGATTCTTCAATTTTATGTAGTATTTGGTATTTGGGTGGTATTTGTTGCATTATAGAATATATATATATATATATATATATTATATATATATATATATATATATATATATATATATATATATATATATATATAATATATATATATATATATATATATCTATATATATATATATATATATATATATATTATATATATATATAATATATATATATATAATATTTTTACTCCTTACTTTTTAAAATACATTAAAATTGTATAAGTACTTGTATAATATCATATCATTTAATATTTATGATATGTTAATGATACATCATGTATTTAGTATTTACGTTAAAAGGATTCGTTCCGGGTAAAATATTAATTTACGTGATTAGGTTTATTTATAAATTTAAGTTTTTCCCATGTATTTAATTTAAAATCTAAAATAATTTGAACCAATGGAATATAAAATACTTTGAAATACCTTAAAGTACTTATTAGTACATATATATATATTAACTATCACATACGTTCGTGTGTGCCGGTTGTATCGCGTGTAAAAATGGTAATTACGCCGAATCACCGATGCATGAAATTATGCAATGCATAAAATGACTTCAATAACTGGAATTCAATTAAAATCAAGTATTATAGGTGTAATTATAACCAAGTCAAGGTCGGGTATTGACCTAAAATTGCCGGTTGTCACATACTCCCCATGTTAGAAAGAATTTCGTCCCGAAATTCAGTTAGGGTTGTTTGCAGATGCCAGGGTTTCAAACAAGTAAAGGTAGTTGAGTTTCATTTGGTATTCACGTTCCCAAGTAAATTGGGTCCTCGTCTGGAATTCCACCGGACCTTCACTATGGGAATGCGGCTTCGTTTCATCTTCTTTACCTCTCGATCTAGGATCTCCACGGGTTTCTCAATAAAGTGAAGTTGTTCATCAATCTGAACCTCATCGAGTGGTATAACTAGAGTTTCATCTGACAGGCATTTCTTCAGATTTGACACGTGGAAAGTGTCATGAACAATACTAAGTTCTTGAGGAAGTTTGAGCTTGTAAGCTATAGGGCCAATCCTGGTTAGGATTTCAAATGGTCCAATGTATCTAGGATTTAGCTTACCATCTTTTATCTAAGGGAATTAAGAGGCAGTATAGCATTCCAAGAACTCCTGAACAAAATGGAGTGGTGGAGAGAAAGAACGAGACCCTTATTGAAGCCGCAAGGTCAATGTTGGCTGATTCTGGTTTGCCACTAACTTTTGGGCTGAAGCTGTCAACACAGCTTGCTATGTGTAAAATAGAGTGTTAGTAAATCAGAGGTTGATGAAGACTCCTTATGAAGTGTTACATCATTTGGCTCCTCTAATTTCCTTTTTTAGAGCGTTTGGGTGTCCATGTTACATTCTTAAAACAAAGGATCTACTTCAGAAGTTTGCATCAAAGGTGGATGCAGGGTACTTTGTTGGGTATTCATCTACTTGCAAGGCATACAAAGTTTTTAATTGCAGAACAAAGATTGTTGAAGAAACCTTGCATGCAAAGTTTAATGAATCTCCAAAGGACAAAATTCCACAAAACCCTGTGGAGTTATTTGATTTGGACATACTGCAATATGTTCCTTATCAGCCTCCAGCTGTTGCAGATTCTATGAATCCATCATCTCCTGCAACTAGTCATCCATTTGATTGTACAATTGCAAGGTTTAGTGATCACCTACCTGAGTCTACTAACCTTGATGTTCCTGTAGCTTCAACAGTTCCATCCATAACAAATGCTGATGAGATCTCTGATTCCTCTACTTCATTTGAATTGCCATCTCATTCTAGGTTTCAAGAGTCTGGATCAACATCTGTTGCTGCTAATCTCTTACAAACACTTGCACAGATCTTATTGAGTACCAAGAACTGAAAAATCACCCCATGTCTCAGATCATTGGTGACATCAATGCTGGTGTCTCAACTAGAAGTCAATTGTCCAATTTCTGCTTTTATGCTCTCTTCATCAGTCAGCAAGAGCCAAAGAACTATCATATTGCATTAATAGACAATGGATGGGTTGAAGCCATGCAACGTGAGCTTCTTCAGTTTCAAAAGCAGCAAGTGTGGGAACTGGTTCCTCTACCCCAAGGTAAGTGTGCAATAGGCACTAAATGGGTGTTTAGGAATAAAACTGATGAAAAAGGTCAAATTGTCAAGAACAAGGCTAGACTGGTTGTACAGGGGTTTTCACAAGAATAAGGTATTGATTATGATGAAACCTTTGCCCCTTTAGCCAGACCGGAGGCAATCAGATTGTTCTTAGCTTATGTTGTTTTCCATAATCTTAAATTTTTTCAAATGGATGTCAAAAGTGCATTCTTATATGGTAAAATAAAAGAAGAAGTTTATGTGTGTCAACAACCAGGTTTTGAAGATCATAAACATCCAGATTGGGTGTATAAGCTTGATAAGGCTCTTTATGGGTTAATACAAGCTCCCAGAGCCTGGTATGAAACACTGTCTAACTTTCTTCTTCAAAATAATTTCACTAGAGGCTCCATAGATAAAACGTTGTTCATTAAGAAAGTAGGCATGCATAAGCTCCTTGTTCAAATTTATGTAGATGATATTATTTTTGCATCCTCTGATCCACAGTGATGCCTTTACTAAGTTGATGCAACAAAAGTTTGAAATGAGTGCCATGGGAGAATTACAGTTCTTTCTGGGTTTGCAAATCAAACAAATGGCTAATGGAACTTTCATTCATCAGTCCAAATATACTAAGGATTTGTTGAAAAAGTTTGATTTACAAAATTGTAAGCCCTATTCTACTCCCATGTGCAGCACCATACAACTGGATGCTGATCAGAAAGGTAAAGCAGTTGATGAAACTCTTTACAGATGTATGATTGGTTCCTTGATGTACCTTACAGCTTCTAGACCAGACATTATGTTTGCAACTTGTGTCTGTGCTAGATTTTAGGCTGCAACTAAAGTATCCCATATGATTGCAGTCAAAAGGATCTTTAGATATTTGCAAGGAACTCAATCTCTAGGACTTTGGTATTCCACTGGCACTCTTGCAAATTAGTTGCTTTCTCTGATAGTGACTATGCAGGGTGTAAATTAACCAGAAAATCAACCTCTGGTGGATGCCAATTTCTAGGCAATTGTTTAGTTTCTTGGCAGAGTAAGAAACAAACTTCAGTTGCTACATCCACTGCTGAAGCAGAGTACATTGCTACTGCAAGTTGTACATCTCAGGTACTCTGGCTTCAGAATCAATTACTGGATTATGACATTACAGAGACTAAGACTCCTTTACTGATGGACAGTGCTTCAGCTCTTTGTATTGTTAAGAATCCAATCCAGCATTCTTGGACCAAACATATTGAGATCAGACATCATTTTATCAGGGATTGTTATGAAAAAGGTCTGATTGATCCAAAGTTTGTTCCTAGTGCTGATGAGCTTGCAGATATATTTACTAAGCCTTTGGACAGTGCAACTTTCCAAAATCTTATGCTAAGGCTTGGTATGCTGTAGCTTGAATGATTTGACAACTACTGATGATCTCAATTCACAAGTACTGATTAGCATTAGTATACAGCTATCAAAAATAAGTACTGATAAGTTATTTTATCTTCTAGCAGTTTTCATAACTACTGAAGACTAAATTACTTAAAAGTACTGAAGTACTTTATTTGTTGAAAAGTACTAATGTAGTTACAACTACCGATGTGGTTACAACTACTGATGTCTGTTCTAACAGATAAGTACTGATGACCAATGAAACATCTGAAAATCAAATAATCTACTGAGTAAGTGTTAAGGTCAAATGAAACAACTGAGATCTGTGAATTGACGACAACAACTGATGAGCAATTTTACTCTTCAATTGTTTCAAACAACTGTTGTTTCATTTCAAAACAACTGAAGCCAAAACCAAGTCTTCGGTAGTTTCAAACTACTGATGACTAACACCAAGTCTTCAGTTGTTTACAACATCTGAAAGTTAAAACCATGTCTTTAGTCGTTTTCTAACAACTGATGACTAACACCAAAACTTCAGTTGTTTTCTTTCAGCCATTTCATAACCTATAAATACCTAACCCTAACTTCAAACTTTTCATAAGTCATTTTCCGAATGTTCATATTCCATTAATGGCGACCATGCAAATCAAACCACGACACAACTGTGTTGCCTACTTCACAAAATTGGCCTTTTGGACTAAGTTTGATGATGCCATTGATCTGATGGTTGATTCCCCGTATCAAACTACTTTTCTTCTGAATCCAACCATCTATCCCGATACCCTTCGCCAATTCTGGACAAATGTCAGTGTCCATACCGGTGAGAATGATATAGCGATCACTCTTTAGTAATTTGTAAACCAGAAGAAGGTGGTCGTCACTCCTTCTATCATTCGCCAAACCCTAGATCTGAATGATGCCACCTTCATCACCAAATACCCGAAGGGCATCACTGATCTATCATTCGTCAACCATGGGTATGCGGGCGACCTAAGTGCTACCACCATTCTGAAGAAGCACTTCCATGATGCTGAACGTCTAATCTTTCATATGATCAATGTCTGCCTTGCCCCTAAATCCTCTTCATGGGATCAAATGTCATCCAGGTGGCAGCAGGTACTATATTCTATCCTTGAACGCAAAAGCTTAAATTTTTCTGAAATTATATTTTTGGAATTAAAAGATCTGGTAATGAAACCTGTGGCTAACAGATGGATATTATATCCAAGGTTTCTTATGGCCATAATCATCAATCAATTAAAATCTGATAGCCCTATTGGCCTTGGAGTCCCTGCTGTGGTAGTTTTACCTGAGGTATACTCCAGGCACAACTCTAACCCACAACTCAAAGAGGCTGCCAAACTACTAAAACCTAAGCAGAAGGAACCCACAGCCTCATCCTCCAGATCCAAAGTCCCCTCCAAACCACAATCCAAACAAACCAAAAAGGCTACTTAGGGAGTTGAGTCCCCTGATGATGCCCCTGCAACAAAAAGGTAGGATGAAACTATGGGTAGTAATCCCCCTGTAGTTTCCAAGACTCTACCAGCTGAAATCGCTCAGGTATCCTCTCAACAGGATCCTGATGCAACCAAAAATGGGGAAACCACATTACTGGAATCTCTCTCACTTGAGAAGATTGCCATTGAAGAGCACCATTCACCCCAGGTGCAATCTTCTTCATCCTTATCTCCCACTAAAGTCACCCCTACAAGCCCAACTGTGGTTATTGCACAAGTGCTGACTCAACTACATTCCTCTAACTCTCCCCAGAAACCTATTACCACTGGGAAAACCTCAATAGTTGAGGGAGAGGATTATAATGTGGCTTATAACCCACAACACAGGGATTACAGAGTTCAATCTCCGTGTGTAGAGGAGGAGATTCGAACATCTAGTGAGGGTGCCTCTTCTCCTGTCTCAGCACATGAACAAGATGAAGGTGGTATCATCTCTAAGACCTTACCAGAGGAAACTGCTAATAAAGGACATAATCCTGAGGCAGGAAGTCCCTAGTTCCAAGAAATAGGGGCACATGTGAATACTAATCTACACTCAGCACATGTTCATCCTGATTTAAACAGGAGGTCAGATGATGTTAGGACCTAGTATTTGAACGAAATACCTGGAGATTAGAGTGTAAACCAGATCAAATAGTGCGGAATCCTATTTGATTGGCGATCCAATCAGTGAGAACACACGAAGAATCAATCAAGAATTGAAACTAACGTTAGAAATCGATAGGGAATCGATCTAATGTGTTCTATGAACTTGGAGAACAAATTGGGAGGCTTCTGGATGGCTAGGGTACGTCTGGAATCGTAATTAATCAAAAAAGCCTTTATTTTTCACGAATTGGGTTGTATTTATAGGTTGGTATTATTCAATCGTGCGACTGAACCATTAGTATGTTTCAGTCGTGCGATTGAACCATGCGGTTGATTCATCCGCACGACTGAGTGTTCAGTCATGCGACTGAGCCAATCTTATGTGTCAATCATACGACTAATCCAATCTCCCGGTTCAGTCGTGCGACTGAGTCATTCATATGAAGTTATTCATGCTTATGGTTCATTCGCATGGGCCATTCGCATGAGAACTTCATTTAGTTAAGATTGAATGTATTAATTAATAAACATTATGTGCAACAGTTCTAACAACCACAAACCTAATTAACCAATTCAATATCAACTCATTAATGAAATATTAGTCATTACAAATCACAAACAACCAATATCATCATATCAAATTACATATTAGAATCAGACAAACAAGATCTATTACATTTCATATCATGATCTAGGGACATACATGTATCAACAAACTCCCCCTTGGACCTAGATCTCTCTAATCTCTTGTTTTCTGCATAACCTCCTTGTATTTCTTGTACTTCTCCTCTTTTGTGACTCCTGTGTGAATCTCAAACACGAAGCAGAGTCGTATAACATTCTGGAATTAGAGGGCTTGTACAATATCTTGCGTATCATAGAACAGTGGCCACTTGTATAACGTATAGACATCACTTTCCGACAAGTTTGTAACCCACATCGGGTCGAATACCCTGATAGTATCCATTTGTCCCTCTTTGCTTAAGACTATGACTGCTTCAGCTGTTCTCCAATCATAGTACCACCACTTAAAATGTGGAGTGAAATCCTGTGGCATTTCCCTGAGTGGGATTCTTGACATTGTGCGCGGAGGATTCCACTTCAACACTATATTAGGCTTACCAGTAATGGCATCAACCTCAGACCTTTTGATATACCAAGTAGGCTGTTGGGGTCTGAAGTTAACCCATCTAGTGTGGTACTCCTTCTTTAGGGCAGCCTCAAACCATCCAGACATCTTCCTCGGGTCAGCATACAAAAGCTTTAGTTTGGCCAGCTGGTTGAGCTCAAAACCTGGTAGAGTCTTTAGATCATGTGGGAATGTGAAGTACTCTATGCCCTGTTCTCTCTTAACTGCATATACGTTAAGATCCTCAAAATACACCCATGCAATGATCCTTCCTGACACCTTGTGATGTTTCTTGACTCTATAGAGTTTGGTGTAGGAATCCTTCTTTGGTGTAGTACGTTGGGCTCTAACTTCTTCAAAACATGCAGCCCACTCAGCCTTTCGCTTATCGACATCATCATTTGAGGCTTGGGCTGTGTCTTCTGCTTTCTCTGTTTCTTGCTCTATATAGTTCAACACCTCAATAGTATCGCTGACGAGGGATTCACCCAGATTGGGGACCACATTACCCTCATTGTCAGCGTACAGAGGGTACTCCTCGGCAGTGACATCTTCGATCTCTACATCATCAACATCGTTGAGCTCTTCGTCACTAGTCGAATCGCATGTCGGAGCATCCTTTACTATCTCATCTGGATTTAGCTCGAAAAGCTCTGCGAGTTGCTCATTTGATAGATCATGAATTATTTCCCCTTCTTCAGGGGTATAATTCACTGACCTACTGACAATCCGTTGCAGATCAAGAATCATTGTTAGCTGAGACTTAACCTGCTGAAGGGGATCAACATCAAACTCATCTCTTTGGTAATTTTGATCTGTTTGATTTAAACATTCCACACATAAATCATTAGTAATGAATCAAACAAAAAGGCATTAAAGTAATATAAACATTAAATACATTGTGTTCAATTACAGGATTCAAATACAAAAGAAGATAAATACATAAACATCTAATCTTTACTTTTATCTTGTATCATTGTTTCATCACTTGGAGGAGCAGAGGTAGAAGCGGATTGATCTTGTCTGTTCTTTGTCCTTTTCTCTTGACCTGTAGCAGGGGCCGATGCAGGTGCATCCCCTCCTTCTGCTTCTTCATCATCGTCCTTCTCCTCTATCCTATCTCTTTCTGTATCTTCATACTCCTCAGTATCACTCTCATCATCCTCATCATTATCTTCATCATCATCATCTCTGTCACCTTCCCTGATCTTCAATGGCTCCTCTTTAGATCCTTTCAGTTTTAACAGGATAACCTTCCTTGCCTTCTCCAGCTCCTCTATTTGCTTGCTTGATATGACACTTTGAGCTTGGAGTTGGTCCATCTTGGTGCTCTGAGCAGCCAACTGCTGGGCCTGCTCCACAATTACTCGAGCCTGCTCTACAATTTGGTGAGATTATGCAGCAGTCAGGTCAGTAAGCTGGCGGATCTGAGCTGCCTTTTCCACATCAGCAGCCAGTAAGCGCATCACCATTCTGTAAAGCGCTGACAACTGTTCCTCTACCCCAATTGGAGGTAGAGGAGATCTATAAGTGTGTGAGGTATGGGCTGAGGGTATTGATTGGTGTGACGTGGTGGTGGAGGTGGATGTAGTGAAGATAGGTCGGTATAATGGTGGAGGTGATGTGGGAGTAAAGGATATGGTGGTGGAGGGAATCTGTATTGTGGTGGTAGGTATGGTGGTGGCTGCGGTAGATGTGGTGGATGTGGTGGCTGTGGTGGATGTGGTGGATGTGGTAGATGTGGTGGCTGTGGTGGCTGTGGTGGATGTGGTGGCTGTGGTAGTGAGGATGGTCACCCGACGCTTCTTCTTCTTCTAGCCATGGGGTTTAGCCATTCTCTTACTCCTTGTTCCAGTTGAGGTGGAAGCTCCCCCTACAACCCTGCCTGAGGACCCCAGAGCATAGCTTGGGTCAGTATCAGTATCTCCGGAGTCTCTCGGGTGTTCACCAACCACCCTTAACCCATGTTCTGTGGGAACAACTTTCCTTCCCACAGTTCGTGTAAGTGGCTCCTCATCCGATTCATCCTCCTCCTCCGCGCCAAGAACAAAATCCTGATGAAATCCCGCTGACTCGGTTACTTCTCCAGCTGTGACGGACACTGGAGGTACAGAATCAGACACAGTGCCTCTGAGTGGAATAGGAAAATCGTCTCCACCATCCCCACTGTCATCATCATCTGAGTCATGAGTGGGTAGAGTTATCTGTTCCACATCTGAGTCACTATCATCGTGACGCCACTTTCTCTTTGCTGGCACCATGTAGTCATCCCGGGCAAGATGACCAAACAACCTCCTGACAGGGGGCTTCACTTGCTTTCCCCTGTACACTTTCATCCTTCCTAGGGTAGTGTCATCCATTACCTCCAAGACTACCGTATCCTCCTTTTCCTTTGTAGGGAGGGAAGCTTCTGATCTATGATCATCTGCATAAATCTCGGGTACATACAGAAGGCTTACTTCCCTTTCCCCTCGATGTTCTCCGCCAGATAGGTGAAGATCATCTTGGAGAAGCTGAACGGATGGTTCAGCACCAACGCAACGTACGCGTTCTGCATCTGGTCAGACAGCTCATCAAAACCACCTTTTCTGGAAGCCATGCACTTGAGCAGCACGTGTGCAAGATATTTAAACTGGGGACAGAGGTTACTCTTGTTGAGTACCCCAGAATTGATGTCCCTAGAGTATTTGGCTCTGAGAAAGCATCCTCTGACAGTGAGGGGGTGTAATCGAGTCTGACAATCAGCGTCATCCCCCAATTGTAGTACGATTCTGAGATCCTCCTCTGAAATAGTAATAGCCTCTCCAAATATGGTACTTCTGATGCAATGAGGCTCAGACGATCTATCAACTGTAGCCCCTTCCCAGAAGGCTTGTTGAATGGATTGATACGGAGTGCAGGGAGTAGATATGGCATGTGCAATCCTCGATCTTAGTAGGAATGTGATTATGCCAGAGAAATCAGCAGCGTTTCTGGATGTTAAGTCCAGATGAGCACATATATTGTGCTTTGTGCTCATAATCCATCTACTCGCCATCTGTAGAGTCGATGTAGACTGGTCAGTAATAAAGAAACAGGGATTCTGCGATCAATTGAAATTCTTGCAGAGTTGGGTTATTTCGTGCGATTCAGGGTGATTTTGAAAATGGTGAGTCTCTGCGACCGACTCCCCTTCTATTTATATTAACCCTAGATTCAATCGTGCGACTGAGCTCATACGCACCTTTCAGTCGTGCGAGTGGGACTCAGTCATGCGATTGGTTCAATCGTCCTGCTTCAGTCGTCCGACTGAATCTCAGTCGTGCCACTGACTCACTCATTCTCCCTTAATCATCCGACTGGGCCAATCGTGTGGGCCATTCGGTTGAATAGTCCATATTCATGGTCATTCGTACGAATAGCTTCCATTCATATGATTGGTCCATACAGATGGTCCATTCGTGCGAATAGGTCATATTTATTAACTTTTCTGCCAATTTGAATATTTAACTTTTAAAATCCCTTTAATTGCATAAATTTACGTTATGAGCAGTTGATCATCTTAGACATGATCGTTTTGACTCGAAAACCTTTTTATCACCTCAGACGTGACTGATTGAACTTTTAACACATATGTGGTCATCTCAGACATGACCCTGTTAGTGAGTTGATCCCTTACTGATTTTCTGATGTAATCCGACAAACAAACAAACTAAAACGACTGACTAAATTAGAAAATTAAACTAAAAAATAGAAAGTGTTTTTGCTTTTTGTGAGAGCTAAGTTTTGAGATGGAAATCTACTGGATTTGGTTCCGGAATAGACAGCTTTAACTTAGATTGACCATCCCTGGACCAATTCCATTTTGGAATCATACATGCATTTCAAATCAGTTTGTGAACATTTGGTTCTGGATCTGAGGCTATAGGAGTCTGAGGTTCAGAAGGCTCAAAAACATCACTGTCAGATGCTTGTGGACTTGTGGTAGTTGGAACCTGTTCATCCTTGTTGTTTTGATCATTTTCCACATTTTCTTCATCAGAGGAAGAGTCACTCACATCAAGTGCTCCCCCTGAGTTGGTAGATGATTGACTTTGTGAACCGGATGGTGTTGAATCTTGAGAGGTATGTCCAAGACATTATACATCATCTTGTTTGTCAACTCGTCTTCGGAAGTGGAGAGAGGTATGTTGAAGGACTTGAAGAATCCATCATAGTCAAAAACGTAAGCAAGCCCTTTTCCAGTAGGTGGTGTGGTGTATCTTGGAACGTCAACATTACACCACACCTCTACTTGACCAGTTGAGTTGTTGTAAACTCACTTGTTTGGTATGTTATATCCTAGAAAGATCCCTTCATCTACCTTCTCACTGAATTTTCCCTCCTGAGTCTTCTTCAGCAGGGTGCATGGAGCGCCAAATGGCTCGAGATACTCTAAGTTAGGTTTACATCACTGTAGTAACTCATAGCACGTTTTTACATGGTATTTAACTACCAGAACTCGATTGAGCGTATAACATGCATTGGCAACTGCCTCATTCAGAATTGAATAGGCAGTTCAAATCTGCTAGCATAGTCCGTGCGGTCTCTATCAAGCTACGATTCTTCCGTTTAGCAACACCATTCATTGAGGAGTGTAGGCAGAGGTAAATTGATGCACAATTCCCTTTTCCTTGTAGTAGGCCTCCATCCACTGATTCTTGAACTCGGTTCCATTGTCTGAGCGTAGTTGTCATACTTTTTGCCTGAATAGGGATTCTTCAAACGATGAATTACCAGCTGTAAACGTCCCGAGAACGGGACCTTACAAGTTGGTATCAGAGCCAAAGTTTAAGTGAAATGGGTAAAATTTCAAAATAAACCTTAACTTAAACTGAGAATGGGATGGAAGGGAATGGGATGCCAATCTGAGTAGCTGCGTGCCATCAGGTATTTTCGTAAAGATAACCTGTATTATGTGCGCATGGTATGTGATTATGTGTTTTATGTAGATTTAAATACTGATGTATTCAGGACAGGTAATGTTTGGGGTATGAAAAGTAAAGTAAGTGGCTAATCACAACTGGCCACTGTAATTAGGGACTTACTATACTCGCCATAAACTAAGCGGTTTCCTTGAATGACCGTATTAGTGTTTAAATCTTGCAGTATGAGTTAGAGGATGGCCGGAGGTAGATCATCTAAAGTGTCACGTGGTGGCGGACGTGGTGCTGAACCACGGGTTACGAGAGGAAGGCCTAGGGCCGAAAAGGTGGTTCATGAAGAACTAGAAACCCTTGATCCGGAGGGCGGAGATGAGAGTCCTAATCTGAGAGGGTCAGTGAAGGAGGCGGTTGTGGAGGAAGTGCATCAAGTCATGCAGACGATCTTACCGTCTGTGGTGACCGAAGTGATAAAGGCACTTAGGGAGGGAGAGAGAAATGAAAGGAGTGGACCTACGGGCGAAAGAAGACATCCCGAGACTGAGACGGTTCTCTTTGATGAAGAAGGAGAAGAGTATGGGCCGGAGGCGGCACGAGGCTATAATTACGGGGTGTTTATGAGATGCAAGCCCCCTACTTTTGATGTTAACGGCACTACTGCTGCTGCTCACCGGTGGGTGAGGGAAATGGAGGCTGTACTTGATATCAGCGAGTGCCGAGAAGACCAGAAAGTTAAGTTCGCTACCCACTCTTTTGTGGACTCGGCTCTGTGCTGGTGGGACAATATAGTCCAAGCCGAGGGTAGTCGGGTGATCAGGAGAATGAGATGGTCGGAGTTGAAGAAGTTGGTGATCGAGGAGTTTTGTCCTCACCGGGAAATGGACAAGGTCGAGAGGGAGTCTCTACAACTGGAGGCGGGAACGATGACACACCAATAGTACACCACCAAATTTTAACGAGACGGCACGTCTAGTGCCGGATCAGGTAACACCTCTATCTCGGAAGATCAAGAGGTACATTCAGGGACTGCCAACAGATATTTTGCAGGCACATGATTGCCGCCCGACCCAACACGTTTAGGTCGGCGGTGGATTCGGCAGGAAGGTTATATGACGAAAGGGGTGTGTGGTGGTGGTGACTGAAGGTAGTCGGAAGGGTGGAAGTGATAGAAACTGGAATGGGAAGAGGTTTGGTCAAGGTGATGCCTCGACGGGTAAAAAGAAGGCACGGGTGGACGACCGCCGTGTGGTCACGTCGGGTGCGAGTACGAAGAAGTGTGGTAGGTGTGGGAGAGAGCATAGTGGGGAATGTAGGTTTGGGTCAAACTTGTGCTTTAAATGTGGGAAGGCGGGGCACATGGCCAGGGAATGTCGTACGGCTCGGTGCTTTAACTGTGGTGAAGAGGGTCATATGAGTAGGGATTGTAAGAAGCCAAGGGCCGAGGGTTCCGGGGTGAAGAAAACTGGAGGTGAAGGATCGAGGGCGAACGCCAGAGCATTCACAATGACACAGGAGGAAGCTAGAACGGACCCTGATGTCATGTCCGGTACGTTTCTAGTGAACCAAACTTTAGCTTCTATGTTATTCGATTCGGGTGCCAGTAAAAGTATTATTTCTGTTGCTTTCTGTGCTAAGTTGCCTATTAGTAATAGACGTATTGATGCGCCCTTCGATGTAGAAACTGCCATAGGTAAGTCTACCAGGATTTCTAAGATGTTAGAGGGCTGTTACGTGGAGCTAGAAGGTTATAGGTTTCCTGTTAGACCGTTCATGATGACCTTGGGTTGTTTTGATTTGGTTCTGGGATGGATTGGTTGGCGGATTTCGAGGCGAACATTGTGTTCTGTAAGAAGATGATTCGTTTGACAACGCCTGACGGTAGTTCGGTGATGGTCTATGGTGATCGGGTGACTACGATTGCAAAGGTAATTTCAATGGCGGTGGTGGGAAAGTGTATGAGGCGTGGATGTAGCGCCTACTTGGCCTATGTAAAGGATGTGGATACGCCAATACCACAACTATCCGATGTACCCGTTGTGTGTGACTTTCCAGACGTATTCCTAGAAGACTTATCAGGAGTCCCACCTGATCGTGAGATCGAGTTTCAAATTGACTTGATACCGGGTGCCCAACCTGTTACCAAGGCACCGTATCGTTTGCTCCGTCAGAGATGAAAGAGTTGATGGAACAGTTGCAAGAGCTACTTAATAAGGGGTGCATTAGACCGAGTATCTCGCATTGGGGTGCTCCGGTCCTATTTGTAAAGAAGAAGGACGGTAGTATGAGGATGTGTATTGACTACCGTGAGATGAATAAGTTGACAGTGAAGAACCGCTACCCCTTACCGAGAATAGACGATTTGTTCGATCAACTTCAGGGTGCCAGTTGGTTTTCAAGGATAGACCTTCGATCTGGTTATCATCAGCTTAAAATGAAGGAGCAAGATATCCCTAAATAGTTTTTCGCACGCGCTATGGTCACTACGAGTTTCTTGTCATGTCCTTTGGTTTGACCAATGCGCCAGCTGCTTTTATGGATTTGATGAATCGGGTGTGTCGGCCGATGCTGGATATATTAGTGATTGTGTTCATTGATGATATCATGATTTATTGGAAGAACGGGATTGAGCATGCCGATCACATTCGGGAGGATCTGGAGATGTTGAGAAAGGAGAAGCTGTATGCCAAATTCTCCAAGTGCGCATTTTGGTTGCATGATGTCCAATTCTTGGGTCATGTGGTGAATCCCGACGGGATTATGGTGGACCCGACAAAGGTGGAGGCGGTTATGCAATGGAAGTCACCAAAGACGCCATCCAAGATTCGTAGCTTCTTGGGTTTGGCGGGCTACTATAGAAGATTCATTCAAGACTTTTCCAAGATCGCTTCTCCACTAACTAAGTTGACCCAGAAAGATGTGAAGTTCGTATGGGGTCAAGCTCAAGAGAAGGCATTCGAAGAATTGAAGGCGAGATTGACTCAAGCTGTTGTTCTGTCATTACACGATGGATGCGAAGATCTGGTGGTTTATTTAAATGCTTCCTACTCGGGGTTGGGGTGCGTGTTAATGCAGAGAGGGAATGTTATAACCTATGCATCCCGAGAGTTAAAGGTTCATGAGGTCAATTACCCTACTCAGGACTTGGAGCTAGCAGTCGTGGTCTTTGCACTAAAGAATTGGAGGCACTATCTTTAGGCTACGAAATGCACCATTTTCCCTGACCACAAGAGCTTGAAGTATTTCTTTGAGCAGAAGGATCTGAACATGAGGCAAAGACGGTGGTTGGAACTTATAAAGGAATATGATTGTGAGATCCATTACCATCCGGGCAAGGCCAATATGGTGGCGGATGCTGGTTCCTCATAATACCGGGCAAGGCCAAATATGAATTTGGTTGAATCTGAGAATGACTACCCCTTCTAATGACCCTCATAATACCGATTCCTCAACCAAGCCTCTGATGCTGGTTAGGACCGAGTATAACATATGGCAACGAAGAATGCTTCATCACCTGTCTGTTAACAGTTCAGGTTGTTGGACATCTGTGGTACATGGTCCACATAAGCCTATGGTGAATAATCTAGAAACCAACCAAATGGTTCCGAAGAAGAAGGAACAATACTCAGATGATGATCGAAAACTGTTTAAGATTGATGCTAAAGCGCATGGAATTCTGGCCATGGCACTGCCGAATGAAATCTATTCTAGTCTTATGCATCATGAAACTGCTCATGACCTCTGGAATGCATTGAAGGAACAATTTGGTGGAACAGATGAGGTCTTAGCAAACAACAGAGAAATCCTTGCCCAACAATATGAGACATTCTCTCATAGGAAGGTGAGTCACTGACTCAAAAGTTTGAGCGTTTTTCTTGTTTGATCTCTGAGCTGAAAATGGTCAAACATGAAGACACTAATAGTCAGATGAACAACAGATTCCTCAGATCGCTGCCTGAGAGATGGGACACATATACCATTGTCCTACGCTCTAGTGCGAAACTGGATAGTCTATCTCTCACCCAACTCCATGGGAAACTGCTTACATTTGAAAGAGAGATAGAGCAGAAAAGGAAACTGGCATCATCAGAAAGCTCACTGATGACTTTGTACCAGGGAACACTGCCTTGGTTGTCATGAGTCAGAATATGCTGCATCAGAAAGCAATTATGATGAGCATATAGATTTCTCCTCAAACGTTCGGATCATGCATTTGTTAGTGTTGACAGTCAGTCAGGCTGTAATAGTGACAATTTGTGTTTCATTATGGATGATTTAAAGGGTATTGCTCATGATGACTTAAAAGAGGTGGATATTCTGAGCCAAATGGCCTTCATTAATATCAGATCTCAAAAGTTCAACAAGAGAACTGGTAGGAAATTTCAAGGACTCTCTGGCAAAAACAAAGTTGGTTTTGACAAGAGTAAGTTGAGGTGTCACAAATGCCACAGGCTTGGACACTTTTCAAGAGAGTGTAGACCATCTGGATCTAACTCCTCTGCACCCTTTGTGACTTTTCCAAGCAATAGTCCCAAAACAGAGGGCAACATCCTGCTAGTTCTAGTCATCATTCACAACCTATATCTCCTGCATATTTTGTCCCTCAGGGTCCAATGTCATATCCATATCCCTGCTATTACATGCCACACCCAAATCCGGTTCAAGTTCCTATTGCACAACAACCTCAAGCCCTACCTGAGCCTCTACCATCTCAATCACAACCTCATCACAGCTTCTTCACCCCTGGTATTTTGACTGGAGCAGTTTACCAGATGATCTCTCTGTTAATGAGCAATTATTTGCTGGTGATGGTCAACATGGTGGTGAACATCCTTTTGGGAATCTAGCTCTCATGGCCCTAGAATCTACTGATAGTTCATGTTCCAATGCATCTTCATCACAGGTAACCCAGTATCCTCTGAGGCTAAGGCCAGCTATGTTCTGAATCTTGCATAGCTGCATTTATCTCTATTAAGAGGCAAATGTAGCTTTAATAAATCAAAATCTAGAGCTTGAGCAAACCCTTTCCAAAAGAAAAGCTGAATATGAGTCTGTCCTTAAGGATAAGATGATGAGATTTATAAGCTTAAATGCCAATTAAATGATGAAAAGGCTAAGCTAGAGGTCATTCTTGAGAACCATAGAGATCTCAAAGAAAAACTTGTAGTTACCCAAGTTGAGTGTGACCGCTGGGTATCATCCTGCAAGGGATTTGAAATGCTGCTCAGCAAGCAATCTGCTTCGAATGTGAAGTTTGGAATAGGTTACAACCACATTGAACCACCTAAAGATTTTACTCCAAAACCAATAGTAAAATCTGAAGGTGAAAGTAATTTCCAAACCACATCATCATGTGCATCATCCTCAAGTGATCACCCAAAATCACAAGATGAAATTAGTGTTGATTCCTCAGCAAATCAATAGCTGATGGGCTAACTACTGATAATCACATGAAGCTGAGTACTTCAGATGTTGTCCCTCAAAGTACCTCAAGTACTGAAGGGCAAGTCACAACATCTGAAAAGCATTTCAAATCAGATGAAATAAAAGGATTAACAACTGCTGATAGAGAACAGCTGGAGAACAAGTCTTCAGTTGTTACAGATCCTTCAGTACTAAACAAAAGTACCGAAAGAAGGAAAGTACTGAAGAGCACACCTTCAGTAGTTTCCACATCAGCAGTTGATCAATTCAAGATGAAGAATAAGCCATGTGAAATATGTGGTAAATTCAATCATCTTTCTGATGAATGTTGGTACAGAAAGGGTTCCAAACTCATAGAGATAAGCTCATTAAAATCCAGATGGATGAAATGAAAAATGAGTTTGAGACTAAGTTTGTACCATAATCATCCCTATGTGATAAACCTAAGCCTTCATCCAAATCCAAAAAGAAGGATAGGGTTTATCATAAAACAACTGATAGTGCTCCTCATGATAAACATCAGACTAAGTCTGTGAATATTAAGGAGGAAATGGTGGGTCACAGGAACTCATCAAACACAAGTACTGATATGTCACAAGAGCTGAAAGCTTTAGCTACAAATCAGACACAACTTGTTATGATGGTTCAGCATTTGTTGGGGAGAGTTAACCAACTAGATGCACCTGTGATCAAACCACTGAAAAGGCATTCCAAGCCCAAATCCAAGGAATTCATTTCCGCACCATCTCCTTCTTCATCAGCTGTTAATCATAAGAAACAAGTTATGGTCAAATCTGTTGATGAAAACAGACCCAAAACCAAAAAGGTTTGGGTCTCAAAGCTAACTAGTTCTTTATGATGAATGCAGGGTTCTTCAGCATGCCAAAGGAGCATCTGGTATGTAGACAGTGGAGGATCTATGCATATGACAGGGAGCCGTTCTCTTCTTAATGACTACTCTCAAGGAAAGAAGGATTTGTTTCATTTGGAAATGATGCCAAGGGTTACATCATCGGAAAGGATATGTGTCTAATGGACAAATCAGGTTTGATGATGTTAACCATGTGGAGAATCTCAAGTATAATCTGCTGAGTGTCAGTCAGATGTGTTATAAAGGGCATGTTGCACTTTTCACAAGCCAAAACTGCAGGATTCTGTCTTCCCAAGTTCTGAGGCTGATTGATAAGTATTGGATGAACATACTCTCCTGAAGGCCAACAGGATTGGAAGAGTATATGCCTTGGATTTGTCAAAGAAGATTGATTTGAAGGGTCATCCTTGTCTGTTCTCCAAAGCCTCTTCTCAGGAATCTAAACTGTCGCATAAAAGGTTGGGTCTTGTTAATCTCAAAAACATGAATCAGCTAATCCACAATAGTTTAGTGAGAAGTCTACCAATAAAGGAGTTCCACTGTGATGAAACCTGCACTGCTTGTTTGAAAGGAAAACAACACAAAGTCTCATTCCCTCCTATTGAGGAACCTAAGTCCACTGCCTGCTTGCAGTTACTACACATGGATCTATTTGGTCCTATGAGAGTGATGAGCATGGCAAAGAAGAAATACTGTCTGGTAATTATGGATGATTACTCCAGATTTGTATGGACTTTCTTCTTGCATTCAAAGGATGAGGTTGCTCAGACTATTATAAAATTTGTGTTGTATGTTGAGAAGCAGTATTCCCTATTAGTCAAGTGTATAAGGAGTGATAATGGAACTGAATTCAGAAACCATACACTTGATGATTTTTATCTATCAAAAGGAATCAAGAGGTAGTTTAGCATCCCAAGGACTCCAGAACAAAATGGAGTAGTGGAGAGAAAGAACAGGACCCTAATTGAAGCTGCAAGGTCTATGTTGGATGACTCTGGTTTGCCATTGACCTTTTGGGCTGAAGCTGTTAACACAGCTTGCTATGTGCAAAATAGAGTATTAGTAAATCAGAGGTTGATGAAGACTCCATATGAAGTTCTACATCATTTGGCTCCTCTAATTTCATTCTTCAAAACCTTTGGGTGTCCTTGTTTCACTCTAAACACAAAGGATCAACTCCACAAATTTGATCCTAAGGTGGATGCAGGGTATTTTGTAGGTTATTCATCCACATGCAAGGCTTACAGGGTCTTCAATTGCAGAACAAAGTTAGTGAAGAAACCATGCATGTGAAATTCAATGAATCTCCTAAGGATAAAATTCCATAAAACCCTGTGGAGTTGTTTGATCTGGACATACTGCAATATGTTCCTTATCCATCTCCAGCTATTGCAGATCATGTGGATAAATCATCTTCTGCAGCAAGTCTTCCACCTGGTTGTACTCACCTTTTCAAGTTTAGTGACCAACTGCCCGAGTCTGCTAAACTTGATGTTCTTGTAGATTCTGTAGCTCCATCCATAACAAATGCTAATGAGATTTCTGACTCCTCTACATCATTTGACTTGCCATCTAATACTTGGTTTAAAGAATCTGGATCACCATCTGCTGCTGCTGAACCGGCTACAAACACTTACACTGATCTTATAGTATACCAAGAGCTGAAGAATCACCCCGTGTCTCAAATCATTGGTGATATCAATGCTGGTGTCTCAACCAGAAGTCAATTGTCTAACTTCTGCTTCTATGCTCTCTTCATCAGTCAGCTAGAGCCAAAGAAATATCATGTTGCTTTGAGAGACAATGGATGGGTTGAAGCCATGCAGCTTGAGCTACTTCAGTTCAAAAAACAGCAAGTGTGGGAACTGGTTCCTCTACCCCCAGGTAAGTGTGCAATAGGCACTAAATGGGTGTTTAGGAATAAAACTCATGAAAATGGGCTTATTGTCAAGAACAAGGCTAGAATGGTTGTACAAGGGTTTTCACAAGAAGAAGGTATTGATTATGATGAAACCTTTGCGCATGTAGCGAGACGAGAGGAAATTAGATTGTTCTTAGCCTATGCTGCATTCCACAATCTTAAAGTTTTTCAAATGGATGTCAAAAGTGCATTTTTATATGGTAAAATAAAAGAAGAAGTTTATGTGTGTCAACCACCAGGTTTTAAGGACAATAAACATCCTGATTGGGTGTATCAACTTGATAAGGCTCTTTATGGGTTAAGCAAGCTCCTAGAGCCTGGTGTGAAACACTTTCAAATTTCTACTTAACAATAATTTCACTAGAGGTTCCATAGATAAAACTTTGTTTATTAAGAAGGTGGATCAGCATAAGCTACTTCTTCAAATTTATGTTGATGATATTATTTTTGCATCCTCTCATCACTAGTTGTGTGATGATTTTACAAGTCTAATGAAACAAAAGTTTGAAATGAGTGCAATGGGAGAATTACAGTTCTTTCTAGGCTTGCAAATCAAACAAAAGGCTAATGGAACTTTTATTCATCAGTCAAAATATACAAAAGATCTTTTCAATAAGTTTGATTTACAACATTGTAAGCACTGTTCTACTCCCATGTGCAACACCACACAACTGGATGCAGATCAGAAAGGTAAAGTTGTTGATGAAACACTTTACAGATGTATGATTGGGTCCTTGATGTACTTAACAGCTTCTAGACCAGATATCATGTTTGCAACTTGTGTTTGTGCTAGATTTCAGGCTGCTCCTAAAGAGTCTTATTTGATTGCATTCAAGAGGATCTTTAGATATTTGCAAGGTACACAATCTCTAGGTCTATGGTATTCCATTGGACACTCTTGCAAATTAGTTGCTTTTTCAGATAGTGACTATGCAGGATGTAAGTTAACTAGAAAGTCAACTTTTGGTGGATGTCAATTCCTAGGCAACTGTTTGATTTCTTGGCAGAGTAAGAAACAAACATCTGTTGCTACATCCACTACTGAAGCAGAGTACGTTGCTGCGGCAAATTGTACATCTCAGGTA
The DNA here is from genome assembly GCA_025506515.1 of Flaveria trinervia. Lineage (NCBI taxonomy): Eukaryota > Viridiplantae > Streptophyta > Magnoliopsida > Asterales > Asteraceae > Flaveria > Flaveria trinervia. Next base: position 16,765,328 of record CM046449.1, on the reverse strand, counting down.
CTCTGGCTTCACAACCAATTATTGGATTATGGCATTACAGAGACTAAGACTCCATTATTAATGGATAGTGCTTCAGCTCTGTGCATTATCAAGAACCCAGTCCAGCACTCTAGGACCAAACATATAGAGATCAGACACCATTTTATTAGGTTGATCCAAATTGTGCCTAGTGCTAATGAGCTTGCAGATATATTACTAAGCCTTTGGATAGTTCAACTTTCCAAAACCTTGTGTTAAGGCTTTGTATGCTGCAGTTAGAATAAGTGATAACTACTGATGATCTTAGTAACAAGTACTGATGATCATTAGTAAACATGTCCAAAATATGTATAATTCTGTTAAAAGAAACTGATGCAGTTACAACTACTGATGTAGTTATAACTACTGATGTCAGTAAAAACAGATAAGTACTGATGTCCTATGAAACAACTGAAATCAGCTAAAAAGTCTGATGAGTAAGTGTTGAGTACCGTATGAAACAGCTGAATAGCTAAGAATTGACGAAAATTACTAATGAGAATTTTCACTTCAATCGTTTCCACAAACTGCTGTTTCACTCTAAACAGCTGATGACAAAACCAAGGTTTTCAGTAGTTTCACAACTACTGATGACTAAAACCAAGTCTTCAGTTGTTTGCAAACGTCTGATAGTTAAAACCAAGTCTTCAGTTGTTTTCATAACAACTGATGACAACACCAACACTTTCAGTCGTTTTCTTTTCAGCCTTTTCTTAACCTATAAATACCTGACTTATAGCCAACATTTCATTAGCCGTTTTCAACCTCTCTCTCTCAATAATGGCGAGCATGAAACTCAAACCCCGACACAACTGTGTTGCCTACCTTTCGAAATCGGCCTTCTGGAACAAGTTTGACACTACCATCGATCTTATGGTGGATTCCCCATACAGAACAGCCTTTCTTCTGAATCCTACCATATATCTTGACTCCTTATCCCAGTTCTGGACCAACATCTCTGTAATAACTGGTGAGCATGATAGACAAATCACTCTCCAGTCGTTGGTGAACCAGAAACAGGTGCTCATCACCCCCGACATCATTCGCAAAACCCTAAATCTGCATGATGGCACCTATCCTAAAGAATACCCAAAAGGCACCACTGATATGTCTTTTATCCATAACGGGTATGAAGGCGACTTAAGTGCTACAACCATACTTAAAAAGCACTTCCATGATGCTGAACGACTTATCTTTCATATGGGGAATGTTTGCCTTGCATCAAAGACATCTTCTTGGGATCAGATGTCTTCCCGATGGCAACAGGTATTGTACTCTATCCTTGAACGCCAAAATCTAAATTTTTCTGAGATAGTGTTCATGGAACTAAAGGATCTGGCTCAGAAACCTGTGGCAAACAGATAGATACTTTATCCCAGGTTTCTAATGGCCATAATTTTGAATCAATTACAATCTGATGGCCTTGTTGGTCTTGGAGTCCCTGCTCCAGCTATTTTAGCTGAGGTATACTCCCGACATAACTCAGACCCTACTCTTAAAGGGGCTTCCCGGATGCTAAAACCCAAGCAGAGGGAACCCACAACCTCCACTTCCAGATCCAAAGTCCCCACCAAACCCAAATCCAAAAAGCCCAAAAAAGCTACTCAGGGAGATGAGTCCCCTGAGGATGCCCCTGTACCACAAACACAAGAAATACATACTGCTTATAACCCCCAGTTATGTCCAAGACTCAACCTGCTGAAGTTGCACAGGTATCCACTCAACATGATCCTATTGCAACCACAATTGGGGATCCCACATTTCTGGAACCTCTCTCAATTAAGAGGGTTACCATTGAAGAGCACCTCTCACCCCGAGTGCATTCTACTTCAGACCAATCTCCACATGCAACCGCCCCTCAAAGCCCAACACTGATAGTTGCTAAAGTGCTGAGTCAGTTGCATTCCTCACCCCTTCCCTAGAAACCACTTCCCACTAGGAATACCTCAACTATTGAGGGGGAGGACCAAAATGCTTCTGATAACCCACAACACAGGGGTTACAATGTTCAATCTCCAAGTGTCGAAACGGAGGTTAGAACATCTAGTAAGGCTGCCACTTCTACTGATTCAGCAAATGATCAGGATGAAGTTGGTAGCATCCATAAGACCTTACCAGAGGCAACTGCTAATGAAGGACACAGTCCTGAGGCAGAATCTAGAAGACCTTACCAGAGGCAACTGCTAATGAAGGACACAGTCCTGAGGCAGAAAGTCCCCAGTACCACGAACAAGGGGCACATGCTTCTACTGATCTACACTCAGAGCATGTACATCCTGATTCAATCAGGAGGTCAGGTGATTCAACACAAACTGATGATGACCTGGGCTTTTTCTATGATGTATTAGCCCATAATACCATCCTTAAGACTAAGGTGAGTAGACTAAAAGAGTTTTTAGCCAAAATGTCTCAGGATCAAAGTCCATCTACCTCACAAACCCCGCAGATGGCACCTTCCATTGAAGGTTCCCCAAGCACTGAGCCTACACACGTAACTGAGCCACCAGCCACTACTTTTGGCACCAGCTCTCAGGGACAGAACCCCTCTGAGCAGATGTTGCTATATTTCAAAACTCCTTACCTCTCATCACCCCCATCATCACTGACATAGTGCATAAAGCCATTGATGAGAGGATATCCTAAAATCTACAAACCCTCATTGATGATGCTGTTCACAAATCTCTTTCTGCCTTTCAAGCCCCTGATCCCAATGCAACCAAAAAGGGGGAGACTTCCAAGTCTAAGGCAGTGAAAGAAAAGAAAAGAAAAAGAGTTGATGATGAGAAAGAACCTGCAAAAGAGAAGGAGGTGGAGAAAGAACTTATCTCAGAAAAACTGATCACATATAAATGAAAGAAAAGTGCTGAGCCAAAAGCTGATGAAGATAAATCCTTAGAAGATCTTGTCAAAGATGCTGATGAAGCTCACAGCAAATCCATGGATAAAATTATAGATCAGCTCTTTCGACAAGGTCATGACATAGCTACACTAGACACTGAGATCAGAAGGCTGGAAATAGAAGAGATTCAAGCCAGATGGGCCGGTTATAGTGTGTTGGAAAGGGAAAGATTGGAGATAATGATCAGATTCATTGCCAAATACCTTGGAAGATCATTTATAGAGATAAAGGCCTGGTCCCGAGACAGTATCTTGGAGATAACCAAGAAAATCTGCTCTGCTGGAGGCTATAATAAAGGGTTGATCCTCGAAGCACTGGATGAAACAGGTGCAGGGAAGAGAACTGAAATGGCAAAGCTCTACAAAGCCAAACTCGCCACCAAAATGCTAAGTCAGTCTTCTCACACTCCCACTCAAACACAACCCTTATCTCTAACATCTCCCAAATCTATCCCTAAACCAAAGCCACCCACAACTCAACCCACAAAACCAATCCCTTTACCCCAAAAACCACGTCAAACCTTACCCAGTGATGCACCCAGAAGGAGGAGAAGGGTGTTGAGGGTAAAAGAAGATGAAGAAGAGGATGATGATGATGATAGTCTGCCAATCTTTGTTGTTCTCAAACTCAAATCACCTGAGCACAGAAGTCAACAAGTGATTACTCCTGACTTGCAAATGCAGATGGTGAAGGTAAAGATTGAAGAAGCAGAACAGCAGAAACAACATGATGAGAAGTTTCTAAAGATGGTTGATAAGGATTTCCCTCAGTCCTCATCCATTCAAGAAATGAAGAAACAGGCTTTGAGGCTGTACACTCTTAGACATACCTTTCAACATCAAAAAGAAAGAGTGCGGATCTGGCCAAACCCCAGGGTAAGTTCTAGAATTCATAAGAAGAATATACCAAGTAGATATCATGGCCAAGTGAAGAAGACCTTGAATGCTGCAATTACATTGGCCATGGTAGTCTCACCCTGGGAAATTATTGAAGAATTCAAGAGAGCTCACAAATCCAAGACAACCCCTCAATCTATTCTTGAGAACAAAATGATCAAGAAGGGGTTGTTACACAAAAGACTTGAAGATCTTCAGAAGAGTGAACTACAGTTGTTTCTTGAAGGATCTCACCCTGATGAATTTGCTTATAGAGAGATAACAACTGTGGAGTTGAAAAATGGAAAGACAGTGAGATACCTGTCTGAGTATTATGGCCCAGAGTTCTTCTTCAAGGGAGAAGCAGAAAAACTCACTAAGGAGGAACAAGTTGTTCTCCTTGAGGCCTATGCTAGTGAGTCTTATAGACTCATTAATGGGAATTAGGTTTCACGGTTGGGACAAGACTCTGTGTCTAGTTTCCCAAGACAGAGTTCCCTTCCATACTTAGCCAATCAAAAGATTAGAAATCTTTTCCCGGCCTGTGTTTAACTGATTACCTATGAAGCGAATCAAGAGGGTGTTTCTGCCAAGAATAAGTGGGATCATCAATAAGTTTAGAGGTTTTGGCTGCATTGGTTCAGGAGGAGTTTGTTGGACCAAAAAAACCAATGAGCCTGATCAGAAAAACCTCTAAGTCCCACAGACATTACAACTGCTGAAGAGATGACAACAACTGAAGACATCAGCTGATTACAAGAACTGAAGACAAAGTCTAAAAGTAAAGAACTGAAGACAAAGTTTGAAGCTATCAGCTGAAGACAAAGTCTGAAAGTAAAGTACTGAAGACAAAGTCTGAAGCTATCAGCTGAAGACAAAGTCTGGAAGTAAAAGTCTCAAGAACAAAGTCTGAAGACAAGAACTGAAGACTACTACTAAAGACAAAGTCTGAAAGTAAAAGTCTGAAGAACAAAGTCTGAAGAACAAAGACTGAAGACCAAAGTGATTAGTAGTTGTCACAACAGCTGAAGTTATCAACTTCAGTAGTTGTCACAACAGCTGAAGTTATCAACTTCAGTAGTTGTGATGGCTTCCTTTCAGTACTTGTAATTTACTTTTCAGTAGTTTTAGTTTCAGTAGTTTTATGTTTTTGTACTTAAGCATTCTCTGTGATGTAATCAGTAGTTGAGAACATTATCAGTAGTTTTCATAGTTTCAGTAGTTTGAATAATTCTGTTAGATGTCATTATCAAGTGACATCAGCAGACGTCACATATCCTATATAAGGAATGTTGACCTAATTGTAAAGCGTGACATTGAGCCACCACGAAAGCATATGATGAAATATCTCTTTTTCAGAATTCTCTTTTTCTATAACCATTTACTGTTACATTGAATATCAATTGTGTTCTTGTAAATTGTTTAATTCATTGTTTGAATTCTGCTGCAATACTCTCTACTTAATCAAACTCAGATCACTGATCCTAACAATTCGTTTCTGAAAGTGGGGCAAGTAGAGCCCAAGATACATAGGCCCTTTCCGAATCATTGCTCGGGTAGGAGAGGTGGCCTATAGATTGGAGTTAGCCGATGAGTTAAGTGGAATTCATCCGATGTTCAATGTATCCCATCTAAGGAAGTGCTTAGCTGATGAAGACATGATTGTTCCATTGGAGGATATCAAAGTAGACGAACGGCTCAATTATGTGGAGCAACCAGTGGCAATCATTGATCGAAAGGAAAAGAGGCTGAGGAATAAAGTGGTTCCCCTTGTGCGTGTACAGTGGAAGAACAGGAAGGGATCCGAGTCTACGTGGGAGATTGAGGAAGAGATGAGATAGCATTACCCACAATTCTTTGAGGAATAACAGGTTTCGAGGATGAAACCTATATAAGGGGGGTGGACTTGTAACACCTGGTTATTTTAAAGTCAATGAAAAGAATGAATAAAGTGAAAGAAGAGAAGGAAAAGAAATAAAACCCAAGTATAGGGGTAAAAAGTGTCCAAAAGGACAAAATTTTTGAAAAGTGGGTGTAAAAGGTGGCATGGCCGCCCATATGTCACATGCACCTCTGATTTTCGGGTTTTAAAGAGAGAAAGAGCAGCATGTTCTCGGTTTTGAAGGAAGAACAAGGAAGAGTTCGAATTCAAGGTAAGAATTCATGATTTTATGGTGTTCTTGACTAGTCTTATCCTCAGGCTTATGCTTATGTGTGTTTGTATGTGTTAGGGTATGTTTTTAGTGGGTTTCTAAGCAGCTGAATTCAATTTGCAAACGAGTTTGGAGGAAGCCATACTCAAAAGCTGCAGAGGTGAGTTCTAGGACCCCTTTTTTACTGGTTTTTAACTGATTTTGGGGCTAGAAATGCATGAATGTATGTTTTTATATAGCTGGGTTTCGGACCCGTAATGCTTGAATATGTGTATAATGATGTTATGATGTGATGTATGACTATGTTCATGCTTGATGATGTATGATTGTGTTTCTAAGGCTTAGAAGGTAAGAATTAAGCTTAGAACATGATGAATGGTGCATGGAAATTGAATATGACGTTTTAGAAGCACTTGATAAGTTGGTAAATCTGCCTAAGTGCTATAAATGCGGATGAGCAAGTGAGTCAATGCGGATGAGCATTTGACTAAGTGCTGTAAATGCGGATGAGCAGGTGAGTCAATGCGGATGAGCATTTGACTAAGTGCTGTAAATGTGGATGAGCATTTGGCTAAGTGCTGTAAATGCAGATGAGCACGTGAGTCAATGCGGATGAGCATTTGACTAAGTGCTGGAAATGCGGATGAGTAAGTAAGTCAATGCGGATGAGCATTTGACTAAGTATGGAAATGCGGATGAGCAAGTAAGTCAATGCGGATGAGCATTTGACTAAGTATGGAAATGCGGATGAGTAAAGTAAGTCAATGCAGATGAGCATTTGACTAAGTAAGGGAACAAGGATGAGCAAAGTAATTCAATGTGGAAGAAGTGAGTCAATGCGGACGAACTGTAGGAAATGCGGATGAGTATAGGAAATGCGGATGAACACTTAGAAAAATTCTGACTTTTTGAGAAATGAGGTAATGTAGGCTTTGACCTAGGAGGTTCCTAGGAGTTATGAATGTTGACTTATGGGGTCATAGATGGTATGATGGGCATGTAATGATGTGTGCTTATGCATGATGATGATGATGATGTTGCATGGTTATGCATGATGTATGTTATGTATGTATGATGCCCTGCATGATGATGTATGAATGATATGTTTATGTTCCTTGTGATGATGTGTGATTATCTTTCCTATGGCTTTAAGTGTTATGAATGAATGAATGAATGAAGTATTATGTAACGTAAAGTGAAAGATAATGAATGACGAACATGATGAATGAATGCATGCATTAATGAATGAATGTAAGAAAGCCTTGCAAGCAAATGTATGGAGGTTCACACCCAATAAAGTGTGTTAGCTCAACTGTGTGTGGGTTAGCAACCCCAGAAGGATGCACACTGGGGTCTTTCCTTGTGGTTGACCATATGGATGAACCATTGTCGCGTGTCTTAGGTAGTGTGACCACCTGGTGCTGGGCACCACCGATGAAGGTCTTTTAAAGGCTTAGGTCTAGTATCACGAGCATAAAGGGCATTGCATATGGCATGGTATAACTGAACTTTACATTAGGTACTGTGACCACTTGGTGCTAGGCACCATCGATGAAGGTCTTTTATAGGCTTAGGCATAGTATCACGAGCATGAAGGGTAAAGTTCATGGTGATGATGAAAGTAATGAATGAAATGATGAATGAAATTATGAACGAAAGAATGACGAAGATAATAATGATATTATCTTTATGTACGTATGATGTATGATCACATACACTTGAAATGATGGGTTTTAATGAAAGAAAAGTATGTTTTGCTATAAAACTAGAACTCACTCAGCAACGCTGAGTTTTATGCATTTTCCAGTTGGCAGGTAAGGTTGCTGAGGATGGCACGAGGCAGCTACTCAGCTCTTTTGGATGTCATCCATTTACTTAATGCTTTTGTGATGTAATACAACAATGTAATTTTGTAACCGACAAACGATGCATTATTTTGCAAAAGTTTTTATGATGAAATGAAATGCCATTAGTTTATGTTTCCGCTGCAATATTTTGATGATTAAATGCAAAGTATATGTTTTATGCCCGATGAACTACCAGCTGTAAGCATCCCGGGAACGGGGCCTTACACAGTTTTAGAAGTCGAAGTTGAATCTTTAAAACAAAAACTGCATAGTTTGGCTAGTTCTCACATAGTTCAAAACTTAGTGAAAGAACGAAACAATGGGGAAGGTCTGGGTTATAAAGTAGTTCCGTCACTACATGCAGTCCTTTTGAACACTAAATATAGACCAATCAATAGTAACCCTGTAAAGGACATGTGGTGTCCACTTCTCTAGTTAGCGATCCTGATTCCACGAGCAAACCTATGAAACCTGTCACAAAACAAAAGTATTCTACTTTGAAATCAAAAGGAAAAATGTTTGTTGAGAATTTAAATGATAAAATGGAAAAGGTTATTGGAAGGTTAGGTTCACACACGTCTACTTCTGAACCCAAAATGACGAATCCAATTAACCAAAAACGTGTTAATCATCAAAGTCCAAACAAACTAAAAGTAAAAGATGTTCAAAATGTTAAAACAATTAGTTTTGTTAAAGAAGCTAAAACATCTAAAAGAGAAGTGACAAAACCCAACCAGACACACCTCACACCCTTACCAAACTCAACACCACATAAACGTTTTCTTCAATCTGTAGAAGGTAGATCATGCTACAGTTGTGGAAAATGAGGACATATGTCTCCTAATTGTCCTTATTATCAAACGCCCAAATATAAAATTGAACTTTATGATGCAAAACCAAGTTTTTCTAAATTATAATCTAATACTCCACCTAAGAGTTTTAGTGAACCTGAAGTTCAAACCATAAGCCAGTCGTCCGTTTACTGTAAACCGGCCTTGCACAAGATTGGTTTATGGAAAGAAAAAGCAAGTAATGTGTCTGATAGTAAGGACAAGAAGAAGAAGGATGTGCCCTCATCCTCTAAAGGAAAGTGGGTTGAGTTCATGATGTGTGATTCCTTTGGGTCACCCAAGCCAGTTAAGGCTTGGGTCCCAAATCTGAACTGATAAATTTCTTTGAATGTGCAGGGTGTCCATTACAACGCTATCACTAATATCAGGATTGTTGATAGTGGGGCGTCCAGGCACATGACTGGGAATTCGTCTCTCCTTTTCAATGTCAAACAAATTAAAGGGGGCATGTATCATTTGCTAGGAACACGGGAGGTTACATCACTGCTCAAGGCGAAGTGGGAAACAAGAAAGTGAGGTTGTTAGGATCAGTGATCTATGTTTGATTGATTAGATAGTATAGCAGCGGAAATCGAACAATGAATTAGCCAATTCACAAGAACGAAACGATATTCAATGAAGAACAAAGACAGTTATAGAGAGAGAATTCTGCAAATATATTTCATACAATATTTGCTTTCGTGGTAACAAAATGTCACAATTACAATTAGGTCGACACCTCTTATATAAGAGATGTGACGTCTGCTGATGTCACTTGATAGTGACATCTAACAGATTTATTACAACTGAAACACAACTATTGAAGATGTCAAAACAGCTGACATCTCCTTACAAAAATGCTAAGTGTTATCAGTTGTTATAACTACTGAAAAACATAAAACTACTAAAACTACAACGACTGAAGAACAAGCTCTTCAGTCGTTTAACAAAACTACTGAAACTAAAAATATAAAACTACTGATATCACAACTACTGAAGAAGTACTCTTCAGCTGTTGTGACAAACTACTGAACTTCAGTACTTGGTCTTCAGACTTGAACTTCAGATGTTTCATCAGCTGATGACTTCAGTAGATATCATCAGCTGATGTCTTCAGTCTTTGTCTTCAACTTTGTACATCAGTTGTTGATCTTCAGCACTTGTAAACTCTTCAGCTATTGTACTTCAGTACTTTGGTCTTCAGCTTCAGCACTTGTGTTCTTCAGCTGTTCAGCTTCAGTACTTGTGTTCTTCAGCTGTTCAGCTTCAGTACTTGTGTTCTTCAGCTGTTGAACTTCAGCACTTTAGTCTTCAACTGTTTAAGTCTTCAGCACTTGATCTTCAGCTGTTGAAGTCTTCAGTACTTGTAAAACTGCTGATGAAGCTTTCAGCAGTTGTTGTGATATCATGTGGGACTTAGAGGTTTTCTGATCTTGGCTCATTGGTTCTTTTGGTCCAACAAACTCCCCCTGAACCAATGCAGCCAAAACCTCTAATTTATTTATTATCCCACTTATTGTTGGCAAAAGGTTGGTCTTTTTCCTTCTTGATCAGTAGAGAAGATGACCCATATAAGCTCCAGCCTGGGAAGAAATCTCAAATATTTGTTTGGCAAGATATGAATGGGAACTTGTTTTGGGGAACTAGACACAGAGTTGTTATCCCATTCATGAGATCTACTTCCCGTGTATGAGCCTGTAGGATTCTCTGGTGTAGGCTCTGAGAAACATGATTTGTTCTTCCATGGTCAGGTTCTTGGCTTCACCATCAAACAATCCTTCTCGCCCATACAGCTCTGAGATGTACTTGGCCTGTTTGCCATTTTTGAGCTCAACTGTTGTAATCTGTCTGTATGCAAACTCATCAGGATGATTCCCTTCGAGTAACAGACTGAGCTCATTTTGTTTGAAGTTCTCAAGCCTCTTGTAACTAACCCCTTTTTAATAATTCTGTTCTCTAGCATCTTATGGGGTGGTTGTTTAGTCTCGTAGGCCTTCTTGAAATCTTCGACAATCTCCTAGGGTGATACTACAAGGGCCACTGTGATCTCTTCATCTACGATCCTCTTGACTTGACCCTTGTATCTCGAAGGAATGTCTTTCTTTACAATCCTGTGAGCCACCCTAGGATCAGGCCATACTCTCACCCTTTCCTTCTGATATTGAAATGTGTTGGTGAGAGTGTACAACCTCAGAGCTTCTTTCTTCATACTGATAATTGATGACGAAGCAGCATAAGTTTTGTCAATGCTTTTCAGCATTTCATCATCATGAAGCTTTTGCTGCTCCTGTTCTTCAATCTTTACTCTCACAGCATCCATCTGTGAGGTAGGAGTGATGGGCATAGGTTTGGCTTTCGCCAATGTTAGAACTGCAGACAGAGGCAGCCTATCTTCTTCCACATCATCCTCTTCTTCTTCTTCTTCTAGCCTCAACACCCTTCCTTCTTCTTCTTAGGTGCATCATCGGTGTTGGTTTAGATGGTAAGGGAGTTGGTTTTGGGGTTGAGGAAGTTTGGTTTGGGCTTTGAGATTGGTTTGGAGATTTGAGGGGTAGGTTGTTTTTGAGTGGGTGGAAGGGATGGTTGTTCCAGTATTTTGGTTGTGAGTTTAGCCTTTGTAAGTCTTGCCATTTCAAACCTTTTCAGCCCCAGCCTCATCAAGGGCTTCAATGATAATCCCCTTATGGAATTGCTCAAACAGACAGATTCTGGTGGCTATAGCCAGAATACTGTCTCTGGTCCATACGCGAATCTCCATCAAAGATCTTCCTAAGTATTTGGCAATGAAACGGATCATGATCTCCAATCTCTCCTTTTCCAGTACATCATACCTAGCCCATCGGGTTTGAATCACCTCACTTCCAACTTCCTGATCTCACTATCTAATGTAGTTGTATCAAAACCTTGCTTGAAGAGTTGCTTAATAATTTTATCCATGGATCGGCTTGTGTGTATCATCAGTATCTTTTACCAGCTCTTCCAAGGATTTTTCTTCAGCAGTAGGTTGATCATCAACATTTTTCTTTCTTTTATAGGTGATCAGTTGTTGCTTTTCTTTTTCCAACTCCTGGATTTGTTCTTTTGCCTTCTCATCCTCTGATCTTTTCCTCTTCTTTTCTTTCACTGTAGTACTCTCCCCCTTTTTGGATGCATTGGTGGTAGGGGTTTGTACCACAGAAAGTGTCTTTTGCACAACAGCATCAATCAGTGGTTGTAGAGTTGAGGAAATCCTCTCATCAATGGCTTTAGTAACAATTTCATTGATGATGGGAGTGATGAGAGGTATGGATTGTTGGAATACAACAACCATCTGCTCTGGGGGGTTCTGTCCCGGAGAGATAATGCCAAAAGCAGAAGCTGGAGGCTCATTGGAGTGAGGGGGAAAGTGTTTGGGGAACCTTCAACTGAAGGTGCCATCTGTGGGTTGGTGGAGGCAGATGGTCTTTCTCCTTGAGAGAGTTGGTCAAGTAGTTTTTGCAGCCTACTGACTTCCTCCTCAAGGATTTGTTTGGGCAAGAACATCGTAGAAAAAGCCCAGGTCATCATCAGCAGAAGCTGAATCACCTGACCTCCTGCTTGGAGCAAGATGTACATGCACTGGGTGTAGACCAGTTGTAGCATGTGCCCCTTTGTCTTGGAACTGGGGACTTCCAGCCTCAGGACTATGTCCATCATCAGCTGTTGCCTCTAGTGAGGTTTTAGCAATGTTACCAGCCTCATTCTGATCAGTGAGCCAGAAGAGGTGGCAGCCTCACTAGATATTCTCATCTCCTATCTACACTAGGAGATAGATTGTAAACCCCTATGCTGTGGGTTCTCAGCTGCACTTTGGTCCTCCCCCTCAATGGTCGAGGTGTTCCCAGTAGTAATTGGTATCTGGGGAGGGGGTGAGGAGTGCAATTGAGTCAGCACTTGTGCAACAAGCAATGTAGGGCTTTGAGGGGGGTTGCATGTGAAGGAGGGATAGAAGCAGTGTGCACCTGGGGAGGATGGTGCTCTTCAATGGCAATCCGCTCAAGTGAGGAAGATCCCAGATGTGTGGGTACCCCTTGTGTGGTTGCTGCGGCTCCTGTTGAGAGGAATCCTGAGCGGCTATGGCTGGAAGAGTCCTGATATCCACTAGGGGGTTATAACCAGTGGATATATCCTGCGTTTGTGTTGCAGGGGCATCCTCAGGGGACTCATTTCCCTGAGTAGCCGTTTTCGGTTTCTTTTTGGTGGGTTTGGTGCGGACTTTTAACTTGGAGGTGGTGGTTGTGGGTTCCAGCTGTGTGGGTTTGCGCAGCTTGGCAGCCAGTTTGAGTGAGTGGTCAGAGTTGTGCCGGGAGTATACTTCAGGCAAAACAGCCATAGCAGGGACTCCCAGGCCAACAAGTCCCTCAGCTTGAAGCGGGTTTGTAATTATGGCCATTATGAACCGCGGATATAATATCCAACGGCTAGCAGTTAGTTTTTGAGCCATATCCTTGAGCTCTGAAAATATTATTTTTGAAAAATTTAAAGGCTGTTGCTCAAGAATAGAATACATTACCTGCTGCCACTTTGTAGACATTTGATCCCAAGACGAAGTCTTAGGAGCCAAACAGACATTTACCATGTGAAGATTAGACGTTCAGCGTCATTGAAATGTTTCTTCAATATAGTGGAGGCACTAAGGTTGCCCTGATATCCATGGTGGGCAAAGGATAAATCAGTTGTGCCCTTTGGATATCCAGCAGGAGAAATGGCATCATCCAAATGTAGAGTTTCATGAAGTATTTAGGGAGTGATGACCACTTCTTGGTTGTTGACGACCGACTGGATAGACGCTGTGTTGTTCTCCCTAGTGGTGAGGGTGACGTTCATCCAAAACTGTTTGAGGGATTCGGCATGAAGGATGGATTGAGAAGAAATGCCGTTTTGTATTGTGACTGGACCATAAGATCGATAGCAGTATCGAACTTAGCCCAGAATGGCGATTTGGTGAGGTAAGCTACACAGTTGTGTCGCGGTTGATTTGCATGGATGCCATTTGGAAGAGAGAAGTTTTGGAGAGATGAACGTTAGGTTTGAAGAAGATGAGGCCTGAAGGATTAGGTCAGGGATATTTATAGGGTACGGGTCAGAAAACGACTGAAAGATTTGGTGTTAGTCATCAGTAGTTTTAAACGACTGTTGACATGGTATTACCCTTTCAGACGTTGAAACAACTTAAGTCGTGGTGTTAGGCATCAGTAGTTAGAAAACTACTGAAAGCCATGGCTTTGACTTCAGATGATGAAACAACTGAGGACTTGGTGTTTGTCATCAGTAGTTGTGAAACTACTGAAGACAATGGTTTTGTCATCAGTTCTTGTAAACAGCTGAAGACTTGGTATTAGTCATCAGTAGTTATAAAACTACTGAAGACATGGTTTTGCTTCAGTTGTTTAGAATGAAACAGCAGTTGTAGAAACAACTGAAGAGAAAGTTCTCTTCAGTAGTTTTCGTCAAGTCATAGCCTTTCAGCTGTTTCATACCGTCCTCAACACTTACTCATCAGACTTTGTCTGCTTTTCAGGTGTTTCATAGGACGTCAGTACTTATCTGTTTATACTGATTTCAGTAGTTGTAGCTACATCAGTAGTTGTAACTACATTAGTAGTTTGGAACAGATAAAGTACTTCAGTACTTGTGAGGCATTTAGCCGTCAGTAGTTATAAAACTACTGAAGGGGAAGGACTCATCAGTACTTATATGTGACATGGGTACCAATGATCACGAGTAATTATTACTGAAATCATCAGTAGTTGTCACTTATTCTAGCTGCAGCATACCAAGCCTTAACACAAGGTTTGGAAAGTAGAACTATCCAAAGGCTTAGTAAAAATATCTGCAAGCTCATGAGCACTAGGCACAAACTTAGGATCAATCAGACCTTTTTCAAAGAATCCCGAATAAAATGATGTCTGATCTCTATATGTTTGGTCCTAGAGTGCTGGACTGGATTTTTGACAATACACAGAGCTGAAGCACTATCCATTAATAATGGAGTCTTAGTCTCTGTAATGCCATAATCCAGAAGCTGGTTCTGAAGCCAGAGTACCTGAGAAGTACAACTTGCAGCAGCAATGTACTCGGCCTCAGCAGTTGATGTAGCAACAGATGTTTGTTTCTTACTCTGCCAAGAAATCAAACAGTTGCCTAGGAATTGACAACCACCAGAAGTTGACTTTCTAGTAACTTGCACCCTGCATAGTCACTATCTGAAAAAGCAACTAATTTGCAAGAGTGTCTAGTGGAATACCATAAACCCAGAGATTGTGTACCTTGCAAATATCTAAAGATTCTCTTTACTGCAATCAAATGAGACTCTTTAGGGCAGCCTGAAATCTAGCACAAACACATGTAGCAAACATAATATCTGGTCTAGAAGCTGTTAAATACATCAAGGACCCAATCATACATCTGTAAAGTGTTTCATTAACAGCTTTACCTTTCTGATCAGCATCCAGTTGTGTGCTGTTGCACATGGGAGTAGAACAGGGCTTACAGTTTTGTAAATCAAACTTATTCAAAAGATCTTTTGTATATTTTGATTGATGAATAAAAGTTCCATCAGCCTTTTGTTTGATTTGCAAGCCTAGAAAGAACTATAATTCTCCCATTGCACTCATTTCAAACCTCTTTTTCATTAATGTTGTAAAATCATCACACAACTGGGGATCAGAGGATGCAAAAATAATATCATCAACATAAATCTGAACAAGTAGCTTATGCTGATCCACCTTCTTAATAAACAAAGTTTTATCAATGGAGCCTCTAGTGAAATTATTCTTAAGAAGAAAAGTAGAGAGTGTCTCATACCAGGCTCTAGGAGCTTGTTTCAACCCATAAAGAGCCTTATCAAGTTATACACCCATTCAGGATGTTTATTATCCTCAAAGCCTGGTGGTTGACACACATAAACTTCTTCCTTTATTTTACCATATAAAAATGCACTTTTGACATCCATTTGAAAAACTTTAAGATTGTGGAATGCAGCATAGGCTAAAAACAATCTGATTGCCTCTAGTCTGGCTACAGGGCAAAGGTTTCATCATAGTCAATACCTTCTTCTTGTGAAAACCCCTGTACAACCAGTCTAGCCTTGTTCTTAACAATAAGCCCATTTTCATCAGTTTTATTCCTAAACACCATTTAGTGCCTATTGCACACTTACCTGGGGGAGAGGAACCAGTTCCCACACTTGCTGTTTCTTGAACTGAAGTAGCTCAAGCTGCATAGCTTCAACCCATCCATTGTCTCTCAAAGCAACATGGTAGTTCTTTGGCTCTAGCTGACCGATGAAGAGAGCATAGAAGCAGAAGTTAGACAATTGACTTCTTGTTGAAACACCAGCATTGATATCACCAATAATCTGAGACATGGGGTGATTCTTCAGTTCTTGATAAACAATGAGATCTGTGCAAGTGTTTGTAGAACCTTCAGCAGCAGCAGATGTTGATGTAGACTCTTGAAACCAAGAATTAGATGGTAACTCAAAAGATGTAGAGGAAACAGAGATCTCATCAGCATTTGTTGTGGATGGAACTGCTGAAGCTACAGGAACATCAAATTAGCAGACACAGGCAGTTGGTCACTAAACTTGAATAGGTGAGTATTGATATTATCATCATCATCATCAATACCACCAGTGGAAGACATGCTGCAGAAGATGATTTATCCACAGGATCTGCAACAGCTGGAGGTTGATAAGGAACATATTTCAGTATGTCCAAATCAAACAACTCCACGGGTTTTGTGGAATCTTGTCCAAAGGAGATTCATTAAACTTCACATGCAAAGTCTCTTCAACTATCTTTGTTCTGCAGTTGAAGACTCTGTATGCCTTGCAAGTAGATGAATAACCAACAAAATACCCTGCATCCACCTTAGGATCAAATTTATGGAGTTGATCCTTTGTGTTGAGAATAAAATAGGGACACCCAAATGCTTTGAAAAATGAAATTAGAGGAGCTAAGTGATGGAGAACTTCATATGGAGTCTTCATCAACCTCTGATTTACTAAGACTATTCTGCACATAGCAAGCTGTGTTAACAGCTTCATCCCAAAAGGTCAATGGCAAACCAGAGTCAGCTAGCATGGACCTTGCAGCTTCAATTAGGGTCCTGTTCTTTCTCTCCACTACTCCATTTTGTTCTGGAGTCCTTGGGATGCTAAACTGCCTTTTGATTCCCTTTGAAAGATAGGTCATCAAGTGTATGATTTCTAAATTCAGTTCCATTGTCACTTCTAATACACTTGACTGGAAGGGAATAGTGCTTCTCAACATACAACACAAAGTGAATAATCTTCTGAGCAACCTCATCCTTTGAATGTAGAAAGAAAGTCCATACAAATCTGGAGTAATCATTCATAATTACCAGACAGTATTTCTTCTTTGCCATGCTCATCACTCTCACAGGACCAAATAGATCCATATGCAGTAATTGCAAGCAGGCAGTGGACTTAGGCTCTTCAATAGGAGGGAATGAGACTTTGTGTTGTTTTCCTTTTAAACAAGCAGTGCAGGTTTCATCACAGTGGAACTCCTTTATTGGTAAGCCTCTGACTAAACTATTATGGATAAGCTCATTCATGTTTTTGAAATTTACATGACCCAGCCTTCTGTGCCACAGTTTAGATTCTTGAGAAGAGGCTTTTGAAAATAGGCAAGGATTGCCTCTGAGATCTATTTTCTTGGAAAGATCTAAGGCATACACTCTTCCTGTCCTGTTGGCTCTCAAGAGAGTGTGATCATTCAACACCTTATCAATCAAATGCAGAACTTTGGATGACAGAATCCTACAGTTCCGATGGTGAAAAGAGCAACATGGCCTTTATCACACATTTGACTGACACTCAAGAGATTATACTTGAGATTTTCCACATGATTAACATCATCAAACTTAATTTCTCCATTGGAGACAAAGCCATTTGCAATGATGTAACCCCTAGCATCATTGCCAAAAGAAACAAAGCCCTTCTTTCCTTGAGAGTAGTCATGAAGAAGAGAGCTGTTCCCAGTCATGTGCATAGATCCCCCACTGTCTACATACCAGATGCTACTTTGGCATGTTGGAGAACCCTGCAATATAAAAAATCAGTTTGTTTTAGAGACCCAAACCCTTTTGGTTTTGGGCCTGGTCTCATCAACAGATGGTAAACTAACAGGTTATTGGAAACAACAGCCTGAGAGGAAGAAGATGGTGAAGAAGAGGAATCCTTTGGCTTGGACCTCCTTTTCTGTGGTTTCAACATAGGAGCATCTAATTGGTTAACTCTTCCCAATAGATGTTGAACCATCATAACCAGCTGTGTCTGATTTTGTGATAAAGCTTTCAGCTCATCAGACACATTGCCAGTGGAGTTTGATAAGTTCCTATGTTGCACCTTCTTCTTCTGAGCAATCTCAGCTGTCACCTGTTTAACCCCTTCCTTTTTGGATTTCTTAGAGGACTTAAGGGTTACAGGATTTGATGTTGCTCATACAAATGTGGTCTCAAACTCAGTTTTCATTTTTACCATTTTCTCTTTAATTTCTTCTTTGTGTTTGAGTTTGGAACCTCTTTTGTACCAGCAATCATCTGTAAGATGATTGAACAAACCACATACTTCACATGGTTTCTTCTTCATCTTAGGTTGATCATCAACTAAAGAGGGTGAAGCAACTGAAGACTTATTCTTTAGTGCTTTGGAAGCATTGTTTGCTTTCTTGACTTACTCTTTAGTAGTCTTCAAACTCTTTCTACTGACAGTTTTCTTCTTTTCAGTACTGACAGTAGTTGGAGTTTGAACTTCAGGTGTTAAATCCTGCTCTCTAGTCCTTTCAGGACTTTCAAAATTAACTCCTGAGTTGATCAACTCATGGATCATGTGAGTGTCAGGAGTGGAACCATCAATATTAGCTGATAGGTTCTGAGAGGGCTTGATGCTGACTTCTACTTCTGATTGTGCTGTATCAGAAAGTAGATCACATGATGAGATGGATTGGTTATACTCTCACTATCAGATTCTACCTCTGCTCTGGGAGTAAAATCTGTAGGTGGAGCAGGTGTGATTGTAACTAATGCCAAACTTCACATTGGAAGCAGATTGCTTACTAAGAAGCATTTCAAAACCTTTGCATGATTGTACCCATCTATCACACTCTACCTGGGTAACTGCAAGGGTTTCTTTGAGATCTTTATACTTCTCTAGAAGTATCTCTTCCCTAGCCTTATCATCAGTTATTTGGCATTTAAGTTTGTAAATCTCATCATTCTTATCATTAAGGACAGACTCAAATTCAGCTTTGCTTTTGGTAATTATTTGTTCTAGCTCAATGTTCTTGTGATTAAAGCTACATTTGCTTCTCTAATAGATGCAAATGCTGCTATGCATGTTTCAGAACATAATTTGGCTTTTGCCTCAGAGGATACCTGTGATACCTTTGATGTAGAGGCATTAGTGGATGAAGTATCAGCAGAATCCAAAGCCATAAGAGCTAGATTTCCAAAGGGACTTTCACCACCATGTTGACCAGCACCTGAGAACAGTTGTTCATGACCAGACAAGTTATCTGGTAAACTGCTCTAGTCAACAACTCCTGGGGTGAAGAAGCTGTGTAGTTGAGGTTAAGTTTGTTGATGGGATTGGGAAGGTTGTGGTTCAGGCAATGCTTGTGGTTGATGTGCAATTGGAGCTTGAATAGGATTTGGTTGAGGCATATAATAGCAGGGATAAGGATATGACATTTGACCCTGGGGAACAAAGTATGCAGGAGATCTAGGATTTGAATGATGACCAGAACCAGCAGGATGTTGCCCTTGTTTTGTGGACTAGTACTAGGAAAAGTCACAAAGGGTGCAGAAGAATAGATCCAGTTGATCTACACTCTCTTGCAAAGTGTCCCAGCCTTTGGCATTTATGACACCTCAACTTACTCTTGTCAAAACCAACTTTGGTTTTCCCAGAGAGTCCAGGAAATTTCCTGCCAGTTCTCTTATAGAACTTCTGAGATCTGATATTAATCAATGCCATTTCGCTCAGAATATCCATCTCTTCTAGATCATCATCAGCAATTCCTTTCAGATCATCCATAATGAAGCATAAATTGTCACTATTACTGCCAGAATGACTCTCAATACCAGCAAATGCATGATCCGAACTATTTGTAGAGAAATCAATATGCTCATCATAATTGCTTTCAGATGTAGCATATTCTGACTCATGACCAACCAAGGCAGTGTTGCCTGGTACAAAGTCATCAGTGTCCTGATGAGGACAGTTTCCTCTTCTGCTCTATCTCTCTTTCAAATGTAAGCAGTTTCCCATGAAGTTGGGTGAGAGATAGGCCATCCAGATTTGCACTAGAGCGTAGGACAATAGTGTATGTGTCCCATCTCTCAGGCAGTGATCTGAGGAACCTGTTGTTCATCTGGCTATTGGTGTATTCCTGTTTCACCATTTTCAGCTCAGATATCAAGCAGGAAAAGCACTCAAACTGTTGAGTCAGTGTCTCACCCTTTCTATGAGAGAATGTCTCATATTGTTGGGCAAGGATTTCTCTGTTGTTTGCTAAGACCTCATCTGTGCCACCAAATTGTTCCTTCAGGGCATTCCAGAGATCATGAGCAGTTTCATGATGCATAAGCCCTGAATAGATTTCATTAGGCAGTGCCATGGCCAGAATTCCATGGGCTTTAGCATCAATCTCAAACAGTTTCCGATCTTCATCAGAGTATTGTTCCTTCTTCTTCGGAACCATTTGATTGGTTTCCGGATTGTTCACCATAGGCTTATGTGGTCCATGTACCACAGATGTCCAACAACCTGAACTGTTAACAGACAGGTGATGAAGCATTCTTCGTTGCCATATGTTATACTCGGTCCTAACCAGCATCGGAGGCTTGGTTGAGGAACCGGTATTGTGAGGATCATTAGAAGGAGTAGTCATCTCAGATTCAATCAAATTCGATTAAGCTAAAACAGATTTAGAACAAAACACAACAACCAATTGAACCAAAAGAGATCTCAAAGCAAATGAACGAAAGCGACAGAAATTCAATAATCTATAACCAGTTCTTGCGATACGCTAATTCAATCAAACACAGATATCAATTAGCAGTTTCAATGATCAATTATTAGATCGATCAATGATTAACCAGCTCTGATACCACTTGTTAGGATCCGTGATCTATGTTTGATTGATTAGAGAGTATAGCAGCGGAAATCGAACAATGAATTAGCCAATTCACAAGAACGAAACGATATTCAATGAAGAACAAAGACGGTTATAGAGAGAGAATTCTGCAAATATATTTCATACAATATTCGCTTTCGTGGTAACAAAATGTCACAATTACAATTAGGTCGACACCTCTTATATAAGAGATGTGACGTCTGCTGATGTCACTTGATAGTGACATCTAACAGATTTATTACAACTGAAACACAACTACTGAAGATGTGAAAACAGCTGACATCTCCTTACAAAAATGCTAAGTGTTATAAGTTGTTATAACTACTAAAAAACATAAAACTACTGAAACTATAACGACTGAAGAACAAGCTCTTCAGTCGTTTAACAAAACTACTGAAACTAAAAATATAAAACTACTGATATCACAACTACTGAAGAAGTACTCTTCAGCTGTTGTGACAAACTACTGAAACTTCAGTACTTGGTCTTCAGACTTGAACTTCAGATGTTTCATCAGCTGATGACTTCAGTAGATATCATCAGCTGATGTCTTCAGTCTTTGTCTTCAGACGTTGTACATCAGTTGTTGATCTTCAGCACTTGTAAACTCTTCAGCTGTTGTACTTCAGTACTTGGTCTTCAGCTTCAGCACTGTGTTCTTCAGCTGTTCAGCTTCAGTACTTGTGTTCTTCAGCTGTTTAGCTTTAGTACTTGTGTTCTTCAGCTGTTGAACTTCAGCACTTTAGTCTTCAACTGTTTAAGTCTTCAGCACTTGATCTTCAGCTGGTGAAGTCTTCAGTACTTGTAAAACTGCTGATGAAGCTTTCAGCAGTTGTTGTGATATCATGTGGGACTTAGAGGTTTTCTGATCTTGGCTCATTGGTTCTTTTGGTCCAACCAAGGTTTGACAAGGTCAACTATGTTCAACAACTACAAAACAACATGCTTTCAGTCTCCCAGATTTTTGATAAAGGATTCAAAGTTGTGTTTGACAACAAGAAGTGCTACATGTTGAAGAAGGATTATGTGATTGAGGAGGATAAAGTTGTAATGTCAGCTTCAAGATATAATGATCTTTATGTCTTCGATCTATCAATGCCTCCATAACTGGGACCAGTGTGCAATGCTTCTTGTCAAAGGCAACAGAGAGGGATTCAGTCTCCTAGCATAGGAGAACGGGACACATTAATCCAAGGAAGATGAATCATTTGGTTCACAATGATTTAGTTAATGGCGTAACTGTCAAGAATTTCTAGCTTCCGAATTTTTGTGTAGCATGTAAGAAAGGAAAACAGACCAAGAAGTCTCACAAGGCAAAGAAAGTTAATTCTATCGATATTCCTCTCGAGCTTCTACACATGGGTCTGTTTGGCTCGGTAAGGACAAAGAGTATTGCTGGAGATCTATACTGCCTTGTAGTGACTGATGATTACTCAAGATTTTCTTGGATGATGTTTCTAAAGTCCAAAACAGAGACTTTTGAATCATTCAAACATCTAGTAACTACTTTGTAATCATTCTATAAGCTGAAAGTAAGGCAGATTCAATTAGACAACATAACAGAGTTCAAAAATTAGTGGATGGAGGCATTCTATAGAGAGAAAGGAATTGTACATCAATTTATGTCTGCCTACACTCCGCAAATGAATGGGGTTGCTGAAAGAAAGAATCGTAGCTTCATTGAGACAACAAGAACAATGTTAGCCGACTCTAAACAGCCTATTTAATTCTGGAATGAGGTATTGGTTAATGCATGTTACATACTCAATCGAGTCTTAGTGGTCAAACGTCATGGTAAAACATGTTATGAACTTCTCCATTGACGTAAACCAAACTTGGAGTATCTCAAACCATTTGGTGCACCGTGCATGTTGTTAAAGAAAACTCAGACTGGGAAATTTTGTGAGAAGGTAGAAGAAGGTATCTTCCTCGGATACAGTATACAAGACAAGAGAGTTTATAACAAGTCAATGGGTCAGGTAGAAGTGTGGTGCAATGTTGATGTTCAAAGATACACCACCCCCCTTGTTGGAAAAGGACCTGCCTTCTTCTTTGACTATAATGGATTTTTTAAGTCCTTCAAACTACCTCCCTCTCATCTTGATGATGAGTTATCTGCTGCAATGATGTGGGATGTTCTGAACACTCCTCCATAAGACTCGACACCATCGGTTCCATTTGATGATACTTCTAACCCTTTAGGGGGAGAGCTTGAAGTATGTGATTCTTCCTCTGATGATGAAGTAGTTGGGACAACAAATGTGGACCAGGAAGACCAGGTTCCCACTAATGAATGTACACAAGCATCGAATCATGATGCTAGTGACACCTCTGAACCTTATACTCCAACAGCTATAGATACTGAACTTGGGATTCAAAATTTGGATACTAAGGTTGTTGTTGCAACCACTCCTGGATCTCGAATTAATGTGTATCATCCCTTGGATAACATCATTGGGGATATTCTATTGGTAGTACAGACACGAAATCAGCTATACTTAGCTTAATATGCCTTATTCATAGAAAAAGGATATCTTCACGATGGTGCACATCGATGTTTTGTGTCTCCATTTGAGCTAAAATATGTAAGTGAAGCCTTAAATAATGAGTCATGGGTTAGTGCTTGCAAGAAGAACTCCTACAGTTCAAGAAGTTATGAGTATGGACTCTTATGGATAGACCCAAAGGTGCTAAGGTGATTGGCACTAAATGGGTGCTGAAGTGTAAGAAAGATGACCAAGGTCATAATCAGAAACAAGGCTCGGCTTGTCATTCAAGGGTTTAGAAGAAGAGGGCCTTGACTACAATGAAGTGTTTGCTCCTGTGGCAAGTATGGAAGCAATACGTATATTCTTAGCCTATGCATCCTACATGAAGATCAAAGTTTATCAATTGGATGTGAAAAGTGCATTCCATCATGGTGAAATCTGTGAAATAGTCTATGTCAGTCAACCCGAAGGATTAGAGGATCTGTATCATCGGGATAGAGTTTACAAACTGGACAAGGCTCTTTACAGGCTCCATCAAGCCTCAAGAGCCTCGTATAAGAAAATTTCAACACATCTAGTGAAACATGGTTTTGCAGAGGAGTTATTGACTGCACGTTATTCATCAAAGAAAAGGATGGTGATTTGCTACTCGTACATATATATGTGGATGACATAATCTTCGGTTTCAAAAATGAAGAACTATGTAAAGAATTCGAATCTGTAATGAAAGTAGAGTTTGAGATGAGTGCCATGGGGGAGATGAAGTTCTTTCTTGGATTTTAGGTGGATTAGACACCAAAATGAATCTTCCTGCATCAGACCAAATATGTAGGAGATATCCTCAGTCGATTCGACATGGAGAATGCTACGGCTGCTAGAACTCCACTTGCCACGAACCATGACGTGGCACCCGACGAAAATGGTGATCTGGTTGATGCCACCATGTACAGAGGAATGATCGGATCTCTCATGTACCTCATAGCCTCTCGTCCTGATATCTTGTATGCCACGTGTCTCTGTTCCAGATATCAGGCAAAACCAAAAGTAAATCAACTCACTAGAGTTAAACGGATTTTCGTTATCTGAAGGGTACTCCAACACTCGGGTTGTGGTGTCCTCATGATGATAACTTTGAGCTTACCATGTATAGTGACTCGGACTATGGTGGTTGCAAGATGAATTACAAATCAACATTAGCAGGATGTCAGTACTTTGGTAGATGATTAGTCACCTGGTAGTGTAAGAAGCATACATCAGTTGCTTTGTCAACATGTGAAGCTGAATATGTTGCTGCTGCAAGTTGTTGTTCGCAACTTATTTGGATTCAATAGCAAATGCTCGACTACGGTTTGCACTTTTCTAACACACCTATCTTTGTTGATAATTCTGCTGCAATTGTTGTCACCAAAAATCCAGACCAGCACCCTAAAAAACACATCGATATTAAATATCACTTTATACGTGACTATTTTGAAAAGCAATTAATCGATGTTGAAAACCATGGTTTTTATATCTTGTAGAGGTTAATGGCGTGAAAAAGAAAAGTGATGTGATTCAAGAAGACGAAAGTTCGTAGTCCAACAAGTTTTTCTTTGTTTATTATTTATTTTCTTTTATTTTATTTTCCTATTTATTAAAATCCAAAAACGCAAAAAGATTTTCGGTTATATTATTTTAGGCGGAGAATAGTTTAGTTTAGTATTTCTTAGTTGCAGTATTTATTTATTTAAAAAAACGATGAGGAGGAAGGGTAGATTAGCTGAAAGAATTGAAATCAAATATGTGATTTTGATTCAAAGTTTATGAAAAATGATAGTACACAGGGACAAATTGTTTGGGACTTGAAAACTAAATTGTTCAACATGATAAATCCAAATTACAAGTCTGAGAAGTCTAAGCACAACAAAAAAATGATATTAAACTAGTCTGCTACTGAGGTAACATAGAGAAAGTAGACCTAGAGGTTGCAAGTTCATTATATGATGTGTCGGTAGATTCAACACAATAGATATGTAGACTTCATTGGTGAATTAAATTCAACCTAATTTGTTCAACTTGCTGTGGGTTCATATCTAATCCCTGGTTAACATAATCAAAACATTTCCAATAAGGGGTGACGAGCAAGTATAAGCATAACCTAAATATTCTTGAATTCATTGTTGTTTGCGCGTCTTTGCTGTGCGATGGCATTGACCTAAGGCTTGGCATCTCTTTGAAAGCTCTTGGAATAGTTTCTTCTTGTCAAATACCCGTAGACCGCTCAAAAATCTCTTGTGGAATGTTGATTACCATATAAGTGTGGGATCCACAAATGCTTGTTGAAATAATTAAACCTAACTCATCACCAATGTGCGTCAAAAATCTGTGTATGGATTTATGTGGAAAAACATACTGACAATCATCGTGGCTGCACCTCTCAACAGTCAAAATCATTATGTGCCTTTTATAGCTCTAGTATTATTTCTTGAAAGTGTTTTTAACTCTAAGACAAAACAAGAATCTAGCATAAAAGTGCATATTAAAAAGGTCCCAAATGATTATGATATACTTGTATGATTCCATAATGAATTTTTCCAGAAATGATCAAATTAACTTGAAGTTGTTCTACTCAAACCCAAAACCACAAAAATATCTCTTGTTTTCATTTAAATTTCAAAGTTGTTTTCTATTTTCTAGTTTTTTGTTGCGTAAATGTCGGACTTTAGAACTAGATGAAATGTGTGAATCACACACTAAAGGGGTCACGTCTGAGGTGACCAATCGGTTCCAAAGTAAAAGGATAACGTTTGAGGTGATCAAATTGTGTTAAATTAAAAGGGTCATGTCTGAGATGATCAAATGTCATAATGTTATATTTCAAAAGCTAAAATTTGAAGTGTTTGAAAGTGTATAAGGTCAAGCTTATAAGTATGAGCCAATCGCACGATGGATTCATAAGTATGAGCCAATCGCACGATGGATTCATAAGTATGAGCGAATCGTACGATTGAATCATAAGAATGAGCCAATCACACGGTTGAACCATAAGTATGAGTTAGTCACATGATTGGACCATGAGTATGAGACAACTATACGATTGGAGCACAAGACTGAACCAATCATACGAGTGGATGAATGTGTATGAGCCAATTGCACGACTGAACGCCAGTCGCACGAATGAAGCATGCGTATGGGTGCAGTCACACGACTAAAATTTAAAATAGTATAAATAAAGGGGTTAGTTAGTCGTAACCCTCACCACCCCATCAAAACCTCTTAACCGCTCATACAACGACACTCTACTCAAATTGTGTATAACTGATATTACGGCCTGATTGTGATCCTAACATGTTTTCTACTTATTTATAGGTACTGGGCAACTGAAATTGATCCAAATGAATGTCTTTATCTCACCTATAAGGGACGATAATGCTAAAACCTATAACCAAGACCAAACCCTAAAATAGACCACATAAATGGACATAAAAGTTGATTTAATGGACATTAAATGCTTTTTCGAGTCCCTGCGAATCTAATGAGTCTAAAAACGAAGTCTAATATAAAGTTTTGACAAATATTCAAATCCATGGTGTTCAACAGTGAAGGATGCGAATGAACATGCTGGTGAACTTCAGTCGCACGATTGAGTTGGGCGTATGACTCAATCACACGAATGAATCGTGCGTATGGGTTCAGTCGCACGAATGATGACATAGCATATGACTAAGCTCAGATGCTGGCTCAATCATACGACTAAACTCAATTGTACAACTAAAACTCAGTCATATGATTCAATCGCACGATTGAACCATTTTGATAAAAATAGCTTAAGTTCCTAGTGTCATATGTTATGCACAAATCTAATGTATATGTCTCTTGTGTTGCAGCAACATGGCTGATAGATGGACGATGAGCACCAAGCACAACACCTGTGCTGATTTAGATCAAGGATCTACAAGGCCATCTCTACACCATGCACTCCATACCGATCTATACAGCAGGCCTTCTGGGAAGGTGCCTCGATTAACAGGTCCGTGGAGGCTCATTGCATCCTGAGCTCCATCTTGGAACAAGACATCGAGGTCCGTGAAGAGGACCTAAGGAGAGTCCTAGACTTGGGGGAAGATGGAGCCCATCCTACTAAGCTGCATCCACTGACTGTGCGTTGATGTTTTCTAAAGATAAAGTACGTTAGGGACATCAATGCAGGTGTGCTCAACAAGAGCAACATGTGTCCCAGTTCAAGTACTTGGCTCATATTATCCTTAAGTGCATAGCTTCAAGGTGGGGAGGATTTGATGAAATGTCGGACCAAATCCAGAATGCATACGTTGCACCGGTACTGAACCACCCGTTCAGTTGCTCACGCATCTTGTTCTTATACATGATTGAGAACATCGAAGCCAAAGGCAAGGAAGGATTTTGTATGTATCCAAGGTTCTTACAGATGATCATAGACGAGAATCTTCCTCTACAGCCGAAAGAGAGATATGATGATATTATCCTAGAGGTGATAGATGACACCATACTGGGGAGGATGAAGGTGTATTGGGGGAAGCAGGTGAAGCCCCCAGTAAGGAGATTGTTTGTGTATCTGGCCAATGCAGTCTACATGGCGATGATGACTATGTTGGTGATAGTAAAGGTGGTGGAGATGCTGGTCCAAGTCAATCAAGGGCCATTGGCACTTCTACTATATCTCCACCATCTCCACAAGGTACCCCTAATGGTCTAGGTGGATAAGAGAAGGCTGCATTCCACCAAGACTTCCTGCTAGATGAAGAGGAAGAGTCGGATGATGAGCCTCTTGTTAGGACAGTCGGTAGCCGGGTTATGGCTACCAAAAAAGGGAAAGAGGCCGTTGGTGGACGCCTAGCTGGTACTACAGGTGATGATCCTTAAAGATTAAATATTGACTGGAGAAACAAAACAAGAAGATTTTGCTAAAGTTAAAGGGATCCAAGAGTGAGCCCTTAAAGATTAAAGATGGTGATGATGAGAATGATAAAGATGAGCTGACTGAAGATGAATCTGAAGAAGAAGAAGATGATGATGAAGAAGCAGGACCGAGTGGGAAAGGTAAAGAGGATGAGAAAGATGATGATGATGAGCAAGAAGGTGATGGTGGTGCCTCAGCCTCAAATCCATCAGCTAAGGAGAGGCGCACTAAGCGAAATCAGGATCAAGGAGCCTCGTCCTCAGCTCCTCAAGCCGAAGAGACAACTGATCAAGGCAAAAGTAATGATTAGATGTTTATGTATTTGAAACTTTTGTACTTGAATTGTGTATTAAATTAATGTAATTATTGTTTATTTATGCTTCAATGTCTTGATTAATGATGTATGTGTGATATGTTGAATGTTTAATTAAAGAGATGAAGCTCAACAGCCAGATGAATATGATGTCGTCCCCCTTAGACAAATCAAGACTGAACTTACTATGATTCTTGATTTGCAAGGGATCATAAGATGATCTGTGAGCTACACTCCTGAGGAAGGAGAGATCATCCACGACCTCACATATGAGCAGCTTGCTCACATGTTTCAACTAAATCCAGATGAACTGATCAAAGATGTTCCTGAAGTCAATGTTCTAATTGATGAGGAGCTACAGGATGTCGATGAAATAGAGATTGAGGATGTAACAGCTGAGCACTATCCTGCGTACACTGACCTTGAGGGAAAGGATATCCCCAACTTGGGTGCAACATATGGCAGTGATACTATTGATAAGTTGGAGGAGATTGAGAAAGAAAAAGAGAAAGATGAAAGTACAGCCCAAACATCAGATGCAAATGTTGATATTAAGAAAGCTGAATGGGCAGCTTTCTTTGCTGAAATGAAAGCCCAGTGTGCACCTCCAAAGCCAAATGCCTACACCAAGTTGTACAGAGTCAAGAAACATTACAAAGTCTCTAGAAAAATCATCGCATGGGCTTATTTTGATGACTTGAATGTCTATGTCGTAGAGAGGGAGAAAGGGATTGAGTACTTTAGATATCCATATGATGCTAAGACTCTTCCTGGTTTTGAACTTAATAGAGTGGCATGCTTAAATCTGTTGTATGCCTATCCGAGAAAGATGTCAGATGGTTTGAGACAACTCTAGAGAAAGAATACCACACCAAATGGGTAAACTTCAAACCTCAACAACCTAAGAGGTTCATTCATAAGTCTAAAGTTTATCCTATGTCTGGAAGACCAATGTAGTGTTGAAGTGGAGTCCCCCACGCACAATGTTTAAGATTCCTTTAAGGGAGATGCCTCAGGACTTTACTCCACACTTCAAATGGTGGTATTATGATTAGAGGATGGGAGACGCGGTCATAGTTTTGAACAGAGATGGGAAGATAGAGACTATCATGGTATTTAACTCAATGTGGCTTACAAACCTGTCTGCTAAAGATGTGTATAGTTTATACAAGTGGCCACTATTCTTTGACACGCAAGACATTGTACAAGCTCTTCAATTCCAACACATTATATGGCTCTGCTTGGCATTCGAGATACACGTAGGAGTCACTAGAGAAGAGAAGTACAAGAAGTTTCAAGAGCATATGAAGAATGGTAGACACTAGGTTAAATTAGGTCCAAGGGGGAGTTTGTTGATACATATGTTCCTAGTTTATATGCTTAAATGTAAAAGTATTTCGTGTCTTACATATGTGTAATGTGATGATGTAATGAAGTATGACATATGCTTTAATGCTTATTTATCTTTGATTCATATGTATGAACTTCTTACATAGGTTTGAGATTGTTGTACACAATTCTAAGCCAATAATGATTGAGTAATGTGTTAACCTAGTCAGGTGATTATTAATGCTAATGGACCATATTTATAGACCATACGCATGAATATATCATGCTTATGGACCAGTGGCACGACTGAACTAGGAGACTGGACCAGTCGTATGATTGAGACATAAGATTGACTCAGTCGCACGATTGAATCTTCAGTCGTGCGTATGAATCAATCGCATGAGTCTGTCACACGACTGAACGATGCTAATGGTTCAGTCGTACGAATGGAAACTGCATACCTATAAATACCACTTTATTTGTGGAAGAGCAAAGAATTTGAGAGATACTTCGAATAAACATTAATCCTAGCCATCCAGAGCATCCAGAATAGCCTATCCAACTTCATAGTTCATTCTCGATCAATTCCTACTCGTTCTTAATATTTAGTTCATTCTCATATCGATCGGGTTATCGTTCTCACTGATTGGATCACCAATCAAATAGGATTCCACACTATTTTATCTAGAATAATGCAGAATCAGTTAGTACTCCGTATGTACGTGGTCCCTAACAAAAAGCCTTGTGATCTATGTTTAGAGACCAAGGCAAGGCATGAGCATCATTTCATGTATTAAGGCTAACAAGTGCTTGCGAAAGAGGTGCATTGCATACTTAGCGTATGTAATGACTACCAAAGAAACAAATTTAGGGCATTCTCGTAGTGCCAGAATTCATAGATGTATTTCTTGATTAGTTATCGGGACTCTTACGGCAAAGGCAGGTTGAGTTTCACATTGATATAATACCAAGAGTTGCACAAGTAGATAAATCACCTTATAGGTTTGCCCCTTTAGAGATGTAAGAGTTGATGAAGCAACTACAAAAACTTATGGATAAAGGGTTCATTAGGCCGAGTTTCTCGCCAGGGGAACTCGGTCTTATTTGTTAAAAAGAAAGATGGATCCCTATGAATGTGCATTGACTACCGAGAGTTAAACAAAGTCACAATAAAATATTGATACCCACTTTCGAGGATCAATGACTTGTTTGATCAAATCCAAGGGTCATGATAATTTTTCATGATAGACCTGAGGTCAGGGTATCACAAGTTACAAATCAATGAGGAAGAAGTACCAAAAACCACATTTAGAACCCAGTACGGGCACTAAGAGTTCCTAGTAACTCCTTTCGATTTAACTAACGCACCTATAGTATTCATGGATCTAAATAATAGAGTGTGTAAACCATACCTAGACAAATTCATGATAGTTTTCATAGACGATATTTTGATATACTCCAAGACCGATCCTGAGCACAAACGACATATGAGGCTTATATAGAATTACTCTGAACTGAGTAGTTAGCCAAGTTTTCTAAGTGCGAGTTATAGGTACGAGAGGTACAGTTTTTGGGTCATATAGTGAGCGGGAAAGGAATTTAAGTCGACTCCATAATGATTGAGGCAATTAAGAAGTGGGAACCACCAAAGACCCCTACTGAGGTGCGTTAGTTTCTAGGGTTGGCTAGTTAGTATAGAAAACTTATAGAGAACTTCTTGAAAATTCCAAACCATTAGTGTACCTGACCCAGAGAACTCTAAGTGAAAGTGGGAAGCAAAACAACAGAAAGCTTTTGAAACCCTAAAGAAGAAGCTATGTAGTGCACCAATCTTGTCCCAACGAGAGGGGAATATATTATTACATTATGTATTGTGATGCCTCACACGAAGGACTTAGATGTGTCCTGATGCAAAGGGGTAAAGTGATAACATACGCTTCATGTTGGTCCATTTGATTGAATTTCAGTACAATTGATATGTTGAATTATTTAATATAAGAAACAATAACAAACAACAAACACAATGATGAAGAAGAATAACCACAATGTATTAAAATATAAAGCAATAATGATCCAATACAATCAAATATAACAAAGCTCAATATATTTTAGAGAAGAACAAGCTTACAATAGTCTCTTGCAACTGAAATAAAATGATTAGGGTTTTTGCAAGGATACCCAACAATAAGAAAGATCAAAACAATATACAAAAATGATAGTTTTGCAGATACTTTTGGGATCAGCAAAACTATCCTGTTGAAGATATAGTTTCACCTGGCAGGGACTAACAGTTTTGCCGGCTGAAACTCTCAGCTGACTATGAGCAAAACTACAGATTCGCTGGGCATCAAAACTACACTAATTAACCAAGAGACAAAAGAAAACTAACATTAAACCTATTACAATGGAATATAAACATAATTTAATTTAAGGTGACTCCAACCTATACATGTTCTTCAGTACTCCCCCTGGGTTGGACCTCACAGTCTTCATCAATCTTGGTCTGTTTGATAAGCTCCAGTCACTCCAGCTGCCTCTGATATATATTTTGCAGTTCTTGCAACATCATCCTTGGAAGCTTTAGCCACTAATTCTCCTTGGTCAGCTCCTGCTTCATTTTCTTTTTTGGCATGTGCACTATCCTTACAAAATTTCCTTGTTAGGTCCTACATTTCCATCCTTATCTCATCTTCTTCTCTCACCTTCTTAGCCAACTCTTTCACCTCAGCTCTCACTCCCTTCACCTTGTTAGCCACAGTCATAAACTGACTTGTTTCCTTTCTACTCTCCTCTACCGCTCCTGCTTTAATGTGATTCTCACAAAGTACCGGCATGTCTTCATCACAAAAGGTAAACCCGCCCATTAGGTCAAACAGCTTGTACTCAATCCATTCTTCACCATGATCACCGTCTACCCAGTGTTGTTGTCACAAAACCATTTCTCAAAATTTTGTAGTTGTTGGGGGAGGGGATCCGATTGTCTAACTCTGTTCATAGTCTTTGGGGGCTTCACCCTCAACACGATCCTCCCTTTTCCTCTTTCCTAATCCTTAGCCTTCTTGGACCTCCTTCTTTTCGCCTTCATAAAATCAAATGACTCGAAAATATCATTCATTCCATTCCTAATTTCCTTCTATAGTATCATGTTAGGATCTGGTGTTTGAACGAAACACCAACTGATTAACGTGTTAAACCAAAACAAATAGTGCAGAATCCTATTTGATTACGATCCAATAAGTGAGAACGCACGTAGACACAATAATGTATTGAATCTAACGCCAAGAATCGATTTGGAATCGATCTACATCGTTATATGAACTTGGAGTACAAACTTAGGGGCTTCTGGACGGCTAGGGTACGTCTGGAGTGGAAGTGTATTCAATGCTTACGTTTTTCCATGAATTAAGTGGTATTTATAGGTTAGGGTTGCTTATTCGGGTGACTGAACCATTAGCATGGTTTATTCGTGCGATTGAGCCATGCGGTTGATCCATTCGCATGACTGAGTGTTCCGTCGTGCGACTGAGTCAGTCGCATGAAGTTGTTCTGGCATATGGACTATTTAGGCGCTTAGACACTCAGTCACATGGCCATTCGGACGCATGACCACTGTTAGGGTGCATGGTCCAGTCGTACGCATGAGAACTTTACTTAACCACGTTTGAATTTATTCATTATTATAACATTATTATAACATTATGTATATCAATTCAAACAATCACAAACCTATATAATCCAGTCAATATGCGTCACACAACTCATTAATGAAATATTAATCATTATAAATCAAAACCAAACATTCTCATTTCATTATGTACCCATTATTACATCAGTGTAAGATATTCAAGACATTTACATTAAGATCAGGATCTAGGTACATATATGTATCAACACACTCCCACTTGGACCTAGATCTATCTATTGTCTAACATCTTTGATAATTTCCTCAAACTTCTTGTACTTAGCTTCTTTGGTGACTCCTATATTTATCTCAAAAGCAAAACAAAGTCGTATGACCTTCTGGAATTGTAAAACTTGTACAATATCTTGTGAGTCATAGAACAGTGGCCACTTGTATAAAGTATAAACATCTTTTGCTGACAAGTTGGTGAGCCACATTGGGTCAAACACCCTAATGGTTTCCATTGTACCATTTATGTTCAAGACTATCATGGCTTCTCCCGTTCTCCAATCATAGTACAACCATTTAAAGTGTGGAGTGAAGTCATGTGGCATCTCGCGTACTGGGATCTTTGACATTGTACGTGGTGGACTCCACTTCAACACTACTTTTGGTTTGCCAGTTATCGCGTTAACCTCAGATCATCTGATGTACCTTGTTGGTTGTGAGGTTTGAAGTTGACCCATCTGGTGTGGTCTCCCTCTTTAGAGCTGCTTCAAACCAGCCTGACATCTTACGAGGGTCAGCGTATAGCAATTTTAACTTTGCTAACCGGTTAAGCTCAAAACCTGGAAGAGTCTTGAGATCATGTGGGAATCTGAAGTACTCAATTCGCTTCTCACGTTGAACAGTGTAAACATTAGGGTCTTCAGAAAATGCCCATGCTATGATCCTGCCTGCCACCTTTTGATGTTTCTTGACCTTATACAGCTTGGTGTAGACAGTTGACTTTGTAGTAATGCGTTGGGCTCTTATCTCTTTAAAACATGCTGCCCAATTAGCCTTTTTGATGTTGACTTTGGCGTATGTGGCTTGGGCCTTCTCCTTATCCTTTTGGACTCTTGCTCCATTTTATCCAGAGTCTCAAAAGTGTCACAGACATGAGTGTCTCCCAGATTGGGAATGACATTTCTCTCATTGTTAGTGTACTCTGGATAGTGTTATGCAGTGACATCTTCAATCTCAATCTCATCGACATCCTAAAGCTCATCGTCACTCTCTACATGCACTGTCGGAGCATCTTTCACAATCTCTTCTGCATTCAGCTTGAACATTTTGGCTATTTGCTCATCAGTGAGATTGTGAATGATTTCTCCTTCTTCAGGAGTATCCATTACCGATCTCCTGACAATTCCCTGCAGATCAAGAATCAACGTGTGTTGAGTCTTGACCTGTTGGAGGGGAGCAATAACTATTCATCGCTTTGAAAGTTTGGATCTACTTGATTACACATTCACACAACAATCATTAGTTAATAATCAAGACTAAAACATTTGCATTAAATATAAACATTCATTACATTAATTTAATACATGATTCAAATACATATGATTTAAATAACAAAAACATCTAAGCATTACTCTTGTCCTCGATCATCTGCTCTTCTGCTGTCAGGGCGGATGTGGAGGCACCTTGATCTTGTGCTCTTTTAGTCCTCCTTTCACTGGCAGGTGTGGCTCCCGCAATAGGTGAGTCATCATCATCATCAACCTCATCGTTTTCAGCATCACTAGCAACATCATATCATCATCACCATCATCATCCTCATCATCACTGTCATCATCACTGTCATCTCCATCCCCTTCCTTGATCTTCAAGGGCGCTTCCTTGGATCCCTTGAGACGCAGCATGATGGTCTTGTTAGTGATCTCCAACTCCTCAATCCTTTTTGCTGATTGGACATGCTGCTCCCAGAGTTGGGACATCTCTGCATCCTGAGCATCCATCAGCTGGGCCTACTGAGATATCTGCAGAGCTTGGGCAGCAGTAAGGTCTACTAGGTGTCGTAACTGAGTAGTCTTCTCTTCGTCTGTAGCCAACAGTCTCAGCACCATACGATTGAGTGCTGAGAGCTGTTCCTCTACCCTACTGGGAGGCAGAGGTGATCCTGAGGTGTAGGAAGGGTATGATGGTGGTACAGCAAGGTGGCTAGTGGTGGTGATGGTGGCAGCGATGTAGGTTAGAGGTGGTCTTGGTATAACAAATGGAGGTATGGCGGTAGTAGTGGAGGGTGGAGGTATAGTAGTCGTGGTGCTAGCTGTGGTGGTAGGTGGAGTGGTGGTGGTAGGGTAGTGGTGGTGGTGGTAGTGTTGATGGTGAGTCGTCCCTTCTTCTTCTTCATGCCGCGGGGCTGAGCCATCCTTTTCTTACTCGATCCTGTCGAGGAGGATGCTCCCCCTAGAACATGGCTTGGCTGATCGGGAGCAAATGTAGGATCAGTGTCATCCTCTCCCGACCGCCAGGGCGTTCACCAACCGCCCGAATCCCTCGTTCTGTGGCAACGACTTTACTGCCCACAATCCGAGTCAGAGGCTCCTCATCTGAATCCTCCTCCTTACCATGTATGAAATCCTGGTGGAATCTAGCCGACTCCGCTCCATCATGGGCAGATGGCGAAGATGCTGTATCAGCAGGAGGGGCCCTTGGTTGATTGGGCCCTGCATCTCCAGCATCACCAC
Organism: Flaveria trinervia; assembly: GCA_025506515.1. NCBI lineage: Eukaryota > Viridiplantae > Streptophyta > Magnoliopsida > Asterales > Asteraceae > Flaveria > Flaveria trinervia. The sequence goes on along the minus strand of CM046449.1, from coordinate 16,729,112 downwards.
TATTATCATCATCGGAGTCATCCTCCGGGAGCTGTACCTACTCAACCTCTGAGTCATTATCAGCGTGGCGCCATTTACGCCTAGCCGGCGCCACGTAACCCTCCTGGGCTAGATGCCCGAACAATCTCCTCACAGGGGGCTTAACCTGCTTCCCCCTATAGACCGCCATACGACCCAAAGTAGTGTCATCCATTACTTCAAGGATCATAGCATCCTCCTTCTCCTTGGCAAGGAAGGGAGCTTCTAGTCAATAATCATCAGCATGAATCGAGGGTACATGTAGAAGCCCTCCTTCCCTTTCCCTAAATGTTCTCCACCAGGTAGGTGAAGATCATTTTGGAGAAGCTGAATGGGTGGTTCAGCACCAACGCTGCATACGCGTTCTGGATCTGATCTGAGAGCTCATCAAATCCTCCCTTCTGAGATGCTATACACTTCAGCAGCACATGTGCGAGGTACTTGAACGGAGGTATCAGGTTGCTCTTGTTGAGCACCCCTGCGTTGATGTCCCCAGAGTACTTAGCTCGCAAGAAACATCCTCGGACAGTAAGGGGGTGTAATCGAGTGGGGCAGTAAGCATCATCCCCAAACTGTAGCACCATCCTAAGATCATTCTCAGTGATATCAATGGCCTCTCCAAATATAGAACTCCTAATGCGATGAGGCTCTGACGATCTATCAACAATAGCGCATTCCCAGAAGGCCTGCTGAATAGAGCGATACGGTGTACACGGAGTAGATATGGCATGAAAGATCCTGGATCTCCTGAGAAATGTGATAATGCCAGAAAAGTCTGAAGCATTTCTACATGTCAGATCTAGATGGGCACAAATGTTGCGCTTAGTTCTCATAGTCCACCGACTCGCCATCTATTACACAATGAATATAAACGTCAGTATCCATTGATGAATAATATCTTGAATCATTTGGACTTGAATTTCTTTCTGTTCTGTCGTGCGAATGAGACTGTGCGACTGAGATCTAGTCGTGCGAGTGAGTAGTGCGACTGAGATCTAGTGGTGCGAATTACCTCATGCGTACGACTTGTAATGCGACTGAGCTCATACGTATGTAAACTCATTCGTGTATATCAGTCGTGCGACTGAACTCATACGCATGGTCCAGTCGTGCAGTTTAGCCATTTGCACTACTCAGTCGTGCGACTGAAGTTCATCAACCTGTCCATTCGCATGATAGGCTGCTGTTTAATTCAAATTCAAGTTTTGATCAATTCTTATGATTAGACGTCGTGTTTTAGTTCATTAGACTCGCAAATATTATACTTAACACCTTAATAACATTAATTCAATTGTTTTCTTAGATTAATTACGTTATTTAGTTAAACAAATCTCAGTTCTTGGTTTAGGCCGAACTTGTCAATTTTGGAATCAAATTGAATGAACTATGATTGGATTGAACCGCATTATACCTGTATAGTCAGTGGAAATATTCAGTACACAAGAATTAGTGGTATAATAGGCTCAAACGAAATTTTGGCAGAGTAACGATGTGTCGTGCGAATAAGGGCGATTTTGGGGGTGATGAGTGACTGCGACCGACTGCCCCTCTATTTCTACTAGGGTACCCTTCAGTCGTGTGACTGAGCCCAGTCGCACAAGTTGTTCGTGCGACTGAAGATTAGTCGTGCGACTGAAGATTATTCGTGCGACTGAAGATTAGTCGTGCGACTGGCACAGTCGGTCACCTTCAGTCATGCGACTAGAGGTCAGTCGTCCGACTATGTCATTCGGTCACCTTCATTCATGCGGTTCGCCCATTCTAGGTGTCCAATCATGTGAATTGAGTCGTACTAATAGTCCAATCACATGTATGTCTCATACGTCTGGGATAATCGTGCGATTGGAGACATTCGTATCCTTTAATCGTACGACTGGTCCATGCTCATGATCCAGTCGTGCGAATGAGTCATACTCATGGTTTTTGACTTTAAGACAATTTTACATTTTACACCCCTTTTAACTTTTGAATAAACGTTATGTGCATTTGATCATATTAGACATAATCATCTTTCCTAGAGAAACCTTTGGTCACCTCAGACGTGATCCTTTTAAAACATTTTGTTACCTCAAACGTGACCCATTTTATTTGAAAGCACGTGTGGTCACCTCAGACGTGATCTTTTAGATGATAAGGCTCTTTATCAACATCAATGACATAGTCCGATATTAGACACTCTTAACTTGACAAAATTTAAGTATCAATAAAAGAAATAACATTGAAACTTAAAACTAATACATGTTTTTGTGTTTTTGTGAAGGTTAACTCTTAAGATATAGTTCTAAGGAATAATTTTTGTGAGAGAGCTGCTTCAATCATTTAAACCATACATGGACCAATTCAATTTGGAATCATACATGATACTCAAATCATTCGGGACAAGTTATTTAAAATGCTTTGATGCTCTATTCTTGTTTTTCATCTGGAGTCGTTTAGCAAATCTAGGAAATCATGCTAGTACTCTTAGGTCCCCACACTGATTTGAACTTTCAAGAATTGTAGCCACAATGATTGTCAATATACTTGTACTATTAAATCCAAACATAGACTTTCGACACAGTTTGGTGATAGTTTTGATGGGTTTGATAGAACACAAAATAGGCAAGTTTAACCTTTTAAACTTTCTGAAAAAAACGCAGCGGAATAATAGCATTATAACATGTTTATAATCTGAAAATTCATGTTCTTAATGATGTTTTAAAATGAAAAACAAACCCAATCAAAAGGATCTTTAATATGTGAATGAACAAGCTATGAACAAAATGTAAGAGACATAAAATTACAGCTTCATAAGCTGTGAAGAACTACCTTTCTCCAGCCAAAATGTCAACCAAGAAAGGCTTAAATGATGCTTGTGAATCGGCCAAGACTCCAAGGAAGGACTCCTCAAGTTTGTACACCCCAAGCTTGTGTGCAAACACTCTTCTTGTTAGGGAGATTCAACACCAAAACCCACCACCTAAAACCCGAAAATGGATCTTTCTTTCTGCTGTAATTCGAAGTGTAGAGAGAGAGAGAGAGAAAAAGTTCTTGATGATAGGGTTTATTGCATGTCTTGTGAGAGGTTAACCTTTTGGTGTAAGACCAGTTAAGTGTATGTGTGTTTTCAAGGAAAAATGGGGCAAAAACCCATTGGCTTGGGCGGCCAAAATTATAAACCCAAAAGGGGTTTCCCCCTTTTTTTTATTAAACACAAACACACAAGTTAAATGGTCTTGTAACTAGACATGCAATTAACCATTTAATTGTATGTACAAGTTATATAACTTATACAATTAATCATTTAACTTATAAGTTATAATCTCTCATTATTATTTGGTGTCATCTAACAAATTTAAATACACATCAAATAATATTGTTGAACAAAATATCCTAATAAGTTGTTCCCTCTCATATGCAACTTATTTAGAAAACCCATTTGGTGTAAACATTTAATTGCATGATCATATCATCAATTGAATATTATTGGTGTTTGCTAAGCTTGTTATTGGGTATAACCCGACTTGGATCATAACGTACTAACCCCATCAATATTCTACATGTCTTGGGCACACAGAATCTTACAATCTCCCACTTGCCCAAGATTCATAGAAGATTGATGCAAGCAGTAAATACCGCCTAACAACTGTTTACTACCCTTAATACGCATGACTTATATCCATTCAATAACATCATCCCTTTCAAGTACCCTACTTGAAATGATTTAGGTGAATCAATCATCTATCCTTTTGTTTCAGATGTCATGTTAAATCCAAGGACACATAGTGATCATTCCTTGTTGATTAACTTAATCAGTCCTTAGACATCTAACTCTTAACGAATAAGAGGAACAAATTCCATCTTGACCATATACGTTTCTCACAAACACCTCGTATCATACCTGAACATACCCAATATGTATCTCAGGTCGGAGGATACCAAGTGATATTCGCCTTTACTCAAAATTACTTATGATCAATTAAGAAGATTCCATGTAGTAAAGTTTGAGTTGCGGGTTAGTCCAATATTGTATCCCACAAATATGTATGAACCTTGGTAGCAACCCATTGCCCTGTATTCATCCTTATGAATATCAACCAATCCAAGTTCATAATAATCTTACCCTCACACTTGTTCCCACAAGTATGAATGACTACGGACATTTAGAGTAAACAATTTACTCATGGATTAAACATGCTAATTGGAATATTAATTGAACATTATAACCAAATAATTTTATTCAAGTAATAAAGAGTTCCACATATCCAAATACAAAATTCACAGATCAAATCCAATCACTAGAATATCGAAGTCCCATGGCACAAGTATGACCTTCATGCGTTGCCTTTTCAAGGAGCTTCGTGAGAGGATCCGCAATGTTCTGATCCGTATGAACTTTGCGAATACATATCTTTCCCTTTTCAACTTCATCTCGTATGTAGTTGAATCTCCGCTCAATGTGCCTTGTCTTTTGATGAGAACGAGGTTCCTTGATTTGAGAAATCGCACCCTCGTTATCACAAAAGATCTCTAGGGTGTCCTGAATGGAAGGGACAATCCCTAGATCGGCAATGAATTTTTTCAACCATGCAGCTTCTTGAGCTGCCAATGAGGCGGCGACGTATTCTGATTCTTGAGCTACCTTTCTTAGAGTTCTCCATCTTGAACCTTTTCAAGATCTTATCAATGTATGCACTTTGATTCAAACCAATCAACCGCCTTGATCTATCCCTATAGATCTTATTCCCAGAATATAGGCGGCTTCACCAAGATCCTTAATGGAAAAACAACTTCCAAGACAGGTTTTTACACCTTCCAAGGTTGGAATGTCATTTCCAAATAGTAGTATGTCATCAACATACAATACTAGGAAAGTTACTATGCTCCCACTAGCCTTCTTATACACACAAGCCTCATCAGCGTTTTTGAAGAAGACAAATTTCTTTACTTCCTTATCAAAACGGTGATTCCAGCTTTTCGATGCTTGTTTCAATCCATAGATTGATTTCTTTAACTTTCATACTTTATTAGGATGTTTTGGATCGACAAAACCTTCAAGCTGAACCATATAGACATCTTCCTCAAGATATCCATTTAGGAAAGCGGTTTTGACATCCGTTTGCCAAATCTCATAATCGTAATGAGCAGCTATGGCAAACAGTATCCTTATAGACTTTAGCATCGCAACAGGTGAGAAGGTTTCATCATAATAAACCCCTTGAGTTTGAGTGAAACCCTTTGCTACAAGTCTAGCTTTATAAGTATCCAAGTTTCCATGCATATCGTTTTCTTCTTGAAAACCCACTTACTTCCAACTATCTTGGAATTAAGAGGTGGTACAACAAGTTCCCAAACTTGATTGTCATACATGGATTGCATCTCAACGTTCATGGCTTCAAGCCATTTGTCACAATCCGAATTGGACACTGCATTACGGTATGTGGTTGGTTCATCTGAATCTACTACATTGCATCCATCCATGAAAAATCCGTATCTTTCAGGTGGATTACTAGTTCTACCACTTCTGCGAGCGTCCTGTATGTATTGATCAACCCCTTGATCTTCCTCAACATCCTCATGTTGAGTGCTAGTTTCAACCAAACGTGCATCGGGTTGTGGTTCTTGATCTTCCTGAAGGTCCACTGTTCTACTGCTAGCTCCTTCCATAAGGAACTTTGCTTCTAAGAACTCACCCTTTCTGGCAACAAACACCTTTTGTTCCGGTGGATCATAGAAATAATATCCCATAGAATCTCTAGGATATCCAACAAAGATACACTTGGTGGATCGGACTTCTAATTTGTTTGGGGTGGGAGTCTTAACATAAGCCTCACAAGCCCAGACCCTTAAGTATGATAGGGATGGAACTCTTCCATGCCATATCTCAAAAGGTGTCCTTTCCACCTTTTTGGTTGGGGCCATATTTAGAATACGGGCCGCAGAGAGCAAAACGAAACCCCAAAATGATAGAGGTAATGTGCTTCTAGCCATCATAGATCGAATCATATCTAATAAGGTACGATTCCTCCTCTCAGAGACACCATTATGTTGTGGTGTTCCAGGTGGAGTAAGTTGTGAGACAATCCCACAAATCCTAAGATGATCTTGAAAAGCATCACTTAGGTATTCACCTCCTCTATCGGTGCAGAGAATTTTAATCGACTTGTTGAGTTTATTTTCTACTTCATTCTTGAAGATTTTGAACATTTCAAAAGCTTCATCTTTGTGCCTTAATAAGTACACATACCCATTGCGACTATAATCGTCGGTAAAGTTATGAAGTATCTTTCACCATTCCTAGTCATTGGCTTAAAAGGACCACATACATCCGAATGTATGATTCCTAATAAATCTTTTGCCCTTTCGTTAGTTCCACTAAAGGGTGCCTTAGTCATTTTTCCTTGTAAACAGATTCACATACATCAAATGAATCACATTCATTTGTTTTTAAAAGACCATTCTTTTGAAGTGTTTGTATAAGTTTCTTGTTTATATGACCAAGACAACAATGCCAAAGATAGGTATCACTCAAATCCAACTTGAGTTTCTTGGTGTTAGTATGGTACAATGAACTATTTAAAGCATTTTCATGAACCAATTCATAAATACCATTAATGGGTATAGCTTTATAATAGAACATATCATTTAAAGAAACATGAATATCATTTTCAATAAAAGATAATACATAATCATAAAGTCTTAATTAGGATACAGAAATAATGTTCCTAGTCAAACTAGAAGCATACAAAACATTCTTCAAAATAACATCCAAACCACTTGGAAGTTTCAAGATGTAGTCCCCACGAGCTTCAACTTGGACTTTGGTTCCATTGCCCATCAAGAGGCTAACATCCCCTTGATTGAAGTCCCTACTTCTTTTGAACCCCTGCAACAAATTGCAAATATGAGTTCCACATCCGGTATCTAATACCCATTTGTTTGAAGATGTAACATTATGATCAATATGAATCATGTATATTGTACCTGAAGTCTGCCCGACATCCCTCTTGGCTTTCAACTCTTGGAGATGAACAGGACAATTTCTTGCCTAATTTCCAATCTCCCCACACTTGAAGCATGGGTCATTGGTAGCAACCTTTTGCTTCTTCTCTTGTGGTTTGGGTGGCACCCTTGCCACCCCTTTCCCCTTTCCCCAAACGGGTCCCTTACCCTTGGCAACCTTTGCCTTGGGTGCGGGATGAGACCTTTTCTTGTTCCCACCTTCATTGATGGTGAGAACGGGTAAAACCCTTTTACCCATGGCCGCCTCGGCCGTTTTCAGCATTGAGTGAAGCTCACCAATGCTTTTGTCCCAAGCATTCATGTTGTAGTTTAACACGAATGTCTCGAACTTCTTGGTAAGGCCATTAAGGATCAAATCTGTGGCCAATTCCTTCAAGACAGGACAATTAAGTCTCTCGAGGCAGTCAATATGACTTTTCATCTTAAGTACATAAGATGAAACAGATTGGTTGTCGTCCATACGACATGCATGGAGTGCTCGAACCGTTTCGAAGCGCTCAACCCTTGGTTGCTGTTGGAACGTTTCCTTCAGCTGGGTTATCATGTCATAAGCTCCGTGATGTTCATACTCCTTTTGGAGATCCGGAGTCATGCTCGCTAGCATGAGACAAGACACTTCGATGGAGTCCTCAGTGTACTTTAGCCAATCGTTATAGGCCTCCTCATCATCCTCAGCAGGTTGATCGGGGATAGGGTCGTCTAAAATATATGATCGTCTTTCTTGCTTGAGAACGATTCTCAAGTTTCGATACCAATCAATAAAGTTGTTATGATTTAGACGTTTCTTTTGGAGGATGCTCGTAATGATTGGTTGGACGCGGATGAGTTATTGTGATTGTCATTATTTGTGGCCATCTACAAAATTCAATAAAGATCTATTTTAGTATTTTCGATATTGCTATTTTTAATAATTAGTGCCTTTTAAGGTCATTTTATATTAAACTCTAGAACCCAGCATTCCATTTAAATTGTGGTTAGGTGACCATTATCCCACGATTTAAATTAACAAGGTGGTCAACATTTGACGATTGCAACTTCTAGAAATATGGGATCGATTTTAAACATCATATGTAAAGTCGGCATGTTAATCCCATCAACACCATTTGGAAACCACACCATAGGTGATCCATTTGACATGGTTTGCAAATCAAGATACCCTACTTACACCTACGTGTGAGTTTGCCAAAATAAGTGGTTAGGTGACCTTTATCCCATAAATAAGGCATTCTCACCTCAAGTCGCAAGTTCCCTCAAAATGGTTAGGTGACCTTTATCCCACTAAGAGTTCCCAAGTGACTCAAGTGTTGTGTAAAAGGACGGTGTTGATCTTGTTAAAACTTTTGAGTGATTTCATAATACAAGTTTTAGAAAACACTATGTACTTGTATGTGTATGCTTTCAAATACAAGGTACCCTATGCTCTTTTGATAAAACTCATTTTAATCTTTGAAATCATTAAACCAATTTAATAACCTTTTATTACCTTTTAATGATAAAGAACCATTAAATTTCAGCTTGTTAAGTTTGTTAATTAGTTTGTAATGCATGTCAAAATATCAACCATACAATCAAATAACAAACATTCAAACAAGCACAAGCATACAAACATGAGTGCATAACCATAGCCACTAAGTTGACAACACTTGTTTGCCATCATAAGTGTCATCATAAGGTCTTTCCTAAGGGTTGAAATCAACACAAAATTGAGGTCATCTTAGACCCCCACTTGAACTTGCATCCATATGCTTCAAGTTCCATGTCTTGATGTCCATCTTTGGGTCTTGATCTTATGCATCTTACTTTACAAAAATGTATCCTAATACATTTTTTTCTAATAAAGAAATGCACCTAATCTATTAATACATAACCAAATGAACAAATAATTACAACCCAAATAATAAACATAAACATTACAACCCAATTGAATGAATAAAACCAACCATTCCAATCATCCAAAACAAAAGGACAAAGGCTAGGTTATGCACACTAACATCCAATGATCATATCATTCAAACATATAATGAAACCCCACTTAAAACCACCAAAATTCAGCCAACATAAACTGAAATTTTTGGGTTTTAAACATTGTCCAAACAATCAACATTTCATATATATATCTTTCAAGTCTAATCACTAGCATGTGTGATATGACCTTGAAAGTTTGGGGAATCATTCAAACAAAATATAGCAGCCCAAAATCAGCCTCTAATAAGCGATAATACATCTTTAAAACCGATTTTAAAGACTAAGAACAAGCAAGTTATCCACATAACCGGCTCTTGATGCCATTGATGGGTTTGATAGAACACAAAATAGACAAGTTTAACATTTTAAACTTTCTGAAAAAAACGCAGCGGAATAATAGCATTATAACATGTTTATAATCTGAAAAATTCATGTTCTTAATGATGTTTTAAGATGAAAAACAAACCCAATCAAAAGATCTTTAATATGTGAATGAACAAGCTATGAACAAAATGTAAGAGACATAAAATCACAGCTTCATAAAGCTGTGAAGAACTACCTTTCTCCAGCCAAAATGTCGACCAAGAAAGGGTTAAATGATGCTTGTGAATCGGCCAAGACTCCAAGGAAGGACTCCTCAAGTTTGTATACCCCAAGATTGTGTGCAAACACTCTTCTTGTTAGGGAGATTCAACACCAAAACCCACCACCTAAAACCCGAAAATGGATCTTTCTTTCTGCTGCAATTCGAAGTGTAGAGAGAGAGAGAGAAAGAGTTCTTGATGATAGGGTTTATTGCATGTCTTGTGAGAGGTTAACCTTTTGGTGTAAGACCAGTTAAGTGTATGTGTGTTTTCAAGGAAAAAGGGGCAAAAACCCATTGGCTTGGGCGGCCGAAATTATAACCCCAAAAGGGTTTCCCCCTTTTTTTTGATTAAACACAAACACACAAGTTAAATGGTCTTGTAACTAGACATGAAATTAATCATTTAATTGTATGTACAAGTTATATATAACTTATACAATTAATCATTTAACTTATAAGTTATAATCTCTCATTATTATTTGGTGTCATCTAACCAATTTAAATAACACATCAACTAATATTATTGAACAAAATATCCTAATAAGTTGTTCCCTCTCATATGCAACTTATTTAGAAAATCCATTTTCTAAATTGGTGTAAACATTTAATTGTATGATCATATCATCAATTGAATATTAATTGGTGTTTGCTAAGCTTGTAATTGGGTATAACCCGACTTGGATCATAACGTACTAACCACATCAATATTCTACGTGTCTTGGGCACACAGAATCTTACTAGTTTAAGGTTTGTTATTTCAACAAGAATTTGTGGATCCCACACTTCTATGGTAATCACATTCCTTAGGAGATTTTTGAGCGGTCTCAGGGTCGTATTTTCAAGAAGAAACTATTCATAGAACTTTCAAAGAGAAGCCAAGCCTCAGGTTAGTGCCACCGCACAGCAGAGAGGCAGCAAACAACAATGAATTCTAGAATATGTAGGTTATGCTTATCCTCAGGTCAGTGCCACCACACAGCAGAGAGGCACAAAACCTATCTTCTTATTTGAGCATTTCAATCTTTTTGCACATATCTCACCAACAACATAAGTTATCAATTTGATTGTATTTGCATTTTTTATGTGCTTTTGCTTATGCTTTGGTCTTAAGCACACATTCGTGGCGTTTATTTTGCTCGTCACCCCTTATTGGAATCTTGTTGATTGTGTTAACCAGGGATAAGGTGTTACCCACTGCTAGTCAACATTTTAGTTTAATCTTGAGATCACCAAAAAGGTCTAGTCATCTATTGTGTTGAATCTACCAACATATCATATGTGGTGTAGCAACCTCTAGGTCTACTTTCTTTGTGTTACCTTAGTAGTAGCTAGCTTATCTATCATATTTCCTTTTATATTGCTCGGACTACACAGACTTATACTTGAGCTTTGCATCTTTTTTAATTTTGATTTTAAAGTCCCAAATGGTTTGTTCCTGTGTACTATCATATTCCATATGATTGAATTAGTATCACACATACGATCTTATTTTATCATCTTGCCTCTCTTATGCCCTTGTTTTATTTTTGTATATTACTGCCTAAACCTATTCTCCCCCTAAAATTATAAAACCATCACGGATTAGCGTTTTAGAATTTTAATAGGTAGGGAAATAAATCAATTGTAATTAAACTACTTAAAATTAAGCAAATCAAATAAAATAAAAGAAAATAAAACTAAAAATTAAAAGAAAAATAAAAGGAACTAAACACGACGCATCGGATTATACATGGTCATCTTTAGGAATGACCTCACTTTTCCTTTTAACACCGTTGACCTCTAACAAATATAAAAAGGTGGTTTGTTAATGCCTTTGTATAGAGGTCAGCGTGTTGAAAATCTATATTTATTTATACCACATCGATTAAGTTCTTTTCAAAACAATCACGTATAAAGTGATATTTAATTCTGATGTGTTTGGTCTTGGATGTTGGACTAGGTTTTTAGTGACTGCAATTGCAACAGAGTTATCAACAAAGATAGGAGTAGAAAAAAATTCAAACCATAATTCGGTATTTGCTGTTGAATCCATATGATTTGAGAACAGGAGCTTGCAGCAGCAACGTATTCGGCTTCAATGGTTGACAATGCAACCGAGGTCTGCTTCTTACATTGCCAAGTTACTAATCTTCTCCTAAAGAACTACCACCCTACTGATGTGGACTTGTAGTTCATCTTGCAGCCGCCGTAATCCAACTATGGGTGTACCCTTCAAATAACGAAAAATCCATTTGACCCTAATCAGATGGTTCACTTTAGGCTTTGCCTGATATCATGAGCATAAACATGTAGCATACATGATATCAGGTCGTGAGGCAGTGAGATACATGAGAGATCCAATCATCCCTCGGTACATAATGGCATCTACCAGATCACCATTCTCGTCGGGTGCCACATCATGGTTTGTAGCAAGTGGAGTTCCAGCTGGAGAAGCATTCTCCATGTCAAACGGACTGAGAATATCATCTACATACTTGGTCTAATGTAGGAAAATAACATTTAGTGTTTAATCCACCTGTAAACTGAGAAAGAACTTCATCTCTCCCATTGCACTCATTTCAAATTCTGACTTCATTACTGCTTCGAACTCTTTACATAATTCTTTGTTCTTGGAACCAAAAATTATATCATCGATATAGATTTGTACCAGCAATAAGTCTCCATCTTTTTCTTTGATAAACGATGTACAGTCATTTACTCCCCTGTGAAAACCGTGTTTCACAAGATGAGTCGAGAGTTTCTCATACCAGGCCCTTGGAGCTTGGTTAAGTCCATATAGCGCCTTGTCGAGTTTGTAAACTCTATTTCGATGATATGGATCCTCAAATCCCTCGGGTGGACTCACGTACAATGTCTCTATGATCTCACCATGAAGGAACGCACTCTTCACATCAAGTTGATAAACTTTGATTTTCATATAAGATGCATAGGCAAGGAAGATGCGGATGGCTTCCATTCTTGCCACGGGTGCAAACACTTCATTGTATTCAATACCCTGAACAACAAGCCAAGCCTTGTTTCTGATGATCAGTCCCTCATCATCTTTCTTGCATTTCATGACCCATATGGTGCCAATGACCTTAGCACCTTTAGGTCTATCCACTAGAGTCCATACATTCAACTTCTTAAACTGAAGAAGTTATTCTTGCATGGCACTCACCCAAGCCTCATTTTTCAATGCTTCACTAACATACTTTGGCTGAAACTAAGACACAAAGCAGCGGTAGGCACCATTGTGAAGGTATCCCTTTTCCATCACAAAGGCATAATCAGCTGAGTACAACTGAATTCTAGTCTGAACCCCTGATCTCACATCTCCTATAACATTATCCAGGTTGATAAACATTTAGATGTGAGCTGGGAGTTGTTAGAATAACTACCTTAGAATCAAGATTGTGAACAGTTGGTTCTGGATCTGAGGCAATAGGAGTCTGAGGTTCCGAAGGCTCAAAAGCATCACTATCAGATGCTTGTGGACTTGTAGTAGGTAGAACCTGTACATCTTGGTTGGTCTGATCATTTTCCACATTTTCTTCATCAGAAGAAGAGTCACTCATGTCAAGTGCTCCCCCTAAGTTGGTAGATGATTGACTTTCTGAACTTGATGGTGTTGAATCTTGAGAGGGTGTGGTCAAGACGTCATACATCATCTTATTTGCCAACTCGTCTTCTGAAGCAAAAAAGTGGTATGTTGAAGGACTTGAAGAATCCATCATAGTCGAAGAAGGAAGCAGGCCCTTTTCCAGCAGGTGGTGTGATGTGTCTCTAAACATCAACATTACACCATACCTCTACTTGACCCGTTGAGTTGTTGTACACTCTCTTGTTCGGTATGTTGTATCCTAGAAAGATCCCTTCATCAACCTTCTCACTGAATTTTCCCTCCTGAGTCTTCTTCAGTAGCGTGCAAGGAGCACCAAATGGCTTGAGATACTCTAAGTTAGGTTTACATCGTTGTATAAACTCATAGCATGTTTTTCCATGGCATTTGACTACGAGAACTTGATTAAGCGTATAACACGCATTTGCCACTGCTTCATTCGAGAATTGAATACGCAGTTTAGAGTGTGCAAGCATAGTCCGTGCCATCTCTATCAAGCTGCGATTCTTCCGTTCAACAACCCCGTTCATCTCAGGAGTGTAGGCAGAGGTAAATTGATGCACAATTCCCTTTTCCTTGCAATAGGCCTCCATCCACTGATTCTTGAACTTGGTTCTGTTGTCTGAGAGCACCTGTCGTACCTTCAGCTTGTATAGGGATTCCAGTGTAGTTACCAATTCCTTGAAGGATTCAAATGTTTCTGATTTGGATTTCAAAAACATTACCCAAGAGAATCTTGAGTAGTCATCAGTAACTACATAGCAATACAAGTCGCCTGCGATGCTTCTTGTACTGACTGGACCAAACAGATCCATGTGAAGGAGCTTAAGAGAAAGTTCTATAGAATGAACTTTCTTTTCCTTATGAGACTTCTTCGTCTGTTTTCCCTTTTTGCATGCAACACAGAAATCCAGGAGTTGGAATTTTTTGACATTTACTCCTCTCACAAGATCATTTTGGATCAAGTGATTCATTTTCCTCGGATTGATGTGTCCCATTCTCCTATGCCAGGAGATGGAGTCCTTATCTGTAGCTATGGACAAGAAGCATTGGACTTCACGATCCGTTGTGGAGGCCTTTGAGAGATCCAAAGCATAAAGATCATTATATCTTGAAGCTGACTTTAGGGTTTGATCCTCCGGGATCACATAGTCTTTCTTCAGAACGTAGCACTTCTTGTTGTCAAAGACTACTTTGAATCCTTTATCACATATATGAGAAACCGAAAGTAAGTTATTTTGTAATTGTTGGACGTAGTTTACCTTATCAAACTTAACTTTCTCATTTCCCACTTTCCCTTGGGCTGTGATATACCCGCCTTTGTTTCCAGCAAATGAAACATGCCCTCCTTTGATTTGTCTGACATTTAATAAGAGAGCTCTATTCCCTGTCATGTGCGTGGATGCTCCGCTATCTACAATCCACATGTTAATCTCAGCACTATAGCGAACACCCTGCTCATTCAATAAAAACATTAGTTCATGTTAGGAACCCAAGCCTTCATTGGCTTGGGTTTCCCTGAGGCATCACACATCATAAACTCAACCTATTGACCATTCGAGGTTGAGGGAATCCCAGATTTTTGTTTGTTCTCATTAACAGACACTGAGGCAGATTTTTCTTTCCATAGGCCAGCTTTGTGTAGGGCCTGTTTTTGATAAACAGACGACTGGTAGATGGGTTAAACTTTGGGTTCTCTATCCCTTTTTGGAGGCGTCACTGAGTTCCTCTTAAAAGAGCTAGGTGTAGATGCAGAGAGTTCAACTTTCCTCCTCGATGTCTGATGGTAAGGACAATAAGACACTATGTGACCATACTCTCCATAATTATAGCAAGATCCACTTTCAACTTTATGGTTTATATGTTTTGGTGGAGATGTAGATGTCACACGATCGACCTTATTTTGTTTAGATTGAGACACTTCTTTGTTACATGTATGATCGGGTTTTACAAACTTAATTGCTTTAAGTGGTTTTACATATTTTATTTCTTGTTTACCTAGACTTTGACATGATGCTCGTGATTAATTATGTTTTATAGTCCTTTTGGGTTCTGATTTTACTTTGTTTGACCTTGATTTTAAATTAACCTTCAAACTCAATTTCTTGGTTAACACAAGGCATCTTTCCTTTTGCCTTTGATGTGGCCTCCTTTTGTTTATCGTCAAATTCATTGGTTTTACTTACGAAATCTAGATCACTAACAAGAGGAGTTGACACCACATGATCCTTATGGGGTTATTGTTAATCGGTTTACTTTGGGTTTCATTAAGGTCTCTGGTGGCGGTAGAACCACTTTGTATCCCAATCCCTCCTCATTGTTTCTCTCTCTCACTAAGTGTTGGACAATATGAGATGAGCTTGTTCAACTGTGCAGTTTTTGTTTTAAGGAGTTGACTTCTACTTCTAAAACTACTTTTTGCTTCTTAGTGTCCTCAAGGGAGTTAAGATAGTACCTAATGTCATTAGTTTGGTTAAAGGCAACTACTTTTGTTTCCCTAAGTTGTTTGTTCAAAAGGTCTATCTTTTCCTTGTAACTGTGCTCATTTTGTTTTAAAACTCTATTAGCTTCAGTGCATAGTTCCAAATCCTTTACTAGGCTATCATTATGATCTAATAACGTAGCAAATTTTATATCTATGCTTTCTCTAAATTTATTACAGTCAAAACAAGCATGATTATTAAAGAACTGGTTAGTAGTACTTACCTGAGATGTTGAAGAGGAATCAACCATGTGTGCAGAATCTGTTGTCTCTGGTTTTGGTAATTCTGACATTGATGCAGATTTTTCTTCTTCATGTAGGTGGTTGACCACATGTGCAGTGTCTTCAAAATTGACATCGCAATCTCTACTGCTATATCTCCTTCACTTGCGGAATCGTCATCAATGTCCTCCACACTAGATATGTTGGACTCTCCCGGTGAGACGAACTGAAAGCTCCACTCCTGTTCTTCATCCTTATTAGCAGTCAAGGCTTTGGGGTCTTTGCTTGATGAAGTAGAACTGCTAGATGTGGCCTTGTCCTCATGATTAAAGAACGAGAAGGGATTGCCATTCCCAGTTTTCTTTGGCTTCACACACTCCCGCTTGAAGTGTCTCTTCTCACAACAGTTGAAACAAGTTACCTTTGATTTGTCGAAGCCAAAGGTTGTATCTTTGGTAGCAACCAAGTTATGTTCGGTCTTTTTGACAAAATTTTTAGCTCGTCGGATAGCACTTGCCAAAGCCCAAATTATGTCCATTCGTTCCAACTCCATTTCGTCCACCTGTTCATAATCCTCATTTGCCAGGTGACAATTTCCTATCTTTTCAGCAACTAGTCCATCATAGGAGTGGACTACAGTATCTAAGAGGTCCATGTCTTCTTTGGCCACCTCAACAATCACATTACCGAAGTTATCGGTTTTCAGTTTTGCTACATTAGCTTCAGGTATAATATACTGGGTGGCAGACGACCCTGATGTTTTGGACCCTGAAGTAGAAGGTTGTGCTGGAATTGTTGCGCTTGAGGCGAAGGCAGTCTGCAGTGGTGCTCCAGATGTCTTGGCCTGAGGAGTTGCATTGTAGAGTGCATGATTCTGGTTGTAGTTAGCCTTTTAGCTCTGTACTTCATCCTAAGCTCCTCTTCTCTCAGTTTCAGAATGAAGTCATTTATATCTAACTTCGAGAGCATCCCATTCTGTCTGAGATTAGAAACGAAGGAAGCCCATTTCTCCGGTAGTCCATTAGCAAAGTTTGATACCTTATCCTCCATCAACATAGTTACTCCATGTGTGTGAAACTCACTCATCAAGTGGTAGAATCTGTCGATCACATCATCCAGCCTTCCTTTCCCATTGAAGAGAAGTTGTCAAACTCCTTCTTCAAAGCTTTGGCCTTAATGGCCTTGAGTGAGGCATTTTTGTCATACCTCTTCTCCAACGCATCCTATAGTTTCTTTGCTTGAGTATACTCCGAGTACTGATGGAAGATATCCTTTGGAAAAGATGAGTAAGCAAAGCGTAGACTTTCTTCTCAGCATTTTGTTTGACTCCGTCATGCCGCTTAGCGTAAGCTTGACTCCGTCAGCTCCTACTGGCATGATGTACCCCGACTCTATTACCTCCCACAAATTTGAATCTACTCCATTTAAGTAGATTTCAAAACATTGCTTCCATTGCGGGTAGTCATCTAATGTGATAAGCTTCGGGGGTTTATTGTGAAGTCCCACTTCGTTCTCCAACAGTAGTAGATTTTGAATATGTGTATCTCTACTTGCTATGTATGCTGAAAATTGATCCTCCATTTCACATAACTTTACTATTTAACAAACTGCTGATGTATGCGAATAAAGGTATGTGATTGGGCTTATTCGTGCGATTGAACTAGGTGAATGGTTCAATCATGCGACTGAACAAATGCGGATGAATCAGTCGTCCGAATGAACTAATGTGGTTGAACAGTCCGAATAAGGTTCTCAGTCGTACGAATGAGGGTACGAATGAGTCCAATCGTGCGGTTGGAGAATGCGAATTAATTCAGTGGTGCGATTGAGCCAATCGTGCGACTGAACTTGCTGAAGTTTGATAATTCGTAGGTTAAACGTGTTTTGGCCGTAAAAACTCGAATTTTCACAAACCCTAATCGCCGTATGCCGGAAAACTTAAATTTAAGGTCAGGAAATGTCTAAGACTCCGTTAGACACAAAAAAGATTGCGTTTTTTGATGAAAAACCACAATTTTTGTATCAAAACTATTGAATCAACACGTAATCAAGAGCCAGGCTCTGTTACCACTTGTTAGGATCTGGTATTTGAACGGAAAACCAACTGATTAACGTATTAAACCAACAAAATAGTGCGGAATCCTATTTGATTGGCGATCCAATCGGTGAGAACGCACGTAGACACAATAATGTATGAATATAATGTCAAGAATCGATTAGGAATCGATCTACAACGTTCTATGAACTTCGAGTACGAACTTAGAGGCTTCTGGACGGCTAGGGTACGTCTAGAGTCGAAGTGTATTCAATTCTTATGATTTTCCACGAATTAAGTGGTATTTATAGGTTAGGGTTGCTCATTCGGGCGACTGAACCATTAGCATGGTTCATTGGTGCGATTGAGCCATGCAGTTGATCCATTCGCACGACTGAGTGTTCAGTCGTGCGACTGAGTCAGTCGGATGAAGTTGTTCAGGCGTATGGACTATTTAGGCACATAGACACTCAGTCGCGTGCCCATTCGAACGCATGACCACTGTTGGGGCGCATGGTCCAGTCGTACGCATGAGAACTTCACTTAACCAAGTTTGAATGTATTCATTATTATAACATTATATATATCAATTCAAACAATCACAAACCTATATAATCTAGTCAATATGCGTTACACAACTCATTAATGAAATATTAAACATTATAAATCACAACCAAACATTCTCATTTTATTAAGTACCCAATATTACATCAGTGTAAGATATTCAAGACATATTACATTAAGATCAGGATCTAGGTACATATATGTATCAACACATCATTGCTCTCTCACTGAGATGAGCATCAAGCAATGGCAATACCACTAACCTTCTTAAGTCCCATTTCGGCAAAGTCTTAAATGCCTTCCTCTTGTGCAAATAAGTAATTCCTCCTCCTCTCTTCTTGATCATGAACATCTTGACGCCATGGTTGTATTTCCAACTAATGATTTTCTTATCAGCCTCTTTCTTACTCAAACCTTGTATGTTTTAAAATAGGGGAGTTAACTCCGTAGGCTCTATCTCTCTCACAAACCATTCCTCGTTGACATCTCATATACATCATTCTCATCGGCTCCCTTCTTGACTACATAAGTTAGTGGTCTCTCCTCCATTTCATAGTTTCGGCCTTAGAGTCATAATCCACCAACTATTCATCCTTTTCCTCCTCATCCACTAGTCCCTTTTCCGTAGCTTTCTCAGCACCTTTAGTTCTTTCTCGAAAAATCTCTCCTCCTCTAAAGTCATCGATATTCATTCATATTTCAATAAAAACAGCCTCAAACACCTTCTCCACATTCTGCACATTTACGTTCGCTCCTGCCTCAATCTCTTTCTCCAAATCTTGCGTGACACTTGAACCACCTGCCTACTCAGTTGCTACATCAGAAGTGCCATCTCCTGCCTGAGAAGATGTACCCACATTTAGAAATGAGTATTTAGAAGTATCAGTCAAATCATCTAACTTAGTTGACTTAGCTGATTGGGTAGGCCGACTACAACCTTCAGCTCATTGATCTTATTTAGTAATCTCTTAATCAACCTTTGCTGATCCATCATCATCCGAGTCATCCCTTCAATCATCTTATCTTTTCGTTTTCCCCTCAGCTCATGATTAGTTAGTTTGGTCTTAATCATGCTCGGCTCATTAGCTAGAGATGAATTGAGGTTCCTAATCAAATCCTCATCCAATCCAGCCCTCTTCTCTCTTCTCAAGGGTTCAGTAAAGGCTTGATGTCTATGCTTGGTCCTTCTCTGAGACTCGCCCTCTTCAGCTCTCTTCTTGGACCTTTTCACCTTCTCTGCTCTATCCTCCTATCCAGGCTCATGAACCTCTTCTTCAAAATCATAATCCTTTTCTATGGCATACCGTCTCCTTTTTTACATGGCTTCAGCTTGTTTCTCCCTCATCTCCTCAGCCCACTTCTCGTCCGACTCATTCAGCCTCCTAATATAATTCCATCTTTCTAGAGAGTATATATTCTCCCATAAATGAGTAATATTCCTACTGAATTCGTGCCTGATTGCATAACAATTAGCGAATATACGCGTGTTCATCTGAACCAGTCACCTTATTTCTTCGTCTCTTTGTACATTGGGAATAAGATTGTCTATAATCATCTAGGGAAATCTAGGATACATAAGCCTTTTATCTTTTTTCAAGGCCATCACATTCTCATCCATGCAATCAAAGATAAGTTGGGCAATACTGGCCTTCTGCCCTCTACAACATATAACCATAGCTTTAGCCCCGTCGAGATTTAGCCCAGTCGAGATTTAGCCCATCTCATCCACCCTTTCGTCTATCGAAGCACATAATGAATACATGGGGTATATATATCCACTCCTTGGACAGAATGGACTTCTTAATCTCCTTTTGTGTCCGAAAAGGAGGACCCTCATATCCCATAGAACGGTATGCCTAAAAAACTTCCTCATAAGTAAGCACGACGTCCTCTCCACTATCCTCCTCAAGTCTCAACACTCAAGAGATGACTTCAGTAGTAATGACCAAGTCGTTCTCTAACACTCTCGTAATAATCCTTTGAGGATTGGCTCTAGTGTCGTACTCTGCTGTACGCCAGAAGTGTCTGATGTCCATATCATAAATAGTAGGTGAATGAGTGATCGCATATGCATCAAGTGATCTTTGAAGCCACTAAATACAGTCTCTAAATTCCACGGGCTTTGGTGTGTATTATCTACTATAGACGTGATGTTATTCCTCTCATCAAACTTTAGGTTTGCCATTTATCTGAAAAACATATGAAACACATTAGAATAGTATATTAAAATCAATAATAAAGAAAAATTCAAAAAATAAGAATATATAAAAAATCAAATTATATTCGCTAGGCGAAATTATAGCTTTGCTATCCGAAACAGTAGTTTCAACAAGTGAAAATGTAATTTCAACAATTATTAGGAGGTTAGTTTCGGCAAGATAGCGCAATAGATTGGGTAAGCCAAAACTATAGATTCGGCGTAGGGAAACTAAAATATGATCGGTGAAACTGTTAAGTACGCTCGGACAGCATAACTGCACAGTTTCGCTGAAAAACCTTTGAACTTTCATTCAGGTTTGCTGGACTATCGATACCTTTGAAGTAAAAACTACGAAGGTACCGAAAAGTCTCACCCAAATTAGTCCAAATGAGTTGATTACTCATAGAATAAACTAATGTCCAGAGTTTGACACTCACATCAAAAGAGAAAATAACATCAATGAGAAACACAATCTCAAAAACACCAAATCATAAAGCTAGGGCACGAGAACTCAGACACAAAAACCACGATGGAGCGAAAATGAAGTTATAATTTCATAAAATGAGTTATATAGGACTTAGTTTCACTAGTAGTGAAACTATAGTTTCGCTCGTATAAGCTTTGGTCAGAATTGACTCTGCAGTGTGCGAAAGAGCCGACTAAGCAATAGTTTCTCACAATTAAACTATCAGTGAAATTTTAAATTCATTGGAAATTAAAAAATTAAAATTTTGTTTACTTTTGAAAAATAATAAAAATAAAAATAAAATTAAATTATTTAGAAAATAATTAAAAAACAAAAGAAAAATAAAGAAAACAAAAGAATTTGCCCCACAAGACCTCACTAAACTTCACATAGTTTTAACATAATCAAAGAAGAGAAAATAAGGAAGAACGTGAAGCTGAAAAGATCTTCTGGAAAATTATAGTTCGACGGTATTTCTAATATACTCGTCCTTTTATGTCCATGACTTCTTCTTTTCAACATTAAACCGCAACTACAGTTATCATGTTTTGATTTCATTTAACAAACACTTAAATGACTCAGTCCCCCCAAATATTTGGCAACAAAACTTATCATGTCGTCATGATATATTGAACAAATGATACACTCTGCTTGACTATTCCTTACGAATCAACAAAGATCCTTTTTCAAAAGAAGCAATGTCCTTATAGACATAAGATGATGAGAGCTCCAGGTCTATACTTATGTATAATAGAGGAGTTGATCAATTGAGTCATACTGATGAGAGCTTCAGGTCTATAGTTACGTATAACAGAGAAGATCATCATATTGTTCCGGTGAGAGCTCCAGGTCAGAACTATCATACAACAGAGGAGATCATCAATCCAAGTCAATGTTCACACATAGCAAAGAAGATAAGCATGATGAAAAATATAGCAAGGAGCTTCTTAGATACAAAGATGATCAAGCATATAGCTTTTGAGAAAGGATGGAAGATTTAGAAACACGGATACTTTGGGTAAGAATAACTCAATGTAGAGATATCACATTCTCAACCCTATTTGAACAAGGACTTGAAACTTTGTGTTGGAGCATATATTGTCATATATAGTGTGTCCGTTGCTTGTCGAATAGTCTAGGCTTAATGTAATACATCTTATATGTTGTAAACACATGAAACTGGGTCATTCGCAGGAACATATACGAATGAGACTCAGTCGTACGAATGAGCCATGCTAATGGACCAGTCGTGCGACTGAGAGATGCAATTAGGCCATTCGTAAGACTGAACCATAAGTATGGTCGAGTCCTATGATTGAACCATATGCATGGCCCAATCGTACAAATGGGCCCAGTCGCATCTGATATGGGCTGAGGCCTATAAATACCAGTTTCATTATGTATAAAAAGTTAAGGAGTGTGCCCGGGGCCTAGGTGCTACCGGATGAGATGGGAGATCATGCTCAATCTCCCCTTGCCAAGAGTCTTGATTCTTATGTTGTAACAAGCTTGTAATCATTAGGTTTTATCAATGAAACTATTTTATTATAGTTCGTGTTATTGTTTATCTCTTGGTTTTTTGTTTTGTTTCCTTCCGTGAAGAACATGCAAGGATGTCTACCAATCCAGCACGTTCAAAATTGGTATCAGAGCCCGTTACTCCTAGAATGATCTATCAATCATTCTAGCAAACCGAGCTCTTGATTTCTAGATCTATCAATGAAACTATTTTATTATAGTTCGTGTTATTGTTTGTCTCTTGGTTTTTTGTTTTGTTTCCTTCTGTGAAGAACATGCTCGGATGTCTACCAATCCAGCACGTTCAAAATTGGTATCTGAGCCCGTTACTCCTAGAATGATCTATCAATCATTCTAGCAACCTGAGCTCTTGATTTCTAGATCTTTCAATCATTCCTTGACGTTAAACCCACTTTGTGTTCTTCGTGTTTTGCTCATATCTTGTTACGTGTGTGGTTTCTATGTTAAAATCGAACTCGAAACCACATTCTTATCATCCCTGCGAATACGATGATGTATATTTTGTTTCAATTCACGTAATTCATCAAATTAGGGTTTTTGGCAGCCTTGGCGGCTGCAGATCTGAAAATTTGCGTGCAGACCCATTCGTGCGACTAGACCATGCTAATGGACCATTCATGTTACTGGACCATGCCAATGGGCCATTCGTATGACTGGACCATGCTAATTGACCATTGGTGCAACTGGACCATGCTAATGGAGCATTTGTACGACTGGACCATGCTACTGGACCATTCGTATGACTGGACCATGCTAATGGACCATTTGTATGACTGGACCATGCGACTGGACCATTCGTACAACTGGAATGCGATTGGACCAGTCTTATGACAAGTCATGCTACTGGACCAGTCTTATGTCTAGTCATGCTACAGGACCAGTCTTATGACCAGTCATGCTACTGGACCAGACATGCTACGAGACCAGTCGTATGACCAGTCTCGCGAAGATATCATTCTTATTATCCACTCACACGAATGTGATAATTGTACTCCATGTCATACGAATGAACGATGTTTTAGGCAAAAAAAAGAGGTCTAGAACTACCGTTTGCACAGATTTGAGGATGAGCGAAGCACATTCACCTTGAGGTTCTTCTGTCAAATAAGTTCGATGTATACCCCATTATTCGTTGGACTTGCAAAATAGATGAATGTAGTTAGAACACGAAAAAAAGAAGAGAAGATGTGAGTAGTAGGTGTTGATTTTGTGGGGTAGTCAGGATCATCTAACTATTTATGGGCCAATGAAGTTATATCTATCCGCACAGAGAGGATTCTCATTCTTAGGGGGAATCCATGTATAGAGAAATTGAAGATGCAATTTGAAAGTGACGATGGGAGTCAGTTTCTGATGATGAATCTGAGTGCATGCTGATTTGTTTGAGATTGTGAGCTGTGGATTGGAACCCTCTACTTTTTTCTTAATACACAATATGAAGACGCCAGGAGAGCAAAATTTTATATATTGGGATATGCTGAATTCGAGGGGGAATTTGTGTAGGTGTTAATGTTAATCAAGTTACCTTGCGTGAAGGCTAAAGTAATGGAAAACTGTTCATGTCATTATCTTGAAAAGTCAGTCATATGAGGAATCTTGTTGCTATGATGGTGTTCTTCAAAGTAAAAGAAAGCTATTATGCTTAAATTCATTTTCAGGGATACTGTAGCAACCTGACGGACCAGCAACATTGGCTAATATGGTTTTTCGTTTGATTCTATTGGAAACCAGAGCAAAGATTTGTGGATTCTATATACCCAAGACACATAGAACATTGATGCGGTTAGTATGTCATGATCCAAGTCGGGTTATACCTAATAACAAGCTTTGCAAACACAAACAATTATTTAATTGACGATATGATGATGCAATTAAATAACCACACCAAATTTAGAAAATAGGTTTTCTAAATAAGTTGCATATGAGATGGAACAACTTATTAGGATATTTTGTTCATGAGTATTATTTGTAATGTTATTTAAGTAGGTTAGATAACATCAAATAATAAAAGGGGTTTATAACTTATACAATTAAATGGTTAATTGTATAACTATTAAGTGACTAGTTTTATATATGGGTGTGTGTTTGTTTAAGAGGGAAAATATTTTTTTAAAAAGCATTTTCAGCCGCCCCCCTTGAAGGGGATTGGCCCCTTTTCTCTCTTGAGAACACACAAAATAAAGCATGTCATACACTCCATATTGGGACCTCTCTCATTACATGAAATTTTGAACAAAAACTCTCCTATCTCTCTCTCTAAGAATCCTCGGCACATTCAACAGATTTGGAGGGGTTTTCTTGGTTTGATTTGGTGTTCATCTCCCTAACAAGAAGAGTGTTTGCACATTAGCTTGGGGTATACAAGCTTGAGGGGTCCTTCCTTGGAGCCTTGGCCGAATCTTAAGCATCCTACAACACTTCTTTGGTCGACTTTTAGATGGAAGAAAGGTAGTTCTTCACAGCTCCATGTAGCTGTGATTTTATGTACATTTGCATATTGTTCATAGCTTGCTTATTCACATATATGATCCTTTTGTTTTGGGTTTGTTTCATTCATATATATATATGTCACCATAAAACATGAAATTTCAGCTTTATAATGATGTTCTAAATATATATATATATATATATATATATATATATATATATCCGCTGCGTTTTCTGAAAGTTTAAGAGGTTAAACTCGGTTTTATCTTCCAACAAACCCTACAATTGCATCAAGAGCCGGTTATGTGGATAGCTTGCTTGTTTTTCTCCTTTATAATTGTTTTTTATGGGACTTTATTACCCTTTTAAGGGCTGCTATATTCTGTTTTGTTGAATCCCCAAACTTTCAAGGTTAGATTACACATGCTTATGATTAAACCTTGAAAGATATGTATGTTAATATGTATATTGTTAGGACAATATTTAAAACCCGAAATTTCAGTTTATGTTGGCTGAAATTTCATGGGTTTTGAGGGGATTCATTGTTATATTTTGGATGATATGATGTATGTTTATATTGGTGCATAACCTAGCCTTTGGCCTTGTGTTGTTTGGATAATTGCAATGGTTGTATTTGTTTATTCAATGGGATTTTATATATTTATTTATTTGTGTGTTGTTTAAAATGTAATTTATTTATTATTGGGTTGTAATAAATAGATTAGGTGCATTTTCATTTTACTAGATATCTTGTATTATGACTTTATATCTTGTAATGTGAGGACGTGTGGATTGGAAGCACAAAGGAGAAACATGGAGCATTTTGGATGCAGTTTCAAGTGGGAGGCTTTTGGAAGCTTTCTATGTGTTTTGTTATGACCCTTAGGAATGCCTTTGGACCACACTTGTGATGGCAAACAAGTGTGGACCACTTTAGATGCTATGGTTATGCACATATGCTATGTTGTTTTGTTTATATTATTGTGGTTGATAGCATGTATGTGATATTTGCTTTAACAAACCTCTATATGATCTTAACAACTTGGCAAATGGTTCTTAATAATTAAAAGGTAATAGAAGTTATTAAAATGATTTAATGATTTAAAGACTAAAATGGGTTTTAATCAAAGGACCATAGGGCATCTTGTATTTGAAAGCATGCAAATACAAGTACATAGAGCTTTCTAAAACTTTAAATATGAAATCTTTTTTTAAACGAGATCAACACCGTCCTTTTACACAACACTTGAGTAACTTGGGAACTCTTAGTGGGAAAAAGGTCACCTAACCTTTTTGACGGAACTTGTGATTTGAGGTAAGAATGCCTTATTTGTAGGATAAAGGTCACCTAACCACTTATTTTGGCAAACTCACACGTGGGTGTAAGTAGGGTATCTTGATTTGCAAACCATGTCAAATGGATCACCTACGATGTGGTGTCCAAATGGTGTTGATGGGATTAACATGACAATTTTACATATGATGTTTAAAGTCGATCCCATACCTCTAGAAGTTGCAAATGGTTGCAACTGTTAATCGTTGACCACCTTATTAATTTAAATCATGGGATAAAGGTCACCTAACAACAACTTAAATGTAATGTTGGGTTCTAGATTTTAAAATGAAAATGACCTTAAAAGGTATTAATTATTAAAAATAACATATCGAAAATACTAAAATAGATCTTTGTTAAATTTTGTAGATGGCCACCAATAATGATAATCATGATAATTCATCCGCGTCCACCCAATCATTGCGAGCGATTCTCCAAAAGGAACGTCTAAATCATAATATTTTCATTGATTGGTATCGAAAATTGAGAATCATTCTCAAGCAAGAGAGACGATCATATATTTTAGACGACCCTATCCTTGATCAACCTACTGAGGATGATGAGGAGGCCTATAACGATCGGCTGAAGTACACTGAGGACTCCGTCCAAGTGTCTTGTCTCATGCTAGCGAGCATGACTCCGGATCTCCAAAAGGAGTATGAACATCACGGAGCTTATGACATGATAACCCAACTGAAGGAAACATTCCAACAGCAAGCGAGGGTTGAGCGTTTCGAAACGGTTCGAGCACTCCATGCATGTCGTATGGACGACAACCAATCGGTTTCATCTTATGTACTTAAGATGAAAAGCCATATTGACCGCTTGAAAGATTTAATTGTCCTGTTTCGAAGGAATTGGACATGGATTTGATCCTCAATGGCCTTACCAAGAAGTTCGAGACATTCGTGTTGAACTACAACATGAATGCTGGGACAAAAGCATTGGTGAGCTTCACTCAATGCTCAAAACAGCCGAGGCGGCCATGGGTAAAAGGGTTTTACCCGTTCTCACCATCAATGAAGGTGGGAACAAGAAAAGGCCTCATCCCACACCCAAGGCCAAGGTTGCCAAGGGCAAGGGACCCGTATGGGGAAAAGGAAAAGGGGTGGTAAGGGTACCACCCAAACCACAGGAGAAGAAGCAAAAGATTGCTACAAATGACCCATGCTTCAAGTGTGGGGAGATTGGACATTGGGCAAGAAATTGTCATGTCCATCTCCAAGAGTTGAAAGCAAAGAGAGATGCTGGGCAAACCACGGTACAATATACATGATCCATATTGATTTAAACATGATATCCTCTAACACATGGGTATTAGATACCGGATGTGGAACTCACATTTGCAATTTGTTGTAGGGGTTTAAAAGAAGTAGTGACTTCAAGAAAGGGGATGTTAGCCTCTACATGGGCAATGGGGCTAAAGTTCAAGTTGAAGCCCGTGGTGACTACATCTTGAAACTTCCAAATGGTTTGTAAGTAATTTTGAACAATGTTTTGTATGCTCCTGGTTTAACTAGGAATATTATTTCTGTAGCCCTATTAAAGCAATTTGGATATGTATTATCATTTGTTGAAAAAGATATTCATGTTTCTTTAAATGATATGTTCTATTTTAAAGTTATTCCCATTAGTGGTATTTATGATTGGTTGATGAAAATACTTTAAATAGGTCATTGTACCAAACTAGCACCAAGAAACTCAAGTTGGATTTGAGTGATACCTATCTTTGGCATTGTCGTCTTGGTCATATAAACACGAAAAGAATTCTAACGCTACAAGAGAATGGTCTTTTAAAAACAAGTGAATGTGATTCATTTGATGTGTGTGAGTCTTGTTACATGGTAAAATGACTAAGGCACCCTTTAGTGGAACTGATGAGAGGGCAAAAGATTTATTAGGAATCATACATTCGGATGTATGTGGTCCTTTTAAGCCAATGACTAGGAATGGTGAAAGATACTTCATTACCTTTACCGATGATTATAGTCGCTATGGGTATGTGTACTTATTAAGGCACAAAGATGAAGCTTTTGAAATGTTCAAAATCTTCAAGAATGAAGTAGAAAATCAACTCAACAAGTCAATTAAAGTTCTCCGCACCCATAGAGGAGGTGAATACCTAAGTGATACTTTTCAAGATCATCTTAGGAGTTGTGGGATTGTCTCACAACTCACTCCACCTCGAACACCACAACATAATGGTGTGTCTGAGAGGAGGAATGGAACCTTATTGGATATGGTCCGATCTATGATGGCTAGAAGCATATTACCTCTATCATTTTGGGGTTTCGCTTTGCTCTCCGCGGCCCGTATTCTAAATATGGCCCCAACCAAAAACGTCGAAAGGGCACCCTTTGAAATATGGCATGGAAGAGTTCCATCCCTATCATATTTAAGGGTCTGGGGTTGTGAGGCTTATGTTAAGACTCCCACCCCAAACAAATTGGAAGTCCGATCCACCAAGTGCATCTTTATTGGATATCCTAGAGACTCTATGGGATATTATTTCTATGATCCCCCAATCAAAAGCTGTTTGTTGCCAGAAAGGGTGAGTTCTTAGAAGCAAAGTTCCTTATGGAAGAAAGTAGCAGTAGAACAGTGGGTCTTGAGGAGGAGCAAGAACCATAACCCGATGCACGTTTGGTTGAAAATAGCACTCAACATGAGGATGTTGAGGATGATCAAGTATTTGATCAATATACACAAAACGTTCGCAGAGCTAGTAGAATTGTAATCCACCTGAAAGATATGGTTTTTCGTAGATGGATGCTATGTGATAGATTCCGATGAACCAACCACCTATCATGATGCAGTGTCCAGTTCGGATTGTGACAAATGGCTCGAGGCCATGAGCGTTGAGATGCAATCCATGCATGACAATCAAGTGTGGGACTTGGTTGTACCACCTGTTAACTCCAAAGTAGTTGGAAGCAAGTGGGTTTTCAAGAAGAAAACCGATATGCATGGAAACTTGGATACTTATAAGGCTAGACTTGTAGCAAAGGGTTTCACTCAAACTCAAGGGGTTGATTATGATGAAACTTTCTCACCTGTTGCGATGCTAAAGTCTATAAGGATATTATTTGCCATAGCTGCTCATTATGACTATGAGATTTGGCAAATGGATGTCAGAACCGCTTTCCTAAATGGATATCTTGAGGAAGATGTCTATATGGTTCAGCCTGAAGGTTTTGTCGATCCAAAACATCCTGATAAAGTATGCAAGTTAAAGAAATCAATCTATGGATTAAAAAAAGCATCGAGAAGTTGGAATCACCGTTTTGATGAAGAAATAATTAAATTCGGATTCATCAAGAACGCTGACGAAGCTTGTGTATATAAGAAAGCTAGTGGGAGCATCATCACTTTCTTAGTATTGTGTGTTGATGACATACTACTATTTGGAAATTACATTCCAACCTTGGAAGGTGTAAAAACCTGGCTTGGAAGTTGTTTTTTCATCAAGGAACTTGGTGAGGCTGCCTATATTCTGGGAATAAAGATCTATAGGGATAGATCAAGGCGGTTGATTGTTTAAATCAAAGCGCATACATTGATAAAATCTTGAAAAGGTTCAAGATGGAGAACTCTAAGAAAGGTACGGTACCTATTCAAAGAGGAACGATATTGAGTACGACTCAATGTCCTAGCACAAAGGATGAGCAAGATAAAATGAAGGCAATCCCATACGCATCTGCTATTGGATCCATCATGTATGTAATGATATGCACTCGACCGGACGTGTCATGCGCCTTAAGCATGACAAGTCGATACCAGCAAAATCCTGGAAACAGTCATTGGATGGTTGTTAAGAACATACTTAAGTACCTAAGGAGGACAAAAGATATGTTCCTAATCTATGGATCTGGTGATGAGGAACTCGTCGTAAAAGGTTACACGGATGCGAGTTTCCAAATAGATCGTGATGATTCCCGGTCATAGTCGGGATATATTTTCATTCTGAATGGAGGAGTGGTCTCTTAGAAGAGCTCCAAACAGGATGTGGTGGCTCTATCAACTACAGAATCAGAATATGTCGCCGCCTCATGGGCAGCTCAAGAAGCTGCATGGTTGAAGAAATTCATTGCCGATCTAGGGGTTGTCCCTTCCATTGAGGACCCCCTAGAGATCTTTTGTGATAACGAGGGTGTGATTGCCCAGATCAAGGAACCTCGTGCTCATCGAAAGACTAGGCACATTGAGCGGAGATTCAACTACATACGAGATGAAGTTGAAAAGGGAAAGATATGTATTCACAAAGTTCACACGGATCAGAACAGTGCGGATCCTCTCACAAAGCTCCTTGAAAGGGAAAAGCATGAAGGTCATACTTGTTCCATGGGAATTCGATATTCTAGTGATTGGATTTGATGTGTAAATTTTGTATTTGGATATGTGGAACTCTTTATTATTTGAATAAAATTATTTGGTTATAATGTTTCAATTAATATTCCAATTTAGCATGTTTAATCCATGCGTAAATTGCTTACTCTAAATGTCAGTAGTCGTTCAGCCTTGTGGGAACAAGTGTGAGGGTAAGATTATTATGAACTTGGATTGGTTGATATTCATAAGGATGATTATAGAGCAATGGGTTGCTACCAAGGTTCATAGATATTTGTGGGATACAAATATTGGACTAACCCGCAACTCAAACTTTACTACATGGAATCTTATTGATTGATCATAAGTAAATTTGAGTAAAGGAGAATATCATTTGGTATCCTCAGACCTGAGATACATATTGGGTTTTGATATTCACCAAGTGTCATACCTTGATCTGGTTATCCGCTGTTCTGAAATAATGGAAAGTACATGAGACTATGTTCAGGTGTGACACAAGGTGATTGTGAGAAACGTATGAAGTTAAGATGGGATTTGTTGCTCTTATTCGTTGAGAGTTGGATGTCTAAGGCCTCGATAAGTTAAATCAACAAGGAATGATCACTCTGTGTCCTTGGATTTGACATGACATCTGTAACAAAAGGATAGATGATTAATTCACCTAAATCATTTCAATTGGATACTTGAAAGGGATGATGTTATTGAATGGCTATAAGTCATGTGTATTAAGGGTAGTAAACCGTTGTTAGGAGATATTTACTTCTTGCATCAATCTTCTATGAATCTTGTGCAAGTGGGAGATTGTTGGATTCTATATGCCCAAGACACATAGAACATTGATGCGGTTAGTATGTCATGATCCAAGTCGGGTTATACCCAATAACAAGCTTTGCAAACACAAACATTTATTTAATTGACGATATGATCATGCAATTAAATAACCACACCAAATTTAGAAAATAGGTTTTCTAAATAAGTTGCATATGAGATGGAACAACTTATTAGGATATTTTGTTTATGAGTATTATTTGTAATGTTATTTAAGTAGGTTAGATAACATCAATAATAAAATGGGTTTATAACTTATACAATTAAATGGTTAATTGTATAACTTATTAAGTGACTAGTTTTATATATGGGTGTGTGTTTGTTTAAGAGGGAAAATCTTTTTTTAAAAGCATTTTCGGCCGCCCCTCTTGAAGGGGATTGGCCCCTTTTCTCTCTTGAGAACACACAAAATAAAGCATGTCATACACTCCATATTGGGACCTCTCTCATAACATGCAATTTTGAACAAAAACTATCCTCTCTCTCTAAGCATCCTCGGCACGTTCAGCAGATTTGGAGGGGATTTCTTGGTTTGCTTTGGTGTTCATCTCGCTAAGAAGAAGAGTGTTTGCACATTAGCTTGGGGTATACAAGCTTGAGGGGTCCTTCCTTGGAGCCTTGGCCGAATCTTAAGCATCCTACAAATCTTCTATGATCGACTTTTAGGTGGAAGAAAGGTAGTTCTTCACAGCTCCATGTAGCTGTGATTTTATGTACATTTGCATATTGTTCATAGCTTGCTTATTCACATATATGATCCTTTTGTTTTGGGTTTCTTTCAATCATATATATGTCACCATAAAACATGAAATTTCAGCTTTATAATCATGTTCTATATATATATATATATATATATATATATATATATATATATATATATATATATATATATATATATATATATCCACTGCGTTTTCTGAAAGTTTAAGAGGTTAAACTTGGTTTTATCTTCCAACAAACCCTACAAGATTGACTAAATATTGTTAGAGGTTTTATCTACTATTCGCAAGCACGTCCAAGGGGGAATTTGTTGGAGCATATATTGTCATATATAGGGTGTCTGTCGCTTGTCGAATAGTCTAGGCTTAATGTAATACACCTGATATGTTGTAAACACATGAAACTGGGTCATTCGCAGGAGCATATGCGATGAGACTCAGTCGTACGACTAAGCCATGCTAATGGACTAGTCGTGTGACTGAGAGATGCGATTGGCCCATTCGTAAGACTGAACCATAAGTATGGTCCAGTCATATGATTGAACCATACACATGGCCTAATCATACAAATGGGCCCAGTCACATCTGATATGGGCTGTGGCCTATAAATACCAGTTTCATTGTGTAGAAAAAGTTAAGAAGTGTGCCCGGGGCCTAGGTGCTGCCGGATGGGAGGGGAGATCATGCTCGAACTTCCCTTGCCAAGAGTCTTGATTCCTATGTTGTAACTAGCTTGTAATCATTAGGTTTTATCAATGAAACCATTTTATTATAGGTCGTGTTATTGTTTGTCTCTTGGTTTGTGGTTTTGTTTCCTTCCGTAAAGAACACGCTCGGATGTCTACCGATCCAGCACCTTCACACTTTGTGAAGGCCAAAAATGTCAAGGGGATTATCCGAGTCATCAAGTTTCTTATATTTAGTTAAGCTACGAGATTACTGTCAACTTTCCTTTCTCGTTGACCAATCAAGCATATCCCTACACAAAATTGTTGATCTCCTTCACATCATCCAGACATCACATTTATATAAGATAATTCTGCAAAAGGAAACAAGAGAAACATTTATTATTCTCCCCCGAAATTACTACGAATCAGCAACATGGAGAAATTTCATAATAATATACATATATATGATCATGTTATATATATATCATGTTTATTATTATTATTATTTTTATATATTTTTTTATTTGTTATAAAAATGAAAAATGATAAAGAACTATGAAGCGAGCATAATAATGAAAAGAAAGATAATCATAAAAGGAATATAAACAATATGTACATGACATAGTTTAAAGGAAAATGGGTTTAAAATGATACTAATATGAACATAGAAATCAATTTCATAAAAACAAGGTTTATCAAATGTTTAGTGAAAAGATCTGCCTTTTGATTTTTTGTGTCAATAGGAATAATTTCAATAAAACCCTAATCATGAGCATCACAGATTGCATGAATCCATGTCTCAATGTACTAGGTTTGGGAATGATGAATAGGATTCTTTGCCATGGCAATGGTTGCTTCGTTGTCATAGAACAACACTGTATGGAGAAAGTTGATCCCATAGTAAATCATCTGATGTTGTATCCAGAGCACTTATGAGCAACACCTTGAAGTAGCAATGTACTCTTCCTCCCTCATAGAGAGAGAGACACTGTAGTCTGTTTCTTGCCCTGCCATGATACCAGACAATTTCCCAAGTATTGACAACCTCCGATAACCGATTTTCTGTTTAACCTACAACCATTTGAATCACTATTAGAATAAGCATGTAAGTCAAAATTCCCACCATAAGGATAGCAAAGCCCTAAGCAAGAGGAGCCTTTAAGAAAACGAAAAATTCATTTATAGCCTTTTCATGAGACTCCTTTGGGGTAGATTGGTATCAAGCACAATATCCTACAACAAACGTTACGTCGGGAACTCGATGTAAGATACATAAGGGAAGCATTCATAGATCTATATAGATGAGGATCAACAGGTTTCCTATTTTCATCAGGAATGAGGCAAGTTTCAGCAGTGAAAAGAGTGAGTTCAAGAGAAGCATCATCCACCTTGAATTTCTTCAAAATATCTTTAATATACTACTCCTAATAAATAAGAATTCCCTTTGGCTTTTGTTTAACCCGCAACCCAAGGAAAAAGCACATCACCCTAATCATGCTCATTTCAAAGCGACCATGCATGACTTCTTCAAACTCTCGACACAGCTTTGGATTGGTGAAGCCAAAATTAATATCATCCATATAGACTTGTACAATCAGCATCTCAACATCCACTTCTTTCTTGAATAATGTCATATCAATGGTGCCATAAGAAAAACCATTGCTTAAAAGATAATGTGTTAAAGTCTCGTACTAGATCCGACGTGCTTAATGAAGACCATAAAGAGACTTATCAAGCTTGTAGACTTTTTCAAGAATGTCAGGATCCTCAAATCCAAGTGGTTGACACACGTATATATCTTCATCAATATGTCCATAAAGAAATGCACATTTAACATCCATCTAATAGACTTTGAACTGCTTGTGGGCGGCATGAGCTAAGAAGATCCAAATAGCTTCTAGAGCAAAGCCCTGAACCCCCAATCTAGACTTATTTCATACCACAATACTAAGGTTATCTGGTTTATTCTTCAACACCCATTTTGTGCCTATTGGGTACTTATTGGTGGAAGTTCAACCAGGGTCCACACCTTGAGCTTCCGAAATTATTGCAGCTCCAATTGCATCGACTCAACCCATCTAGGATCCTAAAGAGTTGCATGAACATTCTTTGGCACAATTTGGGAGATAAAACAAGAGAATAAACATACATTAATCAAGCTAGATTGACTCCATGTCTAAACTCCATCTGCGATGGATCCTATAATTTTATCATCGGGATGGTGTTTTAGTGTTTTGAAATCAGTGGTTAAAGGCAGGGTATTTGAAATAGGTTGGCTGATAAGTTGTTGATGGTTTGATGATGAAGATGAAGATGGTTGGTTAGAATGAATTGGTGATGTGGATGGAGCATGTGGAGATGAGATAGATGTAGGTGATAAGGGAAGAGATGTAGAGACAGGTAGAGGTGGAATATCAAAGGATGATGAGAAAGAAACAATGTCAAGTAATGTAGCATAAGTAGTTAAAGAATTTGGAGGGACTTGATGAATAGGATGTACGATAGGTAAAAGATCTAGAGGAATAATGTTTGTTTGGACATTGGAGATGGACACATCTTCATAAAAAAATAGGAAGATTAAACAAGTTGAACACCATATTGTAGTCAAAGAACCATGCTCGTTCTGATCGGACATAAGAGGAATTAGATTCCTATCAATCACATAAAAGGACTCTTTAACAATACGTGTTCTCTTGTTATACACCTGGTAAGCTTTCTGAGAGGAAGAGTAACCAACGAAGTAGCATTCATCCGAAAGAACACCAAATTTCCTCTTTTATGCGTGGGTATTAGGAGAGTACACAAGCAATCAAATGGCCAGAAGAAATCAATCAAAGGTTCCTCTTATGAAACAGTTTATAAGGAGTCTTCATTTTATCATTGACAATCAGCACCCTGTTAAGCACACATGAAGCTCAATTTACTACCTCTACCCAGAAGATGTTGGGTAAAGAGGACTCAATCAACATGATACAACAGCTTCAATGAGGGTGTGATTCTTTCTTTCAGCAATATCATTCTGCCAAGGTGTTCTCGCTAGACTGAATTGTCTCAAAACACCTTTACGAGCACAGAAGGAATCAAAATTTGATTTCTAAATTTTGTACCATTGTCACTTCGAATTTCCATAATCTTCCTCTTGCTTACCACCTCAATAGAAGGAATTAACTTCTGTAGCTCCTCAGCAGCCTCTCCTTTATGGGCAAGAAATCTCACCCAAAAATACCTGGAAAACCATATGTTACCACAAGGCAGAAAAGTTTTTCTGCAACTGATTTAACACTGATTGGGCCAAACGAATCAATACGTGACAACTCGAGGGGATTAGATATGCTATTTCAATTTTTTCTTTATGTGGTTTCTAATGTGTTTTCCCTTGGCACAAGCCATACAATTTTCAACCACTGAAAAGTCCTTCAAAGGTAATCCCCAAACAAGATTGTATTAACTAATTTGTTTATATTTTGAAATGAACGTGTCCTAATCTGCGATGCCATAGGGAAAACTCAGATGAGGAAGCTTTCGATAGAAGACAAGTCACGGTAAACGTTTACTCACAACAACCCATGTCATAAAGATATGTATAATTCTTTCTCAAAGCCTGTATAAGCACCATTTCATGTGGAATATTAATCTCTGATTTCAAATAGAGACATTCATTGGATTTGAACAAGAATGGAATGTCTTTATCATAAATCTGAGAGACACTCAATAGATTGAAAGCATGTTTAGGTACATACTTGACATTCTCTAGTGTAATAGAGCCATTGGAAACCTCCCCTTGGCCTACCATTTTCCCTCCTTTCTTGTCGCCGGAAAAAGCAACATATTCTCCTTGATTATTTGATAATTGGTCAATAAATCCTTCAACCCTATCATGTGTCTGGTGCATCTACAATCAACATGCCATACACTGTTTACAACTTTAGTGGATGACTACTTCAAAAATATCAAAGAACAAATTAACTAGGCGCAAATGGAACCCAAGTTTGAACAACTTTGGGTTTTGGTGAGATTGACTTCTTACAAAAGAAATTATTAACCAAATGGGTCAATCCACTCCCAAATGAATTCCTATTAACATGTCTATGATGTAGCTCAGGACAGTGCTTAACTACATGATCAATTTTACCACACCGAAAACAATGTGATTTAATTCTAGGTTTGTTATGCAACAATGTAGGTATTTTATCAATGTATATTTCCTCATCACATTTAGAAAATCTAGAATCAACATCACTATAAATTTCATACATGTCTTTAGGTATATTTTTATTTAATAAAGAATGATTATTTACATATGATGATGAGATTTCATGTGAAGTACATATGGTACTTGTACCACTTGTACTTGTATCAAATTATGATATTACCCTTTCATTTCAAAATGAAATATTAGTTGGGGTAAAAAATGGGATAGGGTGAGAAAATTATTTATCAAAATAATTACTTGTAATTTGCTCTTCACTTTTCATAGTGGGATCAATCATAATATCTACGCAATGAGAAGAAACATCATCATTACAATGCAAATTGGTTAAAGAGGAAATATCACTAGAACAAGATGAAACATTGTCTCATACATATTATTTTGAAACAAACACAAAACTTAAACTAGATTTATGATCTAAAACCGAATGCTGAGATTTAGGTTTACTAAGACTAGGGCATCCAAGACCGCTAGTCGGTCCATAATTATAGTCCTCATCTACGTGCTTAGGGTTCACAAGTTCTAAACCTGCAGACATACTGTTAGTATCTATTGTCATCAAATCATTAGAAGGATGAGGAACATGCATAGGTGAATAATAGTAAGTGCTAGGAGGAGAATAAACCTTAACATCATCACAGCCCAAACTTGTATTAATCCTAGCCCCCCTTTGAGATTTGCATAAGTCATAATGTTTCATCCCAGATATTGTCCTTTTATCAAGCTTTTACTGAAGTTTGCTTGTTTCAAACATAGCAAGTGCAACCATTTCAGTCAAAGTGTTAATTTCAACATTTCTTTCCAAAACGATTCTTTTTTTATCATTTTCTTTTAATGATTCAATTAATTTAACAATATATTTAGACTCGTTTATTTTATGTTCTTCATTAATTCATTTTAAATTCTTTTCATTATCGATTAACAAACGATTAGCTTTGTATACCCCAAGTAACCTAATTTTCATGCTAAGAACAAATGTCCTCAATTACCTAATAAGGAAGTCCTATCACCACCTTTTCTGCTGTTAAAGCTTTCTCACATTGACACACTAGAGTACTAAGCTTGTTTTCCTCGATAGTGGTTGCAACATCATCTTTTTCGTTGCTTTGCTCAATGGTTTGACTTTCTATCACAATCTTATCCTTCAAGTCATCAACTTTGTCCTGCTTAATACATTCCTTAGAAACCTCCTTCACCTCCACAAATAATTTAGCTTCATCTCTGAGCTCTTTGAACAGATTAGATTCATCCTCACTATTCACCTTCTTCTTCTCATCCACAATCTCAGCTACCAATGCTTGGTTAAATTTTTCTCTCGTCTCTTCAACGTCTGCACTCCACTCAAAATTAGAGATTAAGGTTGTCTCTTTCTTTTGTTTCATTTCTTTTTTATTCCCACTTGAAACCAGACTTGGGGCTCCTGAATTACTAGGATCAGTGACAATAGGCAATGGACATTCTTAGTTTGGATTTATCAAATCCAAATATGGAGTTAGAGCTTTGACCCCCAAAATTCTTCCTCCAATTATGATCCATAAATCTTCAGGCTCTAAGATTTAAGATCCCATTTGCCACTAAATGTTAGTCTCTTCTAGATCATCAGGTTCCACCTCATACTTATCCTCCATTGTCATTCCTTTACCCTTCAACTCCCTAACCACCAAAGCAACATAACTCTGTACAAACATACGAAATAGAGCCATCCTTTCAAATGGAATTGACGTTTCAGCATTTTCTTTCGAGTTGGCTTGATCTCTAAGAGCATTAACACTACCAGCAGAAAAATTGGCTAGTATTCACTCCACCTTGTCGTGATGCCTGCATCGGAGAGCTTGCAGCGGAAGACAGTATTTTAACATTCTGAGTGAAACCAGATGTAGACATCATGGTTTGATTAAATTCCATTCTTTTCATGTCTAACTCAAAAGATTTAAGCATATTGATTATGTACATAAGCTTGTAGTCAGTGAAGCCTCCAGCTTGCTTTAACATCCTCACTTGTAAACTCCATTGAGGTGGGAGAGAGTCTAACAACCTGATAACTTGCTCATTTTTGGAAAGTCTCTTATCATATTTCTTGATCGTCCTCGAAACTCTTAGAAAATAGTTTGTAAGATTAGTGACAGTATAAGGCCCCATTCCCGGGACGCTCACAGCTGGTCATTCATTACCCATAAACCATATATTTTCATTAACTTAAAGAAAACATTATAGCGGAATCATTAAAACGAACATTTCATTTCATTATAAAAGATTTTGCGAAATAATACATGGTTATCACATTACAAAATAGTTGTTGCATTACATAAGAAAAGCATTATAAAAATGGATGCCATCTAAAAAGAGCCAAGAAGCCGCCCCGTGACATCCTTAACAAACTTTAACTGCCATTGAAAACACATAAAAGTCAGTAACGTGAGTACTTTACTTTCATTTAAAACCATTCTTTACTTTCTTTCAAATCATACTATACCTTCGTACATGATCACACATCGTATGTACACACAGATAATAACATTATTATCTTCTTTACTATTCACTACATTCTTTCTTTATCTTTTTACGGACCAGTGTCATCAGCTATACCCCAAATGTATGCATAAAGTCGGTACTGGGCCGAAGATCATAAATGACTTCCATAACGCATATAGCCAGGCACCAGCACCGGGGCAAGCGACAAATATCCCAACTGTATAATACACCCCAAACATATGTACCAAGCGGGTACTAGGCCGAAGATCATAAATGACTTCTATAGCGCACATAGCCTGACACCAGCACCATGATGAGTAATCACTATAAACCATGTACAATATCACTGGTCAGTCACAAAGACTAGAGCCCTACATGTATCATTAAGGGTTAGCTAAACCATACACAGTTAAGCTTACGACATTTTAGAGTCGTGCACCTACATACATTTTGCTTGTAAGCCTTTCTTTACTTTCTCTTCATTAATGCATGCATTATATCATTATGTTCCTCTTTTCATTATCCTTCACTTTATGTTACATAATACATTATTGTTTCTTTCACAACTACAACACGTAAAGCCACCAGAAAGATAAACATACATAGCATGGAACAGAACATAATCATAAAAACATCGCCATACAAGGCACCATCACACATGACATAACTAGCATGCAACATACAAACATGCATAAGCATTAATCATACATCATCATACACGCCTCATCACATCATCTATGACTTCAAAAAGACAACTTACTATATCCCCAGGAACATCCCAAGTGAAAGCCTACATTTTACTTTTCCCCAAAAAACAGAAAAACATTCTAAGTCTTTAGGCGCATGAGAACTATGCAAGCGCATAGGGAACACTTAGGCGCATGGGCAAATTTTAGGCGCATTAGCAATATTAGGGTGCATGAGCAACACTTAGTCTATTCTGGGCAAGTCTAGGTGCATGGGCGCTATGCATGCGCATAGTGCCTGAGCGCATGACGTATCTGGGTGTTTGGACACTAAGAAAATTTCAGCCTATTGCTAAGCGTATGAATACTATTTGGGTGCATGAGGTTT
Organism: Flaveria trinervia; assembly: GCA_025506515.1. Taxonomy (NCBI): domain Eukaryota; kingdom Viridiplantae; phylum Streptophyta; class Magnoliopsida; order Asterales; family Asteraceae; genus Flaveria; species Flaveria trinervia. Next base: position 16,688,354 of record CM046449.1, on the reverse strand, counting down.
TGGATGTATGGGACATTTAGGTAGTTATTCCTGTTGGGCCCATTGGCCACTATTTAGGCGCATCAGTATTCTAAGTCATCCTAAACATCATAAATGAGTCCCCAAACATCATGACCTGTTCCAAGCTTAAATCATACATTCTAAGCCTTAGAAACATAACTATAACATCATCATACACATACATAGCCCAAAATCAAACCGCACCTACACATATCGGGTATAAAACCCAGCTTTATAAAAAGTTCATATATAAATTTCCAGCCCCAAAGCAGTTTAAAACAAGTAAAAAGGGGTCCTAGAACTCACCTTTACTGCCTCTTAGGTACGACTTCTTCAAAACCCATTTGCAACAAAGTTCAACTGCCTAGAAACCCATAAAAACCCACACCCGTACACATACAACATATATAAGCATATAACCGAGGATAAAACTAGTTAAGAACATCATAAACTCAGAAATTTTACCTTGAATTCAAACTTTTCTTCTTGTTCTTCTTCAAAACCCATGCTTTGCTCTTTCTCTCTCTAGAAATATCGAAAGATATGGTGTTGTACGTGAAGTGGGCGGCCATGCCCACTTTTACCCCAACTTTGAAAGTTTAGTTCTTTTTGATACATCAGCTCCCTCTACTTGGACTTTATATCTTTTCTTTCTTATTCTTCATTTTATTCTTTTGTTTGAGCCTTATAAAAATAACCGGGTGTTAAAAGTCCACCTCCCTTATATAGGTTCCGTCCCTGAAACCTGTTATTCCTCATGCAATCATGGGTAATGCTGTCTCATCTGTTCTTCCGTCTCCCACGTAGACTCAGATCCCTTCCTGTGCTTCCACTGTACATGCATAAGAGGAACCTCCTTATTCCTTAACCTCTTTACCTTTGGATCACCGATCGCCACTAGTTGCTCCACATAATTAAGCCGTTCGTCTACCTTGATAGAATCCAGTGGTACAACCATATCCTTGTCTGCTAAACACTTTCTCATATGAGAAACATGAAATGTTAGGTGAATTCCACTTAACTTATGTGGTAACTCTAGTCTATAGGCCACCTCTCCTACTGGAGTAATGATTCTGAAAGGCCCTATGTACCTTGGACTCAACTTGCCCCACTTTCTGAACTGAATGATACCTTTCCAATGTGAGATTTTCAACATAACTCTATCACCCACCTGGAACTCAACCGGTCTATGTTGTTTCTCAGCATACGACTTTTGCCTATCCTTAGCTGCATTCATAAAGGCATTAATCCTTTCCAGTTACTTAGTTGTAGCCTCGACCACCTCGATCCTCCCTAACTCTTTATGGTTGATATCACCCCAACAAACGGGTGTTCTACATCTCCTATCATATAGCATCTCATAATGGGGTATACTAATGCTAGCATGATAACTGTTGTTATATGAGAACTCAGCTAACGGTATGTTGTCATCCCAACTTTCTCCAACGTCAATGACGTATGCCCAAAGCATATCTTCCAGCTTTTGAATGAGTCTTTCCAACTGACCATTCGTCTAAGGATGATAAGGTGTGCTAATATGTAACCTCGTCCCTATCGCACCATGGAATTTCTTCTAAAATTTAGATGTAAACCGGGAGTCACAATGAAACACAATAGACACTGGCATACCATGTCGAGTACGATCTCCTTAATGAAAAGATCCGCCAACCACTTGGATGAATATGTCTCATGAATCGGTAGGTAGTGAGCACTCTTCGTCAAATGGTCAACTATCACCCATATGGCATCATACCCTCACGCGGTATGTGGTAGCTTAGTTATAAAGTCCATGGTGATATGCTCCCACTTCCACTCCGGTATATTCAACGGTTGAATCTTCCCATACGGATTCTGATGTTCGGCCATCACTTGTAAACAACTAAGGCACTTACTCACATACTCCGCAACATCACGCTTCATACCCGGCCACCAATAATCTTTCTTCATGTCTTGGTACATCTTTTTAGCACCGCGATGAATAGAGTATCGAGTCTTATCAGCTTCATCCATAATCTTCGCACATAGATCCCCAAAATGAGGAATCCACATCCGCCTGAATCGGGTTGTTGGATCAAGAAGAAGGCTGGTGCGACCAAAGTCAAATCACTTAGACAAATTTTGGTGCTACCTATGAAGGCTTCCAAAGCCAAGTGTGGAACTTCCGAAGGAAGAAGAGTTCTTCCAAAGACAGAATGAAATTTTTGCTTCCGAAGGCAAAAATATTCTTCCGAAGACAACGTGTTCACTTGCGAAGATCAAGTCTGAAAAGAAGAAATCAGAAGACTACTTCTGAAGTATGAAGAAAGAAGAAGTCGTCAAGCCTCGGAAGAAGTAGCCTCTTCCAAAATATAAGTGGCTTCGGAAGTATTTGTTCTTCCGAAGCCATTTAACTTTCAGAAGACACTACTATGAACCAGTGGACATATGTATGGTCTATGACACTCTGCTACAAACCTCTGATACTGCATGGCGTTTTCTCAAAGAGCCATGTAGTTGACCATACTTTATTCCACTGTTCACCTTTTTATGTTAGTACAAGTTACCAACTTTAGTTGGTGACAAATGGTATGTCAGGGACATGTCATGACTACCATATCTCATAGAAAGTCTTATCGGAGATACCTTAATCTATAGCTTTGTAGTATTTGCTTTAGTTAGAGGATTACAGTTGGTATCAAAGTATATCAGACTATAGGAAGTATTATATATAGTTTCTCATTGTAACTCATAAGCCTATGCTTGTAAGAGTCTTGTAATATTTGAGTTGAGAAGCAATATATGCAAGTACCTTGAAAATTACTTCTTGTGTTTGAGTATTACTTATTATATTGTTATCAACTCTTAAAGACTCTGCTTTCATGAGAGTGTTGTTTAAGTGAGTTTAAGAGAAAAAACAAGTGTTTAGTGACATAAATCGATCCTGCAATTGGTATTAGACCTTTTTAGGCTCTGGATTGTGAGATCTAACCATCCAAATCAACCTGTTTTTCACTCCTTCTTACAACTCTCACAAAAATGGCCCTAAACAAATCCAAAGTAGAGATGGGAACCATGACCAAAGCTCCAATCATTACTTCTGAAAACTTTAGGTCTTGGAGAAGAAGAATGGAAGGCTTCATCGGATACCAAGACAACAAAATTTGGAACTCCATTGTCAACGGCCCATATAAACCCATGGTGGCAGGGCCTAGTGCAAACAGTGCCATTATAGAAAAGGCTGTTGAAGATTATTCTGATGAAGACCGGAAGAAGATGGACGTTGAAGCAATGAAATGACCATTCTGATGACTGCAATACCCAACTCCATCATGGTGGGGTTTGAGCATTGTAAGTCTACTAAAGAATGGTTTGATGCACTTGCTCAGATGTATTCAAGCTCTAACGACTCCAAGAATGACTCACTGAAGCAGCAGTTCGAGAACTTCACTTATATTGCTGGAGAGACCCTCAGCCAACAGTATTTCAGGTACATCGATCTTATTTCTTCTCTTTAGTCTGTGAGGATCACTCCTGAACTTAGAGAACTCACAAGAAAGTTCATGAGTGCTCTTCTAAATGAGTTGACATTCTATTATGTCTCTATCAAGAGGACAAAGAACTTGAACACTCTTACTATGACTAAACTCTATGGCATTCTTGATGGATACCAGTTAGAGATGGAGAGTAAGAAGGGCCACCACACAAGCAGACCTTTGATCCTTCCTGCTAGCAACACCTTAATGGTTGCTCAAGGCTCAATATCTCCACAACCTCAGCAATACCTAACATACAACCAGCAGCCACCCTGCTCTTCTAGACTATACATCACTTTCCCTTTTTCAAGACTAAATGTTACAACTGTAACCAAATTGGTCCTTTTTCAAGGGAATGCAAGGCTCCCAAACCAAACCCGGGAACACCATAGGCCTCCACACATCCCTCTACAACAAAGCCATCTAGAAGGTCGACTGAAATTGCTGTAATGGCTCAAGAAGTCGACTGGAGCATTACGGTTCAAGATGTGACTCATCCTCAAGCGCTCATGGCCAGAACAGACGGTAACCAAGTATATGAACATCTATGTACTCGTACTTGTTTAGCTAAGGTTAAATTATATTAGGACTACAATAAGGAAATTAAATCTGATATTGAGTCTTTAAATGTTTTGAAATCTGAGTTTAAAAGGGCTGAATCTAACTAGTAATTACAAGACTCAAATAAAGGATTTAATATCCAAATTGTCTGAGGTTCAAGCCCAGCTTTTCACCACTAAGGCTCAAGCCAGGAAGTGTGCTATTTCTGAGCAGAACTTCCAAGCTATTATTGCATCATCCTCCCACTCCAAAATCTACTTTCCGAATAAAGGAGGGTTGGGGACCAATGAAATTGCTCCACCAAATTCTTCTGAGTCCATAAGACAACTTAGATTTGGTACTGAAGAGCAAGAGGTCCTATCTGCCGACCTATCTTCACATGAGTTGAAGACTGATGCAACAATAGTGGTCACCATAGGGAAGGAACAGGTAAATTCACCCACCTCTCCCAGTGAAGATCAAACCCTAAACACCAAAGCCAGAGGAAGTAGTGCTAAAGCTGCCAGAAGAACTGCTAAAAAAGTGGCTAAGTCTAAGCTGATGATTGACACAAAACAAAAGAACGTCCTTATTTTAACTGGATTCCAGGTGATTGGTACTTCTGATTCAGGAAAGGAGTGTACTACCAGTATTCCTATCCTACCAAAGGATCAGAAATTGAAGGGAAAGGTTGTTGACAAAGAGAAAAGAGTAAGAAACAACAACCTACAAGCTCCAAAAAAACTAACATTACATGCATATTGTGTGGTCTGCAAAAACCACATGGCAGAAGATTGTTACTACAATCCTGCTAGAACACATTATGAAAATAATGTTAGAATGGAACGAGTCAGGGAACGTTTCTCATTTGGACCTTATTAGATGGTCCAAGTGATGGAAAAGGGAAAGATAGTTTCTGAAGCTAGGTTGTCTTCGGAAGAAAATATTTCGGGAAAATGGCTGCGGAAGAAAAAGCCGCTAAAACTATTAAGAACAAGAAGGCTTGGGTCTCCAAAGACATCCATTGAACCCCTATGCTTAACTTTTGGTTCAATTATGTCACTATCTTGGAAGAACCCAAGACCAACAAGGATTGGGTCTCCAATGAAAACTAATAATCTCATCTTGTGTGCAGGGACATCCATATGACAAGAACAATAATGTCTGGATTATGGACAGTGGATGCTCTAGGCACATGACATGGAACATATCTCTCATTCAACAGTTTCAACACTTTGGTGGAGCATCTGTCCAATTTGGAGGTGAGGACGGAGGATATATTTTTGGCAGAGGGAGTATATCCAACGGTAAGTTAAATGTTGACAAAGTTAACTTTGTCAAACAGCTTGAACACAATCTGTTAAGTGTTTCTCAGTTTTATGATCAAAAGCACCAGATGTTTTTCATAGAGCATGTGTGCATTATCCTCAAACCAGGGATGACAATTCCTCCGGAATCGGTGCTTCTTAGATCTCCCAGGAAATAGGATATGTACAAGCTGGATATGAACAATGCTTCCCCAATGGGTGAAGTATCATGCTTTCTTTCCAAAGATGGTAGTGATGAGTCAACACTTTGGCATAAACGTATGTGTCATGTAATTTTTAAGGCAATGAATGAATTGGCTAAAACTAACTTGGTACATGGTTTGCCTAAAAAGGAATTTTTCTGCAAAGACAACTGTGTTGCATGCCTGAAAGGGAAGCAACAGACGACCTCTTATAAATCTAAAAGTGTTAACTCCATCACTACTCCATTACACTTATTGCACATGGATCTTTTTGATCCCACAAGTATAATCAGCATTGGAAGGAAATCATACTGCCTTGTGATAGTTGATGATTCTACAAGATTTACATGGATATTCTTTTTAAGAACTAAAGATGAAACTGCTGAAACATTAAAATATTTTATTCTTAAAATATAAAATCAAATTGATCACAAGGTTAAGATTATTAGAAGTGATCAAGGGACTAAGTTTAAGAACTTCGTTCTTGACTCATTTTGTAACTCAAAAGGGATTGTCAAACAATATAGTGCTCCCAGAACTCCTCAACAAAATGGTGTTGCTGAGAGGAGGAACAAGACACTTATTGAGGCTGCTCGAACTATGTTAACTAATTCCAAACTACCTCTAACTTTCTGGGCAGAGGAAGTCAGCACTGCATGCTATGTCTAGAACATAGTTCTTGTAGTTAAGCCATATGGAAAAACCCCTTATGAGCTTTCGAACAACAGGCCACCATTCATTGGCTTTCTAAGGTCCTTTGGCAGCAGGTGTACCATACTTAACATAAAGGACAACTTGGCAAAATTTGTTGAAAAGTCGGATGATGCTATCTTTATTGGATACTCCTCTAGCTCCAAAGGTTACAAAGTATACAACATTAAGAATCAACAATTTGAGGAGTCATCCAATATAGTTGTTAATGAGCACACTCCTTGTGTTAGGGTGAATGGCCCTGATCATATTTTTGATTTAGAATTGTTTCCAAACTATTCTAATCCTTCTTGTGAGAATGTTTCAGTTGAAACATGTGCTCAAAATGATGCTGATACTGATGTTGATCAACTGTTTGACCTACCCAGACCTCTTCCAAGTTCTCCAAGAGCTGCAACAAATCAAGCTCCCCCTATTCACAAATCAGACAGTATAACTATATCAAGGAATAGTGAAGCTTCACCTAGTGAATCACCTGCGGATCCTTAAAACTCATTAGGTGATCTAACACAACACCAAGCTGACGGAAGTAGCATGTTGAAGGAAAAGGAAACTGTTAATACTACTTCACAGCCAACAATTGATGATGTTTCTTATTCATTCAATCAGTCCTCATTGAATGAGTTTGAAACAAAAGCCAGACAAAGTGTTCCTGTTCCTAAGCAAAATATGTCCAATCTGGACTTATCCTTCCAATTGGAAGTGATTCATCGCTTAAGGATTCACAACACTCATCCAACTAAGAACATCATTGGGGATGTCTCTAAAGGTGTGAGAACAAGAGGGCAGACTCATTATGGGAATGCCTACTTGTACTGATGCTTCTTATCCTAGATAGAACCAAAGAAGGTGGAAGATGCCTTGAAAGATAGTACATGGGTTGAATCGATGCAAGAGGAGCTATTTCAATTCAAAAGATAGAAGGTTTGGAACCTAAGTCCGCTACCATCTGGTCAAGTACCAACAGGCACTAAATGGGGTTTCAGGAACAAAAGAGATGACAGAGGCTTGATTATCAAGAACAAGGCAAGAGTAGTAGTTCAATAAGTCAAGAGGAAGGAATCGATTATACTGATGTTTTTGCACCTGTTGCAAGACTTGAGGCAGTTAGGATCTTCCTTACTTATGTTGCGTCCAAGAACTTTACTGTCTACTGGCTTGATGTCATGTGTGCCTTTCTATATGGGGATATAGATAGGGAAGTGTATGTATGCCAGCCACCAGGATTTGAAGACCCACAACATCCTCACTATGTGCACTAATTGAATAAGCACCTAAGTTATGGTATGAGACTCTATCTTAGTTTCTCCTAAAGAATGGCTACACCAAAGGAACCATTGACAAGACTTTATTTATAAGGAAGTCGGGTGAGCACATTTTCTTGTTCAAGTCTATGCTAATGACATCGTATTTGGTTCTTCAAATGACCAAATGTGTAAGGAATTTGAAGGCATTATGAAGAAGAAGTTTGAGATGAGTTCTATGGGAAAAATGTACTTTTTCCTTGGAATTCTGTGAAGGCGTTGGATCGGTAGACATCTGAGCGTGTTCTTGATGGAAGGATAAACAACAGCAAAAACCAAGAGACAATCAATAACACGAACTATAATTTAATGGTTTCATTGATAAAACCTAAAGATTACAAGCTCGTTACAACATAAGAATCAAGACTCTTAGCAAGGGGAGATCGAGCATGATCTCCCCTCTCATCCGACAGCCCTAGGCACTGGGCAGACATCTTAGAAAGATTTGAGATGAAATATTGTAAGCCAGCCAAGACACCCATACTCAGAAACCATAATCTTTGTCCTGACCTTGAGGGGGAGGATACTGATCAACACCAACATAGGGCAATTATTTGTTTTCTGATCTATCTCACCGCCAGTAGACCGGATATTATGTTTGCAACTTGCATACATGCAAGATATCAGGTTGCTCCAAATGTGTCTCACCAAGCTGCTGCCAAGAGAATCCTTAGATACCTCAAAGGAGCACCTAAACTAGGTCTCTGGTATCTTAGGAACAGTGATTTTAATCTCTATGGATACTTTGACAATGACTATGTTGGCTGCAACATTGAAAAGAAATCCACATCAGGAGGATGTCAAATTCTTGGTGGAAGGATTATCTCATGGCAATGCAAGAAACAATCCTATGTCTCTACATCAACTGCTAAAGCTGAATACATCGCTACTGCTAGTTGCTGTGCTCGGCTGTTGTGGATTCAGAATGAGATGTTGGACTAGGGATTCAACTTTATGAGTACTCCTATCCATATTGACAACAACAGTGCTATCTCCATTACACAAAATCCGGTGAAGCATTCGAAAACAAAGCATATTGATATCAAGTACCATTTCATTAGAGATATTCATGAGAAAAATTTGATTAAACTAATCAAAGTTGATTCAAATGAACAATATGCTGATTTGTTCACCAAAGCCTTTGATGAACAAAGATTTAAGTATCTCATTACCGCTATTGGGATGATAAACATTGACTAGCTTAACTCTTTTGAAAACATTTTTAATATGTAATGCCTTAGGTCAATACAATCTAGGCGCTCTTACAAAAGATCTCTCTAAAGTTTTTTAAGTATAAATTTCTTCCGAAGATAAATAACCCTCGGAAGATATTCTACATATCTTCCAAAGGATGATTTATCCAAGGATAATTTTTCTTCTCGGAAGAGTTTTTAGTATCAAAAGAAGCGATTGATTTCATATAAGATCTACTTCCGAAGCTTACAAAAACTCTACACTCAGAAAGCAATCTTTACTCTCAGATGTAACATTTACCTTCGGAAGTGATAATTGCTTTCGGAAGAAAAATTACCTTCGGAAATGTTTTATATTCGGAAGAGAGATTTTACAGTGTAACAAAATCTCTTGTGCCTCACACTGTAAAAGTAAAGATTTTGTTAATGATGTCGGATTATTTACATGAATTAAACCTTACCGCCCCTATCACTTCATCCACTAAACCATCATATCATCTTATCCTAACCACATTACCGCAATTTCATCCTCTTTAAAATAATCCTGACTATTCACTCTCATTTTCTTACCACAAATTTTTACAGGCCTAAAAGTTTCCTTTCTCCAAAACTAACCCAAGCTCAAACTGCTCTACCTTCACATTCTCTCAATGGCCCTAAATCCTCAACACAACCAAGTCTCACTTCTTGACTCTTCAAGAGGTACGGACTTCTCTGAAATCACCTCCTTCCTAACCCAATCAACCTACCACACCACCTTGACTATTAATCCCATGGTTTACCTTAATCACATGACTGACTTTTGGGGTAACGGTCAGGTTGAAACCCTAAATGGGGTTCGTCTAATACGATCCCGCATTTGTGGCCAAGAGTTGGTCAGCACTCAACAACTTACGAGGGAGCATTTGGAGCTCCATGATGAAGATGCCCCTAGTGAGTTCCCCAAGGTAGATTTAGACAGTGTTGGACCAAAAGAACCAATGAGCCAGATCAGAAAAACCTTTATGTCCCACATATCAAAACAACTGAAGTGATCTACAACTACTGAAGACAAAGTCTGAAGACAAAGTATGAAGACAAAGTCTGAAGACAAAGTCTGAAGACAACTGCTGAAGACAAAGTCTGAAGACAAAGTCTGAAGACAACTGCTGAAGACAAAGTCTGAAGATCAAGTTTTCAGAAGTTGTCACAACAGCTGAAGTAGTTCTCCTCAGTAGTTGTGATGGTTTATATTTCAGTAGTTTGTAATCAGTATTTCTATATTATGTAAAACATTTGGAGATTCTTATACTTCAGATGTTATAACTTGAGTAGATATAATGTTTGTTTATACTTAGCTTCTAATGAAGGTGTCCTCAGTTGTTGTGGGCATCATCAGTAGTTTTGTTTAATTTCAGTTGTTTGTATAAATCAGTTAGATATCACTATCATGTGACGTCAGCTGATGTCACATTCCTTATAAAAGGAATGTTGACCTAATTTTCGTGAATCTGAAGCATGTCCATGAATGAAAACATTCTTTTTGCAGAAAACTCTCTCTCTATAACTGTTACTATTTGATTGAATATTCATATGATTCTTGCTAGAATTTCGTCTAATTCGTGTGTTATTCCGCTGCAAATCCTAATCTAATTGATCAAACTAGATCTTGATCTCTTCACATGGTATCAGAGCAGGTTAATCATTGATCGATTTAACAATTGATCATTGAAACTGTTCTTTTGATATCTTAGTTTGATCGAATTGGCAAATTTGCAAGAATTGGTTATAGAGTTTGTTTTTCTGTTGCTTCCTGTGAATCAATTTGAGATTCTTCTTATTTCAAATTGTGTTATTGAGTTTTTGAGTTAGGTTCGCTAAACTCTTATTGAATCTGTATGAATTGGTGAAAATGGCTACATCAATCAATGATCCTCACAGTACTGGCTCCTCAACAAAGCCTCTGATGCTTGTTAGGAGTGAGTACAACATATGGCAACGACGAATGCTCCATCACCTGTCTGTTAATAGTTAAGGTTGTTGGAAATCTGTGGTTCATGGACCATATAAGCCTATGGTGAGTAATCTGGAAACCAATGAGATAGTTCCGAAGAAGAAAGAGCAATATTCAGATGAAGATCTGAAACTGTTTGAAATTGATGCTAAAGCCCATAGAATTCTGGCCATGGCACTGCCTAATGAAATCTATTCTGGACTTATGCATCATGAATCTGCTCATGTCCTCTGGGTTGCTATAAAAGAACATTTTGGAGGAACTGATGAGGTCTTAGCAAACAATAGAGAAATCATTGCCCAGCAATATGAGACATTCTCTCATAGAAAGGGTGAGTCACGCACTCAACAGTTTGAGCGATTCTCCTGTTTGATATCTGAGTTGAAAATGGTTAAACATGAATATACAAACAGTTAGATGAACAACAGATTTCTCAGATCCCTGCCTGAGAGATGGGACACATATACCATTGTCCTACGCTCCAGTGCAAATCTAAATAATCTATCTCTCACCTAACTTGATGGGAAACTTCTTACATTTGAAAGAGAGATAGAAAAAAAAAAGAAAACTAACTTATCTAGGAAGCTCATTGATGACTTTGTATCAGGGAATACTGCTATGGTTGGTCATGAGTCAGAATATGCTACATCAGAAAGTTCCTATGATGAGCATATTGAGTTCTCTTCAAACAGTGGAGATCATGCTTTTGCTGGTATTGATGGTAATTCAGGATGTAATAGTGACAATCTGTGCTTTTTGATGGATGATTTGAAAGGAATTGCTGATGATGATTTGGAAGAGATGGATATTTTGAGCCAAATGGCATTAGTAAATATCAGATCTCAAAAATTTTACAAAAGGACAGGTAGAAAATTCCCTGGTCTCTCTAGAAAAACCAAAGTTGGTTTTGACAAGAGCAAGGTGAGGTGTCACAAGTGCCATACACTTGGACATTTTGCAAGAGAGTGTAGATCATCTGGATCTAACTCTTCTGCACCCTTTGTGACCTTTCCAAGCAATAATTCACAAAACAAAAGGGCAACATTCTACCAGTTCTGGTCATCATTCACAAAATCAATCATCTCCTGCATATTTTGTTCCTCAAGGTCAAATGCCATATCCTTATCCTTGTTTTTACATGCCACAGTCCAATCAGGCTTCTGTACCCATAGCTCAACAATCACTTGCCCTATTTGAGCCTCAACCACCTCAATCAAGTCAATAATCTCAATCTCAATCTCAATCACATCAAAGCTTTTTCACTCCTGGTGTTGTTGACTGGAGTAGTTTACCAGATGATCTTTCTGGTTATTCTGAACAAATGTTTTCTAGTGCTGGTCAACATGGTGGTGAAAATCCTTTTGGAAATCTTACTCTTATGGCCCTGGAGTCTACTGATGATTCAAACTCAAATGCTTCATCATCACAGGTACCACAAATCTTTTGAGGCTAAGGCCAAGTTGTGTTCTAAGTCATGCATAGCTGCTTTTGCCTCAAATAGAGAAGCAAATGTAGCTTTAATTAATCAAAATCTTGACCTAGAGAAAGTGATTTCCAAAAGAAAAGCTGAGTTTGAGTCTGTTTTAAAAGAAAAAGATGATGAGATCTACAAATTAAAATGCCAAATCATTGATGAAAAGGCTAAGGTAGAGGTAATCTTAGAAAATCACAAGAGTCTCAAAGAAACACTTACAGCTACTCAAGTGGAGTGTGAACGCTGAGTAACATCTTGCAAGGGGTTTGAAATGCTTCTCAGTAAGCAACTGCTTCAAATGTGAAGTTTGGGATTGGATATAATCACACTGAACCTCCTACAGATTTCACTCCCAAGGCAGAAGTAAAATCTGAAGGTGAAATCAATTCCCAAACCATATCATCATGTGTCTCATCCGCAAGTAATAATGTACAATCATAGGATGAAGTCAATAATAGTACCTCAACTAATCAGTTTGCTTATGGTCCTACTGCTACTGAACACATGATCAAAGAAAAGCTGAGTCCTTCAGGTGTTGTCTCAAAAGGTATTCAAAGTACTGAAGAGCAAGTAACAACACCTGAAGAACATTTGAAGCCAAATGGAACCAAACATGGTTTGACAACTGCGGAAGGATCAATCAGGAAATCTAAATGTACTAATAGAAAATCTCTGAAGAACAAGTCTTCAGTTGTTACAAGTCCTTCAGTACTTCACATAAGTACTGAAAGGAAGAAAGTACTGAAAAACACACCTTCAGTAGTTTCATCTTCTTCAGCAGTTGATCAATAGAAGATGAAGAAAAAGTCATGTGAAATTTGTGGTCTATTCAATCATCACACTGATGAATGTTGGTACAGGAATGGTTTAAAATTTAACAAGGATAAAATCATCAAAAAGAAAATTAATAAATGAAAGATGAATTTGAAACCAGGTTTGTGCCACAAACATCTCAACCTGATAAACCAAAGTCTTCACAAAAATCTAAAAATAAGAAAGAAGTTTATCATAAAACAGCTGAAAATACTCCTCAAAGAGTATCAAAACTACAGACTAAGTCTGTGTCTTTCAAAAAGGAGGACTTGGTGTCTCACAGGAATCATTCACAAAGAAGTTCTGATGTGTATGTTGTACTGAAAGCTTTAACAACCAATCAGACACAACTTGCTATGATGGTTCAACATCTATTGGGGAGAGTTAACCAAATAGATGTACCTGTGATTAAACCACTGAAAAGGAAACCTAAGCCAAAATCAAAGGAATCCTTTTCAGCACCTTCTCCTTCTTCAAAGGCTGCTAATCATGACAAATCAGTTAGTATAAAAGCTGTTGATGAGAATATGGTGGAGACGTCAGTAGGTCGACTGTCTACAAATTCAACTTCTCCTATAACTGGAAGTTCCTCCTGCATATTGTCCTTTATTGTCAGTCAAACAAATTTGGGGAATGGGACCAAATCCCGTATGAACTAGGGTGATTAGTTCATGGATTGGTAAGAGGCCTGTGCTTCAACTACTCAAGATTTGTGCTGACAAATCTCATAGGAAATCTACAGACGGAAACATTCCTTATGTATCCCAGATTTCATTAGCACATCATCAATTATGAACTGGACTAGAGTCGGATTGTCTGTACAGCCACTCTGCCTGTCCCTCACATGAGGCCAACCATCTTCAAGAGACTAAAGAAGGTATCCACCAACTTCACTGGAAGGTACATTTCTTTACCTGCTAGTATGACTGAGCAAATAGCTCCTGGTGACATCCCTATTCACCCCACAGGTGATGAACCCACACAAGCAACTGCAACGACAATGCCAACACTACCTTCTCCTCCCATCACCATCACCTACAAAAGACGCCCGAAACAAACCCTTATTCAGTCTACTCTGATTGAACAAGCTCCTCCTGTTCAACCTAAAAAGGCTAGAGTGGAACATTGGGCTCCCACTCAGTTTGAGGTCTTGCCTTCCTTCAGCATTGAACTTAATATGGGTCTTGAATCTCCTCAGTCTCAAACCCATGAGCCTACTACCCAATCTGAAAGCCCTTAGGGTGAGTATTTGCACTCCTCGGAGTAGCCAATAAGGGACAAGCCCATCAATGGCTTAATGCCTGTAGACATTGACAAAGGTCCCGGGTCAGTACGTTTAACCTCCTTATCTTTCACTGACAATCTTTTTAAAACTGATGAAGAGATAACATCCCTCCATGGTAATGATGTTGATCTATGTTAGAGGACCGTCTACTGGACGGAGTACTAACTGATTCACGTGTATACCGATTCAAATAGTGTGGAATCCTATTTGATTAGCGATCCAATCAGCGAGAACGTTAACCCAATCGATATAATATTAATCTAAATGTTAAGAACGAATAGGAATCGATCAAGAACGATCTATGAACTTGGACTGGCTTTCTTGGATGTTCTGGACAACTAGGGTATGTGTATGAGTCAAATTCTTTAGAGTTTTCTGTTTTTCCATGAATTAAGTGGTATTTATAGGTTAGGGTTACTCATTCATGTGACTAAACCATTTGCATGGTTCAATCGTGTGACTGAGTCATGCGGTTGATCCATTCGCACGACTGAGTGTTCAGTGGTGCGACTGAGTCAATCTCATATCACAATTGTGCGACTGATCCAGTCTCCTACTTCAGTCGTGCGACTAGTTCATTAGCATGAAGATGTTCATGCGTATGGTCCATTAGCATAGGCCATTCATATGAGAACTTCATACCATTAAGTTTAAGCATGTTTCTCAATCATTATTGACTAAGAACTATGTAAACAACCACAAACCTATATAGTTAGTTCAATAAGCGTTAACACACAATAATCAATGAAATATTAAACATTATAAGCATAAACCATATATTGTATTTCATTCAAACCATCCAGTTATATATATGTAAGACATGAAACACTTTTTACGATAAGCTCATAAACGAGGTACATATGTATCTACAAACTCCCCCTTTGACCTAGTTTAATCTATTGTCTAATATTCTTCATCAGCTCTTCATATTTCTTGTACTTCTCCTCCCTTGTAACTCCTGCATGTACATTCAATGCAAAGTAGAGTCTTATCACGTTTTGAAACGAGAGGGCTTGTACAATGTCTTGCGCGTCAGAGAACAGTGGCCACTTGTATAAAGTGTAGACATCGTTAGAAGACAAGTTGGTTAGCCACATCAGGTTAAATACCCTTATAGTTTCCATATTTCCATTTCTATTCAGAACTATGACCGCCTCACTTATTCACTAGTCATAGTGCGACCACTTAAAGTGTGGAGTGAAGTCCTGAGGTATTTCCCTTAGAGGGATTCTCGATATTATGCATATAGGACTCCACTTCAGCATAATCTTTGGCTTCCCATTAATGTTATCAACTTCAGATCTTCTGATATATCTTGTTGGTTGTTGTGATTTGAAGTTGACCCACCTAGTGTGGTACTCTCTCTTCAAACCAGTCTGACATCTTTCGAGGGTCAACATACAATAGCTTCAACTTGGTAAGCTGGTTAAGCTCAAAAGCTGTTAGAGTCTTTAGATCGTGTGGGAATCTGAAGTACTCGATTCCTTTCTCTCTCTTGATAGCATAAACAATTAGATCATCAAAATACGCCCACGCTATGATTTTTCCTCACACCTTCAGATGCTTCTTTACTTTGTAAAGCTTGGTGTAGGTACTTGGCTTTGGAGCACTGCGTTGGGCTCTAATCTCTGTAGAACATGCCCCCCATTCAGCCTTTTTGATGTTGACATCTGTGTCTGAGGCTTGGTCTTGTTCTTTCTTCTTCTCCGACTCCTACTCCATCTTATCATGTGTTTCAAATGTATCACTAACAAGGGTGTCACGCAGATTGGGGACTACATTTCTCACGTTGTCAACATACACTGGATAATGTTGTGTTGTGACGTCTTTAATCTCAATTTCATCCGCATCGTTAAGCTCATCATCACTATTCATGTCCACAGTAGGAGCATCCTTCATAATCTTATCCGGATTCAGTCGGAACATCTCAGCCAGTTGCTCATCAGTAAGGTCGTGAATTATTTCTCCTTCCTCAGGAGTATAACTCACAGACCTCCTCATGATCCCTTGTAGATCAAGTATCATTATGAGTTTAGACTTGATCTGCTGAAGGGGAGCAACGTCATAGTCATCTTGCTGAGATGAATGATTTGCTTGATTTAAAACATTAAACACATCATGCATCAGTAAATAATCAAGACATTAAAATTAAATATATATACATACACATTCAAGCACATAAGATTAATAAAATATTCAAATTGCACATGATTTAAATTACACAAAACTCTATGCATTACTTTGTCTTGGATCATGTGTTCTTCTGCTGTCGGGGCTGATGTCGAGGCACCTGGATCTTGAGTCTTTTTGGTCCCCCTCTCATTAGCTTCATGTGCACCCGAAGTAGATGACTGTCCTCCTCCTTCAGCGTCTCCACCATCCTCATCATCACCTTCATCATCACCATCATCACCATCATCATCATCATCATCATCACTATGATCATCATCACTACCATCACCATCATCATCGTCTCCCTCTCTAATCTTTAGAGGCTCATCCTTTGTGTCCTTAAGTTTGAGCAGGATGGTCCTCTTAGCATTCTCCAACTCCTCAATCTTCTTGGTAGATAACACATTCTGCTTATTGAGTTGGGAAATCTCTTGACTCTGAGTAGCCATTTGCTAGCCAGCTCCTCAATCTGCTGTGCCTGCTAAGATATCTGCTGTGATTGAGCAATAGTAAGCTCCACTAACTGTTGTAGCTGAGCAGTCTTCTCGTCATCAGCTGCTAACAGCTTCAGCACCATACAGTTTAGTGTTGAAAGTTGTTCTTCTACCCCACTGGGAGGTAGAGATGATCCTCATGGAAAGGATGGGTGAAATGATGGTCCTCCCTGGTGGCTAGAGGTGGTGGTGGTGGCAGTGGTGTGTATAGGAGGTGGTATGTGTGTGAGTGGAGATGGGTAAGCTGAAGTGGTGGTGGATGTGATGTGGGGAAGTGGTGGAGTGGTTGAGGTAGTGGTGGTGTTTGTGGGGGTAGTAGTGGTGATAGGTGGAATGGTGGTAGTGGTGATGGGGGGAGAGGTAGATGTAGTGGGTGGTGTGGTAGAGGTGGTGGCTGTGGTGGTGGTGGTGCTAAAGGTCATCCTCCTCTTCTTCGTCTTCATACCATCAGGCTGAGCCATCCTTTTCCTCGTCTTCCCCTGGAGGTGGATGTTCCCCCTGGGATGCTGCTGGGCTAACCTGGTGAGTAGCTGGGTTGGCTGCAGTCTCCCTAGACTCACTAGGGCGTCCTCCAACCTCCACAATGCCTCGGTCGGTGGCAACCACCCTGCTGCCCACTGTCTTGGTTAGGGTCTCCTCATCACTCTCTTCCTCCTCATCAGGAGGACATAAATCCTGATGGAAACTGGCGATGGTGGCATCTGTATGAGTGGGTGGTGGAGGTGTAGTAAGTGCGGTGCTGGCCCTAGAAACAGTGGGGCCAGAATCTCCACCAGTGTCTCCATTATCATCATCGGAGTCATCAGATGGAAGAGCAATTTGCTCAACATCTGAATCACTCTCCTCGTGGCACCACCTACACCTTGCAGGCGCCACATACTCCTCTTGGGCCACATGCCCAAACAGTCTCTTTACAGAGGGTTTGACCTGTTGGATTCTTTATGACCAAGACATATAGAATATTGATGTAGTTAGTACATAATGATCCAAGTTGGGTCATACCTAATAACAAGCTTAGCAAACACCAATATAAATATTTAATTGATGATATGATCATGCAAGTGAATAAATACACCAATTTAGAAAATGGGTTTTCTAAATAAATTGCATATGTGATGAAACAACTTATAAGGATATTTTTTATGGACATTATTTGTAATGTTATTCAAGTTGGTTAAATAACATCAAATAATAATAATAGTGTGTGTACAAGTTATATAATTAAAAGGTTATTTAGATAACTTATAAGTGTTATTAGTTTAATAATTAGTGAAAGACCTTTTGGGGGCAAAACCCCAAATGGGTTTGAGTTTCGGCCGCCCCTAATAGGGGTCTTGGCCTCTTGTTTCTTTCTCTTTACTTCTTGAAACACACACAGACTCCATCCTCTTTCTCTCTCTTACAAGCAAGCACCTCAAGAACCTCTCTTCTTTTCCATTATTGAAGAAAATAGAAGCTGAAAATTGGTTTTCAGCAGCTCTAGTGGTGCGATTTTGGTGTCTAAAATCCTAGCAACAAAGTGTTTTGCTTGAGGCTTGTGGGTATACAAGCTTGAGGACATCTTCTTCGGTGTTTTGGTCCTTCAAGACTTCATCTTCTTCTTCACATCCAACGATTTGGGCACCCTTTATGGAAGGTGGTTCATCTAACGTTTTTGGACAGCTTTGGAAGGTAGTTCCATGGTTCATTTTGGTTGTTATAGTTTGCTTGTTTGCTAGTTCCTTCACATATAAATGATCCTTATAATCTTGGGTTTGTTGTTGACAAATAATGTGCCTTAATTTTCAGTTTACAAAACATTATATTAAGGTTGTTTCCGCTGCGTTTTTCTTGTTTAAATGGTTAAACTACTAAGATAATGGTCCAACAAACCCAACATTGGCATCTAGAGTCGGATATGTGGATGACTAGCTTCATTCTCCTTGTAAAACTGGTTTTATGGCGTTTTAAAAACCTAATAGGTGCTGTTTTGTTATGTTATGTTGAATCCCCAACCTTTCAAGGTTATATCTTATATGCTTATGATTAAACCTTGAAAGAAAAGATATCAAAATGGTTGATTGTGTTTTGTTTGGACAAAAACACCCTAAATTCTTGGTTTATGTTTGGCTGAAAATTTTGGGTCAAATGGGGATTCATTTTGGTTCTTGGATGCTATTTCATATTGGTGCATAACTAGCCTTGACCTTGTTTGGATGGATGATTTATTTTGGTTGTTTTCATTCTTCATAGGTTGTAATATTTATTCATTTGTGCTTGTAATTGGGTGTAATTTATTTATTCATTCATTGGTGATGTAATAGATAGATTAAGTGTGTTTTCTTTATTAGAAAATTTTATATTAGGACATAAATTTTGTAAATGAAGATGCTCGAGATGGAAGCACAAATGGAAGACACGAAGAGAATGACTTGAAGCATTTTGATGCAACTTCAAGTGGGGGTCTTTGGAGACCTCATATTTTGTGTTATGTTCAACCCTTAGGAAAGACCTAATGACAACACTTGTGATGGCAAACAAGTGTTGTCAACATAGTGGCTATGGTTATGCACATGTGATTGTTTCTTGTATGCTTGTTTGATTATTCATTTTATGTTGATTGTTTGATATGTGGATATGCTTAACAGTCTTAATAAATGATCATAACAAGCTGAATTTTCATGGTTCTTAATAATTAATATTTTAGTAAAAGTTATTAAAAGGATTAATGATTTCAAATAAAAGAGGTTTTATTAAAAGGAACCGTAGGGTACCATGTATTTGAAAGCATGCAAATACAAGGTACATTGAGTTTTCATAACTAGAATTAATGAAAACTAAAATCCCTTTGGAAACAAGTTAAACACCATCCTTTTACACGACACTCGAATCACTTGAGAACTACTTGTGGGATAAAGGTCACCTAACCACTTTTAGGGAACTTGTGTGTTTGAGGTGGGCTTAACATATTTGTTGGATAAAGGTTACCTAACCACTTGTATGTGTAAACTCACACGTATGTGTAAGTAGGATGACTTGAATTGGAAACCATGTGCATAGGGTCACCGAAGCATGGCATACAATGGTGTTGATGGGATTTTACATTCCGACTAAACATGAGATGTTTAACCGATCCCATAAAGCTAGAAGTTGCAATAGGTTGCAATTGTCAAATGTTGACTACCTTGTTAATTTAAATAATGGGATAAAGGTCACCTAACCATAATTAAAATATAACGTTGGATTCTAGAGTTTAATTTTTAATTGTCTGCAAGATATAAAAAGGGTATTAATAATTAAAATATAAGTTTTCAGAGATACTAATATGAACTTTGTAATTTTGTAGAAATGGTTGCAAACAACAATGCTACCACCCCGACCGCCCCTACCTTATCACTGAGAACCATCTTAGAAAGGGATTGTCTTAACCATAATAACTTTATGGACTAGTTTCAAAACTTGAGAATTGTTCTCAAGCAAGAGAAAAAGGCCTATGTCCTTGACGATCCCATTCCTGACCAACCCGACCCCGAGGATGTTGAGGCCTATAACGATTGGCTTAGATACACTGACGATTCCATGCAGGTTTCTTGCCTCATGTTGGGAACCATGATTCCTGAACTCCAAAAGGACTTTGAGCATCATGGGGCATATGACATGATTACCCAGTTGAAGGATATGTTCCTTAAACAAGCTAGGGTAGTGCGCTTCGAAACGGTTCGAGCGCTTCATTCATGTCTCATGGAAGACACCCAATCGGTATCATCTTATGTTCTTAAGATGAAAAGCCACATTGATCGCCTCGAGAGGCTTAATTGTCCTGTCTCAAAGGAGCTAGGCATGGATTTGATCCTAATGGCCTAACAAATAAGTTTGAGAAGTTCATAATGAATTACAATATGAACGGGTGGGACAAGAGCATTGGTGACCTTCATGCAATGCTCAAAACATTCGAGGTAGGCATGGGTAGAAAAGTTCTACCTGTTCTCACGATCAATAAGGGAGGCAATAAGAAAAGGCCATTCCTCGAACCCAAGGAAAATGTTGCCAAAGGAAAGGGGCACATGAAATGTAAAGGGAAAGGGAAGGCTAAAGCAGAACCTCCAAAGCCTAAGCTTAAGAAGCCTAAGGTAACGGAGCACGATCCATGTTTTGAGTGTGGTGAGATAGGACATTGGAAAAGGAATTGTCCCACCTATCTCAAAGAGTTGAGAAACAAGAGGGATGCTGGGCAAAACTCAGGTACAACTTTCATGATTCACATTGGTTTAAATGTTATTTCATCCAACACATGGGTGTTGGATACCAGATGTGGAACTCATATTTGCAATTTGTTGTAGGGGTTCAAAAGAAATAAGCACTTCAAGAAGGGAGACACAAGTCTCTACATGGGCAACGGAGCAAAAGTTGGTGTCAAAGCCTAAGGAGACTATATTTTGAAACTTTCAAATGGTTTGGAAGTTGCTCTTAAGAACATTTTGAATGCTCCTAGTTTGACTAGGAACATAATTTCTATTTCCCTTTTAAAACAATGTGGTTATGAATTAAAGTTTGTTAACAATGGTGTTTATGTTTGTATGGATATGCCTTTTAATGGTATCTATGAATTGGTTCACGATGATTCATCCTATAATAACTCAATATACCAATCAAGCACCAAGAAACTTAAAATGGGTTTAAGTGATTCATATCTTTGGCATTGTCATCTTGGTCACACAAACATGAATCGAATTCAAGCACTTCAAAAGAATGGTCTTGTGAAAACAAATGAAAATACTTTAGTGGTACTAACGAGAGGGCAAAAGACTTATTGGGAATGATACATTCGGATGTATGTGGACCTTTTAAAACAATGACAGGAAATGGTGAAAGATACTTCATTACCTTTACCGACAATTATAGTCGCTATGGTTATGTGTACTTGATGGGACATAAACATGAAGCTTTTGAAATATTCAAAATCTTCAAAAATGAAGTAGAAAATCAACTCAATAAAACAATCAAAGTTCTTCATTTGGATATAGGAGGTGAATACCTTAGTGAGGCTTTTCAGGATCATTTAAGAAGTTATGGGATCATCTCACAACTTACTCCACCTGGAACACCACAACCTAATGGTGTGTCTGAAAGGAGAAATCGATCCTATTGGATATGGTTCGATCTATGATGGCTATAAGTTCACTGCCTCTATCTTTTTGGGGTTTCGCATTGCTCTCTGCGGCTCGTATTTTGAATATGGCCTCGACCAAGAAAGTGAATTCGACACCTTTTGAAATATGGCAAGGAAGAGTTCCATCACTATCATATTTAAAGGTATGGGGTTGTGAAGCTTATGTTAAGCTAAACACCCAAAACAAGTTGGAAAGTCGATCCACTAAGTGTATATTTATTGGATATCCCAAAGACTGTATAGGATACTACTTCTTTGATCCAATAGAGAAAAAAGGTATTTATTGCTTAAAAGGCTGAGTTCTTGGAAGCTAAGTTCCTTACGGAAGGAATAACATATAGAATAGTGGAATTTGATGAGGATCAATATCCACAAGCCGATACACGTTTGGTTAACACTAGCAATCAACAGGAGGAAGTTGATGATGATCAAGAGGTTGATCAACATACACAAAACGTTCGCAGATCTGGTAGAGTTAGCATTCCACCTGAAAGATATCGGTTTTTCATGAATGGATGCTATGTGGTTGACTCCGATGAGCCAACTACATACCATGATGCAGTGTCCAATTCGAATTGTGACAAATGGCTGGAAGCCATGAACGTAGAGATACAATCCATGTATGACAACCAAGTTTGGGAATTGGTTGACCCTCCATTTAACTCCAAACTGGTTAGATGCAAGTGGGTTTTCAAGAAGAAAACTGATATGCATGGAAACTTGGATGCTTACAAAGCAAGACATGTAGCAAAAGGTTTCACTCAAACTCAAGGGGTTGATTATGATGAAACGTTCTCACCTGTGGCAATGCTAAAGTCAATTACGATATTGTTTGCCATAGCCACATATTATGACTATGTGATTTGGCAAATGGATGTCAAAACCACTTTTCCTAATAGACATCTCGAAGAGACTATCCATATGGTTCAGCCTGATGGTTTTTTCGATCCATAACATCCTAATAAAGTATGCATGTTAAAGAGGTCAATCTATGGATTGAAACAAACATCAAGAAGTTGGAATCAATGTTTCGATGAAGAAATCAAGAATTTGGTTTCATAAAGAACGTTGACGAGGGTTGTGTATATAAGAAGGCTAGTGGGAGCATACTTACATTTCTAGTATTGTATGATGATGACATACTACTTTTTGGAAATGATATTCCGACCATGGAAGGTGTTAAAATCAAATGCATACATTTGCTTTTCCTAATGGACATCTCGGTGAAGCCGCCTATATTTTGAGAATAAAGATCTATAGGGATAGTTCGAGGCGGTTAATAGGTTTAAATCAAAGTGCATACATTGATAAAGTCTTGAAAACATTCAAGATTGAAAACACTAAGAAAGGTATGGTACCTATTCAAAGAGGGACAATATTTAGTACATCTCAATGTCCAAGCTCAAAGGATGAGCAAGATCGAATGAAGGACATCCCATATGCGTCTGCTATAGGATCCATCATGTATGCGATGATATGCACTAGACCGGACGTGTCATGCGCGTTAAGCATGACAAGTAGATATCAACAAAATCCAGGTAATAGCCATTGGATGGCTATTAAAAGTATATTGAAATACCTTTGGAGGACTAAGGATATGTTTCTAATATATAGGTCTAGTGAAGAGGAACTCGTTGTAAAAGGGTTACATGGATGCGAGCTTCCAAACTGATTGAGATGATTCTCGATCACAATCGAGGTATGTCTTCGTTATGAATGAAGGGGGGCAGTGTCATGGAAGAGTTCAAAACAAGACGTGATAGCATTGTCCATTAGAGAATCTGAATACATAGTCGCCTCATTAGCAGCTCAGGAAGCTGCATGGATAAAGAAATTTATTGCTGATCTAGGGGTCGTCCCTACTATTCAAGACCCCCTAGAAATATTTTGTGATAATGAGGGTGCGATTGCCCAAATAAAGGAACCCCATGCACATTAAAAGACTAGACACATTGAGCGGAGATTCAACTACATAAAGGATGAAGTTGAAAAAGGAAACATATGTATTGGTAAAGTTCACACTCATCAAAACATTGCGGATCCACTCACAAAGCTCCTTGAAAGGGCAAAGCATGAAAGTCTTACTTGTGCCTTAGGACTTCGATTTTCTAGTGATTGGAATTGATCTGTTTAGTATTTAAAACTTTGGAACAATGTAACGTTTAACTTTTTATATATTCGTGATATTCTGAGATTATGTTCTTTTTAGCATGTATATATCCATGAATATGTTTATTATTCTAAATGTCCTTAGTTGGTCAAATTTGTGGGAACAAATATGAACGTAGGACTATTATGAACATGGATTGGTGGATATTCATAAGGTATGAATATAGAGCAATTGGTTGCTACCAAACTTCATAGATATTTATGGGATACAAATATTGGACTGACCCGCATCTCAATTTTACTACATGGAATCTTCTAGATTGATCATAAGTAAATTTGAGTAAAGGCGACTATCATTTGGTATCCTCCGACCTGACATACATATTGGGTTTTGATATTCACCAAAGTATTATACCTTCAGCTAGTTCTTCACTGCTCTTAAATAATGGACAGTACATAAAGCCATGTTCAAGTGTGACATGAGGTGATTGTGAGAAACATATGTTGTCAAGATGGAATTTGTTCTTCTTATTCGTTGAGAGCAAGATGTCTAAGGCCTGATTAAGTTAAATCAACAAGGAATGATCATTCTGTGTCCTTGGATTTAACATGACATCTGTAACAAAAGGATTAATGATTGATTCACCTAAATCATTTCAAGTTGGATTCTTAAAGGGGATGATGTTATTAAATGGCTTTCAATCATGCGTATTAAGGGTAGTGAACCATTGTTAGGCGGTATCTACTGCTTGCATCAATCTTCTATGAATCTTCTGCAAGTGGGATATTATTGGATTCTTTATGCCCAAGATACATAGAATATTGATGTGGTTAGTACGTAATGATCTAAGTCGGGTCATACCCAATAACAAGCTTAGCAAACACCAATATAAATATTTAATTGATGATATGATCATGTAGTTGAATAAATACACCAATTTAGAAAATGGGTTTTCTAAATAAATTGCATATGAGATGAAACAACTTATTAGGATATTTTGTTTATGAACATTATTTGTAATGTTATTTAAGTTGGTTAAATAACATCAAATAATAATAATAGTGTGCGTACAAGTTATATAATTAAAAGGTTAATTAGATAACTTATAAGTGTTATTAGTTTAACAATTAGTGAAAGACTTTTTGAGGAGAAAACCCCAAAATGGGTTTGAGTTTCGGCCGCCCCTAATAGGGGTCTTTGGCCACTTGTTTCTTTCACTTGACTTCTTGAAACAGACACACACTCGATCCTCCTTCTCTCTCTCTTACATGCAAGCACCTCAAGAACCTCTCTTCTTCTCCATTATTGAAGAAAATAGAAGCTGAAAATCAGTTTTCAGCAGCTCTAGTGGTGCGATTTTGGTGTCTAAAATCCTAGCAACAAAGTGTTTTGCTTGAGGCTTGTGGGTATACAAGCTTGAGGACATCTTCTTTGGTGTTTCGGTCCTTCAAGACTTCATCTTCTTCTTCACATCCAACGATTTGGGCACCATTTTTGGAAGGTGGTTTATCTAATGTTTTTGGACAGCTTGGAAGGTAGTTCCATGGTTCATTTTGGTTGTTATAGTTTGCTTCTTTGCTAGTTCCTTCACATATAAATGATCCTTATAATCTTGGGTTTGTTGTTGACATATAATGTGCCTTAATTTTTAGTTTACAAAACATTATATTAAGGTTTTTTTCCGCTGCGTTTTTCTTGTTTAAATGGTAAAACTACTAAGATAATGGTCCAACAAACCCAACATGACCTGCTTTCCTCTGTAGACCTTCATGCGGCCGAGTGTCGTGTCATTCATCATCTCAAGTGATACCGTATCATGGCTCTCCTTAGGAAGAGAGGGAAGCTTCTCGTCGATAATCATCTGAAGAAACCTCGGGTACATGCAAAATCCATCTTTGCCTTTTGCCTCAAGATTCTCGATCAAGTATGAGAATATCATGCTGGAGAAACTGAAGGGGTGGTTCAGCACCAGTGCTATGTAGGCTTTCTGAATCTGGTCAGATAGGTCATCAAAGACATCCCTCCTCAAAGCTATGCACTTCAGTATCACATGTGCTATTTACTTGTACTAGGGACACAGGTTGCTTCTGTTTAGCACACCTGCATTTATGTCCGAAGAGTACCTCATCCTGAGGAAGCATCCCCTCACTGTCAAAGGGTGTAGTCTGGTTGGGTGATCATCATCCTCATCCAAATCCAGTACTCACCTAATATCAGCAGCTGTCACCTCAATATCTTGCCCAAATATAGTACTCCTGATGCAGTAGGGCTCACGAGATCTATCAACTGATGCACCCTCCAAGAAGGCCTGCTGTATAGACCAGTAGGGAGTGCATGTTGTTGAGATGGCCCGGTGTATGTGTGAGCTCTTTAGGAAGGCTATGATCCCAGCAAACTCGACATCATTCCTAGTGGTGGCGTCGAGATGTGCATAAATATTGTGCTTTTGTTGATGGTCCATCATTCCGCCATCGATCTGTAACACAAGAAGCATACAAGTTAGATCATCACACAACAGAAACCATTTCAAATTAACCTGTTTGAGATCGGTCTGGTTAAATCATGAGATTGAACCATATGAATGGGTTCAGTCATTTGACCTAACATGCGACTGAATACAATCGGATGACTTATCTAGCGATTGAGTTCAATCGGGCGACTGAGCCTGCGACTCATTCAGTCGGCCGACTGAGCTCATACGTATTATTCATTCAGCCTACTAAGTCATTTGTCCCGCTCAGTTGTGCGATTGTAGTTCATTCGTGTGTCCAGTAGCATGACCAACTGTCTATTCGATTCGGATTCAAATTCTGAGCAAATCTTAAAATTAGACATCATGGTTTGGCTCATTAGACTTGCAATAACACTACTTAGCACCTAATAACCTTGATTTCAACATTTTACTTAGTTTTATTAGTTAATTTGTCGAACTAAGTTTTGGTTCTTGGTTTGTGGCGAATTCAATGATTTAGGGCACAAAACAACTAAAATTTATGTAGGTTGCATCGCATTGTACCTGTATAACAATTAGCAATTGTCAGAATCTCGAAATTAGAAGTCATGTAAGTTTAGAAGAAATTTTGGCAGAGTAACGGCTCAATGTGCGATTTTAGGGCGATTGAGGGGTGGTGAGTATGTGCGATCGACTATGGCCTTATTTATACTGACTCTAGTTTCAATCGGGTGATTGATCTATTCGATTCTTTCATTCAGGTGATTGGAACCCACTCGGGTGATTAGTTTAGTCGATCACTTTCAGTCGGCCGACTGGGTTTTAGTCAAGCGACTGACTCATTCGGTCAAGTCCATTCGGGTGACTGGCTCAATCTTGTAAGCCATTCGTGTGAATGGTTCATACTCATGCTCCATTCGGTTTTCTAGTGCATAAGTTTGGTCCAATAGGACGACTGGTCTATACTCATGGTCTAGTCGTGCGAATAGATCAAACTCATGGTTTTGACTATATGACCATTTGACATTTAACCCCATTTACCTATTGATTGAACATTTTGAGCAGTCGATCATCTCAGACATGATCATTTTAACTTTGAAAACTTGTGATCACCTCAGTCATGATCTTTTTAAGCAAAAACCATTTTGTCACCTCAGACGCGACCCATTTAACATTTGAAAACACGTTTGGTCACCTTAGATGTGTTCTGTTTAAGTAATATAATCCCATACTGAATTCCACGATATACTCCGACTTATAACTCTAAATTGACTAAATGTTAAAACAAAACAAAAGAACCAACATTAAAATACAAAAGTAAAGATGTTTTTGTGATTTTGTGTGAGGTGGAAATCCTGGATAGAAATCTAACAGATTTACTTCTTGAATAGGTAGCTTCAAGTTAGTTTGACCATAAAAGCAAACGATTCATTATGGAATCATACATTTAATCAAATCATTCAGGACGTGTTACCAAAATCATTTGATGCTAGATTCTTGTTTTCGTTGAGAGTCATTAGCAGATTAAGGAAATCATACTAGTACTATTAGACGCACACATTGATTTGGACTTTCAATAATTGAAGCCATGATGATTGTCAGTATACTTTTCCTCTTAAATCCATACATAGACTTTTGACACAAATTGGTGATTGTTTAAGGTTTAATTATTTCAACAAGCATTTGTGGATCCCACGCTTATATGGTAATCAACATTCTTGAGGAGATTTTTGAGCAGTCTACGAGTATTTTTGACAAGAAGACACTATTGTTAGAGCTTTCAAATAGAAGCTAAGGCTGAGGTCAATGCCACCGCACAGTAGAGAGACAGCAAACAACAATGAATTTTAGAATATATAGGTTATGCTTATCCTCAGGTCAGTGCCACCGCACAGCAGAAAGGCACATAACCTATCTTCTTGTTTGAGCAATTTATTTTGTTGCACAGATCACACCAACAACATAGGTTATCAGTTTGATTTCTTTTTGCATTTATCATCATGTGCTTTGCTCATATTTTGATCATCCGCACACATTTGTGGCATTTATTTTGCTCGTCACCCCTTATTCAAACTCTGTTGACTGTGTTAACCAGGATAAGATGATAACCCACAACTTGTTGAGCAACTTTGTTTGATCTTGAGATCACCAACCAGGTCTACTTATCTGTTGTGTTGAATCAACTGATACTTCATCTAATGGTCTAGCAACCTCTAGGTCTACTTTCTCCGTGTTACCTTAGAAGTAGCTAGTTTTACTATCATTTTTCCTTTTATTTTTGCTTAGACTTCCCAGACTTATACTTTGAATTTCGCATCTAGTTCAATTTAAATCTTTGAAAGTCCCAAATGCTTTGATCTTGTGTATTATCATTTTCCATAGTCGTTGAATTGATATCTCAGATACGATCTCATTTCTATGAGCTTGCCTGTCCTCCTCCCTCGTTTTTTTTAATACTAACTTAACCTATTCTCCCCCTAAAATTCTAAAATCGTAAATGATTTGCGTTTTTAGGATTTCAAAAGGCGAAGAATTGTAATCAATAAGTTAAATTAAAAAAACTAGAATAAAAGAAAATAAAAGAAAATGGACTTGACGCATCGGACTAGACCTGTTCATCGTCTGGAATAACATCATTTTTCTTTTTAACGTCGTTGACCTCTAAGAACTATAGAAAACGTGGTTTATCAAAGCCTTTTGTATAGAGGTCAGCGCGTTGAAAATCTATATTTCTTTTAACAACATCGATTAGATTATTTTCAAAACAATCACATATAAAGTGATATTTATTGCCGATGTGTTTGGTCATAAGATGTTGGACATGATTTTTAGTAACGGCTATTGCAGCAGAATTATCAACAAATATAGGGGTGTTAGATAATTTCAAACCGTAGTCCCACATCTGCTAATGAATCCAGATTATTTGAGAACAACAGCTTGCCGCAACAACATATTCAGCTTCACAAGTTGACAACACAACTGATGTCTACTTCTTACACTGCCACGTGACTAATCTTCTCCCAAAGAATTAACAACCTCCTGAGGTGGATTTGTAGTTCATCTTGCAACTGCCATAATCCGAGTCACTGTACGCGGTAAGCTCGAAGTCATCATCGTGAGGATACCACAACCTAAGTGTCGGTATACCCTTCAAATAACGAAATATCCTTTTGACCCCAATAAGATGGGTGACTTTTGGTTTTGCCTGATATCTTCAACAAAGACATATTGCATACATCATATCAGGTCTTGAGGCAGTGAGGTACATGAGGGATCCAATCATTCCTCGATACATGGTGGCATCAACCAGATCATCATTCTCGTCAGGTGCTACATCATGATTTGTAGCAAGTGGAGTCCCAGCTGCGGAAGCATTCTCCATGTCAAACCGACTAAGAATATCCCCTATATACTTGGTCTAATGTAGAACTATCCCCTTTCGTGTTTGATCCACCTGTAACCTGAGAAAGAACTTCATCTTTCCCATGGCACTCATTTCAAATTCCGCCTTCATTACTGCTTCAAATTCTTTACATAATTCTTCGTTCTTGGAATCGAAGATTATGTCATCAACATAAATCTGAACCAGCAACAGATCACCATCCTTTTCTTTGATGAATAGTGTACAAACAATTACACCTCTGCGAAATCCGTATTTCACCAGGTGAGTTGAGAGTTTTTCATACCATGCTCTTAGGGCTTGGTGAAGCACGTAGAGAGCCTTATCCGGCTTGTAAACTCCGTCCTGGTGATATGGATTCTCAAATCCTTCAGGTTGACTGACATACACTGTTTCCTGGATTTCACCATGAAGAAATGCACTCTTTACATCCAATTGATAGACTTTAATCTACATGTAAGAGGCATAGGCTAGGAAGATACGAATGACTTCCATTCTCGCCACAGGTTCTAATACTTCATTGTAATCAATTCCCTCGACTTGTCGAAATCTTTGAACTACAAGTCGAGCCTTGTTCCTGCTGATGACACCTTGGTCATTTTTCTTACATTTCAAGAACCACTTAGTGCCAATGACTTTAGCACCTTTAGGTCTATCTACCAGTGTTCATACACCTAAATTCTTGAACTGAAGAAGTTCTTCTTGCATGGCACTCACCCAAGCCTCATTATTTAGGGCTTCACTAATGTATTTTGGCTCAAACTGAGACACAAAACAATGGTAAGAGCGATTATGAAGATACCCCTTTTGCATTACAGAGGCATAATCAGCTGAATACAACTGATTTCTTGTCTAAACTCCTGATCTGACATCCCAAATGACATTGTCCAGAGGATGATAGACATTCAGGCGTGATCCAAGAATGGTGGGAAGAACTACCTCATAATAAAGATTGTGAACGTTTGGTTTCGTATCTGAGGCAATAGGAGTGTGAGGTTCTGAAGACTCCGAGGCATCAACGTCAGATGCTTGTGGACTTGGAGTAGTAGGAACCTGTTGCTCCTGAGTGTCCTGATCATTTTCCACGGCTTCATCGTCAGAGGAAGAGTCACTTACCTCGAGTGCTCCCTCTGAGTGGGTAGGTGATTCACCTTGTAAGCCAGATAATCTAGAGTCCTGTGAAGGTGTTTTTAAGACATCATACGTCATTTTGGCTGCTAACTCATCATCAGAAGTGGAGCGAGGGATGTTGAAGGACTTGAAGAATCCATCATAGTCGAAAAAGAAGGCGGGTCCTTTTCCAGCAGGAGGGGTTGTGTATCTCTGAACATCAACGTACACCGCACCTCTACTTGACCCATTGAGTTGTTGTAAACTCTCTTATTGAGTATGTTGTATCCTAGAAAGATTCCCTCTTCAGCCTTCTCGCTAAACTTTCCTTCTTGAGTTTTCTTCAGCAACGTGCATGGTGCTCCAAACGGTTCGAGATACTCCAAATTTTGTTTACATCATTAAAGTAACTCGTAACACGTCTTGTCATGACGTTTTACTACCATAACTTGATTTAACGTGTAACACGCATTGACCACTGCCTCATTCCAAAATTGGATAGGCAGTTTTGAGTCTGCTAGCATTGCGCGTGCTATCTCTATTAAGCTGCGATTCTTTCTCTCAGCAAACCCGCTCATCTGAAGAGTGTAGGCGGAAGTGAACTGGTGCACAATTCCCTTTTCTTTGTAGAAAGCCTCCATCCATTGGTTCTTGAACTCGGTTCCGTTGTCTAATCATACTTGTCTTACCTTCAGCTTGTAAAGAGACTCTAGTGTAGTTACCAATTCTTTGAATGACTCAAATTTTTCTTATTTTGATTTCAGAAACATCACCCAAGAGAATCTTGAGTAGTCATCTGTAACTATATAGCGTTACAAGTCGCCTGCGATGCTTCTTGTACTGACTGGACCAAACAGATCCATGTGAAGAAGCTCAAGAGGCAGTTCTATAGAATTAACTTTCTTTTCCTTATGAGACTTCTTTGTTTGTTTGCCTTTGTGGCAGGCGAAACAAAAATCCTGGAGTTAGAAGTTCTTGACATTGACTCCACACACTAGACCATTCTGGATCAAGTGGTTCATCTTCGAGGGATTGATGTGCCCAATTCTCCAATGCTAGGAGATAGAGTCCTTATCTGTAGCTTTTGACAAGAAGCACTGAACTTGATGATCCGTTGTGGAGGCCTTCGATAGATCCAAGACGTAAAGGTCATTATATCTTGAGGCAGACATTAAGACTTGGTCCTCTGGAATCACATAGTCCTTTTTCAGGACATAGCACTTCTTGTTATCGAAAACTACCTTAAATCCCTTGTCACATATTTGGGAAACAGAAAGAAGATTATTCTGAAGTTGTTGAACATAGTTTACGTTGTCAAATTAGCTTTCTGGTTCCCTACTTCCCCTTGAGCTGTGATGTACCCTCCTTTGTTTCCAGCAAAAGAAACATGACCTCCTTTGATTTGTTTGATGTTGATAGGAGTGCCCGGTTTCCAGTCATGTGCCTTGATGCTCCGCTATCTACAATCCAAGTTTTTGTTTCAGCACTATAGCGAATACCCTGCACATTCAATTGAAAACATTAGTTAAGGTGAGAGACCCAAGCCTTAACCGCTTGGGTGTACCAGAGGCATCACACATCATAAATTCTACCCATTGTTCATTAGACGGTGAGAGAAGTGTTGGATTCTGTATGCCGAAGACACATAGAACATTGATGCGGTTAGTATGTCATGATCCAAGTCGGGTTATACCCAATAACAAACTTTGCAATCACTGATAATTATTCAATTGATGATATGATCATGCAATTAAATAATAACACCAAATTTAGAAAATGGATTTTCAAAATAAGTTGCATTTTGAGACGGAACAACTTATTAGGATGTTTTGTTCAAGAATATTACTTAGTGTTATTTAAGTTACTTAGATAACATTAAATAATGAAAGAGTGTATAAGTTATACAATTAAAAGTTAATTGTACAACTTATAAGGGACTAGTTTTATAAAAAATATTGATTAACTTTTGGGGGGAACACTTTTATTGGAAGACCCATTCGGCCGCCCCCTCTCCTATGTGAAGTTTTTTTACTTTCTTGTGAACTACAACTTTGATTACTAGTCCAACACTCAAGATCCATCTCTTTCACACACTCAAAACAAAAATTAGAAGCTACAATCTCTCTCTCAAACTCTCGGGTTCCAGCAGTCTTTGGAGAGGTATTGGAGTTATTTTGATGTTCGTATCCCTAGCAAGAAGAGGTGTTTGCAAGTTAGCTTGGGGTATACAAGCTTGAGGGGTCCTTTCCTTGGAGCCTTGGCCGAGTTTTGAGCATCTATCTTTCCTTTTGGTCAACTATCAAGTTGTTGAAAGGTAGTTTCTTCACAGCTCATTGTAACTGTGATTTTATGTACATTTACATATGTTTCATAGCTTGCTTATTCACATATAATGATCCTTTGTTTTGGGTTTGTCTTATACATATATATGTCACCATAAGAACATGAAGTTTCAGTTTTATATTCATGTTTCAAAAAATATATATCCTCTGCATTTTTCAGAAAGTTTAAGAGGTTAAACATTGATTTTATCTTCTAACAAACCCTTCAATGGCATCAAGAGCCGGTTATGTGGATAACTTGCTTGTTCTTGTCCTTTAAAACTTGGTTTTAAAGGATGTTTATCAACATATTGGAGGCTGTTTTGGTTGATTCAATAAACCCGATGTCTTTCAAAGTTATATCTTCATGCTTATGATTAAACTTTGAAATATTGGAATGTCAATTGGTTGATATGTTTGGTTGTTGTTTGTTTGGACCAACAAACCCTAATTTTTAGTTTATGTTGGCTGAAAATTTGGGGTTTGATGGGGTTTATTTTGTTTATTGTATGATGTTTGTATTTGTTCATTTGATAGTGCATAACCTAGCTTAGACCTTGTGTTGTTTGGTTTGAAAGAATGTATTTATTTGATTATATTCATTCAATTGGGTTGTAAAGTTTTGTGCTTTTAATTTATCTATTTATTCATTGGGATGTAATAATAGATTAGGAGTATTTTTCTTTTAATAGAAAATATGTATTTGGATATATATTTTGTAAAAGAAGATGCTCGGGAAGGAAGCACAAAAGGTAGACATAAAGTGGACTTGAAGCATACGGATGCGACATCAAGTGGGACATCCATTGTAATCTCTATTTTGTGTTTTTTTTGGTAACCCTTTGGAAAGACCAAATGACCACACTTGTGATAGCAAACAAGTGTGGTCACAATAGTAGCTATGGTTATACATATGTGGTTGTTTATATTATGCTTGTTTGATTGTGATTTTGTGAATGATTGTGTGATATTTGGAAATGATAAACAATCTTAATAAAATGATCTTAACAAGCTAATATAAAAATGGTTCTTAATCATTAAGTGTTAAAATATGTTATTAAAAGGATAATTATGATTTCATAATAAAATGGGTTTTATTAAAAGAACCATAGAGTACCAAGTATTTGTAAGCATGCAATTACAAGGTACATAGAGTTTTCAATGTCTAGAATTAATGAAAACTTTAAATTCTTTGCCAACAAGTTTAACACCGTCCTTTTGCACACACTTGACTCATTTGGAAACTCTTAATGGGATAAAGGTCACCTAACCATTTAGAGGGAACTTGTGACTTAAGGTGGGGATACCATATTGGTGGGATAAAGGTCACCTAACCACTTATGTTGGTAAACTCACATGTGTGTGCAAGTAGGGTAACTTGATTTGCAAACCATGTTAAATGGATCACCTACAATATGGTTTTCAAATGGTTTTGATGGGATTAACATGCCGACTTTACATATGATGTTTAAAGTCGATCCCATACCTCTAGAAGTTGCAAATGGTTGCAACCATAAATCGTTGACCACCTTATTAATTTATATCATGGGATAAAGGTCACCTAACCAAAATTTAAATATAATGTTGGGTTCTAGATTTTAATATGAAAATGACCTTAAAAGGTATTAATTATTAAAAATAGCAATATCGAAAAATACTAAAATAGATCTTTGTTAAATTTTGTAGATGGCCACCAATAATGATAATCATGAAAATTCATCCGCACCCGCTCAATCATTAAGAGCAATTCTCCAAAAGGAACGTCTAAATCATAACAATTTCATTGATTGGTATCGAAACTTGAGAATCGTTCTCAAGCAAGAGAGACGATCATATATTTTAGACGACCCTATCCCCGATCAACCTACTGAGGATGATGAGGAGGCCTATAACGATTGGCTGAAGTACACTGAGGACTCTGTCCAATTGTCTTGTCTCATGCTGGTGAGCATGACTCCGGATCTCCAAAAGGAGTATGAACATCACGGAGCTTATGACATGATAACCCAGCTGAAGGAAACGTTCCAACAACAAGCGAGGGTTGAGCGCTTCAAAACGGTTCGAGCACTCCATGCATGTCGTATGGACGACAACCAATCGGTTTCATCTTATGTACTAAGATGAAAAGCCACATTGACCGCCTCGAAAGGCTTAATTGTCCTGTCCCGAAGGAATTGGCCACGGATTTGATCCTCAATTGCCTTACCAAGAATTTCGTGACATTCGTGTTGAACTACAACATGCATGCTTGGGACAAAAGCATTGGTGAGCTTCACTCAATGCTCAAAACGGCCGAGGCGGCCATGGGTAAAAGGGTTTTACCCGTTCTCACCATCAATGAAGGTGGGAACAAGAAAAGGCCTCATCCCACACCCAAGGCAAAGGTTGCCAAGGGCAAGGGACCCGTATGGGGAAAGGGGAAAACGGTGGTAAAGGTGCCACCCAAACCACAGGAGAAGAAGCAAAAGGTTGCTACTAATGACCCATGCTTCAAGTGTGGGGAGATGGACATTGGGCAAGAATTGTCATGTCCATTCCAAGAGTTCAAGCAAAGAGGATGCTGGGCAGACCTCAGGTACAACATACATGATCCATATTGATTTAAATTTATATCCTCTAACACATGGGTATTGGATACCAGATATGGAACTCACATTTGCAATTTGTTGCAGGGGTTCAAAAGAAGTAGTGACTTCAAGAAAGGGGATGTTAGCCTCTACATGGGCAATGGGGCAAAAGTTCAAGTTGAAGCCCGTGGTGACTACATCTTGAAACTTCCAATGGTTTGGAAGTAATTTTGT
The DNA here is from genome assembly GCA_025506515.1 of Flaveria trinervia. Lineage (NCBI taxonomy): Eukaryota > Viridiplantae > Streptophyta > Magnoliopsida > Asterales > Asteraceae > Flaveria > Flaveria trinervia. Next base: position 16,652,010 of record CM046449.1, on the reverse strand, counting down.
ATAATGTTTTGTATGCTCCTAGTTTGACTAGGAACATTGTCTCTGTAGCCCTATTAAAACAATTTGGATGTGTTGGACCAAAAGAACCAATGAGCCTGATCAGAGAAACCTCTAAGTCCCACAGGACATCACAACAGCTGAAGAAGACCTGATCAGCTGTTCTACAAAGTCTAAGAATACAACTGCTGAAGTATTTCTGAAGTACTGAAGACAAAGACTGAGACAACAGCTGAAGATCTAAAGTCTGAAGACTTCAACAATACTGAAGACAAAGACTGAAGATCAACAGCTGAAAGACAAAGTCTGATGTTCAAGTACTGAAGACATCAGCTGATGCTAACAGCTGATGACAACAACTGAAGAGGGCTTCTTCAGTTGTTGTGATGGTTTTCTTCATCAGTAGTTTTCTTTTCCTTTCAGTAGTTTGTTACTTTTCAGTACTTGTAAACAACTGAAGAGGTTGTTCTTCAGTTGTTGTAGTATCAGTAGTTTTATGTTTTTCAGTAGTTGTAAATAAGATGTTTAACACTTAGGAACATTTGTAAGAAGATGTCAGTTGTTGACATCTTCAGTAGTTGTTAAACATCAGTAGTTATAAACGGTTACATGTCACTTTCAAGTGACATCAGCCTACGTCATTCTTTCCTTTATAAGGAAAGATGACTCACCTGTAATCGTGCCATTGAGGCCGACAATCTTAATGCAATATTCCTTTTGTCTGATATTTCTCCCTCTATAACAAAATTCTTTTAACGCTTTATATCGAATGTTCTTGCTTGAATTTGTCTAATTCTGAGCTATTCCGCTGCTATATCTGTTCAATCGATTAAACCTAGAGGCTGAGATCCTAACAAATGGTATCAGAGCAGGTTAATCATTGATCGATCTAACAATTGATCATTGAAACTGTTCAATCGCTCTAAGTTTGATCGAATTATCAAATTCGCAAGGATCTGTTATAGAGATTGAGAGTGTATCGCTTCTGGCCGTTTTATTTGAGGTTCTGTGTGGTTCTGAGCTAAATTTATTGTGATTTTACTTGAATCTGTCTGATTTTCAACAATGACTACTTCTTCGAATGATCCTTTCAATACTGGATCCTCTACCAAGCCTCCGATCTTGGTGAGGAATGAGTATAACATTTGGCAAAGAAGATTGCTCCATCACCTGTCTGTCAATAGCTCAGGTTGTTGGACATCTGTGGTACATGGACCACATAAGCCAATGGTGAATGATCCGGAAACAAACCAGTTGGTTCCAAAGAAGAAGGAGCAATACTCCGATGAGGACAAGAAGTTGTTTGAAATCGATGCAAAAGCCCATGGAATTTTGGCTATGGCTATTCCTAATGAGATTTACTCTGGGCTTCTGCATTGTGAGTCTGCTCATGACCTCTGGAAAGCCATCAAAGAACAATTTGGTGGTACTGATGAGGTTTTAGCAAACAACGGAAATCCTCGCCCAACAATATGAGACTTTCTCTCATAGAAAGGGTGAGACTCTGACTCACAATTTGAGCGGTTTTCATGTTTAATCTCTGAATTGAAAATGGTTAAAATGAATATACAGGAGTCAGATGAACCATAGATTCCTAAGATCACTGCCTGAGAGATGGAACACATATACCATTGTTCTACGCTCAAATGCTGATGTTGATCGCCTATCTCTCACCCAACTTCATGGGAAACTGCTTACATTCGAGAGAGAGATAGAGCAGAAAAGGAAATTGGCTTCATCTGGCAAGCTCACTGAGGATTTTGTCCAAGGGAACACTGCCCTGATTGGACATCAAGAGTCAGAATATGCGTCATCTGAAAGCCAGTATGATGAGCATATTGATTTCTCTACAAACACTTCTGAGCCTGCCTTTGTGAGTGTTGATAGTTATTCTGCTGGTAGTAATAGTGACAATCTATGTTTCATCATGGATGATCTCAAGGGGATTGCTGATGATGACTTAGAAGAGATGGATATTTTGAGCCAAATGGCCTTGATAAATATCAGATCTCAGAAGTTCTACAAAAGAACTGGAAGGAAATTCCCAGGACTCTCTGGCAAAACCAAAGTTGGTTTTGACAAGAGTAAGTTGAAGTGCCATAAATGCCACAGGCTTGGACACTTTGCAAGAGAATGTAGATCATCTGGATCTAACTCTCCTGCACCTTTTGTGACTTACCCTGGCAATAGTCAACAAAACAGAGGGCAACAACCTGTCAATTCTGGTTATCATCATCAACCACAATCTCCTGCATATTTGTTCCACAGGGGCCAATGCCATATCCATACCCCTGCTATTACATGCCACAACCAGGCCAGGTTCAAGCACCCACTGCTCAGCAACCACATGCACTCCCTGAGCCTCAACCATCCCAATCTCATCAACCTAATCAACTTCAACAACACAGCTTCTTCACACCAGGAGTTGTTGACTGGAGCAGTTTACCAGATGATGTGTCTGGTAATGAACAACTGTTCTCAGGTGCTGGTCAACATGGTGGTGAGCATCCTTTTGGAAATCTAGCTCTCATGACTTTGGAATCCTCTGATGGATCATCCTCAAGTACCTCTTCAACACAGGTATCACAGGTATCCTCTGAGGCTAAGGCCAAATTATGTTCTGAAACTTGCATAGCAGCATTTGCCTCTATTAGAGAAGCAAATGTGGCTTTATCAATAAAAATGTAGAGCTAGAACAAGTAATTTCCAAAAATAAAGCTGAGTTTGAGTCTGTGCTGAAAGAGAAAACTGATGAGATTTATAAATTAAAATGCCAAATCTCTGATGATAAGGCTAGGAGGATGTACTCTTAGAGAAGTACAAAGACCTCAAAGATACTCTTGCTGTCACCCAAGTAGAGTGTGATCGATGGGTACAATCTTGCAAGGGCTTTGAAATGCTTCTTAGTAAGCAAACAGCTTCCAATGTGAAGTTTGGAATTGGTTATAATCACACTGCTCCTCCTACAGATTTTGCTTCAAGAGCAGGAGTAGAATCTGATGGAGAAAGTAATGACCAATCCACCTCATCATGTGATTCACTACTTGATAAAGCACCATCAGTAGTTGAAGTCAGTAGTAATCCCTCTGTGAACCTATCAGCTGATATTGATGGTTCAACTGCTGACACTCAAATGATCAATGAGTTGATCAACCCAAGTGTTATCCCTAGAAGTACTGAGGTACTGGAGAGCAGGGATAACATCTGGAGTTCAAATCCCAATAACTGACAGCACTAAAGAGAAGAAAACTGTCAGTAGGAAGGATTGAAGCCTACTAAGGAAGTTGACAAGAAGGCAAAAAGTGCTTCTAAACTGCTGAAGAGCAAGTCTTCAGTAGTTTCATCTCCTTCAGTTGATGATCAACAGAAGATGAAGAAGAAACCATGTGAAATATGTGGTCTATTCAATCATCTCACAGATGATTGTTGTACAAAAAGGGATCCAAACTCAAACAAAAGGAGAAAATTAAAGAAAACTTGGCTAAAATGAAAACTGAGTTTGAGTCCAAGTTTGTACCAGCAGCATCAAATCCTGTTACTCCTATGTCCAAAAAGAATCTAAAGGGAAGGAGTGCAACAGGCAACAGCTGAGGTTGCTCAAAAGAAGATGGTGCAACACAAGAACTCATCATCAAACACCAATACCAATGTGTCTGAAGAGCTGAAAGCTCTTTCCCAGAATCAGACACAGCTGGTAATGATGGTTCAACATCTGTTGGGAAGAGTTAACCAACTTGATGGCCCTGTGTTGAAACCCCAGAAAAGGAGATCCAAGCCAAAGGATTCCTCTTCTACACCATCTCCTTCACCTCAAGCTATTGTGCCCAATAAACCTGTTAGTTTACCATCTATTGATGAGACCAGGCCCAAAACCAAAAAGGTTTGGGTCTCCAAAACTAACTGATTGTTTATTAATGCAGGTTCTTCAACATGCCAAAGTAGCATCTGGTATGTAGACAGTGGGGGATCTATGCATATGACTGGGAACAACTCACTTCTTAATGACTACTCTCCAGGAAGGAAGGGTTTTGTTTCCTTTGGCAATGATGCAAGAGGTTACATCATCGGGAAGGGTTTTGTTTCCAATGGGGAAATAAAGTTTGATGATGTCAACCATGTGGAAAATCTCAAGTATAACCTCTTGAGTGTCAGTCAATTGTGTGACAAAGGCCATGTTGCCCTTTTCACAAGCCAGAACTGCAGGATTCTGTCATCCAAAGTTCTGAGTTTGATTGACAAGGTATTGGATGCTCACACTCTCCTGAAGGCCAACAGGACAGGAAGAGTGTATGCCTTAGATCTTTCCAAGAAAATAGATCTCAAAGGCCATCCTTGCCTATTTTCCAAGGCCTCTCCTCAAGAATCTAATCTATGGCATAGAAGGTTGGGACAACATGTTAACTTCAAGAACATGAATCAGCTGATACACCATAGTTTAGTAAGGGGAATGCCTATGAAGGAGTTCAAGTGTGAAAACAACTGCACTGCTTGTTTGAAGGGAAACAGCACAAGGTTTCATTCCCACCTATTGAAGAACCAAAGTCCACTGCCTGCTTACAACTTCTTCACATGGATCTCTTTGGTCCTGTGAGAGTGATGAGCATGGCAAAGAAGAAATACTGTCTGGTAATTGTGGATGATTACTCCAGATTTGTATGGACTTTCTTTCAACATTCAAAGGATGAAGCTGCACAGAAGATCATAAACTTTGTGTTGTATGCTGAGAAGCAGTATTCCCTCTCAGTCAAGTGTTAGAAGTGACAATGAAACAGAATTCAGGAACAATACACTTGATGAGTTCTACTTTCCAAGGGAATAAAGAGGCAGTTTAGTATTCCAAGAACTCCTGAACAGAATGGAGTTGTGGAGAGAAAGAACAGGACCCTCATTGAAGCTGCAAGGTCTATGTTGGCTGATTCTGGACTGCCATTGACCTTTTGGGCTGAAGCTGTCAACACAGCATGCTATGTGCAGAATAGAGTGCTAATAAATCAGAGGTTGATGAAGACTCCATATGAAGTTCTACATCATTTGGCCCCTCTCATTTCATTCTTTAGAGCATTTGGGTGTCCCTGTTTCATTCTCAACACAAAGGATCAGCTCCAGAAATTTGATCCTAAGGTGGATGCAGGGTACTTTGTTGGTATTCATCAACTTGCAAGGCATACAGAGTCTTCAACTGCAGAACAAAGATGGTTGAAGAGACTCTACATGTCAAGTTCAATGAATCTCCAAAGGACAAGATTCCACAAAGCCCTGTGGAGCTCTTTGATTTGGACATACTGCAATATGTTCCTTATCAATCTCCTGCTGTTGCTCCTGTCAACAGTTTCACCACCTGGTGTTACTACTGAAGATGATGATGATAGTAGTAATCACCTCTTCAGGTTTAGTGACCAACTGCCTGTGTCCTCTAAACCTGATGCTCCTGTAGCTCCAGCAGCACCATCCACAACAAATGCTGATGAGATTTCTGCATCCTCAACTTCATTTGAGTTGCCACCATCTTCATGGTTTCAAGAATCTGCATCAACATCTGCTGCTGCTGAAGGTCCTACAAACACTTGCATAGATTTGATTGTTTACCAAGAGCTGAAAAATCACCCAATGTCTCAAATCCTTGGTGATATCAATGCTGGTGTTTCAACCAGAAGCCAGTTGTCCAATTTCTGCTTCTATGCTCTCTTCATCAGTCAGCTAGAGCCAAAGAACTATCATGTAGCTTTGAGAGACAATGGATGGGTTGAAGCCATGCAGCTTGAGCTTCTTCAGTTCAAAAAACAGCAAGTGTGGGAGCTTGTTCCTCTACCCCTAGGTAAGTGTGCAATAGGCACTAAATGGGTGTTTAGGAATAAAACTGATGAAAATGGGCTAATTGTTAAGAACAAGGCCAGACTGGTTGTGCAGGGGTTTGCACAAGAAGAAGGTATTGATTATGATGAAACCTTTGCCCCTGTAGCCAGACTGGAGGCAATTAGATTGTTTTTAGCCTATGCTGCACTCCACAATCTTAAAGTTTTTCAAATGGATGTCAAAAGTGCTTTTCTATATGGTAACATAAAGAAGAAGTTTATGTGTGTCAACCACCAGGCTTTGAGGATAATAAGCACCCAGAATGGGTATATAAGCTTGATAAAGCTCTTTATGGGTTGAAACAAGCACCTAGAGCCTGGTATGAGACCTTATCAACTTTCTTCTACAGAATAATTTCACTAGAGGCTCCATAGATAAAACTTTATTTATTAAGAAGGTGGATCAGCATAAGCTACTTGTTCAAATTTATGTTGATGATATTATATTTGCATCCTCTGATCCCAAACTGTGTGAGGATTTCCAAAACTTAATGCAACAGAAGTTTGAAATGAGTGCAATGGGAGAATTACAGTTCTTTCTAGGTTTGCAAATCAAACAAAAAGCTGATTGAGTTTCATTCATCAGTCTAAATACACAAAAGATCTTTGAATAAGTTTGATTTACAAAACTGTAAACCCTGTTCAACTCCCATGTGCAACACCACACAATTGGATGTTGATCAGAAAGGTAAAGATGTTGATGAAACTCTTTATAGATGTATGATTGGTTCCTTGATGTATTTAACAGCTTCTAGACCAGATATTATGTTGCTACATGTGTTTGTGCTAGATTTCAGGCTGCACCTAAGGAGTCTCATCTGATTGCAGTCAAGAGGATCTTTAGATATCTGCAAGGTACACAATCTCTAGGCTTATGGTATTCCACTGGACATTCTTGCAAATTAGTTGCTTTCTCTGATTAGTGACTATGCAGGGTGTAAGTTGACCAGGAAATCACTTCTGGTGGATGTCAATTCCTAGGCAACTGTTTGATTTCTGGCAGAGTAAGAAACAAACATCTGTTGCTACATCCACTGCTGAAGCCGAGTACATTGCTGCTGTAAGTTGTACATCCCAAGTACTCTGGCTTCAGAATCAACTTTTGGATTATGGCATTACAGAGACTAAGACTCCATTATTAATGGATAGTGCTTCAGCTCTTTGCATTGTCAAAAATCCAGTCCAGCACTCTAGGACCAAACATATAGAAATTAGACATCATTTTATAAGAGATTGTTTTGAAAAGGGTCTAATAATTCCTATGTTTGTGCCTAGTGCTGATGAGCTTGCAGACATTTTTACTAAGCCTTTGGATAGTTCAACTTTCCACAACCTGGTGTTAAGGCTTGGTGCTGCAGCTAGAATAAGTGACAACTACTGATGATCTCAGTAATTACTGATGATCATTGGTAACCATGTCACATATAAGTACTGATGAGTTATTTTACCCTCAGTAGTTTTTATAACTACTGAAGGCTAAATGCTTTAAGTACTGCTTTATCTGTTCTAACTATTGATGTAGTTACAACTACTGAAATTAGTAAAAACAGATAAGTACTGATGTCCTATGAAAAACTGAAAACAGCACAAAAAGGCTGATGAGTAAGTGTTGAGGACAGTATGAAACAGCTGAAAGGCTATGAATTGACGACAACTACTGATGAGTACTCTCTCTTCAGTAGTTTACAAACTGCTGTTTCTTCATCAACAACTGATGGCACAACTAGGGTCTTCAGTAGTTTCACAACTACTGATGACTAATACCAAGTCCTCAGTTGTTTCAACATCTAAGTCCAACTTGTCTTTAGTAGTTTTTAAACTACTGATGCCTAAATCAGAGAGACTTCAGTTGTTTTAACGTCTGATTGTAAACACCATGTCTTCAGTTGTTTTATAACTGCTGACCACACCAATACCATCAGTCGTTTCAAACCTCTGAAAGTTAATACCACGTCATCAGTTGTTTCAAATACTGATGACTAACATCAAAACTTCAGTCGTTTCATAACCCTTACCCTATATATACCTGATCCCTCTTTCAGAGTTTTTCATTCTTTCACGACCTAAAATTTCAAAAGCTCTGAAACTCTTTCACCTTCATTAATGGCGACCATGCAACTTAAGCCTCGACACAACTGTGTCGCGTACCTCACTAAATCGCCCTTCTGGACCAAATTCGATAATGCTATAGATCTTATGGTCCAATCACCACTGAAAACGGCTTTCCTCCTAAATCCAATCATTTATGCCGATTCGCTACATCAGTTTTGGACGAATGCAACTGTAATGGAGAATCTATCCATTCGTCATCAACTCTCATAAGGTGGTCATCTCTACTGCTACCATCCGCCAGATATTACTTTTAGATGATGCTGGCCTACCCTGTTGGATATCCTAAGCGCCAACTTGATCTTTCATTTGGACAACATGGATATCAAGGCGATCTTAGTGCTTCGACCATCCTGAAGAGAACATTTTCCAGATGCTGAACGCTTGATTTTTTCTTATGGTAAATGTTTGCCTGGCCTCGAAGACATCTTCTTGGGATCAACTGTCTTCCAGATGGCAACAGGTACTGTTCTCTATCCTTGAACAAGAACCACTAAACTTTTCTGAAATAATTTTTCTTGAAATCAAGGATATGGCCACAAAACCACTTTCTAACCGTTGGATACTATATCCTCGTTTATAATGGCCATAATAGAGAATCAGCTTCTGCTGAGGGACTAGTTGGTCTGGGAGTCCCTGCTTTGGCTGTATTGCCGGAGGTATACTCCGACACAACACTGACCAAACTCTTAAACAGGCTGCCAAGCTGCGCAAACCCACCGCTAGCGGAACCCACAGCCTCCAGTTCCACATCCAGAGTCCCCTCCAAACCACACAAAGAAGAAGCCTAAGAAGGCCACTCAGGGCGTTGAGTCCCCTGAGGATGCTCCTGCAGCACCAAAGCAGGTTATCTCTACTGGAATAACCCCCCAGTAAAGACTATGACTCCACCAACGAAGCCGCTCAGGTTTCCTCTCAAAAGGAACCTGATGCAACCACTCAAAGGGAAGCCACACTGCTGGATCCTCCTCACTTGAGGGGATTACCATTGAAAAGCACCACTGCCCCGGGTGCACACTGCTTCCACACCCTCTCCTGATGCAACCGCCCCTCAAAGCCCTACAATAATTGTTGCAAAAGTGCTGACGCAGTTGCATTCCTCACCCCCACCCAGACACCAATTACTACTGGGATAACTCAAACACCTGAGGGGGAGGATCACAATGCTTCTGTCAACCCACAGCACAGGGGTTATCATGTTCCATCTCCTGGTGTAGACAAGGAGGTGCGAACTTCTGGTGAGGGCCACTGCCTCTGACTCAGCAAATGACCAGGGTGCAGTTGGTAACATCTCTAAGACATCACCAGTGGCAACAGCTGATGAAGGACATAGTCCTGAGGCTGGAAGTCCCCAGAACCAAGAACAAGGGGCACATGCTATATGATCTACACTCAAGGCATGTTAATCCTGACTCTGTCAGGAGGTCAGGTGATTCAGTATCAACTGATGATGACCTGAGCTTCTTCTATGATGTAGTTGCTCAAAACACCATCCTAGAGGATGGTTAGCAAACTCAGAGCTGCTGGCCAAGATGTCTCAGGATGAAAGTCCATCTGCCACCACAATACACCCACAGATGGCACCTTCTTCTGAAGGTCCCCTAACACTGAGCCAATACATACTTCCAAGCCACCAGCCTCTGCTTTTGGCACTGATTCTCAGGAACAGAACCATCCTGATCAATCAGTTTCCCACCTTCAAAAATCCCTACCTCTCATCACTCCCATGATCACAGATATAGTGATCAAAGCCATTGATGAGAGGCTTCCTACAATAATACCACCCTGGTGGAGGAGTTGGTGACCAAATCACTTTCTACTGCTCAAACCCTTGCACCCATGCAACCAAAAAAGGGGGAGAGTCAGTCAGTTAAAGGAAAAAGGAGAGAGACAGATGGGGAGAAGGAGAAAGAATCAGAGAAGGTAAATGAGAAGGAGTTGGCTGTTATAAGTGTGGAGGAGACTGAGTTTGATCATGAGAAGGAGAAGGAGAGTGAGAAGAGAGCTGAAGTGAATGAAAGTCAAAAAGATTTTCATGTCACATATCAAAAGAGGAAGGAGAGTCTGAGAAGGAGAAGGAGCTGAATGATATGGTGAAAGAAGCTGATGCCAACCATAACCGTTCAATGGATAAAATCATTGATCAGTTATATAGGCAGGGTTTTGACATCCAACAACTAGACTCCGAGATCAGAAGGATGGAGACAGAGGAGATCAACTCAAGATGGGCTAGTTATGATGCCTTAGAAAGAGAAGGCTGGAGATAATGATTGATTTATAGCCAAATACTTGGAAGATCTCGATAGAAATAAGGGCCTGGACCAGGGACAACATCTTGGCAATAACCACCAAGATTTGTTCGTCTGAAGCATACTCAAAGGTTTAGTGATTGAGGCATTAAATGAAGCTGGGGTTGGAAAACCGAAAAGAACTGACAAAATTTACTAAAGCCTCCCTTACAGCCAAAATGCTAAAACAGTCTGAAAAAAGCCTCTATCCTCAAAATCACTACCTCCACAAGACACTAAAAACAACCCCTTTACCCTCTAAACCAACCATGCAACCCACAAAACCAAATCCTTACCCCCAAAACCCACTGCCAGTGATGTACCTAAACAAAAGAAAAGAAAGTACTGAGGGCTGATGAAGAAGAAGAGGAGGATGAAGACAGACTGCCACTCTCTGCAGTTATCACTTTGCCTAAGGCTAATCCAATGTCCATCACTCCTGCTTCTAAATGCATGATGTGATGAGAAGATTGAAGAGGAACAGATGCAAAGACATGATGAGGAAATGCTGAAAAGCATTGACAAAGCATATGCCACATCCTCTTCAATGATAGCATGAAGAAAGAAGTCTTAAGATTGTACACCCTTGCTAATACCTTTCAATACCAAAGGGAAAAAGTAAGGATATGGCCTGATCTAGGGTGGCACACCGGATTGTCAAGAAAGAAATTCCTTCAAAATACAAGGGCCAAGTGAAGAGGGTTGTCGACAAAGAATCACTGTGGTTCTTGTAGTGTCCCCTTGGGAAATTGTAGAAGAGTTCAAGAAAGCTTATGAAGCCAAACAACCACCCCAAAAGATGTTGGAGAATAAAATCATAAAAAGGGTGGTTTTACAAAAGACTTGAAAACTTCAAACAAGATGAGCTCAACCTGCTCTTAGAAGGGACTCATCCAGATGAGTTTGCTTACAGACAATAACCACGATTGAGCTCAAGAATGGAAAACAGGCTAAGTACATCTCTGAAGTGTATGGCCGAGAAGGATTGTTTGATGGTGTGCCGAGGTGCTGACAATGGATGAGCAAATCATGTTTCTAAGGGCTTACACAGGGAATCATATAGGCTGATACCGGAAGTAGATCTCATGGTTGGGGTAACAGCTCAGTGTCCAAGTCCCCAATACAGAGCTCCAACCATATCATGCAAAACAGATCATCAGAGACTTATTCCCAGGCGGTGCTGAAAAAGGGTCACTTCTCATCTGATCAAGAGGATAAAAAGACCCATCTATCTGCCAAAATAAGTGGGACTTGTCAATAACTTAGAGGTTTTGGCTGCATTGGTTCAGGGGAGTTTGTTGGACCAAAAGAACCAATGAGCCTGATCAGAGAAAATCTAAGTCCCACAGGACATCACAACAGCTGAAGAAGACCTGATCAGCTGTTCTACAAAGTCTGAAGAATACAACTGCTGAAGTATTTCTGAAGTACTGAAGACAAAGACTGAGACAACAGCTGAAGATCTAAAGTCTGAAGACTTCAACAAGTACTGAAGACAAAGATGAAGATCAACAGCTGAAAGACAAGTCTGATGTTCAAGCACTGAAGACATCAGTTAATGCTAACAGCTGATGACAACAGCTGAAGAGGGCTTCTTCAGTTGTTGTGATGGTTTTTCTTCATCAGTAGTTTTCTTTCCTTTCAGTAGTTTGTTTACTTTTCAGTACTTGTAAACAACTGAAGAGGTTGTTCTTCAGTTGTTGTAGTATCAGTAGTTTTATGTTTTTCAGTAGTTGTAAATAAGATGTTTAACACTTAGGAACTTTGTAAGAAGATGTCAGTTGTTGACATCTCCAGTAGTTGTTAAACATCAATAGTTATAAAACGGTTACATGTCACTTCAAGTGACATCAGCCTACGTCATTCTTTCCTTTATAAGGAAATATGACTCACCTGTAATCATGCCATTGAGGCCGACAATCTTAATGCAATATTCCTTTTGTCTGATATTTCTCTCTCTATAACAAAATTCTTTTAACGCTTTATATCGAATGTTCTTGCTTGAATTTGTCTAATTCTGAGCTATTCCGCTGCTATATCTGTTCAATCGATTAAACCTAGAGGCTGAGATCCTAACAGGATGTGTATTATCATTTATTAGAAATGAAATTCATGTTGCTTTGAATGACATGTTTTACTTTAAAGCTATTCCCGTCAATGGTATTTATGAATTGGTTCATGAAATCACATTGAACGATAGCTTGTTGTACCAAACTAGTACCAAGAAACTTAAATCGGATTTGAGTGACTCTTACCTTTGACATTGTCATCTTGGTCATATAAACAAGAAGAGAATTCAAACACTACAAAAGAATGTTCTTTTAAAAACAAGTGAATGTGATTCATTTGATGTGTGTGAGTCTTGTTTACAAGGTAAAATGACTAAGACACCCTTTAGTGGAACTAACGAAAGGGCAAAAGATTTATTAGGAATCATACATTCGGATGTATGTGGTCCTTTTAAGCCAATGACTAGGAATGGTGAAAGATACTTCATTACCTTTACCGACGATAATAGTCGCTATGGGTATGTGTACCTGTTAACACACAAAGATGAAGGTTTTGAAATGTTCAAGATCATTCAAAATGAAGTACAAAATCAACTCAACAAGTCGATTAAAGTTCTCCGCACCGATAGAGGAGGTGAATACCTAAGTGATGCTTTTCAAGATCATCTTAGCAGTTGTGGGATTGTCTCACAACTCACTCTACCTGGAACACCACAACATAATGGTGTGTCTAAGAGGAGGAATCAAACCTTATTGGATATGGTCCGATCTATGAAGGCTAGAAGCACATTACCTCTATCATTTTGGGGTTTCTCTTTGCTCTCCGCGGCCCGTATTCTAAATATGGCCCCAACCAAAAAGGTGGAAAGGACACCTTTTGAGTTATGGCATGGAGGAGTTCCATCCTTATCATACTTAAGGGTCTGGGGTTGTGAGGCTTATGTTAAGACTCCCACCCAAAACAAACTGGAAGTCCCATCCACCAAGTGTATCTTTGTTGGATATCCTAGCGATTCTATGGGATATTATTTCTATGATCCACTGGAACAAAAGGTGTTTGTTGCCAAAAAGGGTGAGTTCTTAGAAGCAAAGTTCCTTGTGGAAGAAACTAGCAGTAGAACAGTGGATCTTAAGGAGGATCAAGAACCACAACCCGATGCACGTTTGGTTGAAACTAGCACTCAACATGAGGATGTTGAGGATGATTAAGTGGTTGATCAATATACAAAAAATGTTCGCAGATCTGGTAGAATTAGTAATCCACCTGAACGATATGGATTTTTCGTAGATGGGTGCTATTTGGTAGATTCCGATGAACCAACCACCTATTGTGATGAAGTGTCCAATTTGGATTGTGAAAAATGGATCGAGGCCATAAGCGCTGAGAGGCAATCCATGCATGATAATCATGTATGGGACTTGGTTGTACCACCTCTTAACTCCAAAGTAGTTGGAAGTAAGTGGGTTTTCAAGAAGAAAACCGATATGCATGGAAACTTGGATACTTATAAAGCTAGACTTGTAGCAAAAGGTTTCACTCAAACTCAAGGAGTTTATTATGATGAAACTTCTCACCTGTTGTGATGCTAAAGTCTATAAGGATATTTTTTCCTATAGCTGCTCATTATGATTATGAGATTTGGCAAATGGACGTCAAAACCGCTTTCCTAAATGGATATCATGAGAAAGATGTCTATATGGTTCCGTCGGAAGGTTTTGTCGATCCAAAACATCCTAATAAAGTATGCAAGTTTAAGAAATCAGTCTATGGATTGAAACAAGCATCAAGAAGTTAGAATAACCATTTTGATGAAGAAGTAATCAAATTTGGATTCATCAAGAATGCTGATGAAGCTTGTGTATATAAGAAAGCTAGTGGGGGCATCTTCACTTTCCTAGTATTATATGTTGATGACATGCTACTATTTGGAAATGACATTCCAACCTTAGAAGGTGTAAAAACCTGGCTTGGAAGTTGTTTTTCCATCAAGGATTTTGGTGAAGCCCCCTATATTATGGGAATAAAGATCTATAGGGATAGATCAGGTTGATTGGTTTAAATCAAAGTGCATACATTGATAAAATCTTGAAAAGGTTCAAGATAGAGAACTCTAAGAAAGGTACGATACCTATTCAAAGAGGAACGATATTGAGTATGACTTAATGTCCTAGCTCAAAGGATGAGCAAGATAAAATGAAGGCAATCCCATACGCATCAGCTATTGGATCCATCATGTATGCAATGATATGCACTCGGCCGGACGTGTCATGCGCCTTAAGCATGACAAGCCGATACCAGCAAAATCCTGGAAACAGTCATTGGATGGCTGTTAAGAACATACTTAAGTACCTAAGGAGGACAAAAGATATGTTCCTAATCTATGGATCTGGTGATGAGGAACTCGTTGTAAAAGGTTACACGGATGGGAATTTCCAAATCGATCGTGATGATTAACGGTCACAATCGGGATATATTTTCATTCTGAATGGAGGAGCGGTCTCTTGGAAGAGCTCCAAACAGGATATGGCGGCTCTATCAACTACAGAATCAGAATACGTCGCCACCTCATTGGCAGCTCAAGAAGTTGCATGGTTGAAGAAATTCATTGCCGATCTAGGAGTTGTCCCTTCCATTCAAGACCCCCTAGAGATCTTTTGTGATAAAGAGGATGCGATTGCCCAAATCAAGGAACCTCGTGCTCATCAAAAGACTAGGCACATTGAGCGGAGATTCAACTACATACGAGATGAAGTTGAAAAGGGAAAGATATGTATTTGCAAAGTTCACATGGATCAAAACATTGCGAATCCTCTCATGAAGCTCCTTGAAAAGGCAAAGCATGAAGGTCATACTTGTGCCATGGGACTTCGATATTCTAGTGATTGGATTTGATCTGTAATTTTGTATTTGGATGTGTGGAACTTTTTATTATATGAATAAAATTATTTGGTTATAATGTTTCAATTAATATTCCAATTTAGCATGTTTAATCCATGAGTAAATTGTTTACTCTAAATGTCTGTAGTCGTTTAGACTTGTGGGAACAAGTGTTAGGGTATTATTATTATGAACTTGGATTGGTTAATATTCATAAGAACGAATATATAGCAATAGGTTGCAACCAAGGTTCATAGATATTTGTGCGACACAAATATTGGACTAACCCGCATCTCAAATTTTACTACATGGAATCTTATTGATTGATCATAAGTAAATTTGAGTAAAGGCGAATATCATTTGGTATCCTCAGACCTGAGACACATATTGGGTTTTGATATTCACCAAGTGTCATACCCTGATCTGGTTATCCGTTGTTCTAAAATAATGGACAGTACATGAGACTATGTTCAGGTGTGACATAAGGTGATTGTGAGAAATGTATGTAGTCAAGATGTGACTTGTTCCTCTTTTTCGTTGAGAGTTAGATGTCTAAGGCCTGGATAAGTTAAATCAACAAGGAATGATCACTCTGTGTCCTTGGATTTAACAAGACATCTGTAACAAAAGAATAGATGATTAATTCACCTAAATCATTTCAAGTAGGAAACTTGAATGGGATGATGTTATTGAATGGCTATAAGTCATGCATATTAAGGGTAGTAAACCGTTGTTAGGCGGTATTTACTGCTTGCATCAATCTTCTATGAATCTTGTGCAAGTGGGAGATTGTTGGATTCTATATGCCCAAGACACATAGAACATTGATGCGGTTAGTATGTCATGATCCAAGTCGGGTTATACCCAATAACAAGCTTTGCATCACCGATAATTATTCAATTGATGATATGATCATGCAATTAAATAATAACACCAAATTTAGAAAATGGGTTTTCTAAATAAGTTGCATATGAGATGGAACAACTTATTAGGATATTTTGTTCAAGAATATTACTTAGTGTTGGAGCATATATAGTCATATATAGTGTGTCCGTCGCTTATCGAATAGTCTAGGCTTAATGTTATACACCTCATATGTTGTAAACACATGAAACTGGGTCATTCGCAGGAGCATATGCGAATGAGACTCAGTCGTATGACTGAGCCATGCTAATGGACCAGCCGTGCGACTGAGAGATGCAATTGGGACATTCGTAAGACTGAACCATAAGTATGGTCCAGTCGTACTAGTGAACCATACGCCTGGTCCAGTCGTACGATTGAACCATACACATGGTCCAATCGCACGAATGGGCCCAGTTGCATCTAATATGGGCCGAGGCCTATATATACTAGTTTCAATGTGTAGAGAGATAAAGGATGGAGAGGAAGTCTGCCCGGAGCCTAGGGCTTCCGGATGAGAGGGGAGATCATGCTCGATCTTCCCCTTGCCAAGAGTCTTGATTCTTATATTGTAACGAGCTTGTAATCGTTAGGTTTTTATCAATGAAACCAATATTTGATAGTTCGTGTTAGTGATTTGACTTTTGGTTTTGGTTGTTCATCCTTCCGTCAAGAACATGCTCGGATGTTTATCGATCCAAGAAACCGACTTCACACTTAGTGTTATTTAAGTTAGTTAGATAACATTAAATAATAAAAGAGTGTATAAGTTATACAATTAAAAGTTAATTTTACACTTATAATGGACTAGTTTTATAAAATTGTTTGATTAAGTTTTGGGGGGGAAACTTTTATTGGAAGACCCATTCAGCCGCCCCCTCTCCTATGAGAAGTTTTTTTTACTTTCTGTGAACTACAACTTTGATTACGAGTCCAACACTCAAGATCCATCTCTTTCACACATGCAAAACAAAAATTATAAGTTCCAATCTCTCTCTCAAACTCTCAGGTTCCAGCAGTCTTTGGAGAGGTATTAGAGTCATTTTGGTGTTCATCTCCTAGCAAGAAGAGGTGTTTGCATGTTAGCTTGGGGTATACAAGCTTCAGGGGTCCTTTCCTTGGAGCCTTGGCTGATTTTTGAGCATCTATCTTTCCTTTTGGTCGACTATCAAGCTATTGAAAGGTAGTTTCTTCACAGCTCATTGTAGCTGTGATTTTATGTACATTTACGTATGTTTCATAGCTTGCTTATTCACATATAATGATCCTTTGTTTTGGGTTTGTTTTATACATATATATGTCACCATAAGAACATGAAATTTCAATTTTATATCATCTTTCAAAAAATATATATCCGTTGCGTTTTTCAGAAAGTTTAAGAGGTTAAACTTTGATTTTATCTTCTAACAAACCCTTCAAGAGAAGACGATTTGTCTTATTGTTCTCATTACCACAAATAGATTTTCCTTTCCATAAGCCAACTTTGTGTAAGGCATGTTTGTGATAGATAGACGACCGGCTGATAGGTTGAACTTTAGGTTCACTGACTCTCTTTGGTGGAGTCATGGAGCTTCTTTTGCAAGAGCTTGCTTTAGTGTCATAAAGTTCAATCTTTTTCTTTGGTGTCTGATAATAAGGACAATAAGAAGCTATGTGCCCATACTTTTCACAGTTGTAGCGTGATGTGCTTTCAACTTGACGATTTACATGTTTCTGTGGAGAAGTATGTGACATATGAGTGACTTTATTCTGTTTGGGTTTGGACACTTCTCGTTTAGATGTTTTATCTTGTTTAACAAAATTAATTGTTTGGACATTGTTAACATCTTTTCCGTTTTGTTTATTTGGACTTAGACATGAAGCATGTGATTGGTTAATTTTTTTGGTATTTATTGGTTCATAAATAGACTTTGTTGAACAGACATTATTTTAACCTTTTTAAACTTTTCGTCCAGATTAACACCAGGCATTTTACCTTTTGAGTTTGAAGTGGCATCCTTTTGTTTAGTGACAGATTCATTTGGTTTACATGTGGAATCTAGAAAACTTACAAGAGGTGTGGACACCACATGATCATTGATTGGGTTATTATTTATTGGTTTACTGTTGGCATTCATCAGGGTCTCATGTGGTGGTGGTACCACTTTATATCCCAAACCCTCCCCATTGTTGCGCTCTCTCACTAAGTGTTGGACAATGTGAGAAGAACTTGTCCAACTATGCAGTTTTGTTTTAATGAATTTACTTCTACTTCCCAAACCGCCTTTTGTTTCTTAGTGTCTTTTAGGGAGTTTAGATAGAACTTAATGTCATTAGCTTGGTTAAAGGCTACAACTTTAGTTTCTCTATGTTGTATATTCAAGAGTTCTATTTTTTCCTTATAGTTGTGCTCATTTTGTTTTAAGACTCTATTGGCTTCAGTGCATAGTTGTAAGTCCTTTACTAAGTTATCATTATGGTCTAATAACCTAGCAAATTTCATATCAATGCTTTCCTTAAATTATTACAATCAGAACAAGCATGATTATTGAAAAGTTGAGTAGTGGTACTTAACTGAGAAGGTGTGGTTGAATCAACCATCAAAGTAGTGTTTGACTTTTCCGGTTCTTATGATTCTGGACTTGTTGAACTTGTCCCTTCTTCAGGCTGGTGATCAACTACTGTTGGAGATTCTTCAACATTTGACATCGCCAGCTCCACTGCAATATAACCTTCCCATGCTGAGTCGTCATCTAGATCCTCAACACTAGCGATGGTGGATTCTCCCGGAGACACAAACCGGAAGCTCCAATATTGTCCTTCGTCATCATGAGCGGTCAAGGCTTTAGGATCCTTGCTCGACGAAGTAGGACTGCTTGTGGGCTTATCCTGAAAAGTGAAAGATGAGAATGGATTCCCATTTCCCGTCTTCTTGGGCTTCACACATTCACGTTTGAAGTGCCCCTTTTCCCCACAGTTGAAGCAGGTAACTTTTGTCTTGTCAAAACCAAAAGTTGTGTCCTTAATGGCATTCAAATTTTGTCCGATCTTCTTGACAAACTTCTTAGCTCTCCGAACATCACTTGCTAAGGCCCACATGATGTCTGGTCTTTCTAACTCTGTCTCGTCCACTTGCTCATAGTCCTCGTCTAGCAGATGGCAGTTCCCAATTTTCCCAGCAACTAGCCCATCATAGGAGTGGACCACAGTTGCTATGAGATCGATGTGCTCTTTTGCTACCTCTACTGTCACATTCCTGAGATTCTCGGTCTTCAGTTTTGTAGCATTTGCTTCAGGTGCTATGTATTGGGTACCAGACGACCCTGACGTGTCAGATCCTGAAGTAGTAGCTTGTGATTGACCAGCTGAACTTGACGCAAACGCCATTTGAAGTGGTGCTCCGGACGTTTTGGCTTGTGGAGTTGAGTTAGACATTGACGGATTCTGATCATATGTATACTTTTGGGCCCTGTACTTCACCCTCAACTCTTCCACTCGCAGTTTCAGAACGAAGTCGTTGATATCTAACTTCGCTAGCATATCATTCTGTCTAAGATTGGAACAATCGAACTCCACTTCTCGGGCAACCCATCAGCAAAGTTTGAAACTTTGTCTTCCGCAGACGTAGTAACTCCATGAGTGTGCAGCTCACTCATTAGATGGTAGAATCAATCAATGACATCGTCCAAGCTCTCCTTTCCCATTGACGAGAAGTTGTCAAACTCCTTCTTCAACACTTTAGCCTTCATAGCTTTTGACGATGCATTTCCCTCATACCTCTTTTCTAATGCATCCCACAGTTTCTTAGCTTGCTTGTTCTCAGAAAATTGATGGAAGATGTCCTTTGAAATTGACTGAGACAACAACACATATACTTTCTTCTCTGCATTGTACTTTACCTTTTGTCCATCAGTCATACCTCTAAAGGTAAGTTTAACTCCATCTACACCTAGAGGCATGCTATATCCTTTCTCTATCAACTCCCACAAACTGGGATCTACTCCATTTAAGTAAATCTCAAATCTTTGCTTCCATTGTGGGTAATCATCTAACGTTATAAGCTTAGGGGCTTGTTATGATTTCCCACTTCATTTTCTAGAAGCAACAGATTTTGAATCCTAGAATCCCTTCCTGCGGTGAATGCGGAATATTGATCCTCCATTAATATCGACTTTCACTCTAGAACAAACTGTTTTAGTTGGGCGACTGAAGAATACGATTGAACACTTCGTGCGATTGAACAATGCGGTTGACTTAGACGTGCGAATGAGAAAATGCAGATGGCTCAATCGTGCGAATGGATAGGTGCGGATGAACAATGCGAATGGGAAATTCAGTCATACGAATGAATGTACGAATGAGTCCAATCGTGCGTATGAGGGATGCGTATGAATTCAGTCGTGCGATTGAGTCAATCGTGCGACTGAAGCTACTAAAACTTAAGAATTCGAAGTTTAAGTTATTTTGACACAAAAACACGAATTTTTCAAGAACCCTAATTGTCGTATGCCGGAAAAACATTAACTTTACAAACTGAAGACGTCCAAAATAACATTTCTCATAAACAGATTGCGTGTTTGCGTGAAAAACACAATTTTTATATCAAAATCGATTAAATCACACGTAAAATTAAGAGCCTTTGCTCTCATACCACTTGTTAGAGAACCGTGTACTGGACAGGATACTAACTGATTCATGTGTATACCGAATCAAATAGTGCGGAATCCTATTTGATTGGCGATCGAATCAGTGAGCACGTTAACCCGATCGATATAAGATTAAACTAAATGTTAAGAAACGATCTATGAACTTGGACTGGCTTTCTTGGATGTTCTGGATGGCTACGGTACGTGTATGAGTCAAATTCTTTAAAGTGTTCCATTTTTACAGGAATTAAGTGGTATTTATAGGTTAGGGTTACTCATTTATGCGACTGAACCATTTACATGGTTCAGTCATGCGACTGAACCATTTACATGGTTCAGTCATGCGACTGAGTCACGCAGTTGATCCATTTGCATGATTGAGTGTTCAGTCGTGCGACTGAGTCACGCAGTTGATCCATTCGCACGATTGAGTGTTC
Source organism: Flaveria trinervia (assembly GCA_025506515.1). Taxonomy (NCBI): domain Eukaryota; kingdom Viridiplantae; phylum Streptophyta; class Magnoliopsida; order Asterales; family Asteraceae; genus Flaveria; species Flaveria trinervia. The sequence continues at coordinate 16,630,912 of CM046449.1, read as the reverse complement.
GGTCATTCGATTGATTCAATCTCATGTCACAATTGTGCGACTGATCCAGTCTCCTGCTTCAATCGTGCGACTAGTTCATTAGCATGAAGTTGTTCATGTGTATGGTCCATTAGCATGGGCCATTCGCATGAGAACTTCACACGATTTAGTTTAAGCACGTTTCTCAATCATTATTGACTAAAAACTATGTAAACAACCACAAATCTATATAGTTTGTTCAATAAGCGTTAACACACAATAATCAATAAAATATTAATCATTATAAGCATAAACCACATAATTCAAACCATCCAGTTACATATATTTAAGACATGAAAGACTTTTTACATTAAGCTCATAAACTAGGTACATATGTATCTACAATCTACAACACCCTATCCAAGATCAACAGAGCCTAGAGAGACCTCTTATCTTTAGCCCCTATTTGAAAACCCTTACTGAGGTGAGTCCTACTAATATGGAGGGGACTCATGTAGATTCAGCTGCCACTACATAAGGTGCCGCAATGGACCTTATGGATAGTGATAACATTTCTAAGACTGAGTCTGCGGCAACCATGCCTTTTGATGACTCTGAAAGGGACATCATTGAGCAGGGAAAAAAGGGTGCCAAAAAACCACATCTGGTAGTGAGGCTGAACATAATAGGTATGTTACCTCATCTCCCTGTGATTCTTCAAAAAAAGATGAGGGAAGAATGAAAGTCTTCATTCAAGACGTACTATCTAAAGTCTCAAACGTTGAATCCAAGGTTAGGACTTTAGAAGAAAGGTCTGCCACTCAGCAACTTGAGATTGATAATCTCAAGGCTCAACAAGTTGAGAAACAGATTGAGAGATCTGTTAGGCATGTACGTGTTCAGGTCTCCTTGACCTGTTCCTCCAGCTCATCTAGCTCTCAAGATGATGCTACCAAAAAGGGGAGAGTGTTCAGAGACAAACATCTTTGGAACCATAGAGCCAAACTTTAACTTCCAAATTCACGGCTCCCATTACAACTTTCTCTGAGTCATATCAGGTCTTACTGAAAATTGTCCAATGGATGCTCAAAGACCTCTACATACTCTTCTCCAAGTTCATGCTGAGATCTTCTCTTGATCAGCCAAGCCCTGATGCAGCAATGATGTATTTCGGAGCTAAAGAACTGTTGGGTTTGTTGGACCATTAACATACTTGTTTAACCATTTAAACAAGAAAACGCTGCGGAAACAAACCTTAGTGTTATGTTTTGTAAGGTGAAATTAATGCACATAACTTAGTATTAACAAACCAAGAACATAGGATCATATATATGTGTATGAATTAGCTATGAAGAAGAAATAACAACCAAAAGCAACACATACAAACAACCTTTGTAGAGCTGTTGAAAACGTGATTTTGATTAAGAGAATGAGGTTCTTGAATGACCAAAACACCAAGGTGAGGTGTCCTCAAGCTTTCATACCCACAAGCATCAAGCAAAGACCTTGTTTCTAGGATTTGTACACCAAGAATCGACCAAAACCTTGCTGAAAAGCCACTTTTCAGCAGTGATTTTTCTTCAACTTTTGTGAGAATTTGGTCCATGTGCTTCTTGCATGTAAGAGTGAGTGAGAGGTTGAGTGTGGAACTAATCAAGAGTGTGTTGTTCCAAGACACAAAAGGAACCCAAACCCTATAAAGGGGGCGGCCGAAATGACCCTTTAAAATGGGGTTTCCCCCTAAAACTTTTATAAAAGAAAAGGGTTTACAAGTTATTTTATGAGTTATGTAAATAACCTATTAAATAAATTACTCTTACATTCTCTTATTATTTGATGTTATTTGACCAAATCAAATAACATTACAATAATACTCATGAACAAAATATCCTTATAAGTTGTTCCATCTCATATGCAATTTTTTAGAAAATCCATTTTCGAAATTGGTGTAATTATTTAATTGCATGATCATATCATCAATTAAATATTTATATTGGTGTTTGCTAAGCTTGTTATTCGGTATGACCCGACTTGGATCATAACGTACTAACCAAATCAATGTTCTAGGTGTCTTGGGCATAAAGAATCCAACAATCTCCCACCTGCACAAGATTCATAGAAGATTGATGCAAGCAGAAAATACCACCTAACAATGGTTTACTACCCTTAATACGCATGACTAAAAGCCATTCAATAACATCATCCCCTTCAAGTATCTAACTTGAAATGATTTAGGTGAATCAATCATTTATCCTTTTGTTACATATGTCATGTTAAATCCAAGGACACAGAATGATCTCAACGAATAAGAGGAACAAATTCCTTGTTCATTAAACTTAATTAGGCCTTAGACATCTGCTCTCAACGAATAAGAGGAACAAATTCCATCTTGACTACATACGTTTCTCATAATCACCTCGTGTCACACCTGAACACAGCCTTATGTAGTGTCATTATTTCAGAGCAATGAAAAACTAGCTCAAGGTATAACATTTGGTGAATATCAAAACCCAATATGTATCTCGGGTCAGAGGATACCAAATGATATTCGCCTATGCTCAAATTTACTTATGTTCAATCTAGAAGATTCCACGTCGTAAAATTTGAGATGTGGGTCAGCCCAATACTTGTATCCCACAAATATCTATGAACTTTGGCAACAACCAATTGCTCTATATTCATGCCTTATGAATATCCACCAATCCATGTACATAATAATCTTACGTTCATATTTGTCCGCACAAACATGACCGACTACGGACATATTGAATAATAAACATATTCATGGATGTATACATGCTTAAATGAATATAACTCAAAATATCACAAGTGTATAAAGAGTTAAATATTACATTGTTCCAAACTTTTAAATACTAAACAGATCAATTCCAATCAGTAGAATATCAAAGTCCTAAGGCACAAGTATGACTTTAATGTTTTGCCCTTTCAAGGAGCTTCGTGAGTGGATTTGCAATGTTTTGATGGGTGTGAACTTTACAAATACATATCTTTCCCTTTTCAACTACATCACTTATGTAGTTAAATCTCCGCTCAATGTGCCTAGTCTTTTCATGTGCACGAGGTTCCTGGATTTGTGCAATCGCACCCTCATTTTCATAAAAGATTTCTAGGGGTCTTGAATGTAGAAACCACCCCTAGATCGGCGATAAATTTCTTTATCCATGCAGCTTCCTCAGCTGCTAATGAGGAAGCTATGTATTCGGATTCTATAGTGGACAATGCTACCACGTCTTGTTTTGAACTCTTCCAAGACACTGCTCCTCCATTCATAATGAAGACATACCCCGATTGTGATCGAGAATCATCTCGATTAGTTTGGAAGCTCGCATCCATGTAACCCTTTACAACAAGTTCCTCTTCATCAGACCCGTATATTATAAGCATATTCTTAGTCCTCCTAAGGTATTTCATATACTTTTAATAGCCATCCAATGGCTATTACCTGGATTATGTTGATATCTGCTTGTCATGCTTAACGCGTATGACACATTCGGTCTAGTGCATATCATCGCATACATGATGGATCCTATAGCAAACACATATGGGATGTCCTTCATTCAATTTTGCTCATCATTTGAGCTTGGACATAGAGATGTACTCAATATTGTCCCCCTTTGAATAGGTACCATACATTTCTTAGAGTTTTCCATCTTGAACCTGTTCAAGACTTTATCAATATATGCACTTTGGTTTAGACCTATCAACCGCCTTGATATATCCCTATAGATCTTTATTCCCAAAATATAGGCGGCTTCACTCAGATCTTTTATAGAAAAACAACATCCAAGCTAGGTTTTAACACCTTCCATGGTTGGAATATCATTTCCAAAATGTAGTATGTCATCAACATACAATACTAGGAATGTAATTATGCTCCCACGAGCCTTCTTATATACATAAGCCTCATTAGCGTTCTTGATGAAACCAAATTTCTTGATCTCTTAATGAAAACATTGATTCCTACTCCTTGATGCTTGTTTCAATTCATAGATTGATCTATTTAACTTGCATACTTTACTAGGCTGTTGTGGATCGACAAAACCATCAGGTTGAACCATATGGACAGTCTCTTCGAGATGTCCATTATGGCAAGCAGTTTTGACATCCATTTGCCAAATCTCATAGTCATAATATGCAGCTATGGAAAACAATATCCTAATTGACTTTAGCATTGCCACAGGCGAGAAAGTTTCATCATAATCAACCCCTTGAGTTTTAGTGAAACCTTTTGGTACAAGTCTTGCTTTGTAAGTATCCAAGTTTCCATGCATCCAACCGTTTGGAGTTAAGTGGAGGGTCAAACAATTCCCAAACTTGGTTGTGATACATGGATTGCATCTCCACGTTCATGGCTTCCAACCATTTGTCACAATCCAAATTGGACATTGCATGATTGTATGTAGCTGGCTCATCGGAGTCGACCACATAGCATACATTCATGAAAGATCCATCTCTTTTAGGTGGAATGCTATCTCTACCAGATCTGCGAACATTTTGTGTGTATTGATCAAACTCTTGATCATCATCAACAACCTCTTGTTGATTGCTAGTGTCAACCAAACATGTATTGGCTTGTGGATATTGATCCTCATCAAATTCCACTGCTCTATATGTTATTCCTTCTGTAAGGAACTTAGCTTCCAAGAACTCTGTCTTTCGAGCAATAAATACCTTTTGCTCTATTGGATCAAAGAAGTAGTATCCTATACAGTCTTTGGATATCCAACAAACATACACTTAGTGGATCGACTTTCCAACTTTTGTTGGGTGTTTAGCTTAACTTAAGCTTCACAACCCCATACTTTTAAATATGATAGCGATGGAACTCTTCCATGCCATTTTCAAAAGGTGTTTTATCCACTTTCTTGGTCAGGGCCATATTCAAAATACGAGCCGTGAAGAGCAATGCGAAACCCCAAAATGATAGAGGTAGTGAGCTTATAGCCATCATAGATCGAACCATATCCAATAGGGTTCGGTTTCTCCTTTGAGACACATCATTATATTGTGGTGTTCCAGGTAGAGTAAGTTGTGAGACTATCCCACAACTTTTTAGATCATCCTGAAAACCTCACTCACGTATTCACCTCCTCTATCTGAATGAAGAACTTTGATAGTTTTATTGAGTTGATTTTCTACTTCATTCTTGAAAATTTTGAACATTTCAAAAGCTTCATACTTATGTGTCATCAAGTACACATAACCATAGCGACGGTAATCGTCGGTAAAAGTAATAAATTATCTTTCCCCATTTCTTTTCATTGTCTTAAAAGGACCACATACAACTGAATGTATGATTTCCAATAATTGTTTTATCCTCTCGTTAGTACCACTGAAGGGTGACTTGCTCAATCTTGCCTTGTAAACAAGATTCAAACTTATCAAATGAACCAATTCATTTGTTTTCAAAAGGCCATTCTTTTGAAGTGTTTGAATTCGATTCTTGTTTATGCGACCAAGATGACAATGCCAAAGATAAGAGTCACTTAAACCCATTTTAAGTTTCTTGGTGCTTGTTTGGTATAATTAGTTATTATTGGATGAGTAATCATGAACCATTCATCGAGACCATTAGAAGGAATAGCCTTGAAATAAAATACATCATCCATACAAACATAAATACCATTGTTAGTTCATAACCACATTGTTTTAAAAGGGAAACATAAATTATGTTCCTAGTCAAACTAGGAGCATACAAAATGCTTTAAGAACAAACTCCAAACCATTTGAAAGTTTCAAAATATAGTCTCCTTGGGCATCGACATCAACTTTTGCTTCGTTGCCCATCTAGAGACTGGTGTCTCCCTTCTTGAAGTACTTATTTGTTTTGAACTCATGCAACAAATTGCATATGTGAGTTCCACATCCGATATCCAATACCCATGTGTTTGAAGAAATAACATTTAAACCAATATGAATCACGAAAGTTGTACCTGAGGTTTGCCCAACATCCCTCTTGTTTCTCGACTCTTTGAGATAGGTTGGACAATTCCTTTTCCAATGTCCTATCTCACCACACTCAAAGCATGGATCATTCTCTGTTACCTTAGGCTTCTTAAGCTTAGGCTTTTGAGGTTCCGCTTTAGCCTTCCCTTTCCTTGGCCTTTGATGTACCCCTTTCCTTTGGTAACATTTGCCTGGGGATAAGGAAAATGGCCTTTTCTTATTGCCTCCCTCATTGATCGAGAGAACAGGTAGAACCTTTCTACCCATCCCTGCCTCGGCTGTTTTAAGCATTGCGTGAAGCTCACCAATGCTCTTGTCCTACCTGTTTATATTGTAATTCATTATGGACATCTAAAACGTTTTGGTTAGGCTTTAAGGATCAAATCCGTGGCCAACTCCTTTGAGACAAGGCAATTAAGCTCTCGAGGCGATCAACGTGGCTTTTCATCTTAAGAACATAAGATCATACCGATGGGTTTCATCCATGCGACACGCGTGAAGCGCTCAAACCATTTCAAAGTGCTCTACCCTAGCTTGTTGAAGGAACATTTCCTTCAATTGGGTAATTATGTCATATGCCCCAAGATGCTCCAAATCCTTTTGGAGTTCGGCAATCATAGTTCCCAACATGAAGCAGGAAACCTGCATGGAATCCTCAGTATACTGAAGCCAATCGTTATTGGCCACAATATCCTCGGGGTCAGGTTGGTCAGGAATGGGATCATCAAGGAAATAGGCCTTTTTCTCTTGCTTGAGAACAATTCTCAAGTTTTAAAACCAATACATAAAGTTATTATGGTTAAGACGATCCCCCTCTAAGCTGGTTCTCAACTATAGGGTATGAACGGTCGGGGTGGTAGCATTATTGTTTGCGGCCATTTCAACAAAATTTACAAAGTTCATATTAGTATTTCTGAAAATTTCATTTTAATCATTAATACCCTTTTCATGTATCATAGACAATTAATAATTAAAATCTAGAATCCAACATTACATTTAAATGATGGTTAGGTGACCATTATCCCATTATTTAAATTAACAAGGTAGTCAACATTTGACAATTACAACCTTTTGAAACTTCCAGCCTTATGGGATCGGTTAAACATCTTATGTTTAGCTGGCATGTAAAATCCCATCAACACCATTGTACGGCATGCTTCAGTGACCCTATGCACATGGCTTCCATTCAAGTCGTCCTACTTACACACACATGTGAGTTTACACATACAAGTGGTTAGATGACCTTTATCCCACAAATATGTTAAGCCCACCTCAAACACATAAGTTCCCTATAAGTGGTTAGGTGACCTTTATCCCACAAATAGTTCTCAAGTGATTAAAGGGTGGTGTAAAAGGATGGTGTTTTCAAATAGATTTTAGTTTTCATTAATTCTAGTTATGAAAATTCTATGTACCTTGTATTTGCATGTTTTCAAATACATGGCACCCTATGGTTCTCCTTTTAGTAAAACCCTTTTTTAATAAAATCATTAATCCTTTTAATAACCTTTCATTAGTCACTTAATGATCAGGAACCATAAATTTTTAGCTTGTAATGTTTGTTAAATAGTTTGTAAGCACATCCAAATATCAAACAACCGTCAGATAACAAACAACCAAACAAGCATAATCAAACAATCAAAAAAGCATAAGCATAACCACTATGTTGATAACACTTCTTTGCCATCACAAGTGTTTTCATTTGGTCTTTCCTAAGGGTTGAACACAACATAAAAGATGAGATCTCCAATGACCCCCACTTGAAGTTGCATCAAAATGCTTTAAGTCCTTCTCTTTGTGTCTTCCCTTTGAGCTTCCAACTTCTACATCTCCTTTTACAAAATTTATATCCTAATGCAAATTTTCTAAGAAAACACACTTAATCTATCTATTACATCACCATTGAATGAATAATAATTTATATCCAAATACAAGCACAAAAGAATAATATTACAACCCATTATGAATGAAATCAACCAAAACAAACTTCATCCAAACCAAACATTTGGACCAAAAGAACCAATGAGCCAGATCAGAAAAACCTTTTAGTCCCACAAGACATCACAACAGCTGCTGAAGACTTGATCAGCTGTTTGACAAAGTCTGAAGATCAACAACTGAAGACTAAGTACTGTAGACTTCAACAGCTGAAGACCAAAGTCTGAAGATCAACAGCTGAAGACTAAGTACTGAAGACTTCAACTACTGAAGACTAAAGTACTGAACACTTCAACAGTTGAAGACGAGAGTCTGAAGATCAACAGCTGAAGACTAAAGTACTGAAGATCAACAGCTGAAGTACAAAGACTGAAGACATGAGTTGAAGACATCAGCTGATGAGAACAACTGAAGTTCAAGAAGTCCAAGTATTGAGGACTTCAGAGTTTGTCACAACAGCTGAAGAAGCATTCTTCTGTTGTTGTGATGGTTTCCTTCAGTAGTTTTCTTTTCTATTTCAGTACTTGTAAAACGAGTGAAGAGCATGTTCTTCGGTCATTGTTGTTTCAGTAGTTTCTTTCCAGTAGTTGTAGTGATAGTTAACACTTGTTGGACCAAAAGAACCAATGAGCCAAGATCAGAAAACCTATAAGTCCCACATGGTATCACAACAATTGCTGAAAGCTTCATCAGCAGTTTGACAAGTGCTGAAGACTTCAACAGTTGAAGATCAAGTGCTGAAGACTTTAACAGCTGAAGAACTAAAGTGCTGAAGTACACAGCTGAAGAACACAAGTACTGAAGCTGAACAGCTGAAGAACACAAGTACTGAAGCTGAACAGCTGAAGAACACAAGTGCTGAAGCTGAAAGACCAAAGTACTGAAGTACAATAGCTGAAGAGTTTACAAGTGCTGAAGATCAACAACTGATGTACAAAGTCTGAAGACAAAGACTGAAGACATCAGCTGATGATATCTACTGAAGTCATCAGCTGATGAAACATCTGAAGTTCAAAGTCTGAAGATCAAGTACTGAAGTTTCAGTAGTTTGTCACAACTGCTGAAGAGTACTTCTTCAGTAGTTTTGATATCAGTAGTTTTATATTTTTAGTTTCAGTAGTTTTGTGAAACGACTGAAGAGCTTGTTCTTCAGTCGTTGTAGTTTGAGTAGTTTTATGTTTTTCAGTAGTTATAACAACTGATAACACTTAGCATTTTTGTAAGAAGATGTCAGCTGTTTTGACATCTTCAGTAGTTGTGTTTCAGTTGTAATAAATCTGTTAGATGTCACTACTAAGTGACATCAGCAGACGTCACATCTCTTATATAAGAGGTGTCGACCTAATTGTAATTGTGACATTCTCTTACCACGAAAGCGAATATTGAATGAAATATATTTGCAGAAATTCTCTCTCTATAACCGTCTTTGTTCTTTATTGAATATCGTTTCGTTCTTGTGAATCGACTAATCGTTGTTCGATTTCCGCTGCTATACTCTTCAATCAATCAAACATAGATCACTGATCCTAACAAGTGGTATCAGAGCATGGTTAATCATTGATCGATCTAACAATTGATCATTGAAACTGCTAATTGATATCTGTGTTTGATTGAATTAGCGTATTCGCAAGAACTGGTTATAGTTTATTGAATTTCTGTCACTTTTGTTCATTTATTTTGAGATCTTCTGGTTCAATTGGTTGTTGTGTTTTGTTCTAAATCTGTTTTAGCTTAACCGAATTTGATTGAATCTGAGATGACGACTCCTTCTAATGATCCTCACAATACCAGTTCCTCAACCAAGCCTCCGATGCTGGTTAGGACCGAGTATAACATATGGCAACGAAGAATGCTTCATCACCTGTATGTTAACAGTTCAGGTTGTTGGACATCTATGGTACATGGACCACATAAGCCTATGGTGAACAATCCGGAAACCAATCAAATGGTTCCGAAGAAGAAGGAACAATACTCTGATGAAGATCGGAAACTATTTGAGATTGATGCTAAAGCCCATGGAATTCTGGCAATGGCACTGCCTAATGAAATCTATTCAGGGCTTATGCATCATGAAACTGCTCATGATCTCTAGAATGCCCTGAAGGAACAATTCGGTGGCACATGAGGTCTTAGCAAACAATAGAGAAATCCTTGCCCAACAATATGAGACATTTTCTCATAGAAAGGGTGAGACACTGACTCAACAGTTTGAGCGCTTTTCCTGCTTGATATCTGAGTTGAAAATGGTGAAACAGGAATACACCAATAGCCAGATGAACAACAGATTCCTCAGATCACTACCTGAGAGATGGGACACATACACTATTGTTCTACGCTCCAGTGCAAATCTGGATGGTCTATCTCTCACCCAACTTCATGGGAAACTGCTTACATTTGAAAGAGAGATAGAGCAGAAGAGGAAACTGTCCTCATCAGGAAAACTCACTGATGACTTTGTACCAGGGAATACTACCTTGGTTGTCATGAGTCAGAATATGCTGCATCTGAAAGCAATTATGATGAGCATATAGATTTCTCTTCAAATAGTTCCGATCATGCATTTGTTGGTATTGAGAGTGATTCTGGCAGTAATAGTGACAATTTATGCTTCATCATGGATGATCTGAAAGGAATAGCTGATGATGATCTAGAAGAGATAGATATTCTGAGTCAAATGGCACTGATTAATATCAGATCTCAGAAGTTCTATAAGAGAACTGGCAGGAAATTTCCTGGACTCTCTGGCAAAACCAAAGTTGGTTTTGACAAGAGTAAGTTGAGGTGTCACAAATGCCAAAGGCCAGGACACTTTGCAAGAGAGTGTAGATCAACTGGATCTAACTCTTCTGCACCCTTTGTGACTTTTCCTAGTACTAGTCCACAAAACAGAGGGCAACATCCTGCTGGTTCTGGTCATCATTCACATCCTATATCTCCTACATACTTTGTTCCCCACCAAATGTCATATCCTTATCCCTGCTATTATATGCCTCAACCAAATCCTATTCAAGCTCCAATTGCACAACAACCACAAGCATTGCCTGAACCACAGCCTTCCCAATCTCATCAACAAACTCAACCTCAACAACACAGCTTCTTCACCCCTGGAGTTGTTGACTGGAGCAGTTTACCAGATGACTTGTCTGGTCATGAACAACTGTTCTCAGGTGCTGGTCAACATGGTGGTGAAAGTCCATTTGGAAATCTAGCTCTTATGGCTTTGGATTCTGCTGATACATCATCCTCTAATGCCTCTACACCAAAGGTATCACAGGTATCCTCTGAGGCAAAAGCCAAATTATGTTGAGAAACATGCATAGCAGCATTTGCATCTATTAGAGAAGCAAATGTAGCTTTAATCCACAAGAACATTGAGCTAGAACACATTATTTCCAAATACAAAGCTGAATTTGAGTCTGTGCTTAATGATAAAAATGATGAGATTTACAAATTGAAATGCCAATAACTGATGATAAGGCTAGGGAAGAGATACTTCCAGAGAAGTGTAAAGATCTCAAAGAAACCCTTGCAGTTACCCAGGTAGAGTGTGATAGATGGGTACAATCATGCAAAGGTTTTGAAATGCTTCTTAGTAAGCAATCTGCTTCCAATGTGAAGTTTGGCATTGGTTACAATCACACTGCTCCACCTACAGATTTTACTCCAAGAGCAGAGGTAGAATCTGATGGTGAGAGTAATAACCAATCCATCTCATCACGTGATCTACTTTCTGATACAGCACAATCAGAAGTAGAAGTCAGCATCAAGTCCTCTCAGAACCTATCAGCCGATGTTGATGGTTCAAATGCTGACACTCACATGATCAATGAGTTGATCAACTCAGGAGTTAATTCTGAAAGTCCTGAAAGGACTAGATAGCAGGATATAACACCTGAAGTTCAAACTCCAACTACTGCTAGTACTGAAGAGAAGAAAACTGTCAGTAGAAAGAGTTTGAAGACTACTAAAGAGGCAGTCAAGAAAGCAAACAATGCTTCCAAAGCACTGAAGAACAAGTCTTCAGTTGCTTCACCCTCACTAGTTGATGATCAACCTAAGATGAAGAAGAAACCATGTGAAGTATGTGGTTTGTTCAATCATCTTACAGATGATTGTTGGTACAAAAGAGGTTCCAAACTCAAACAAAAAGAAGAAATTAAACAGAAAATGGTAAAAATGAAAAATGAGTTTGAGACCACATTTGTATCAGCAACATCAAATCCTGTAACCCTTAAGTCCTCAAAGAAATCCAAAAAAGAAGGGGTTAAACAGGTGACAGCTGAGAGTGCTCAGAAGAAGAAGGTGCAACATAGGAACTTATCAAACTCCACTGGCAATGTGTCTGATGAGCTGAAAGCTTTATCACAGAATCAGACACAGCTGGTTATGATGGTTCAACATCTGTTGGGTAGAATTAACCAACTAGATGCTCCTATGTTGAAACCACAGAAAAGGAGATCCAAGCCAAAGGATTCCTCTTCTTCACCATCTTCTTCCTCTCAAGCTGTTGTTTAAAAACCTGTTAGTTTACCATCTGTTGATGAGACCAGGCCCAAAACCAAAAAGGTTTAGGTCTCTAAAACTAACTGATTATTTATTATTGCAGGGTTCTCCAACATGTCAAAGTAGCATCTGGTATGTAGACAGTGGGGGATCTATGCACATGACTGGGAACAGTTGTCTTTCATGACTACTCTCAGGAAAGAAGGCTTTGTTTCTTTTGGCAATGATGCTAGGGGTTACATCATTGGAAATGGCTTTGTCTCCAATGGAGAAACAAGTTTGATGATGTTAATCATGTGGAAAATCTCAAGTACAATCTCTTGAGTGTCAGTCAAATGTGTGATAAAGGCCATGTTGCTCTGTTCACCAGTCAGAACTGTAGGATTCTGTCATCCAAAGTTCTGCATTTGATTGATAAGGTGTTCGATGATCACACTCTCCTCAGAGCCAACAGGACAGGAAGAGTGTATGCCTTAGATCTTTCCAAGAAAATAGATCTCAGAGGCAATCCTTGCCTATTTTCCAAAGCCTCTTCTCAAGAATCTAAACTGGCACAGAAGGCTGGGTCATGTAATTTCAAAAACATGAATCAGCTTATCCACAATAGTTTAGTCAAAGGCTTACCAATAAAGGAGTTCCACTATGATGAAACCTGCACTGCTTGTTTAAAAGGAAAACAACACAAAGTCTCATTCCCTCCTATTGAAGAGCCTAAGTCCACTGCTTGCTTGCAACTACTGCATATGGATCTATTTGGTCCTGTGAGAGTAATGAGCATGGCAAAGAAGAAATACTGTCTAGTAATTGTGGATGATTACTCAAGATTTGTATGGACTTTCTTTCTACATTCAAAGGATGAGGTTGCTCAGAAGATTATTCACTTTGTGTTGTATATTGAGAAGCAGTATTCCCTTCTAGTCAAGTGTATCAGGAGTGATAATGGAACTGAATTCAGGAATCATACACTTGATGACTTCTATCTCTCAAAGGAAATCAAAAGGCAGTTTAGCATCCCAAGGACTCCAGAACAAAATGGAGTAGTGGAGAGAAAGAATAGGACCCTCATTGAAGCTGCAAGGTCCATGCTGGCTGACTCTGGTTTGCCACTGACCTTTTGGGCTGAAGCTGTCAACACAGCTTGCTATGTGCAGAATAGAGTTTTAATAAATCAGAGGTTGATGAAGACTCCGTATGAAGTCTCCATCACTTGGCTCCTCTAATTTCATTTTTCAAAGCATTTGGGTGTCCCTGTTTTATTCTCAACACAAAGGATCAACTCCATAAATTTGATCCTAAGGTGGATACAGGGTATTTTGTTGGTTATTCATCTACTTGCAAGGCATACAGAGTCTTCAACTGCCGAAAAAGATAGTTGAAGAGACTTTGCATGTGAAGTTTAATGAATCTCCTTTGGACAAGATTCCACAAAACCCCGTGGAGTTGTTTGATTTGGACATACTGCAATATGTTCCTTATCAACCTCCAGCTGTTCCAGATCCTGTGGCTAAATCATCTTCTGCAGCATGTCTTCCACCTGGTGGTATTGATGATGATGATGATAATATCAATACTCACCTATTCAAGTTTAGCGACCAACTGCCTGTGTCTGCTAATTTGATGTTCCTGTAGCTTCAGCAGTTCCATCCACAACAAATGCTGATGAGATCTATGTTTCCCCTACATCTTTGAGTTACCATCTAATTCTTGGTTTCAACAGTCTACATCAACATCTGCTGCTGCTGAAGGTTCTACAAACACTTGCACAGATCTCATTGTTTGTCCAGAACTGAAGAATCACCCCATGTCTCAGATTATTGGTGATATCAATGCTGGTGTTTCAACCAGAAGTCGATTGTCTAACTTCTACTTCTATGCTCTCTTCATCAGTCAGCTAGAGCCAAAGAACTACCATGTTGGTTTGAGAGACAATGGATGGGTTGAAGCTATGCAGCTTGAGCTACTTCAGTCCAAGAAACAGCAAGTGTGGGAACTTGTTCCTCTTCCCCCAGGTAAGTGTGCAATAGGCACTAAATGGGTGTTTAGGAATAAAACCGATGAAAATGGGCTTATTGTCAAGAACAAGGCTAGACTGGTTGTATAGGGGTTTTCACAAGAAGAAGGTATTGACTATGATGAAACCTTTGCCCCTGTAGCCAGACTAGAGGCAATCAGATTGTTCTTAGCCTATGCTGCATTCCACAATCTTAAATTTTTCCAAATGGATGTTAAAAGTGCATTTTTATATGGTAAAATAAAGGAAGAAGTTTATGTGTGTCAACCACCAGGCTTTGAGGATAATAAACATCCTGAATGGGTGTACAAACTTGATAAGGCTCTTTATGGGTTGAAACAAGCTCCTAGAGCTTGGTTTGAGACACTCTCTACTTTTCTTCTGAAGAATAATTTCACTAGAGGCTCCATTGATGAAACTTTGTTTATTAAGAAGGTGGATCAGCATAAGCTACTTGTTCAGATTTATGTTGATGATATTATTTTTGCATCCTCTGATCCCCAGTTGTGTGATGATTTTACAACATTAATGAAACAGAGGTTTGAAATGATGCAATGGGAGAATTACAGTTCTTTCTAGGCTTGCAAATCAACAAAAGGCTGATGGAACTTTTATTCATCAGTCAAAATATTCAAAAGATCTTTTGAATAAGTTTGATTTACAAAACTGTAAGCCCTGTTCTACTCCCATGTGCAACACCACACAACTGGATGCTGATCAGAAAGGTAAAGCTGTTGATGAAACGCTTTACAGATGTATGTTGGGTCCTTGATGTATCTAACAGCTTCTAGACCAGATATTATGTTTGTTACATGTGTTTGTGCTAGATTTCAGGCTGCTCCTAAAGAGTCTCATTTGATTGCAGTCAAGAGAATCTTTAGATATTTGCAAGTACACAATCTCTGGGTTTATGGTATTCCACTGGACACTCTTGCAAATTAGTTGCTTTTTCAGATAGTGACTATGCAGGGTGCAAGTTAACTAGAAAGTCAACTTCTGGTGGTTGTCAATTCCTAGGCAACTGTTTGATTTCTTGGCAGAGTAAGAAACAAACATCTGTTGCTACATCAACTGCTGAGGCCGAGTACATTGCTGCTGCAAGTTGTACTTCTCAGGTACTCTGGCTTCAGAATCAACTTCTGGATTATGGCATTACAGAGACTAAGACTCCATTGTTAATGGATAGTGCTTCAGCTATGTGTATTGTCAAAAATCCAGTCCAGCACTCTAGGACCAAACATAGAGATCGACATCATTTTATTAGGGATTGCTTTGAAAAAGGTCTGATTGATCCTAAGTTTGTGCCTAGTGCTGATGAGCTTGCAGATATTTTTACTAAGCCTTTGGATAGTTCTACTTTCCAAAACCTTGTGTTAAGGCTTGGTATGCTGCAGCTAGAATAGTGACAACTACTGATGATTTCAGTAGTAATTACTGGTGATCATTGGTACCCGTCACATATAAGTACTGATGAGTCCTTTCCCCTTCAGTAGTTTTATAACTACTGACGGCTAAATGCCTCACAAGTACTGAAGTACTTTATCTGTTCCAACTTCTGATGTAGTTAAACTACTGAAATCAGTAAAACCAGATAAGTACTGACTGTCCTATGAAACACCTGAAAAGCAGATGCAAAGTCTGATGAGTAAGTGTTGAGGATAGAATGAAACAGCTTTAAGGCTATGAATTGACGAAAACTACTGAAGAGAACTTTCTCTTCAGTTGTTTCAACAACTGCTTTTTCATTCTAAACAACTGAAGCAAAACCATGTCTTCAGTAGTTTTATAACTACTGATGACTAATACCAAGTCTTCAGCTGTTTACACAACTGATGACAAAACCACTGTCTTCAGTAGTTTCACAACTACTGATGACAACACCAAGTCCTGTTTTTCATCATCTGAAGTCAAAACCACGGCTTTCAGTAGTTTTCTAACTACTGATGCCTAACACCACGACTTCAGCTGTTTCAACGTCTGAAAGGATAATACCATGTCAACAGTCGTTTAAAACTACTGATGACTAACACCACATCCTTCAGTCGTTTTCTAAAACCGTACCCTATAAATATCCCTGACCTAATCCTTCAAAGCTTCATCTTCTTCAAACCTAACGTTCCTCTCCAAAACTTCTCTCTTCTAAATGGCGTCCATGCAAATCAAACCGCGACACAACTGTGTAGCCTACCTTACTAAATCGCCTGTCTGGGCTAAGTTTGATACTGCTATCGATCTTATGGTTCAGTCCCAATACAAAACGGCATTTCTTCTCAATCCCATTCTACATGCCGAATCCCTCCAACATTTTGGATGAACGTTACCATCACACTGGGGAACAACACAACATCTCTCCGTCGGTCGTCAACAACAAGAAGTGGTCATCACTCCAGAAATACTTCGCCAAACTTACATCTGGATGATGCCATTTCTCCTACTGGATATCCCAAGGGCACAACTGATCTATCCTTTGCCCATCATGGATATCAGGGCAATCTTAGTGCCTCCACTATAATGAAGAACATTTCCATGACGCTGAACGCCTAATTTTTCACATGGTAAATGTATGTTTGGCTCCTAAGACTTCGTCTTGGGATCAAATGTCGACAAAGTGGCAGCAGGTAATGTATTCTATTCTTGAGCAACAGCCGTTAAACTTTTCAGAAATATATTTTCGGAGCTCAAGGATATGGCTCAAAAACTAATTGCTAACCGTTGGATATTATATCCGCGGTTCATATGGCCATCATTACAAACCAGCTTCACGCTGAGGGACTTGTTGGCCTGGGAGTCCCTGCTACGGCTGTTCTGCCAGAAGTATACTCCCGGCACAACTCTGACCATACACTCAAATTGGCTGCCAAGCTGCGCAAACCCACGCAGCTGGAACCCACAACCCCCACCTCCAAATCAAAAGTCCCCACCAAACCCACCAAAAAGAAACCCAAAAGGCTACTCAGGAATTGAGTCCCCTGAGGATGCCCTTGCAACACAAACGCAGGAGATATCCACTGGTCAAAACCCCCTAGTGGATATAAGGACTCTTCCAGTCATAGCCGCTTAGGATTCCTTCAACAGGAGGCTGCAGCAACCACACAAGGGTACCCACACATCTGGGATCTTCCTCACTTGAGGGGATTGCCATTGAAAAGCACCTTCCTCCCCCGGTGCACACTACTTCTATCCCTTCAGCCCATGCAACCGCCCCCACAGCCCAACTTGATAGTTGCACAAGTGCTGACTCAATTGCACTCCTCACCCCCTCCCCAGATACCACTTACTACTGGGAACACCTCTACCATTGAGGGGGAGGAACAAGTGCAATTGAGAACCCACAGCACAGGGGTTTACCACTTCTATCTCCTGGTGTAGATAGGGAGATTAGAATATCTAGTGAGGCTGCCACCTCTTCTGAATCAGCACATGATCAGACTGAGGCTGTAAGCATTGCTAAGACCTCACTAAGGCAACAGCTGATGATGGACATTGTCCTGAGGCTGGAAGTCCCCAGTACCACGACAAAGGGGCACATGCACAACTGGTCTACACCCAGTGCATGTACATCCTGCTCCAAGCAGGAGGTAGGTGATTCAGCTTCGGCTGATGATGACCTGGGCTTTTTCTACGATGTTCTTGCCCAGAACACAATCCTTGAGGAGGAAGTCAGTAGGCTGCAAAACCTACTTGACCAACTCTCACAAGGAGAAAGACCATCTTCTCCACCACCCACAGATGGCACCTTCAGTTGAAGGTTCCCCAAACACTGAGCCACTCCAAACAACTCAGCCACCTGCCTCTGCTTCTGGCATTATTTCTCAGGAACAGAACCTTCCCGAGCAAATAGTTGATGTCCTTCAAAATTCCCTCCCTCTCATCACACCCATAATCACTGACATTGTGACTAAAGCCATTGATGAGAGGCTTCCTCAACTTTACAACCATTGATTGATGCTGCTGTGCAAAAGACACTTTCTGCGGTACAAACCCCTACCACCAATGCATCCAAAAAGGGGAGAGTACTGCAGTGAAAGAAAAGAAGAGGAAAAGAACAGAGGATGAGAAGGCCCAAGAGCAAGCCCAAGAGGTGGAAAAAAAAGAACACCTGATCACTTATAAACGAAAGAAAAGTGCTGATGATCAACATACTACCGAAGAAAAATCCTTGGAAGAGCTGGTAAAAGATGTTGATGATACACACAGCCGATCCATGGATAAAATCATTGAGCAACTCTTCAGGCAAGGTTTTGATACAACCACATTGGATAGTGAAATCAGGAGGTTGGAAGTGCAAGAGATTCAAACCCGATGGCTGGGTATGATGCACTTGAAAAGGAGAGATTGGAGATCATGATCCGTTTTATTGCCAAATACTTAGGAAGATCTTTGATGGAGATTCGCGCGTGGACCAGAGATAGTATTCTGGCTATAGCCACCAGAATGTCTGTCTGAGCAATTCCACGAGGGATTATCATTGAAGACCTTGATGAGGCTGGGGCTGGTAAAAGGTTTGAAATGGCAAAACTTACAAAGGCTAAACTCACAACAAAGATGCTGGAACAACCTTCCCTTCCACCCACTCAACACAGCCTAGCCCTCAAATCTCCAAACCAATCTCAAAGCCCAATCCAAACAACCACAATCCACAACCCAAAAAACCAACTCCCTCACCATCTAAACCATAGCCGATGATGCACCTAAGAAGAAGAAGAGAAGGGTGCTGAGCTAGAAGAAAAGAAGAAGAGGATGATGTGGAAGAAGATAGGATGCCTCTGTCTGTAGTCCTAACACTGGCGAAAGCCAAACCTATGCCCATCACTCCCACCTCACAGATGGATGTGTTGTGAGAGTAAAATTGAAGAAGAGGAGCAGCAAAAGCTTATGATGATGAATGCTGAAAAGCATTGACAAAACCTATGCTGCCTCCTCATCAATTATCAGCATGAAGAAAGAAGCTCTGAGATTGTACACTCTCGCCAACACATTTCAATATCTGAAAGAAAGGGTGAGAGTATGGCCTGATCCGAGGGTGGCTCACAGGATTGTAAAGAAAGACATTCCTTCAAGATACAAGGGTCAAGTCAAGAGGATCAGAGATGAAGAGATCACTGTGGCCCTTGTAGTATCACCCTGGGAGATTGTCGAAGATTTCAAGAAGGCCTACGAGACTAAACAACCACCCCAGAAGATGCTAGAGAACCGAATTATCAAAAAGGGGTTAGTCAATAAGAGGCTGAGAACTTCAAACAGAATGAGCTAAGTCTGCTACTCGAAGGGAATCATCCTGATGAGTTTGCATATAGACAAATTACAACTGTTGAGCTCAAAAACGGCAAACAGGCCAAGTACATCTCAGAGCTGTATGGGCGAGAAGGATTATTTGATGGTGAAGCCGAGAACCTGACCATGGAAGAACAAATCATGTTTCTCAGAGCCTACACCAAAGAATCCTACAGGCTCATACACGGGAAGTAGATCTCATGAATGGTATAACAACTCTGTGTCCAGTTCCCCAAAACAGAGTTCCCATTCATATCTTGCCAAACAAATATCACAGACTTCTTCCTAGGCCGGAGCTTATATGGGTCATCTTCTCTACTGATCAAGAAGGAAAAAGACCAACCTTTTGCCAACAATAAGTGGGATAATAAATAAATTAGAGGTTTTGGCTGCATTGGTTCAGGGGGAGTTTGTTGGACCAAAAGAACCAATGAGCCAAGATCAGAAAACCTCTAAGTCCCACATGGTATCACAACAATTGCTGAAAGCTTCATCAGCAGTTTGACAAGTGCTGAAGACTTCAACAGCTGAAGATCAAGTGCTGATGACTTCAACAGCTGAAGAACTAAAGTACTAAAGTACAACAGCTGAAGAACACAAGTACTAAAGCTGAACAACTGAAGAACACAAGTACTGAAGCTGAACAGCTGAAGAACACAAGTG
Organism: Flaveria trinervia; assembly: GCA_025506515.1. Lineage (NCBI taxonomy): Eukaryota > Viridiplantae > Streptophyta > Magnoliopsida > Asterales > Asteraceae > Flaveria > Flaveria trinervia. The sequence continues at coordinate 16,610,598 of CM046449.1, read as the reverse complement.
CTGAAGCTGAAAGACCAAAGTACTGAAGTACAACAGCTGAAGAGTTTACAAGTGCTGAAGATCAACAACTGATGTACAAAGTCTGAAGACAAAGACTGAAGACATCAGCTGATGATATCTACTGAAGTCATCAGCTGATGAAACATCTAAAGTTCAAAGTCAGAAGATCAAGTACTGAAGTTTCAGTAGTTTGTCACAACTCCTGAAGAGTACTTCTTCAGTAGTTGTGATATCAGTAGTTTTATATTTTTAGTTTCAGTAGTTTTGTAAAACGACTGAAGAGCTTGTTCTTCAGTCATGTAGTTTCAGTAGTTTTATGTTTCAGTAGTTATAACAACTGATAACACTTAGCATTTTTTGTAAGAAGATGTCAGCTGTTTTGACATCTTCATTAGTTGTGTTTCAGTTGTAATAAATCTGTTAGATGTCACTATCAAGTGACATCAGCAGACGTCACATCTCTTATAAAGGGTGTCGACCAATTGTAATTGTGACATTCTGTTACCAGGAAAGCGAATATTGAATGAAATATATTGCAAAATTCTCTCTCTATAACCGTCTTTGTTCTTTATTAATATCGTTTCGTTCTTGTGAATCGACTAATTCGTTGTTCGATTTCCGCTGCTATACTCTTCATCAATCAAACATAGATCACTGATCCTAACAACACTTGGTATTTTTGTAAGAATGTCAACTGTTTGACATCTTCAGTAGTTGTGTTAACTTTCAATAGTTAAATAACAGTTAGATGTCACTGTCAAGTGACATCAACTGACGTCAGCTTCCCTTATAAAGGGAAAGATGACCTAATTGTAACTTTGTGCGAAAGCCAGCCGAAGCTGTATTGAATGAATAGATTCCTTTTGGCAGAAATTCTCTCTCTATAACAACACTGTTTCATTGATAAATTTCGTGTGTTCTTGTTTAAATTTGTTAATTCGAGCTAATTCCGCTGCAAATCCAATCTAATTGATCAAACTAGATACTGAGATCCTAACAAATGGTATCAGAGCAGGTTAATCATTGATCGATTTAACAATTGATCATTGAAACTGTTCTTTCACTATCTACGTTTGATCGAATTAGCAAATTTGCAAGAATCGTTTATAGGGATTGAGTTTCTGTTGCTTCTGGCCATTTTGTTTGAGGTTCTAAGTGGTTTTGAGCTAGATTTACTTTGTTTACCTTGAATTTGTTTGAATTCTGAAAATGACTACTCCTTGTAATGACCCTCACAATACTAGTTCCTCAACCAAGCCTCCGATGCTGGTTAGGACTGAGTATAACATATGGCAACGAAGAATGCTCCATCACCTATCTGTTAACAGTTCAGGTTGTTGGACATGTGTGGTACATGGTCCATATAAGCCTATGGGGAACAATCCGGAAACCAACCAGATGGTTCCGAAGAAGAAGGAACAATACTCTGATGAGGATCGAAAACTGTTTGAGATTGATGCTAAAGCTCATGGAATTCTGGCCATGGCACTGCCTAATGAAATCTATTGTGGGCTTATGCATCATGAAAGTACTCATGACCTCTGGAAGGCACTAAAAGAACAATTTGGTGGTACTGATGAGGTCTTAGCAAACAATAGGGAAATACTTGCCCAACAAGATGAGACATTTGCTCACAGGAAGGGTGAGACTCTGACTCAACAGTTTGAGCGTTTTTCATGTTTGATCTCTGAGCTGAAAATGGTCAAACATGAATACACTAATAGCCAGATGAACCACAGATTCCTCAGATCATTGCCTAAGAGAATGGGACACATATACAATTGTCCTACGCTCTAATGCAAATCTGGATAGCCTATCTCTCACCCAACTTCATGGGAAACTGCTTACCTTTGAAAGAGAGATAGAGCAGAAAAGGAAACTGGCATCATTAGGAAAGCTCACTGAACACTTTGTACCAGGAAACACTGCCTTGGTCGGTCAGGAGTCAGAATATGCTGCATCAGAAAGTAATTATGATGTGCATATAGATTTCTCTTCAAACAGTTCTGATCATGCATTTATGATTGTTGATAGTCAGTCAGGCTGTAATAGTGACAATTTGTGCTTCATTATGGATGATTTGAAAGGTATAGCTAATGATGACTTAGAAGAGATGGATATTCTGAGCCAAATGGCCTTGATTAATATCAGATCTTAGAAGTTCTACAAGACAACTGGTAGAAAATTCCCTGGACTCTCTGGCAAAACCAAAGTTGGTTTTGACAAGAGTAAGTTGAGGTGTCACAAATGCCACAGGCTTGGGCACTTTGCAAGAGAGTGTAGATCATCTGGATCTAACTCCTCTGCACCCTTTGTGACTTTTCCAAGTAATATTCAACAAAACAGAGGGCAACATCCTGCTAGTTCTGGTCATCAATCACAACCTCTATCTCCTGCATATTTTGTCCCTCAGGGTCCAATGCCATATCAATATCCCTGCTATTACACGCCACAAACTAGTCAAGTTCAAGTACCCATTGCTCAACGACCACCTTCTCTTCCTGAGCCTCAACCTTCCCAATCTCATCAACAATCTCAACCTCAACAACATAGCTTTTTCACCCCAGGAGTTGTTGACTGGAGAAGTTTACCAGATGATATGTCTGGTCATGAACAACTGTTTTCTAGTGCTGGTCAACGTGGTGGTGACAATCCTTTTGGAAACCTTGCTCTTATGGCCCTGGAGTCTGCTGATACCAATCGTCTAATGCCTCCACACCACAGGTATCATAGGTATTCTCTGAGGCCAAAGCCAAGCTATGTTCCAAAACATGCATAGCTGCATTTGCATCTATTAGAGAAGCAAATGTAGCTTTAATTAACAAGAACATTAAGCTAGAACAAATAATATCCAAAAGAAAAGCTGAATTTGAGTTTGTGCTTAATGATAAGAATGATGAGATTTACAAACTTAAATGCCAAATCACTAATGATAAGGCTAGGGAAGAGGTACTTCTAGAGAAGTACAGAGACCTCAAAGAAACACTTGCAGCTACCCAGGTAGAATGTGATCGATAGGTACATTCCTGCAAGGGTTTTGAAATGCTTCTTAGTAAGCAGTCTGCTTCCAATATGAAGTTTGGCATTGGTTATAATCACACTGCTCCTCCTACAGATTTTACTCCTAGAGCAGAGGTGGAATCTGATGGAGAAAGCAATAACCAATCCTTTTCATCATGTGATCTACTATCTGATATAGCACCATCAGAGGTTGGAGTCATCATTAATTCCTCCCAAAACCTATCAGCTGATGTTGATGGTTCAAATGCTGACACTCACATGATCAAAAGGTTGATCACTCCAGGTGGTATTTAACAAAGTACTGAAAGTACTAAAGAGCAAGTCATAACACCTGGAGAACAAACCCAAACTACTGCATGTACTAATGGGAAGAAAACTACCAGTAGAAAGGGTGGGAAAACTACTGAAGAAGATATCAAGAAAGCATGTACTGCAAGGAAGAAAACTGCTAGTACTGGTCGCAAACTACTGAAGCATAAGTCTTTAGTAGTTTCATCTTCTTCAGCAGATGATCAACTTAAGATGAAGAAAACCCCATGTGAAATATGTGGCTTATTCAATCATCTTACTGATGATTGCTAGTATAAAAAGGGCTCCAAACTCAAACACAATGAGAACATTAAAAAGAAAATGATAAAATGAAAACTGAGTTTGAAACCAAGTTTGTACGAGCAACATCAAAACCTGTAACCCCAAAATCCAAAAAGAAATCCAAAAAGGAAGGGGTTAATCAGGTAATAGTTGAGGTTGCTCAAAGGGAGATGGTACAACATAGGAATCCATCAATCTCAAGCACTAATGTGTTTGATGAGCTGAAGGCTTTATCATAGAATCAGACACAACTTGTTTTGATGGTTCAACATCTATTGGGGAGAGTCAACCAATTAGATGCTCCTGTGCTGAAACCACAGAGAAGAAAATCCATGCCAAAGGATTCTTCTTCACCATCTCCATCCCCTCGGGCTGTTCTTCATAGCAAATATGTTAGTTTACCATCTATTGATGTGAACAGACCCAAAACCAAAAAGGTTTGGGTCTCAAAAACTAACTAATTTATTATGATTGCAGGGTTCTTCAGCATGCCACAGTAGCATCTGGTATGTAGACAATGGAGGATCTATGCATATGACAGGGAACAACTCTCTTCTTCATGATTACTCTCAAAGAAATAAGGGGTTTGTTTCTTTTGGCAATGATGCTAAGGGTTACATCATTGGCAAAGCTTTGTCTCCAATGGGGAAATAAGGTTTGGTGATGTTAACCATGTGGAGAATCTCAAGTACAATCTCTTGAGTGTCAGTCAAATGTGTGATAAAGGCCATGTTGCACTTTTCACCAGTCAGAACTGCCAGATTCTGTCATCTAATGTTTTGAGTTTGATTGATAAGGTGTTGGATGATCACACTCTCCTGAGGGCCAATAGGACAGGAAGAGTGTATGCCTTAGATCTTTCCAAGAAAATAGATCTCAAAGGCCATCCTTGCCTATTTTCCATGGCTTCTCCTCAAGAATCTATTCTATGGCATAGAAGGCTGGGTCATGTGAATCTTAAAAACTTGAATGAGCCGATACATCATGGTTTAGTAAGGGGATTGCCTATGAAGGAGTTAGATGTGAAGACAACTACACTGCTTGTTTGAAAGGAAAACAACACAAAGTCTCATTCCCTCCTATTGAAGAACCCAAGTCCATTGCCTGCTTGCAATTACTACACATGGATATCTTTGGTCCTGTGAGAGTAATGAGTATGGCAAAGAAGAAATATTGTCTGGCAATTGTGGATGATTACTCCATATTTGTATGGACTTTCTTCTTGCATTCAAAGGATGAGGCTGCTCAGACGATTATAAAATTTGTGTTATATGTTGAGAAGCAGTATTCCCTATGTGTTAAGTGTATGAGAAGTGATAATGGAACAGAATTCAGAAACCATACACTTGATGATTTTTATCTCTCAAAGGGAATCAAGAGGCAGTTTAGCATCCCAAGGACTCCAGAACAAAATGGAGTAGTGGAGAGAAATAACATGACCCTAATTGAAGCTGCAAGGTCCATGTTGGCTGACTCTAGTTTGCCACCGACCTTTTGGGGTGAAGCTGTTAACACAGCTTGCTTTGTACAGAATAGAGCCTTAGTAAATCAGAGGTTGATGAAGACTCCATATGAAGTTCTACATCATTTGGCTCCTCTAATTTCATTTTTCAGAGCCTTTGGGTGTCCTTGTTTCATTCTCAACACAAGGATCAACGCCACAAATTTGATCCTAGGGTGGATGTAGGGTATTTTGTTGGTTATTCATCTACTTGCAAGGCATACAGAGTCTTCAACTGCAGAACAAACATAGTTGAAGAGACTCTACATGTGAAGTTTAATGAATCTCCAAAGGACAAGATTCCACAAAACCCTATGGAGTTATTTGATTTGAACATACTACAATATGTTCCTTATCAGGCTTCAGCTGTTGCTCCTGTCAACAGTTCTCCACCTGGTGGTATTGATGATGATGATAATATCAATACTCACCTATTCAAGTTTAGTGATCAACTGCCTGAGTCCACTAAACTTGATGTTCCTGTAACTTTAGCAGTTCCATCCATAACAAATGCTGATGAGATCTCTGATTCCTCTACATCTTTTGATTTGCCATCTCATTCTTGGTTTCAAGAGTCTGTATCACCATCTGCTGCTGCTGAAGGTCCTACAAACACTTGCACAGATCTCATTGTTTATCAAGAGCTGAAGAATCACCCAATGTCTCAAATCATTGGTGATATCAATGCTGGAGTTTCAACAAGAAGTCAATTGTCCAATTTCAACTTCTATGCTCTCTTCATTAGTCAGCAAGAGCCAAGGAACTATCACATTGCTTTAAGGGACAATGGATGGGTTGAAGCCATGCAGCTTGAGCTACTTCTATTCAACAAGCAGCAAGTGTGGGAACTGGTTCCTCTACCCCCAGGTAAGGGTGCAATAGGCACTAAATGGGTGTTTAGGAATAAAACAGATGAAAATGGGCTTATTGTTAAGAACATGGCCATACTTGTTGTTCAGGGGTTTGCACAGGAAGAAGGTATTGATTATGATGAAACCTTTGCTCCTGTAGCCAGATTGGAGGCAATTAGATTGTTCTTAGCCTATGCTGTATTCCACAATCTTAAAGTTTTTCAAATGGATGTTAAAAGTGCATTTTATATGGTAAAATAAAAGACAAGGCTTATGTGTGTCAACCACCAGGTTTTGAGGATAATAAACATCTAGATTGGGTGTACAAGCTTGATAAGGCTCTTTATGGGTTGAAATAAGCTCCTAGAGCCTAGTATGAGACATTATCAAATTTTCTTTTTCAAAATAATTTCACTAGAGGATCCATAGATAAAACTTTGTTCATTAAGAAGGTGGATCAGCATAAGCTACTTGTTCAAATTTATGTTGATGATATTATTTTTGCATCATCTGATCCCCAGTTGTGTGATGATTTTACAAGTTTAATGAAACAAAAGTTTGAAAAGAGTGCAATAGGAGAATTACAGTTCTTTCTAGGCTTGCAAATCAAACAAAAGGCTGATGGAACCATTATTCATCAGTCAAAATATACAAAAGATCTTTTGAATAAGTTTGATTTACAAAATTGTAAGCCCTGTTCTACTCCCATGTGCAACACCACACAACTGGATGCAGATCAGAAAGGTAAAGTTGTTGATGAAACACTTTACAGATGTAAGATTGGGTCCTTGATGTACTTAACAACTTCTAGACCAGATATCATGTTTGCAACTTGTGTTTGTGCTAGATTTCAGGCTGCTCCTAAAGAGTCTCATTCGATTGCAGTCAAGAGGATCTTTAGATATCTGCAAGGTACACAATCTCTAGGTTTATGGTATTCCACTGGACACTCTTGCAAATTAGTTGCTTTTTCAGATAGTGACTATGCAGGGTGTAAGTTAACCAGAAAGTCAACTTCTGGTGGATGTCAATTCCTAGGCAACTGTTTGATTTCTTGGCAGAGTAAGAAACAAACATCTGTTGCTACATCCACTGCTGAAGCAGAGTACATTGCTGCTGCAAGTTGTACATCTCAGGTACTCTGGCTTTAGAACCAAGTTTTGGATTATGGCATTACAGAGACTAACACTCCATTATTAATGGACAGTGCTTCAGCTCTTTGCATTGTCAAGAATCCTGTCCAGCATTCTAGGACCAAACATATCGACATCAGACATCATTTTATTAGAGACTGTTTTGAAAAATGTCCGATTGATCCAAAGTTTGTGCCTAGTGCTGATGAGCTTGCAGACATTTTTACTAAGCCTTTGGATAGTTCAACTTTCCAAAACCTTGTGTTAAGGCTTGGTATGTTGCAGCTAGAATAAGTGATAACTACTGATGATCTCAGTAAATAAGTACCGATGATCATTAGTAACCATATCATAATTAAGTACTGATTCTGTTAAAAAAACTGATAAAGTTACAACTACTGATGTAGTTATAACTACTGATGTCAGTAAAAACAGACAAGTACTGATGTCAAATACTGAAAATAGCCAAAAAGACTGATGAGTAAGTGTTGAGGACAGAATGAAACAGTTGAAAAGCTAAGAAATGACGAAAACTACTGATGAGAATTTTCTCTTCAGTTGTTTCTACAACTGCTGTTTCACCCTAAATAGCTGATGACAAAACCATGTATTCAGTAGTTTCACAACTACTGATGACTAACACCAAGTCCTCAACTGTTTACAACAACCAATGACAAAACCATGTCTTTAGTAGTTGTAAAACTACTCATGACTAACACCAAGTTGTCAGTTGTTTACAACACCTAAAGACAAAACCAATGTTTTCAGTAGTTTCACAACTACTGATGACTAAAACCAAGTCTTCAGTTGTATCAAATGTCTAATAGTTAAAACCAAGTCTTCAGCTGTTTTCATAACAACTGATGACAACACCAATACTTTCAGTCGTTTTCTTTTCAGCCTTTTCTTTTCAGCCTTTTCTAAACCTATAAATACCTGTACTTGTAGCCAAACGTTTCATTAGCCGTTTTCAAACCTTTCTCTCTCAACAATGGCGACCATGAAACTCAAACCCCGACACAACTGTGTTGCCTACCTTACTAAATTGGCTTTCTTGAACAAGTTCGACACTGCCATCGATCTTATGGTGGATTCCCCGTACCGAACAGCCTTTCTTCTGAATCCTACCATATATCCTGATTCCTTATCCCAGTTTTGGACCAACGTTTCTGTAACCACTAGTGAGAATGACAGCCAAATCACTCTCCAGTCGTTGCTAAACCAGAAACAGGTGCTCATCACTACAGACATCATTCGCAAAACCCTAAATTTGCATGATGGCACCTATCCTAAAGAATACCCGAAAGGCACCACTGATATGTCTTTCATTAATAATGGGTATGAAGGTGACATAAGTGCTACAACCATACTGAAGAAGCACTTCCATGATGCAGAACGACTTATCTTTCACATGGTGAATGTCTGCCTAGCTTCGAAGACATCTTCTTGGGATCAGATGTCTTCCCGATGGCAACAGGTATTGTATTCTATCCTTGAGCAACAAAATCTAAATTTTTCTAAGATAGTTTTTATGGAACTAAAGGATCTGGCTCAGAAACCTGTGGCAAATAGATGGCTACTTTATCCCAGGTTTCTGATGGCCATTATTTTAAATCAGCTAAAATCTGATGGACTTGTTAGTCTTGGAGTCCCTGCTCCAGCTGTTTTAGCTGAGGTATACTCCCGACATAACAACACAGACCCTACTCTCAAAGGGGCTGCTCGGATGCTAAAACCCAAGCAGAGGGAACCCACAACCTCTACTTCCAGATCCAAAGTCCCCACCAAACCCAAAACACAAAAACCCAAAGAGGCTACTCAGGGAGATGAGTCCCCTGAGGATGCCCCTGTACCACATACACAGGAAATACATACTGGTTATAACCCCCCAGTTATGTCCATGACTCAACCTGCTAAAGTTGCACAGGTATCCTCTCAACAGGATCCTGTTGCAACCACAATTGGGGATCCCACAATACTGGAACCTATCTCAATTGAGGGGGTTACCATTGAAGCGCACCACTCACCCCGGGCGCAATCTGCTTCGGACCAATCCCCACATGCAACCGCCCCTCAAAGTCCAACACTGATCGTTGCTAAAGTGCTGAGTCAGTTGCATTCCTCACCCCCTCCCCAGATACCAATCAAAACTAGGATAGCCTCAATAATTGAGGGGGAGGATCAAGATGCATCTCAAAACCCACAGCACAAGGGTTACACTGTTCCATCTCCAAGTGTAGAAACGGAGATTAGAACATCTGGTGAGGCTGCCACTTCTCTGCTTCAGCATATGATCAGGATCCAGTTGGTAACATCCATAAGACCTCACCAGAGGGAACTGCCAATGAAGGACATAGTCCTGAGGCAGGAAGTCCCCAGTACCAAGAACAAGGGGCACATGCTGATACTGATCTACACTCAGAGCATGTACATCCTGATTCTATGAGGAGGTCAGGTGATTCAGCAAACACTGATGATGACCTGGGCTTCTTCTATGATGTTTTAGCCAAAAATATCATCCTAGAGAATGAGGTAAGCAGACTCAACGAGTTGATTGCCAAAATGTCTCAGGATCTATGTCCTTCTGCCCCAATACACCAACAGATGGCACCTTCCTCTGAAGGTCTCTTATACACAGAGCCACTCCAAAACACTCAGCCACCTGCCTCTACTTCTGGCACTATCTCTCAGGGACAGAACCCCCCTGAGTAAATAGCTGCTATCTTTCAAAATTCCTTACCTCTCATCACACCAATTATCACTAATATAGTGATTAAAACCCTTGATGAGAGGCTTTCCTCGGTTATCCAACCCTTACTGGAGGAGGTTGTGAGCAAAAGGCTTTCTGATAATCAAACCCTTGCAACCAATGCAACCAAAAAGGGGGAGATTCAGTCAGTGAAAGCAAAACGAAAGAGGAATGAAGATGGGAAAGAGAAAGCAAAAGAGAAAGAGGTGGAAAATGAGAAGAGATATGCTCAGAGATTATACACTCTCAGACATTCCTTTAAATATCAAAAAGAGAGAGTGAGGATTTGGCCTAATCCCAGGGTGTCTCATAGGATTCAAAAGAAAAATATTCCACAGAGATACATTGGCCAAGTAAAGAAGATTGTAGATGAAGTGATCTCACTGGCCTTTGTAGTATCACCTTGGGAGATCCTAGATGACTTCAAGAAAGCCTATAAAGCTAAACTGACCCCATAAAAGATGCAAGAGAATAAAGTGGTTAAAAAGGGTTTAATGTATAGGAGGCTTGAGGAAGTTAGAAAGAATAAGCTCCAGTTGTTCTTAGAGGGTATTCACCCAGATGAATTCGCATATAGAGTCACAACAACTGTGGAACTAAAAAAATGGGAAGCAGGTCAAATACCTCTCTGAGTATTATGGAACAGAGTCACTCTTTGAAGGAGAAGCAGAAGAGCTTACCATGGAGGAACAAGTAACCTTCCTTGAGGCCTATACAAGGGAGTCTTACAGACTCATATTTAGGAAGTAGATTTCATGGATTGGGTAACAGCTCTGTGTCAAGTTCCCCAAGACAGAGTTCCTATTCATCCTTTGTCAAACAGATCATTAAGACTTCTTCCCAGGCCTGTGCTTACAAGGGTCACTTCTGAGCTGATCTAGAAGACAAAAAGACCAATCTTTCTTCCATAATAAGTGTGACATCTTCAATAAGCTTAAAGGTTTTGGCTGCATTGGTTCAGGGGGAGTTGTTGGACCAAAAGAACCAATGAGCCAGATCAAAAAAACCTTTTAGTCCCATAAGACATCATAACAAATGCTGAAGACTTGATCAGCTGTTTGACAAAGTCTGAAGATCAACAGCTTAAGACTAAAGTACTGAAGACTTCAACAGCTGAAGACCAAAGTCTGAAGATCAACAGCTGAAGACTAAAGTACTGAAGACTTCAACAGCCAAAGACTAAAGTATTGAAGACTTCAACAGCTAAAGACCAGAGTCTGAAGATCAACAGCTCAAGACTAAAGTACTGAAGATCAACAGCTGAAGTACAAAGACTGAAGGCATGAGCTGAAGACATCAGCTGATGACAACAACTGAAGTTCAAGAAGTCCAAGTACTGAAGCCTTCAGAGTTTTTCACAACAGCTGAAGAAGCATTCTTCTGTTGTTGTGATGGTTTCCTTTGAGTAGTTTTCTTTTCTATTTCAGTACTTGTAAAACGACTGAAGAGCAACTCTTCAGTCGTTGTTGTTTCAGTAGTTTCTTTTCAGTAGTTGTAGTGATAGTTAACACTTGGTATATTTGTAAGAAGATGTCAACTGTTTGACATCTTCAGTAGTTGTGTTAACTTTCAATAGTTAGATAACAGTTAGATGTCACTGTCAAGTGACATCAACTGACGTCAGCTTCCCTTATAAAAGGAAAGATGACCTAATTGTAACTTTGTGCGAATGCCAGCCGAAGCGTGTATTGAATGAATATATTCCTTTTAGCAGAAATTCTCTCTCTATAACGAACACTGTTTCATTGATAAATTTCGTGTGTTCTTGTTTAAATTTGTTAATTCGTGAGCTCATTCCGCTGCAAATCCAATCTAATTGATCAAACTAGATGCTGAGATCCTAAAAAAACCAACACAAGGTCAAGGCTAGGCTATGCACCAATATGAAACAACATATACAACCTTCAAGAACCAAAATAAATCCCCATTTGACCCTAAATTTTCAGCCAACATAAACCAAGAATTTTGGGATTTTGTCCAAACAAAATACAATTAACCATTTGATATCTTTCTTTCAAGGTTTAATCAAAAGCATGTAAGATATAACCTTGAAAGATTTGGGATTCAACATAACATCACAAAACAACCCCTTTAAGGTTGTTAAAGTCCTATAAAACCAACTATACAAGGACAAAAGAAGCTAGTCATCCACATGTCCGGCTCTAGATGCCAATGTTGGCCATTAACATAGTTGTTTAACCATTTAAACAAGAAAACACAATGGAAACAAACCTCAATATTATGTTTTGTAAACTGAAAATTAATGAACATAACTTAACATCAACAAACCCAAGAACATAGGATCATATATATGTGTATGAACTAGTTATCAAGAAGAAATAACAACCAAAAGCAACTATCTTTGTAGAGCTGCTGAAAAACGTGATTTTGACAAGAGAATGAGGTCTTGAATGACCAAAACACCAAGGAGAGGTGTCCTCAAGCTTCCATACCTACAAGCATCAAGCAAACACCTTGTTGCTAGGATTTGTACACCAAGAATCAACCAAAACCTTGCTGAAAAGCCTCTTTTCAGCCGTGATTTTTCTTCAACTTTTGAGAGAATTTAGTTCTTGTGTTTCTTGCATGTAAGAGAGAGTGAGAGGTTGAGTACGGGACTAATGAAGAGTGTCTTGTTCCAAGACACAAAAGGAACCCAAACCCCATAAAGAGGGCGGCTGAAATGGCCCTTTAAAATACGGCTTCCCCCCAAAACTTTTATAAAACAAAAGGGTTTACTAGTTATTTTATGACTTATGTAATTAACCTATTAATTATATAACTCTTACACTCTCTTATTATTTGATGTTATTTGACCAAATCAAATAACATTACAATAATACTCATAAAAAAAATATCCTTATAAGTTATTCCATCCAATATGCAATTTATTTAGAAAACCCATTTTCTAAATTGGTGTAATTTTTTAATTGAATGATCATATCATCAATTAAATATTTATATTGGTGTTTGTTAAGCTTGTCATTTGGTATACCCGACTTGGATCATAATGTAGTAAGCACATCTACGTTCTATGTTTCTTGGGCATAAAGAATCCAACAACAACTTCAGAGGCTAAGTGCACCCTCTACCACTGTGGAAGAAGTTAGTCATCCTAAGGTCCACATGGAACCTGAGATTCAATTTGAAGGGGAAACGGGGACGATGGCCCAGCAATTGAAATAGTTGGGACAAAATTTGCATCCCCTCAAGCTTCCGAAGCTGAATTTAAAGCCTCGGAAGAACAACCCAAATCTTTCGAAGCTGAAATAGAAGTTGCGGAAGGATTGTTCAACCTCTTATTTAGACACCCTCTCTACCTCTCTCACAATCAGAATCCACTCTCCAAGAACGACCAAAGTCAAGCTATTCAAAAGATAACAAAGGAAAACAGAAGATGACTGCGGAAGAGCTTCAGGAAGAGGAGAAGATTGAAAAGCTGAAAAGAAAAGGAAGACTTCCAACTGGGAAGCTGTTAGCTGCTAGTACAAAAGTAGCTGCAGCCAACTAGGAGGCAGTCAAGAACAAAAGTAGAGAGGAGATCATTGGTGAGTTCATTAAGCTTGGAGCTTCCAATTAAGAAACACTCCTGCTACCATTGGCGGAGTTGGTGGAACTAGAAAAAGCAACCAGGCTGCAGCAGGAAGCAGCACGGAATGCCATAGAGGAAGAGAAAGAAAAGGAACAGAGGGAAGTTGACATGCAACTCAAGAGGGAAAGGATTGTCTTCCTAACCTCCAAAGGGTTCTCTCTACAAGAACTGTCTGCACACAATGATGAAACGATCCTATGGCTCTTTAAAAAAGAGCAGGATCAATTGGAGAAAGAGAAAAAAAGGGTTGCAAGAGATAAGTTGAAGGAGAAGAAGAAAAGGGAAGATGAAGCTAGGGCCTCTGCAACCAAAAAGATAGGTGACAAAGCCAGGATGAAAGACTATAATGAAGAAAAGGGAAGATGAAGCTAGGGCCTCTGCAACCAAAAAGATAGGTGACAAAGCCGGGATGAAAGACTATCGCTGGCCTAATGGCTTCTCTGGAAGGAAGGTGGGTCCTATGTCTGAGAGGACACTCCAACGAATAGTCAGTGAAATGAAGGCTGATATTCATTAGGGGAAAAGGAGAGAGATGTACAGAAGGGTACAGTGGATAATCTTCACACCAACCACTCAACCCCAACCTGAACCAATTCCCTCTCCATTCACTATCAAAACTAAGCCTTACACTGCTGAAGCCACACCTTTGCCCTCATCCACATCCTCACCACAACCATCCCCTCAGCCTTCCGAACATCTCTCTCTAGAAGACTTTAAGACGATCAAGACCAAGCTCACCAAGTGCACAACTCTGAGCAACATCTCCTATGAGGAAGACTTCATCAAACTAACCTATGTTAATGGATCCTCACCTTCCCTCACAAGAGATCAATTTCTTGATCTCCCCAGAGGAACACTGGACCATTCTTCAAACCTTCTAGGCCTCAATTCAGACTCATTAAATGATGAATAGAAGAGTCTAAGAAGGAAGCTGGTGACTTTGCAACATACATAGAAAGAGGACAAGATCCCTAGTCAGCCTCTTGTGCCTAGAAAGAAAATAATCCAGTGGAAGTTCGATGAAGCTACTCACAACTTTGTTATGGAAAGGGAGAATGGTGAAGTCAAAAGGCTGAATGCCACCTCTGTGCTACACTCTAGCAGGTTTGATATTACTGAGTTAGTAGAGACACCATTCTCTAACCCCTCCAACTCTGAAACTGCTGCTCACATCCGAAATCATCTCAGTATTCTTTATCTGGCTGAGTTAACTTCAAAAGCCAAGATTGAAGAAGAGTTGAAGTTTAGAAGAAGGGAAGACAAGGATAGACCTCCCACCAAAGGCATAGCCTTTCTACAGATGGTGGAGGGTCCTGAATTGGACCTGTAGTTTCTTGGGAATATGATTACAATTCCCATCAACTAACTCTTTTTAGAGGGCCATAACAAAGGGTACACATCATTCAAGGTGACACACTGGAGATCCTGTCTACCAAAGATCTTTACAAACTTCTCAGCACCACATCAGGGAAGAACAAGGAAACTGATAAGTATTTACTCTCCTTGGTGCTAAAAGTTTTGAGGAGCAGAAACAAGTGAGGTTTTGGTAGCATCAGCCTAGGGGGAGTTTGTTGGATCAAGAAGAAGGCTGATGCAACCAAAACCAAATCATTTAGACATATTTTGGTGCTACTTACAAAGGCTTCCGAAGCCAAGTGTGGAACTTCCGAAGGAAGAGGAGTTCTTCCGAAGACAGAATGAAAGTTTTGCTTCTAGAGGCAAAACACTACTCCAAAGACAAAGTGTTCACTTGCGAAGATCAAGTCTCAAAAGAAGAAATCAGAAGACTACTTACAAAGTATGAAGAAAGAAGAAGTCCTCAAGCTTCGGAAGAAGTAGCTTTTTCTGATGTATATGTGGCTTCGGAAGTACTTGTTCTTCCGAAGCCATTTAATCTTCGGAAGACACTGCTATGTACTAGTGGACATAAGTATGGTCTCTGACACTCTGCTGCAGACCTCTGATACCGCATGGGTTTTTCTCAAATTGCTATGTAGTTGACCATACTTTATTCCAATATTCACCTTTTTATGTTGGTGCAAGTTACCGACTTTAGTTGGTGACAAAAGGTAAGTCAGGGACATGTCCTGACTGCCATATCTCGGATAAAGTCTTATGTGAGATACCTTAAACTATAGCTTTGTAGTATTTGCTTTAGTTAGAGGATTCAAGGTAGTATCAAGGTATATCCGGCTATAGGTAGTATTATATATAGTTTCTCATTGTAACATATAAACATATGCTTGTAAGAGTCTTGTAATATTGGAGTTGAGAAGCAATATATGCAAGTACCTTGAAAATTACATCTTGTGTTTGAGTATTACCTATTATATTGTTATGTACTCTTAGAGACTTTGCTTTCATCTAAGTGTTTTTTAAGTGAGTTTGAGAGAAAAACCAAGTGTTTAGTGAGATAAACCGATCCTGCACGGGTCCTAATAATGAGTGTGTTTTCACCCAATTCCGCAACCAGACCTCTCATCTTTCGGTGTTAAGATGATCTTCTTTCTATGCCTCATCTTGAAACTCCTTGACCTGCTTCATGACATCAGATGTCATAACCAACTAATATGCCTTCACCCGAATCAGCTCGGGTCTTTCCTTTCGGCTAAGGGCATCCGCCACCACGTTAGCTTTGCCCCAATGGAAATGGATCTCGCAATCATAGTCTTTTATGAGCTCCAACCATCTCCTTTGCCTCATGTTCAAATTTTTCTGCTCGAAGAAATACTTCAAGCTCTTGTGGTCAGTGAATATGGTGCACTTCATCCTATACAGGTAGTGTCTCAATATCTTTAACACAAAGACCATGGCTGCTAGCTCCAAATCATGAGTAGGTTACATAACCTCATGAACTTTCAACACTCAAGATACATAGGCTATAACCTTTCCTCTCTGCTTCAACACACATCCCAACCCCGAGTAGGAAGCATCTGAATAAACCACCAAATCTTCGCTTCCATCGGGTAACGAAAAGACAGGAGCTTGAGTCAACCTCTTCTTTAACTCCACAAATTCCTTTTCTTAAGCTTAACCCCATACAAACTTTACATCCTTCTGAGTCAACTTGGTTAGTGGGGAAGCGATCTTAGAGAAGTCTTGAATTAATCTTTTGTAAAAGCCCGCCAAACCCAAGAAACTATGAATCTTGGATGGCGTCTTTGGAGACTTCCATTGCATCACTACCTCCACCTTTGCGGGTCTACCATAATCCCCTCAGGATTTACCACGTGACCCATGAATTGGACTTTGCGCAACCAGAACGCACACTTGTAGAACTTGGCATACAACTTCTCCCCTCTTAACGTCTCCAACACCTCTTGAATGTGACGGCATGCTCATTCTCGCTCTTTGAATAAATCAGGATATCATTAATAAAAAATCACTGATTTATCCAACATCGGCCAACACACTCGATTTATCAAGTCCATAAAAGTAGTTGGCGTGTTGGATAAACCAAAAGACATAACGAGAAACTCGTAGTGTCCATAACGCGTGCCAAAACTATTTTAGGAATATCGTGCTCCTTCACTTTCAACTGATGGTAACCAGATCAAAGGTCTATTCTTGAGAACCAACTGGCACTCTTGAGCTGATCAAAGAGATCATCAATTCTCAGCAATGGTGTCAGGATCAGTGATCACAAGTTTGATGTAATGGAGCGTAGCATAGCGGAATAAGAACAAGAATTAGACAAATTGTAGCAAGAGTTTGATACTTGTATGCATTAAAAACAAATACGGTTATAACGAGAGAATATATTTCTGTGACTAGGAATGTTTCAATAATATCGAATATTTCTGATTAGATCATTCATTTATTACATTAGGTTGACACTCCTTATATAGAGTGCAATCGCTGCTGTTATCACGGGTAAGTGACAACTGGCAGATCTATTACAAAAATAACTAACTCTTAACAAACTACTGAAATGTTCACAACTACTGAGAACATATCAGAGTGTTAAGTAAAAAATAAGAAACTACTGATAAGAAACTACTGAAACTACAACGACTGAAGAACAAGCTCTTCAGTCGTTTTACAAAACTACTGATAAATATAAAACTACTGATGAGCACAACAACTGAAGAAGTATTCTTCAGCTGTTGTGTCAAACTACTGAAAAGATAAAACATAAAACTACTGAAAGGTAAACCGTCACAACTACTGAAGAAGACCTCTTCAGCTGTTGTGACAACGTCTGATACTTTGGTCTTCAGCACTTGTGTCTTCAGACTTTGTCTTCAGCACTTGTGTCTTTAGACTTTGTCTTCAGCACTTGTGTCTTCAGACTTTGTCTTCAGCACTTGTGTCTTCGGACTTTGTCTTCAGCACTTGCCTTCAGACTTTGTCTTCAGCACTTGTGTTCATACTATGTAATAAGATGTTGTCTTCAGCTGTTGTGGTCTTCAGTAGTTGTTGTGACGTCTGTGGGACTTAATGGTTTTTCTGATCCGGCTCATTGGTTCTTTTGGTCCAACAAACTCCCCTTGAACCAATGCAGCCAAAACCTTTAACTTTATTGAGGTCCCACTTATTGTTGGCAGAATGGTTGGTCTTTTTCCTTCTTGATCAGTTGAGAAGATGACCCATATAAGCACTGGCCTGGAAATGAGTCTCTGATGATTCTGTTGGCAATGTATGGATGGGAGCTCTGTATTAGGGAATTGGACACTGAGTTGTTCCCCCATCCATGAGACTCACTTCCCATGTATAAGCCTGTAGGATTCTCTGGTGTATGCTCTGAGAAACATAATTTGTTCTTCCATGGTCAGGTTCTCGGCTTCACCATCAAACAATCCTTCACGCCCATACAGCTCTGAGATGTACATGGCCTGTTTACCATTTTTGAGCTCAACTGTTGTAATCTGTCTGTATGCAAACTCATCAGGATGAGTCCCTTCAAGTAACAGACTGAGCTCATTTTGTTTGAAGTTCTCAAGCCTCTTGTAGACTAACCCCTTTTTAATAATTATGTTCTCTAACATCTTTTGGGGTGGTTGTTTAGTCTCATAGGCCTTCTTAAAATCTTCTACAATCTCCCAGGGTGATAGTACAAGGACCACTATGATCTCTTCATCTACGATCCCTTTGACTTGGCCCTTGTATCTCGAAGGAATGTCTTTCTTTACAATCCTGTGAGCCACCCTAGGATCAGGCCATACTCTCACCTTTTCCTTCTGATATTGAAATGTGTTGGCAAGGGTGTACAACCTCTGAGCTTCTTTCTTCATACTTATTATTGATGACGAAGCAGCATAAGTTTTGTCGATGCTTTTCAGCATTTCATCATCATGAAGCTTTTGCTGTTGTTCTTCTACAATCTTTACTCTCACAGCTTCCATCTGTGAGGTGGGAGTGATGGGCATGGGTTTGGCTTTAGCTAATGTAGGACTGCAGACAGAGGCAGCCTATCTTCTTCCATATCATCATCTTCTTCTTCTTCTTCTAGCCTCAACACCCTTCTCTTCTTCTTCTTAGGTGCATCATCGGCTGTTGGTTTAGATGGTAAGGGAGTTGGTTTTGTGGGTTGTGGTTGTGGTTGTTTTGGAGAGGGAATGTTGACAGGCTGAGTTAGCATTTTGGAGGTGAGTGTTGCTTTTGAGTATTTGGCTAGCTCAGTCCTGCTCCCTGCTCCTGCTTCATTCAAAGCTTCGACTACTAACCCCTTAGTGTATGCCTCAGACGAACAGATCTTGGAGGTTATGGCCAAGATGTTGTCCCTGGTCCATGATTTTACTTTGATCAATGATCTCCCAAGGTATTTGCTGATGAATCTGATCATGATCTCAAGTCTTTCTCTATCCATAGTGCTGTAGCTGGCCCATCTTTGTTGGATCTCTTCGATCTCTAATCTTCTTATTTCAGAATCCAGCTTTTCAGTGTCGAAACCTTGCCTAAACAGCTGATCAATGATATTGTCCATTGATCTGCTGTGTTAAGCATCGGCCTCTTTAACCATTTCATTCAAGTTCTTCTCTTTCTCAGCATTCTTCTTTTTCTTGTATGTGATGTGAAAATCTTTTTGACTTTCATGTACTTTTTCATTTTCAGCTCCCTTCACAATCACATTCTCCTTCTCTTTTTCGGCCTCATACACACAATCCTTCTCTTTTTCCACCTCTTTATCTTTCTCTTTCTCTCTCTCCTTCTCCATCCTCTTTCTTTTAGCTTTCACTGCTGAACTCTCCCCCTTTTTGGATGCATTGGTTGCACGGGATTGAGTAGCAGAAAGTTGTTGGCGCAGTACATCCTCCACCAGAGGTTGTAAGACAGTAGAAAGTCTCTCATCAATAGTTTTAATAACAAATTCGGTTAGCTGTGGTGTGATGAGAGATAGGGGATTTTGAGGGATAGCATCCATTTGCTCAGGAGGGTTTTGGTCCTGAGAAATGGTGCCAAAAACAGAGGCAGGTGGCTGGGAATTTAGTAGTGGCTATGTGTTTAAGGGACCTTCAGAGGAAGGTGCCATCTATTGGGTTAATGTGGTGGCAGATGGTCTTTCTCCTTGAGAGAGTTGGTCAAGTAGTTTTTGCAGCCTACTGACTTCCTCCTCTAGGATTGTGTTCTGGGAAAGAACGTCATAAAAGAAGCCCAGGTCATCATCAGCAGATGCTGAATCACCTGACCTCCTGCTTGTAGCAGGATGTACATACACTGGTGTAGACCAGTTGTAGCATGTGCCCCTTTGTCTTAGAACTGGGGACTTCCAGCCTCAGGACTTTGTCCTTCATCAGCTGTTGCCTCTGGTGAGGTCTTAGGAATGTTACCAGCCTCAGTCTGATCATATGCTGATTCAGAAGAGGTGGCAGCCTCACCAGATGTTCTGGTCTCCATATCCACACCAGGAGATAGAACATTTAAACCCCGGTGATGTGGGTTGTCAGAAGCATGGTGATCCTCGTCCTTAATAGCTATGGTTCTCTCCTTTGTTGGTGGTTGTTGGGGAGGAGGAGAGGCATGCAGCTGAGTCAGCATGTTTGCAATGATAAGGGTGGGACTTTGGGGGGCGGTTGCATGCGGAGATGGGGTAAAAGCAGTGTGCACCTGGGGAGAATGGTGCTCTTAAATGGCAATCTCCTCAAATGAGGAAGATCGCAGATTTGTGGGTACCCCTTCTGTGGTTGCTGCAGGCTCCTTTTGAGAGGAATCCTGAGCGGCTGTGACTGGGAGAGTCCTTATATCCACTAGGGGGTTATAACCAGTGGATATAGCCTGCGTTTGTGTTGCAGGGGCATCCTCAGGGGACTCATTTCCCTGAGTAGCCTTTTTGGTTTTCTTTTTAGTGGGTTTGGTGGGGACTTTTGATTTGGAGGTGGTGGCTGTGGGTTCCAGCTGCATGGGTTTGCGTAGCTTGGCAGCCATTTTGAGTGATTGGTCAGAGTTGTGCTGGGAGTATACTTGAGGCAATACAGCCATAGCAGGGACTCCCAGGCCAACAAGTCCCTGCTTGAAGCTGGTTTTCAATTATGGCCATTATGAACCGAGGATATAATATCCAACGGTTAGCAGTTTGTTTTTCAGCCATATCCCTGAGCTCTAAAAATAGTATTTCCGAAAAATTTAAAGGTTGTTGCTCAAGGATGGAGTACATTACCTGTTGCCACCTTGTGGACATTTGATCCCATGATGAGGTCTTGGAGGCAAGGCATACATTTACCATATGAAATATGAGACGTTCGGCATCTGGGAAATGTTTCTTCAGTAAGGTAGATGCACTCAAGTCACTCTGGTATCCATGGTGGGCGAATGATTGATCTGTTGTGCCCTTTGGATAACCAGTTGGGAAAGTGGAATCATCCAGATTAAGGGTTTGACGAAGAGTGTCTGGAGTGATGACAACTTTTTGGCCATGGACAAACGATTGAAGAGACTCTGTGTCATTCTCCTCAGAGACCAAAGTGACGTTTGTCCAGAAGTGGTTAAGGGATGCGGCATATATGGTGGGATTTACCAGAAACGCCGTTTTGTAGGGTGATTGAACCATTAAATCAATGGCGTTGTGAAACTTGGTCCAGTATGGCGATTTGGTGAGATGTGCGACACAGTTGTGTCGTGGTTTTAGTTGCATGGTCGCCATTGATGAAAAGAGGGTAGAGAGTTTTTGAACGTTAGGTTTGAGAAGAGAAGATAAAAACTCTGAAGGTGGGATAAGGTATTTAAAGGGTCGGGATAGAAAACGACTAAAGGTTTTTGGTGTGAGTCATCAGTTGTTGAAACTACTAATGACGTGGTATTACCCGTCAGACGTTGAAACAGCTGAGGTCTCGGATTTAGTCATAGTAGTTATAAAAACTACTGAAGACAGTTTTGACTTCAGGTGATAAAACAACCGAAGACGTTGGTATCAGTCATCAGTAGTTGTGAAACTACTGAAGACAGTGGTTTTGTCAGCAGTTGTAAACAGCTGAAGACTTGGTGTTAGTCTTCAGTAGTTGTAAACTACTGAGGACATGGTTTTGCCTTCAGTTTTTTTGAAATAGCAGTTGTAGAAACAACTGAAGAGAAATTACTCATCAGCTATTTTCGTCAATTCTTAGCTTTTCATCTATTTCATACTGTCCTCAACACTTACTCATCAGACTTTGCATCTGCTTTTCAGGTGTTTCATAGGACGTCAGTACTTATCTGTTTGTACTGATTTCAGTAGTTGTAACTACATCAGTAGTTGTAACTACATCAGTAGTTTAGAACAGATAAAGTACTTCAGTACTTGTGAGGCATTTAGCCTTCGGTAGTTATAAAAACTACTGAGGGTGAAAGAACTCATCAGTACTTATATGTGACATGGTTACCAATGATCACCAGTACTTATTACTGAGATCATCAGTAGTTGTCACTTACTCTAGCTGCAGCATACAAAGCCTTAACACCAGGTTGTGGAAAGTTGAACTATCCAAAGGCTTAGTAAAAATGTCTGCAAGCTCATCACTACTAGGCACAAACATGGGATTAATTAGACCCTTTTCAAAACAATCTCTTATAAAATGATGTCTAATTTCTATATGTTTGGTCCTAGAGTGCTGGACTGGATTTTTGACAATGCAAAGAGCTAAGCACTATCCATTAATAACGGAGTCTAGTCTCTGTAATGCCATAGTCCAAAAGTTGATTCTGAAGCCAGAGTACTTGGGATGTTCAACTTGCAGCAGTAATGTACTCGGCTTCAGCAGTGGATGTAGCAACAGATGTTGGTTTCTTACTCTGCCAATAAATCAAACAGTTGCCTAGGAATGACATCCACCAGAAGTTGATTTCCTGGTCAACTTACACCCTGCATAGTCACTATCAGAGAAAGCAACTAATTTACAAGAGTGCCCAGTGGAATACCATAAACTTAGAGATTGTGTACCTTGCAAGTATCTAAAGATCCTGTTGACTGCAATCAGATGAGACTATTAGGTGCAACCTAAAATCTAGCACAAACACATGTAGAAAACATAATATCTGGTCTAGAAGCTGTTAAATACATCAAGGACCCAATCATACATCTGTAAAGTGTTTCATCAACCACTTTACCTTTCTGATCTATATCCAGCTGTGTGGTGCTACACATGGGGGTAGAACAGGGCTTAAAGTTTTGTAAATCAAACTTTTCCAAAAGATCTTTTGTGTATTTGGACTGATGAATGAAAATTCCATCAGCCTTTTGTTTGATTTGCAAAACCAGAAAGAACTGTAATTCTCCCATGGCACTCATTTCAAACTTATGTTGCATCAACTTTGTAAAGGCATCACACAACTGAGGATCAGAGGATGCAAAAATAATATCATCAACATAAATTTGAACAAGTAGATTATGCTGCCCAGCTTTCTTAATGAATAAAGTCTTATCAATGGAGCCTCTAGTGAAATCATTTTCCAGAAGAAAGTTTGATAATGTGTCATACCAGGCTCTAGGAGCTTGTTTCAACCCATAAAGAGCCTTATCAAGCTTATACACCCAATTAGGATGTTTATTGTCCTCAAAGCCTGGTGGTTGACATACATAAACCTCTTTTTTAATTTTCCCATACAAAAATGCACTTTTGACATCCATTTGAAAAACTTTAAGTTTTTGATAAGCAGCATAAGCTAAAAACAATCGAATTGCTTCCAGTCTGGCTACAGGGGCAAAGGTTTCATCATAATCAATGCCTTCTTCTTGTGCAAACCCCTGAACAACCAGTCTGGCCTTGTTCTTAACAATAAGCCCATTTTCATCAGTTTTGTTCCTAAACACCCATTTAGTGCCTATTGCACACTTACCTGGAGGTAGAGGAACCAGTTCCCACACTTGTTGTTTCTTGAACTGAAGAAGCTCAAGCTGCATGGCATCAACCCATCCATTGTCCTTTAAAGCAATGTGATAATTCTTTGGCTCTTGCTGACTGATGAAGAGAGCATAGAAGCAGAAATTTGACAATTGACTTCTTGTTGATACGCCAGCAGTGATATCACCAATGATTTGAGACATAGGGTGATTCTTCAGATCTTGATACACAATGAGATCTGTGCAAGTGTTTGCAGCAGGTTCAGCAGCAACAGATGGTGATGGTGAATCATTTCCTTGGTAATTCAAAGGAGGTTGAATTTGAAGAAATCTCATCAGCATTTGTTGTGGATGGTGCTACTGGAGCAACATGAACATCAGGT
Organism: Flaveria trinervia; assembly: GCA_025506515.1. NCBI lineage: Eukaryota > Viridiplantae > Streptophyta > Magnoliopsida > Asterales > Asteraceae > Flaveria > Flaveria trinervia. Next base: position 16,586,525 of record CM046449.1, on the reverse strand, counting down.
CTAGCTGAATCAGGCAGTTGATCACTAAACCTGAAGAGGTGAGTACTGCTATCATCATCATCATCAGCACCAGCAGTACCACCAGGTGGTGAACTGTTGACAGGAGCAACAGCAGGAGTTTGATAAGGAAATATTGCAGTATGTCCAAATCAAATAGCTCCACAGGGCTTTGTGGAATCTTGTCCTTAGGAGATTCATTAAACTTAACATGTAGAGTCTCTTCAACCATCTTTGTTCTGCAGTTGAAGACTCTGTATGCTTTGCAAGTTGATGAATAACCAACAAAGTACCCTGCATCCACCTTAGGATCAAATTTTTGGAGTTGATCCCGTGTGTTGAGAATGAAACAAGGACACCCAAATGCTCTGAAGAATGAAATTAGAGGAGCCAATGACGAAGAACTTCATATGGAGTCTTCATCAACCTCTGATTTACTAGAACTCTATTCTGTACATAGCAAGCTGTATTGACAGCTTCAGCCCAAAAAGTCATTGCCAGTCCAGAATCAACCAACTTGGACCTTGCAGCTTTAATAAGGGACCTGTTCTTTCTCTCCACTACTCCATTTTGCTCAGGAGTTCTTGGGATGCTATACTGCCTCTTGATTCCCTTTGACAAGTAAAACTCATCAAGTGTGTGGTTTCTAAATTCAGTACCATTATCACTCCTCACACACTTAATTGGTAGGGAATATTGCTACTCAACGTGTAACACAAAGTTCATAATGGACTGTGCAGCCTCATCCTTTGAATGCAAGAAGAAAGTCCATACAAATCTGGAGTAATCATCCACAATTACCAGACAGTATTTCTTCTTAGCCATACTCATCACTTTCACAGGACCAAAGACATCCATGTGAAGAAGCTGTAAGCAGGCAGTGGACTTAGGTTCTTCTATGGAGGGAAATGAAGCTTTGTGCTGTTTTCCTTTTAAACAGGCAGTGCAGTTATCTTCACACTTGAACTCCTTCATTGGCAGTCCCCTTACTAAACCATGGTTTATCAGCTGATTCATGTTTTTGAGATTACATGACCCAGCCTTCTATTCCATAGAATAGATTCTTGGGGGGAAGCCTTGGAAAATAGGCAATGATGGCCTTTGAGATCTATTTTCTTGGAAAGATCTAAGGCATACACTCTTCCTGTCCTGTTGGCCTTTAGGAGAGTGTGTTTATCCACACCTTATCAATCAAATTTAGAACTTTGGATGACAGAATCTGACAGTTCTGACTGGTGAAAAGAGCAACATGGCCTTTGTCACACATTTGACTGACACTCAAGAGGTTGTACTTGAGATTTTCCACATGGTTAACATCATCAAACTTTATTTCCCCATTGGAAACAAAGCCTTTGCCAATGATCTAACCTTTTGCATCATTGCCAAATGACACAAACCCCTTCCTTCCTTGAGAGTAGTCATTAAGAAGTGATATGTTTCCTGTCATATGCATGGATCCTCCACTGTCTACATACCAGATGCCTCTGAGGTATGTTGAAGAACCCTGCAAGATACAACAAATTAGTTAGATTTTGAGACCAAACCTTTTTGGTCTTGGGCCTGTTCTCATCAACAGATGGTAAACTAACATGTTTGTTGGAAACAACAGCCTGAGAGGAAGAAGCTGGTGAAGAAAAGGAATCCTTAGGCTTGGACCTCCTTTTCTGTGGTTTCAACATAGGAACATCTAATTGGTTAACTCTTCCCAATAGATGTTGAACCATCATAACCAGCTGTGTCTGATTTTGGGATAAGGCTTTCAGCTCTTCAGACACATTGGCATTGGAGTTTGATAAGTTCCTATGTTGCACCTTCTTCTTTTGAGCAATCTCAGCTGTTACCTGTTTAACTGCTTCCTTTTGGATTTATGTTTGGACTTGAGGGTTACAGGATTTGATGTTGCTCGTACAAATGTGGCTCCAAACTCAGTTTTCATTTTAGCCATTTTCTCTTGAATTTCTTCTTTATGTTTGAGTTTGGATCCCCTTTTGTACCAACAATCATCTGTAAGATGATTGAACAAACCACATACTTCACATAGTTTCTTCTTCATCTTATGATGATCATCAACTAAAGAGGATGAAACTACTGAAGATTTGCTCTTCAGTACTTTAGAAGCATTATTTGCTTTCTTGACATCCTCTTTAGTAGTCTTCAAACTCTTTCTACTGACAGTTTCTTCTCTTTAGTGTTGTCATGAGTTGGAGTTTGAACTTCAGGTGTTAAATCTTGCTCTCCAGTCCTTTCAGGACTTTCAGAAATAACTCCTGAGTTGATCATCTCTTTTATCATGTGAGTGTGAGCAGGAGAACCATCAATATCAGCTGATGGGTTCTGAGAGGGCTTAGTGCTGACTTCAACTTTTGATGATGCTCTATCAAAAGGTGAATCACATGATGAGGTGGATTGGTTATTGCTTTCTCCATCAGATTTCATTAGGCAGTGCCATGGCCAGAATTCCATGGGCTTTTGCATCAATCTCAAACAACTTCTTATCCTCATCTGAGAATTGCTCCCTCCTCTTTGGAACCATTTGATTGGTTTCCGGGTTATTCACCATAGGCTTGTGTGGACCATGTACCACTGATGTCCAACAACCTGCGCTGTTAACAGACAGGTGATGGAGCATTCGTCGTTGCCATATGTTATACTCGTTCGTAACCAGCGTTGGAGGCTTGGTTGAGGAACCAGTATTGTGAGGATGATTGGAAGGAGTAGTCATTTTGAGTCCAAATACAATTTAATTCAAGCTTTTAAACGTTTTTATAAAGACCACAACAGACTCAATGAAAACCAAGAGAAAATCTCAGGATGAATGAACAGAAAACACAGAAAATTCAATCTCTATAACCGTTTCTTGCAAAACACAAAAATGCTAATTCAGTCAAACTTGGATCTTGAATAGCAGTTTCAATGATCAATTATTAGATTGATCAATGATTAACATGGCTCTGATACCATTTGTCAGGATCAGTGATCACAAGTTTGATGTAATGGAGCGTAGCACAGCGGAATAAGAACAAGAATTAGACAAATTGTAGCAAGAGTTTGATACTTGTATGCATTAAGAACAAATACGGTTATAACGAGAGAATATATTTCTCTGACTAGGAATGTTTCAATAATATCGAATATTTCTGATCAGATCATTCATTTATTACATTAGGTTGACACTCCTTATATAGAGTGCAATCGCTGCTGTTATCACGGGTAAGTGACAACTGGCAGATCTATTACAAAAATAACTAACTCTTAACAAACTACTGAAATGTTCACAACTACTGAGAACATATCAGAGTGTTAAGTACAAAATAAGAAACTACTGATAAGAAACTACTGAAACTTCAACGACTGAAGAACAAGCTCTTTAGTCGTTTTACAAAACTACTGATAAATATAAAAATACTGATGAGCACAACAACTGAAGAAGTATTCTTCAGCTGTTGTGTCAAACTACTGAAAAGATAAAACATAAAACTACTAAAAGGTAAACTGTCACAACTACTGAGGAAGACCTCTTCAGCTGTTGTGACAGCGTCTGATACTTTGGTCTTCAGCACTTGTGTCTTCAGACTTTGTCTTCAGCACTTGTGTCTTCAGACTTTGTCTTCAGCACTTGTGTCTTCAGACTTTGTTTTCAGCACTTGTGTCTTCAGACTTTGTCTTCAGCACTTTGTCTTCAGACTTTGTCTTCAGCACTTGGCTTCAGACTTTGTCTTCAGCATTGTGTTCATACTTTGTAATCAGCTGTTGTCTTCAGCTGTTGTGGTCTTCAGTAGTTGTTGTGACGTCTGTGGGACTTAAAGGTTTTTCTGATCCGGCTCATTGGTTCTTTTGGTCCAACAAATGGATACCGATTCTTCACCGTTAACTTGTTCAACTCACGGTAGTCAATACACATCCTCATACTACCGTCCCTCTTTTTCATGACAAAGACCGGAGCACCCCAAAGAGAGATACTCGGTCTAATAAACCCCTTATCAAGCAGCTCTTGCAATGGCTCCATCAACTCTCTCATCTCCGTTGGAGCCAACCGATACGGTGAGTGAGCTATAGGTTGGGCACCCGGTATCAAGTCAATCAGGAACAGACCTCTTGGTCTGGTGGCACTCCTGGTAAGTCTTCGGGAAACACATCTGGAAAGTCACACACCACCAGTACGTCAGACAGTTGTGGTGTTGGCGTATCCATATCCTTCACGTAGGCCAAGTAGGCACTACATCAACATCTCATGCACTTTCCCGCCACCGCCATCGAAATCACTTCGGGATAGTCGTGACTCTCCACCATGTCCAAATCTCTTCCCGTTCCAATTCCGGTCACCACCACTCTTCTGACAGGCTTCAACCACCACCACATTCCTTTCATCATACAACCTCCTGGCCAAATCAACTGTCGATGTAAACATGCTCGGTCGGGAAGCGATCATGTGCCTATGGATATCCGCTGGCAAACCCGAAATATACCTCTTGATCTTTTGTGACACATGCTCGGTCGGGATCGGGCAGCAGTCATGCCATTTCATTGAATTTAGTGGTGTATTGTTGATGTGTAATGGTTCCCGCCTCCAACTGCAGGAACTCCCTTTCCACCTTATCTATTTCCCTATGAGGACAAAACTCCTTGATCACCTACTTCTTCAGCACCGCCCACTTCATCCTTCCAATTGCCCGACTACCCTCGGCTTGGACAATATTGTCCCACCATCACAAAGCCAAGTCCACAAATGAGTGGGTAGCAAACTTCATTTTCTAGTCTTCCCAGCACTCATTAATGTCGAGTACCGCCGCCGCCTCTTTCACCCATCGGTGAGCAGCAGCAACAGTACCATTACCATCGATGGTCGGGGGCTTGCATCTTTGATATGCCCCATAGTTGCAATCTTGTGCCGCCTCCAACGCAGGCTCTTCTTCCTCTTCTTCATCTTCGAAGAAAACTGTCTTAATCTCTGGTCGTTCCCGTCCTCCCGAGGACCTATTCCTCTCCCCCCTTTCACCTTCTCTTACAACATTAATCACATCATGACTTGATGCACTTCCTAAGGTTCCTTCACTAAGGCTCTCATGTTAGGACTCTCATCTCCTCCCTCTGGATGAGGAGTCTTGGTTCTTCGTGAACCACCTTTTCGGCCCTAGGCCTTGCTCTTGTGGCACGTGCATCAGTACCACGTCCACCACGACCTCCACCACGTGAAGCCTTCGATAATCTACCACCAGCCATCCTCTAACACACTATAAGATTCAAACGCACTATAGTAAGTCCCTAATTACAATGGCCAGTTGTGATTAGCTACTTACTACACTCTTTATAACCCAAGCATTTCCTATCCTGACTATATTAGTATCTAAATCTACTAAAGGCACACAGAACAACTCACATAACATGCGCACATAATGTTGGTTAACATTAAGAAAATACCTAATGGCACGCAGCTACTCGGACCGGCATCCCTTCCCTTTCTATCCCATTTTCTGTTTAAGTTTAGGTTTCTTTTGAAAATTTACACATTTAACCTTAACTTTGGCTCTAATACCAACTTGTAAGGCCCCGTTCCCAGGACGCTCACAACTAGTCATTCATCGCACATAAAACATATATTTCCATTAACTTAAAGAAAACATTGTAGTGGAATCATTAAAACATACATTTTATTTCAGTATAAACGCTTTTGCAAAATAATAAATTGTTATCACATTACAAAATATTTGTTGCATCACATCACAAAAGCATTATAAAAATGGATGCCATCCAAAAAGAGCCGAGTAGCCGCCCCGTGCCATCCTTAGCAAGCTTCACCTGCCAACTGGAAACACATAAAAGTCAGCGTTACTGAGTTAGTTGTAGTTTTAAAATAAAAAACACTTTACATTCATTTAAAACCATTCTTTACTTTCTTTCAAATCATACTATACGTTCGTACATGATCACAAATCGTACATACACATAGATAATAACATTAGTATCTTCTTAACTGTTCACCACATTCTTTCTTTATCTCTTCCCGGATTAGTGTCTTAAGCTATACCCCAAACGTATGCACAAAGCGGGTACTGGGCCGAAGATCATAAATGGCTTCCATAACACACATAGCCTGGCACCAGCACCGAGGCAAGCGACAAAGATCCCAATTGTATACTACACCCCAAATGTATGCACAAAGCGAGTACTGGGTCGAGATCATAAATGACTTCCATAACACACGTAGCTTAGCACCAACACCGGGGTGAGTAATCACTATAAACCATGTACTATATCACTGGTCAGTCATAAAGACTAGACCCCTGCGTGTATCCTTCAGGGTTAGCTCAACCACACGCAGTTGAGCTTACGACATTTTAGAGTCGTGCACCTCCGTACATTTTGCTTGCAAGCCTTTCTTTAGTTTCTTTTTCATTAATGCATGCATTCTATCATTATGTTCCTCTTTTCATTATCTTTCACTTACGTTACATAATACTTTATCATTTCTTTCACAACTATAACCCATAAAGCCACGTGAAAGATAAACAAACATAGCATTCAACATAACATAATCATACAAAACATCGCCATACAAGGCACCATCACACATGACCTAACAATCACGAAACGTACCAATATGCATAAGCATCAATCATACATCATCATACATGCCCTATCATATCATCTATGACTTCAAAAAGTCAACTTAATATACCCCCGGGAACAAACCAAGTCAAAGCCTACATTTTACTTTTCCCCAAAAATCAAAAAAATATTCTAAGTCTTTAGGCGGTATGTAGGCGCTTGGCCCTTCAGGCGCATGGGGAACACTTAGGCGGATGGGCAACTTTCAGGCGCATCAGCATATTGGGGCGCATGAGCAACACTTAGCCTTTTTTGGGAAATTCTTGGCGCATGGGCACTATGCAGGCGCATGAGTGCCTGGGCGCATGAGTGCCTGGGCGCATGAGTGCCTGGGCGCATGAGTGCCTGGGCGCATGAGTGCCTGGGCGCATGAGTGCCTGGGCGCATGAGTGCCTGGGCGCATGAGTGCCTGGGCTCATGAGTGCCTGGGCGCATGAGCTATCTGGGTGTCTGGACACTTAGAAAATTTCAGCCTATTTCTAGGCGCATGAGTACTATTTGGGCGCATGAGGTTTTAGGCGTATGGGACATTTAGGCAGTTATTTCTGTTGTGGGCATGGGCTACTATTTAGGCGCATGAGCATTCTAAGTCAACCTAAACATCATAAATCAGTCCCCAAACATCATATAACCTGTTCCAAGCTTAAATCTTACATTCTAAGCCTTGAAAACATAACCATAACATCATCATACACATACATAGCCCAAAATCAAACCCCACCCACAACATACACACATACAGGTATAAAACCCAACTTTATAAAAAGTTCATACATGGATTTCCAGCCCCAAAGCAGTTAAAACAGTAAAGAGGGGGTCAGGAACTCACCTTTGCAGCCTCTTAGGTACAACTTCTTCAAAACCTATTTGCAACAGAGTTCAACCACCTAGAAACGCACCAAAACACACACCCTAACACATACAACATACATAAGCATATAAACGAGGATAAAACTAGTTATGAACATCATAAACTCACGAATTCTTACCTTGAATTTGAACTTTTCTTCTTGTTCTTCTTCAAACCCAAGCTCTGCTCTTTCCCTCCCTAGAAATATCCGAAGATATGGTGTTGTACGTGAAGTGGGCGGCCATGCCCACTTTTACACCAACTGCGAAAGTTTAGTCCTTTTTGACACATTAGGTCCCTCTACTTGGGCTTTATATCTTTTCTTTCTTATTCTTCACTTTATTCTTTTGTTTGAGCCTTCTAAAAATAACCGGGTGTTACAGACACTCTAGTTCTTCTATCCCATAATAGAGTTCAACTCCTTTTCAGCTTGAACACTCTTGTCTTTTACCAACTCATCGTTACCATCATAAAAATCACAAAGAGCATTGAAGAGAGACTTAGCATTCATGTATTTAGCAAATCGATTGTAGGTGTCGGGTGCAAGACATACAGTTAATGCTCCAAAAGCTTTATGGTCTCTATCAATCAACTTTAGATCCTTTTCATTTAACGTAGCTGGGTCTTTGTTTTGAGACACTACATCACCAATAGTGACGGTTGTATGTGCGGACCAAAGATGATAGATTCTCATTGGTTGTGGTTGGTGTAGAAGAAAAAGGCTTTGAGACATCTATTCCAATCTTCAAAGAAAAAGGCTTTGAGACACTTTCTAAATCTGCAAGAGTGAGAGTAGTCATCTTTGACATGCTTGTTTCGTAGAAGGAATAACAATTTCACATAAATTATCTAGTTTCAAAGAGAAGAATATAGTTTCCCTGGAAATTTCAGCAGCAGTTTCGCTAGCCAAAAGCTTGGAAATGCTTAGTTTCGCCTACAATTTATACGAAACAAGCTTGACTTTCGTTAAGAGATAATTTTGACAGTAGCTTCGCTTGAAGTTGAACACAAGCACTGTTGAACATCTTTTAAGGTCTCTACTTTTGCTAAGATGCTCAAAACAACTACAAAGTGTAAAACACTTGTAGTTTCGCTCGATGAAGATGATAGTTTTTCTGAATGTGCACTAATTTCGTCGGATTAATCTAAAAAGCTTTTTGAACACAAATCAATCTGAAATCACCTAAATCTCAATGGATTTGAGATTTGATGATTATCAAATCTTTTCCAACCAATAACATACAAAATTCAATCAAATTCCATATCAAAGACACTCAAATATGATCCGGAGTCGATCAAAATATTAATATTGAACAAAAACAACCAAAAACCTCAAACAATCAAGAGCACTAAGGCTCTGATACCATTTTTTTGGTCCTTTTGATTGAATTTCAGTACAATTGATATGTTGAATCATTCAATATCAGAAACAATAAAAAACAACAAACACAATGATGAAGAAGAACAAGCATAATGTGTTCATATATAAAGCAATAATGATCCAATACAATCAAATATAACAGAGCTCAATATATTTCAGTGAAGAACATGCTTACAATAGTCTCTTGTAACAGAAATAAAACGATTAGGGATTTTACAAGGATACCCAAAAATTATCTAGATCGAAACTACATATAGAAAAGATAGTTTCGTTGACTGTTTCGCTGGTAGTTTCGCTGACAGTTTCGCTAACAGTTTCGCTGTCAGCAAAACTATCCTCCCAAAGATATAGTTTCGACTAGCAGAGACTAACAATTTCGCCGAGTGGAACTATCAGCTGACTATGAGCGAAACTACAGTTTTGCTCATAGTTTTGTTGGGTAGCAAAACTACACTAATTAACCAACATACAAAAGAAAACTAACATTAAACCTATTACAATGGAATATAAACATAATCTAATCTAAGGCGAATCCAATATATACGTGATCTTCACATCATGAAAATTAAAAGTGCATGAGCAAAATTACACCACACATAACTTGGAGTTGGGAGTTGTGCTCACACTTAAAATCTGAAGATTACGTGTACGGTACGAAGTGCATGATATTCACTGGTAAAAAAAAACCTACAAAAGCATCTTAAATAAGAAGATGTTAAACACGCAACAACGAAGATGGGTGGAATTGCTTAACGACTATGAGTGTGAAATCCGATACTACCCAGGAAAAGTGAAAGTTGTAGCTCATGCTTTAAGCTATAAAGAGACGGCCAAACCACTTAGGATTCATGCCTTGCGAATAAAGGCCCGAATCACTCCAAGGGACCTGATACGAACAACACAAAGGGAGTGCCTAAATGACGAGAACTATGAAAAAGAAGGATTAAAAGGAATGGATAAACAACTAGACACTCAAGATGATAAGATAATAAGGATGAATGGAAAGGCATGGACCCCAATGCTAGGTGCGCTAAGAGATGCCATTTTAGATGAAGTCCACAAATCAAAGTATTACATTCCTTCTGAAGTGACAACATGTATAAGGATTTAAAGATAAATTTCTATGGTCGTGTATGAAAAGAGAGATAGCCACCTATGTGGGAAAATGTTTGACTTGCTACAAGGTGAAAACAGAGTATAAAAAGCCATTCGGATTGCTCTAATAACCAAAGATACTGCAATGGAAATAGTAATGGATTACCATATATTTTGTTACAAAGCTTCCTTGAACCCTAGTGGGCACAATGCCATATGGGTAATTGTGGGACAATTGGCAATAAGAGAAGACTAGAAAATGGAAAATCTGGCTAAGATACATGTCGATAAAGTCGTGTCTTGACATGGAGTGCCATTGTCAATTATCTCGGATTGTGATAGCCAATTTACCTCCGGATTCTGTCAATCATTTTAGTAGGGCTTGGGAACGCGCATAGACTTAAGCACCACCTACCACCCTCAAACCAATGGTTAGAGTGAAAGGATGATTCAGACGCTCGAAGCCATGTTGTAGGCTCGTGTGATCAACTTTGGTAGTAATTAGGACACCCACTTACCACTAGCTGGAATTTTTCTATATAATAGCTACCAAGAAATCATAGGAGCCGCACCCTTTAAGACACTTTATGGACGTAAGTGTCGGTCCCCGGTTTGTTTGCTTGAAGTGGGAGAAAGCCAGCTCATCGGTGTAGAAATCATACAAGAAATTACCAAAAAGATCCACTGAATTTGTAAGCATCTAAAAACAACAAAAGATCAACATAAGAGTTTTGCCGATAACTAACGCAAACCCTTCAAATTTCATGTAAGACCACGTGATGATAAGGTGTCCCCATGGAAAGGGTTAATCATATCTGGAAAGTGAGAGAAGTTGACCCTGAGGTACATTGGACCCCTCAAAATTCTCGAAAGAATCAGATCCATTTCTTTTAAATTAGATCTACGAGAACAATTGGGAGGAATACATGAAACATTCCACACTTTGAATATCAAAAAGTGTCTATCCGATGAGAACCTAATCGTGCCATACATAGATGTGCAAGTTAGTGACAAGCTTTAGTTGGTTAAAGAACCACTCGAAATAATGGGGCGACAAGAAAAGAAACTTAGACATGGTAAGATTCTGATTATGAAGGTCAAATGGAACTCACGCCAAGGTCCTGAATTCAGTTAGGAACAAGAAAGCAAAATCAGAAAGAAGTACCTGCACCTATTCAAGCCCAAAACCCCTGACAATGGAATTCAAGAGAAAGTACATAAAATCCCTAATCCGACATCAGAATAAATTTACTTATATATATGTATGTATGTATGTATATAGTAATCGAATATTACACTTTTTGAGCTTTGATAACTATCTAAACTCATTGCATTGCTAGGCTTAGTGGAAGACATGATAGAACAACCTCAATCAAATTTCATGGATGGAATTTCTGTAAGAAAGGGAGGATGTGACAACCCTGATTTTGAACCTAGAAAATTCATTTTAGAAGGCTTAATGGGCCATACAACGATAAAACTAAAAGCTCATGAAAGTGGCCCAACAAAATTAAACACCCAAAAAGTAGGCATACACACTATAATAGGCATAGGCCCATAAAACTTTAAACTGGTCATTGGGCCACGATGTTGAATGGGCTTGACCCACAAAACCCTAATGGGTCTATCAGACCCTGAAAGGATCATACATGCCAATTCAAGAGGTGGTTGAAGGTTGGTCTCTTGGTAAAATCTAACAGTCGAAGAAGATGTGTGGGTGAAGAATAAATACCAAGTATCAAGTATATGCATTTGTATATGCGGATGACCGAGAACAAATAATGACAAGCTTTTGTTTATCCACATATACTAATGCAGATAGTCAATACAAATGCTACAAAGCATTTATTCATCCGCATTAACAATGATGCACAAAAGACAAATGCACTAAGTATTTATTCATCAGCATATGTCGATGCTCATGAACAAATTTAATGTGGAAGACAACAAAAGAAATGTTGATGAAGTCAAAGACATTCGCATTAGTCAATATGGAGGAGCACTTGCAAATGCTTATTAGATTTTTGTACTTAGACTAGTATTCTGATGTATAGTGTTAGGGTAGTTTAGTATTTTGTACAGGCATTATGGCAGCCTATAAATAGAATAGAATACCGTAATTTTAGGACAATTAGAATATTAGGATCTTCAATTGTCATATGTTTTAGAGGTGTCAAGTTATTGTGTATTGCTAAAACCCTAGGATTCATTTTAACTTGTTTATCATCATTAATACAAAGCATTAATGAGTATTTGTAGCATTCAATGATCCTTGATTGTGTAATTTTGATATATATCATTAACTCAAGCATCATATTTGATCCTTGTTGAAGTCACCTCAAGAGATAATATCATTCTTGGACCCAGTCAGGGTCATTGGGCCATACTATGATATTGTTAATGAAGTACCAACACTAGTGGGCCTTAGGCCCGATGCCCTAGCAGAACTATTTACCGGTTTGACATTAAATCGATAGGTGGTTATAGTTGGACCTTATTACTTAGAAATATAGAGTTAACACAATAAGGAAGCAAACGAAGAACAACCAAATACCCAACATTGTTTGAAGAAAATATATGAACCAAAATGCGGAATTCCAAAACTAAGTGTTCATTAATAATAAAAGCTTATATATATTATTATGCCTCAACCCTAAATAAAATTATAAAATAGGATTTTGCACTATTTGATCCAGTATAGGCGTTTAGTTCAATCATATATCGATTCGGCAATCCATCTCACTCATTGGATTGCCAATCAGATAGGATTCCGCACTATTTGATCTGATATAACGCAAAATCAGTTAGTACGCTGTACGTACACGGTCCTATACTAACAAGTGGAATCAGAACTTTGGCTCTTGATTTTGCATTTGATTCAATTTGGTTTGGTGTCAAAAACCTATGTTTTAATCAAAAGACTCACCACGTTTGCTTCAATAGGTGTTTTTGAAGTTTTCAAGTTTTAAAGTTTTGATTTTCACTATACGGCATATTAGGGTTCTTAGAAAAATCGTATTTTGTGTCAAAGTGTCAAAATCTTCGTTTTTGCAAAAACAACAGCCTTCAGTCGCACGACTAGCACCTTCGTACGATTGAACTCATTCATTCACTCCATTCGACGAACTGGACTCAGTCGCATAGCTCATTCGCTTGACTGAACAACTCTAGTCGTTTGCTTCTAATCGTCTTGTTCATACGCATGACTGAATCCCATCGCATGATTGAATTCATTCGCACAAGTGATCCATACTCATAGTTCATTCACCCGATTGATCCATACTCATAGTTAATTGGCATTAGTGATCCATATTTATAGCCCATTCACACGAGTGAAACTGTCCTGCTCTCCATGTACTAAGTTTATAGATATGGAAGATCAGTTTGCTGTGTTTACTACCGGGAAGGACTCATGTATCCAGAACCTACTACTTATGGAAAATAAGATTTCTAATCATAATAAACTGTGGGGTTCTAACAAGTTTATCAAAGTTCATTTAATCTTGTTTATATGAAAACGCAGCGGATAATAAGTTTTAAAACATGTTAATGTGATGATTATTAAATCCATTTAATAAGAAAACCCCAAACTATGGATCATTATACGAAATAGATACAAAACTAGTGTAAAAACAACCTTTGGAGCTACTGGAAATCGCAAAGGTAGAGGTGAAAAGGATGAGTTTGTGGCTGAATCTTCAAGAGAGAAGACCTCAAGAGATGATACCCCAAGCTTGTACAAACACCCACTTGCTAGGTTTTTCAACACCAACTTGTAGAACCCTCTTCAAGTTAGACTTTTTTGCCAAGAACACTTCTTGAATGCTGAAAAGTTTGTTCATCCAACTCCAAAACCGTGAATCTTTAGAGAGAGATGAGAGAGTTTATTTTTTTTGTGTTGTTAGTGTTAAGTTCTGAAAAGGCAAGAGTGTGTTTGTGTTTATCAAATGATAGAGACTTGCATGTCCTAGGAACAAGACAAGGGGACTCCCAAGACAAAACGGGCGGCCGTTTTTGGTCCCCTTTTGGTTTCCCTCTCATTTTAAATTTTATAAAATTATACACTCTTCCACTTTTAGTTTTTTTTATAAAATTAAACCATTTTAATTTTATAGCACTAACACACACTATTATTTGTCATTGTTTAACCAATTTAAGTAATGAAACAAATAATCCCTCATGAACAAATTATCTATCTAATCCGTTTATTTACAAAAGTAATGATTTAGAAAACCTGGTTTCTAAATTGGTGCTTATATTTATTTGTGTGATCTTATCAACGAATAAATATTTATCGGTGTTTGTTTGGCTTGTTATTGGGTATGACCCGGCTTGGATCATTTCACACTAGCCACATCAATTTAATATGTATCTTGGGCAGATCGAATCCAACAATCTCCCACTTGCACAAGATTCATAGGAGATTGATGCAAGCAGCAAATGACGCCTAGCATCGGTTTGCTACCCCTAATGTATATGACTAAGTGCCATTCAATAACATCATCCCTTTCAAGTACCTTATTTGAATATGATTTAGGTGAATTAATCATCTATCCTTTTGTTACAGATGTCATATTTAAATCCAAGAGACACAGAATGGTCATCCTTCGATGATTTAATTTTAACAGGCCTTAGACATTTAACTCTCAACGAATAAAGGAACAAATTCCATCTTGACTACATACGTCTCTCACAATCACCTCATGTCATACCCGACTCAGCCTTATGTACTGTCAATATTTCAGAACAGCAAAGAACTAAGTCAAAGTACAATTCTTGGTGAATATCAAGACCCAATATGTATCTCAGGTCTGAGGATAAAATGATATTCGCCTTTACTCAATATCTCTTATGACTAATCACAAGGATTCTATGAAGAAATAATTGAGAGCGGGTCAATCCTATACCTATATCCCATAGATATCAATGAACTCTGGTAGCAACTTCTTGCTTTATATTCATACCTTATGAATATCAACCAATCCAAGTTCATTATAGTCTTACATTCACAGTTGTTCCCACAAGCATGATCGACTACGGACGTTTAGAATAACTTATTTATTCACGGATTTAAAACATGCTAAAATAGAAGAACAAATGAAAGTTATAGACATATAATTAAGCCCAAAAACATAACTTATTTATCCTCTGATGATTTAATTTTAACAGGCCTTAGACATTTAACTCTCAACGAATAAGAGGAACAAATTCCATCTTGACTACATACGTCTCTCACAATCACCTCATGTCATACCCGAACTCAGCCTTATGTACTGTCAATATTTCAGAACAGCAAAGAACTAAGTCAAAGTACAATTCTTGGTGAATATCAAGACCCAATATGTATCTCAGGTCTGAGGATAAAATGATATTCGCCTTTACTCAATATCTCTTATGACTAATCACAAGGATTCTATGAAGAAATAATTGAGAGCGGGTCAATCCTATACCTATATCCCATAGATATCAATGAACTCTGGTAGCAACTTCTTGCTTTATATTCATACCTTATGAATATCAACCATCCAAGTTCATTATAGTCTTACATTCACAGTTGTTCCCACAAGCATGATCGACTACGGACGTTTAGAATAACTTATTTATTCACGGATTTAAAACATGCTAAAATAGAAGAACAAATGAAAGTTATAGACATATAATTAAGCCCAAAAAAATAAGTTCCAATATCCAAATACAAAATATAAATCAATCCAGTCACTACAATATCTAAGTCCCGTGGCACAAGCATGACCTTCATGCTTTGCCTTTTCAAGGAGTTTTGTGAGTGGATCCGCAATGTTTTTATCATGTGAACTTTGGGAATACATATCTTTCCCTTTTCAACTTCATCCCTTATGTAGTTGATTCTCCGCTCAATGTGCCTTATTTTCTGATGTGCACGGGGTTCCTTGATTTGTGCAATCGCACCCTCGTTATCACAAAGAATCTCTAGAGGATCCTGAATGGAAGGGATTACCCCTAGATCGGCTATGAATTTCTTCAACCATGCAGCTTCCTGTGCTGCCAATGAAGCGGCGATGTATTCTGACTCTGTAGTGGACAATGCTACGACTTCTTGCTTTGAGCTTTTTCAAGAAACAGCTCCCCCATTCAGGATAAAGATGTACCCTGATTGAGATCGTGAATCATCTCGATCGGTTTGGAAACTCGCATCCGTGTATCCCTTTACAACGAGTTCCTCTTCACCAAACCCGTAGATCAAGAACATGTCCTTAGTCCTCCTTAGGTACTTTAGGATGTTCTTGACAGCCATCCAATGACTATCACCGGGATTTTGCTGGTATCTAGTTGTCATGCTTAAAGCGTATGACACGTCCGGTCTAGTGCATATCATTGCATACATGATGGATCCTATAGCAGATGCATATGGGACTGCCTTCATATTATTATGCTCCTCCTTTGAGCTTGGACATTGAGTCGTACTCAATATTGTCCTCTCTGAATAGGTATAGTACCTTTCTTAGAGTTTTCCATCTTGAACCTTTTCAAGATTTTGTCAATGTATGCACTTTGATTCAAACCAATCAGCCGCCTCGATCTATCCCTATAGATCTTTATTCCCAGAATATAGGCGGCTTCACCAAGATCCTTAATGGAAAAGCAGCTTCCAAGCCAGGCTTTTACTCCTTCCATTGTTGGAACGTCATTCCCAAACAGTAGAATGTCATCGACATATAATACTAGGAAAGTGATTATGCTCCCACTAGCCTTCTTATACACACAAGCCTCATCAGCGTTTTTGATTAAGTCAAATTTCTTGACTTCCTCATCAAAACGATGATTCTAGCTTCTTGACGCTTGTTTCAATCCATAGATTGATTTCTTTAACTTGCATACTTTATTAGGATGTTTTGGATTAACAAAACCATCAGGCTGAACCATATAGACATCTTCTTCAAGATATCCATTCAGGAAAGCGGTTTTGACATCCATTTGCCAAATCTCATAATCATAATGAGCAGCTATGGCAAACAATATCCTTATTGACTTTAGCATCGCAACAGGTGAGAAAGTTTCATCATAATCAACTCCATGAGTTTGAGTAAAACCCTTTGCTACAAGTCTAGCCTTATAAGTATCCAAGTTTCCATGCATGTCAGTTTTCTTCTTGAAAATCCACTTACTTCCAACTACCTTGGAGTTGGGAGGTGGTACAACAAGTTCCCAAACTTGATTGTCATGCATGGATTGCATCTCAACATTCATGGCTTCAAGCCATTTGTCACAATCCGAATTGGACACTTCATCATGGTATGTGGTTGGTTCATCTGATTCTACCACATAGCATCCATCCATGAAGGATCCGTATCTTTCAGGTGGATTACTAGTTCTGCCACTTCTGCGAACGTTTTGTGTGTATCGATCAACCACTTGACCATCTTCAACATCCTCATGTTGAGTGCTGGTTTCAACCAAATATGCCTTGGGTTGTGGTTCTTGATCCTCCTTAAGATCCACTGTTCTTCTGCTAGTTCCTTCCATAAGGAACTTTGCTTCTAAGAACTCACCCTTTCTGGCAACAAACACCTTTTGTTCCAGTGGATCATAGAAATAATATCCCATAGAATCTCTAGGGTATCCTACAAAAAAGCACTTGGTGGATCGGACTTCCAATTTGTTTGGGGTGGGAGTCTTAACATAAGCCTCACAACCCCAATCCTTAAGTATGATACAGATGGAACTCTTCCATTCCATATCTCAAAGGTGTCCTTTCCACCTTTTTGGTTGGGGCCATATTTAAAATACGGGCCGCGAGAGCAAAGCGAAACCCCAAAATGATAGAGGTAATGTGCTTCTAGCCATCATAGATCGGACCATATCCAATAAGGTTCGATTCCTCCTCTCAGACACACCATTATGTTGTGGTGTTCCAGGTGGAGTGAGTTGTGAGACAATCCCACAACTCCTAAGATGATCTTGAAAAACATCACTTAGGTATTCACCACCCCTATCGGTGCAGAGAACTTTAATAGGTTTGTTGAGCTGATTTTCTCTACTTCATCTTGAAGATTTTGAACATTTCAAAAGCTTCATCTCTGTGCCTTAATAAGTACACATACCCATAGCGACTATAATCGTCAGTAAAGGTAATGAAGTATCTTTCACCATTCCTAGTCATTGGCTTAAAAAGACCACATACATCTGAATGTATGATACCTAATAAATCTTTTGCCCTTTCGTTAGTTCCACTAAAGGGTGCCTTAGTCATTTTTCCTTGTAAACAAGATTCACATACATCATATGAATCACATTCATTTGTTTTTAAAAGACCATTCTTTTGAAGTTTTTGTATACGTTTCTTGTTTATATGACCAAGACGACAATGCCAAAGGTAGGTATCACTCAATCTAATTTGAGCCTTTTGGTGGTTGCTTGGTATATTGAGCTATCATATGTTGTGTTTTCATGAACCAATTCATAAATACCATTACAAGGTATTGCCTTAAAATAAAACATATGATTTAAAGAAACATGAATATCATTGTCAACAAACTTGAAATCATAATCATATTGCCTTAAACGGAACCATAAATTATGTCCTAGTCAAACTAGGAGCATATAATACATTATATAAAATGACTTCCAAACCACTTGGAAGCTTCAAAATGTAGTCTCCTTGGGCTTCCACGTGGACCTTTGCACCATTGCCCATGAAGAGACTTATTTCCCCTTTTGCATAATGCTCATTTCTTTTGAACCCCTGCAACAAATTGCAAATGTGAGTTCCACATCCGGTATCTGATACCCATGTGTTAGAAGAAATAACATTTAGGTCAAAATGTATCATGTAAATTATACCTGATGTTTGCCCTGCATCCCTCTTTTCTCTCAGCTCTTTGAGATAGACTGGACAATTTCTCATCCAATGCCCTATCTCACCACATTTGAAGCATCGATCGTTTACAGCAACCTTTTGCTTCTTCTCCTTGGGCTTCGGAGGATCCGCCCTAACAACCATCTTCCCCTTTCCCCCAACGTGCCCCTTTCTTTTGGCAACTGTTGCCTTGGAGGGGTAGAGACCTTCTTCTTCTCCCACCTTGATTAATGGTGAGAACGGGTAAAACCCTTTTACCCATTCCCGCCTCGGCTGATTTGAGCATTGAATGAAGTTCATTTATGATCTTGTCCCATCCGTTCATGTTGTAATTCAGAACAAATGCCTCAAATTTTTTTGTTAGACCATTAAGTATCAAATCTGTGGCCAACTCCTTTAAGACTGGACAGTTTAGCCTTTGAAGGCGGTTGATGTGGCTTTTCATCTTAAGAACATAAGATGAAACTGGTTGGGATTCCTCAATCCGACATGCATGAAGCGCTCGAACCGTTTCGAAGTGCTCCACTCTAGCTTGTTGCTGGAACGTTTCCCGCAACTGAGTGATCATGTCATAAGCTCCATGGAGCTCATACTCCTTTTGGAGTTCGGGTGTCATACTTGCTAACATTAGGCAAGCGACTTGGATGGAGTCTTCCACATATTTAACCCAATCATTATAGGCCGCTACATCCTCCTCGTTAGGTTCATCAGGGATGGGATCATCAAGGATGTAGGCTTGCTTTTCTTGCCTGAGAACGATTCTCAAGTTGCGATACCAATCCATGAAGTTGTTAGGTGTTAGATGATCCCTTTGAAGGATCTCCCTAGGATTGGTTGTTTTGGTTTGGTACATCATTATTTGTGTTGTTGTTGTCGACCATCTACAAGATTTTACAAAGTTCCATTTTAGTAATCGTTGGTATAATTATATTTCATTTATTAATACCCTTTATGTCTCATAGAATGTTAATAAATAAAATTTTAGAATCCAATGTTATATTTAAATATTGGTTAGGTGACCTTTATCCAATTATTTAAATAAACAAGGTAGTCATGATTGACAATTGCAACCTATTGCAACTTCTAGTGGTATGGGATCGTTTGAACATCTTATGTCTATAACAGCATGTTTATCCATAAACACCTTTTATAAAACATATTTTAGGTGATCCATTCAATATATTTTACAAATCAAGTCGTCCTACTTACACACACGTGTGAGTTTACATCATAAGTGGTTAGGTGACCTTTATCCCACTAACATGGTATTCTCACCTCAAGTTACAAGTTCCCTCAAGGTGGTTAGGTGACCTTTATCCCACTAAGAGTTTGCAAATAACCTAAGTGTTGTGTAAAAGGATGGTGTTTAACTTGTTTACAAAAGGGATTTACAATTTAACATTCATGTTTAAGAAAAGCCTATGTACCATATGATTGTATGCATTCAACCATATGGTACCCTATTGGTTCTTTTAAATAACACCCATTTTATTTTGCAAACCATTAACTCCTTTTATAGAACCATTCTATTTATGCTTAATGATCGAGAACCAATTACTTGTTAATAGCTTGTATTAATAGTCGGTTTGTTAATCACAACCAAACTCAAAACAACATCATCACGAGCATTCAACAAAACATACATATATGCATAACAAAGCATACTAAGTTCAGCACACTTGTTTAGCCAAAACAAGTGTGTCAAAAGGTCTTGTCCTAAGGGTTGAGAACAGGGCACAAGGTTGGCAAAAGGACTCCCACTTGAATCCATATCTTCAAGCATCCTCTTTGTCCATTTTCTTCAAATCTTGATCTAGAGCATCCTTACAAAATATGTATCCTAATACAATTTTTCTAGTAAAGAAAGAAAACACCTGATCTATTTATTACAAACCATATGAATGAATAGATTACAAAACAAGACTTGAAACATAAAAAAAATAAATTATTACATAGCCAAACGAAAATAACATGACAACCAATCAATCAATCCATAAGGTCAACGCTTTGTTATGCATAACCAAAACAACATATCCAAATATTCACCCATGATCGATATATGGCAGCCCCTTTTTAGCCCATGTTCTTGGCCAACATAAACCAAGAACAAATGGGTTTTGTCCATACAAACAAACATCTAATGACCTAGATTTTTAAAGATCCTTACATGCATAAAGTAATATCTTTAAGAAATCAAAGGGGGGCCATATACCAGCTCACTTACTCACGGGTATGTGGTGTCAAACACCACAAAACCGTGAACAAGCAGGGATAAAACATGTATGCATTCGTATAAGTGACTCTTGATGCCATTTGTGGGGTTTTAACAAGTTTATCAAAGTTCATATAATCTTATTTATATGAAAAACGCAGCGGATAATAAGTTTTAAAACATGTTAATGTGATGATTATTAAATCCATTTAATAAGCAAACCCGAAACCATGGATCATTATATGAAATAGATACAAAAGTAGTGTAAAAACAACCTTTGGAGCTGCTGGAAATCGCAAAGGTAGAGGTGAAAAGGATGAGTTTGTGGCTGAATCTTCAAGAGAGAAGACCTCAATAGATGATACCCCAAGCTTGTACAAACACCCACTTGCTAGGTTTTTCAACACCAACTTGTAGAACCCTCTTCAAGTTAGACTTTTCTGCCAAGAACACTTCTTGAATGCTGAAAAGTTTGTTCATCCAACTCCAAAACCGTGAATCTTTAGAGAGAGAGGAGAGAGTTTCTTTTTTGTGTGTGTTGTTAGTGTTAAGTTCTGAAAAGGCAAGAGTGTGTTTGTGTTTATCAAATGATAGAGACTTGCATGTCCTAGGAACAAGACAAGGGGACTCCCAAGACAAAAGGGGCGGCCGATTTTGGTCCCCTTTTGGTTTCCCTCTCATTTTAAATTTTATAAAATTATACACTCTTGCACTTTTAGTTTTTTTTATAAAATTAAACCATTTTAATTTTATAGCACTAACACACACTATTATTTGTCATTGTTTAACCAATTTAAGTAATGAAACAAATAATCCCTCATGAACAAATTATCTATGTAATCTGTTTATTTACAAAAGTAATGATTTAGAAAACCCGGTTTCTAAATTGGTGCTTATATTTATTTGTGTGATCTTATCAATGAATAAATATTTATCGGTGTTTGTTTGGCTTGTTATTGGGTATGACCGGGCGTGGATCATATCACACTAGCCACATCATTTTAATATGTATCTTGGGCAGATCGAATCCAATATAAACCGCCAAAGTTTTTAACGTTAGATGAATATCCTCAATGGAAACACTGGTTTGAGATTTACCTAAATGGAGTTGATCGCAATGTTTGGACTTCCATAGAGACTAGTTACACGGTACCAGTGAGTGGAAATGGAGTCAAGTTGACTTTGGGAGGTATGATTGAATCTTAGAAGATACTCTTCAATGCCGTGAAGAAAGTTTATGCCCTGTTGACTCAGTCAATCCCGAAACACATATTTCATCAGTTTTGTGAGAAGAAGTTGACCAAAAAGCTATGGGAAGCTATGGTGAAGACGTATGATGGAAACATGAAGTTGAAGGCATTGAAGGCTAAGGCTCTCAAGAAGGAGTTTGATAACTTCTCTTCGATAGGGAATGAGAGCTTAGATGATATTATCGACAAATTTTATCATATGATGAGTGAGCTACACACACATGGCGTAACCACATCAATGGAAGACAAAGTTTCAAGTTTTGCTGATGGTTTGCCAAAGAAATGGGACTCATTTGTGTCTAACCTGGGACAGAATGACATTCTTGCAACAGTAGACATAAATGACTTCATGTTAAAGTTAAGGGAGGAAGAACTACAAATGAACTACAACTTCAGAATCCTTCACTCTACAACTCATTTCCCACTCCAGCCGTTTTAGGAGCACCATTACAAAAAACATTCGTCTCAGGTTCATCTCCTCCTTCCCAAATCACTAATATAGGACCAAAAATGTGAGGGTCATCAGGGACCCAATAAATAATGCATGAAGCGAATACTACGAAGTTGAAGACCGAGAATCTTGGTAATATCATAGTGGTAGTGGCTAAGGAGCATATGGACCTTCTAGTAGCTGTTGTTCAATCCTATGATGGTTTAGTTTCCGGGAAGATTAGAAATTGTCATCTGGCAGGAGAATATTATAAGCAAGTTGAGGAGAACGAGCTGGAGGGAATGAACATCATATGGGCTCTAGCAAGTGCAGCCAGGAGAGCTAAAAATTTTGTCAAGAAAACGGGGCAGAATCTAGTAGCCACAAAAGATAAGACTTTTGGTATTGACAAAACCAAAGCCACGTGCTTCAACTGTGTGGAAAAAGGGCATTATAAATGTGAATGTGTAAATCCATAGAAAACAAGAAACGGAAACCCATTTCCTACATTCAACCATCAAGACAAAGACATGATTGGAGTCGCTTCTTAAAGCAAAGAAACAAAGGCTCTAGCTGCTCAAGGTGATGAAGGGCAAGACTGGTCCTTCCACTTTGTTTCTGCTGGAGAATCAAATATAGCCTTTGTCGAAGCACTAGATGATAGATCTGCTAGTGAAGGTGAGGTAATAGCTGAGCAAGCGATGTCAGATACAGAAGAAGTTGTGAATGTGGTAAATCACTTGGTTGAAAAAGAACTCAGAGCTACAAGTTCAGAATCTCCAGCCACCAAAGAGTCTAACTCTGCCTTGATGGCTGATTCAACTAACTCCTCACAGGTAAGTTCTACAAATCAATTATTTGATAAACATGCTTGTTCTAAATGTCAAAATTTAGTGAAAATATTGATCTGAAATTTGATAGGTTATTAGAACACAATGATAACTTAGTAAATGATTTACAACTCTATGCTGAAGCTAATCCTATATTAAAACAAAATGAGTGTAGTTTCAAAGAAAAAATAGAACTTTTAGGGAAAAAACTAAAGGAAACCAAAGGTTGTTGCTCTAAATCAATCAAATGATATAAAGTTTTATTTAAATTCTTTAGAAGAAACCAAAAAGGAGAAATCAGTTTTGGAAGTCGAGGTTAATTCTTTAAAATGAAAACTGCATAGTTGGGCTAGTTCTTCTCACATAGTTTAAAACTTAGTGAAAGAATGGGGAAGGGTTGGGTTACAATGTAGTTCCACCACCATATGAGTTACTCTTGAATATAAAATGTAGACATGTCAATAACAACCCAGTTAAGGATCATGTGGTGTCCACTCCTCTGGTTAGTGATCCTAATTCAACGGGTAAACTGGTGAAATCTTACACTAAACACAAGGAGTCTAGTGTGAAATCAAAAGGCAAGATGCCAGTTGAGAATTTGGATGATGAAATTAAAAGGGTTCATGTAAGGTCAGGTTCACCAATATCTATTCAAAACCAAAAATGACTAAGCTAGTTAACCAAAAATGTGTTAATCATCCAAGTCCAAATAAAATGAAAGGTAAAGATGTTCAAAATGTTGAAACAAATAATTTTGTGAACAAGGCTGAAACATCTAAAAGTGAAATGACAAAACCCAACAAGACACACTTCACACATTCACCAAACTCAACACCACACAAAAGATTTCTTAAATATGTAGAAGCGAGATCCTGCTACAATTGTGGAAAACGAGGATATATTTCTTCTAATTGTTGTTATTATTAGATGCGCACAAAGAAAATTGAACTTTTTGATGCAAAACAATGTTTTCCTAAAGTAAGATCTAACACTCCACCTAAAAGTGTTACTGAAGCTAAAGTTCAAACCATAAGTCAGTCGTCCTTTTACCATGAACAAGCCTTACACAAAACTGGCTTATGGAAAGAAAAGTCAAGTAACGTGTCTGATAGTGAGGACAAGAAGAAGAAGGATGTGCCCTCATCCTCTAAAGGATAATGGGTTAAGTTTATGATGTGTGATTCCTGTGGGTCACCCAAGCCAATTACAGCTTGGGTCCTAAATCTGAACTAATAAGTTTCTTTATATGTGCAAGGTGTCTAGTACAACACTATCACTAATACCAGGATTATTTATAGTGGGGCTTCCAGGCACATGACAGGATTTCATCCCTCCTTTTCAACATCAAACAAATTAAAGGGGGACATGTTTCATTTTCTAGGAACAAAGCAGGTTACATCACTACACAAGGCGAAGTGGGAAACAAAAAAGTGAAGTTTGACAAGGTCAACTATGTTCAATAACTACAGAACAACTTACTTTCAGTCTCCCAATATGTGATAAAGGATTTAAAGTTTTATTTGACAACAAGAAGTGTTACATGTTGAAGAAGGACTATGTAATTAAGGAGGATAAGGTTCTTATGTCAGCTTCAAAATATAATGACTTGTATGTCTTGGATTTATCAAAAGCCTCGACAAGTGATCACACTATTCAATGCTTCTTGTCAAAGAAACTCAGAGAGACTCAGTCTATGGAATAGGAGAATGGGACACATCAATCTTAGGAAGATGAATCATTTGCTTCAGAATGATTTAGTAAATGGTGTAACTTTCAAGAACTTCTAGCTTTTAGACTTCTGAATAGCATGTAAGGAAAGGAAACAGACCAAGAAGGCTCATCAGGCAAAGAAAGTTAACTCTATTGATATGCCTCTTGAGCTTCTACACATGGATCTGTTTGGCCCTATCAGCACAAAGAGCATTACTCGAGATTTGTATTGCTTGGTATTAACATATGATTACCCAAGATTCTCTTGGGTGATGTTTCTGAAAGCCAAATCAAAAACTTTTGAATCATTAAAACATCTGGTAACTACATTGGAATCACTCTACAAGTTAAAAGTAAGGCAGATTCATTCAGACAATGGCACAGAGTTCAAGAATCAGTGAATGGAGGCATACCGTAGAGAAATAGGATTTGTACATTAATTTACCTCTACCTACACTCCACAGATGAATGGCGTTGCTCAAAGGAAAAATCGGAGCTTGATAGAGACTACCAGGACAATGCTAGCCGATTAGAAACTGCTTATTCAATTCTGGAATAAGGCAGTGGCTAATGCTTGATATACGCTCAATCGAGTCATAGTGGTCAAACGACATGGGAAAACATGTTATGAGCTGCTCCAGTGACATAAATCCAACCTGGAGTATCTAGAACCGTTTGGCGCACCGTGCACATTCTTGAAAAAGACTCTGATGGGAAGTTCAGTGAGAAGGCAGAAGAAGGCATTTTTCTTGAATACAGCATAACAGACAAGTGAGTTTATAACAACTCAATGGGATACGTAGAAGTGTGGTGCAACATTGTTGTTCAAATGTAACACCCGGTTATTCTTTTAAAAGAAGAATAAGAAATGAAGAATAAAAGAAGGAACCATCAATAAACCCAAGTTGAGGGGTTAAAAATGAAAAAGGGGATAAAAGTAGAAAAAGTTGGTGTAAAGGTGAGCATGGCCACCCACCCTCTCTTCACATCACCTTTTTCTCATTCGGAGTAAAGAGAGAGAGAGCAAAAAACTACGGGTTTGAAGAAGAATAGTGACTGGGGTTGAGTAAGAGTGATATTCTTACTGCGAATCGAATATGTTAACCAAGTCA
Source organism: Flaveria trinervia (assembly GCA_025506515.1). NCBI lineage: Eukaryota > Viridiplantae > Streptophyta > Magnoliopsida > Asterales > Asteraceae > Flaveria > Flaveria trinervia. The sequence goes on along the minus strand of CM046449.1, from coordinate 16,560,216 downwards.
ATGATTGAGTGGCGGAAACAAACAATCAATGAACATTCAATGCAAGAAAAATACTCATAAATGCTTTTGTATTGATATATGAAAGTTGATAAATTACAGAGAGTGATTACAACAAAAATTCTCTATCCATCAGCCGTTACCTCATGTACGAGGTATCTGTTCTATTTATAGGCAGACAAGATGTCTTTTACAAAATGACTAAACTACCCCTAACCTATTACTTCAGAACTAGTCTAAGTCTTCATCCACATCTTTTCTTCTTCATCCGCATTGCAAATGCGGATGAGTTAACTTGATGAGCATTTCTTCACTTGATCAACCGCATTAGTATGTTGGTCTCCGCACTGGTTAATGCGGATGAACAAATACTTGTGCACATTTGTTCGGTCATCCGCATTTGTCATGCGGATGAGCAAAGTCTTGTCCGCATTTACTTTGTCTTCCGCATTTGTCAATGCGGAAGAGTAAGTACTTGTCCACATCCATTCTTGGTCTTCCGCATTTGTCAATGCGGATGAACAAATACTTGTCCGTATTTGTTCTATGCCTTCCGCATTTGACAAATACGGGAGACAATACTTTATCTTCTTAGCATATTCTTCATCCGCATTTCTTCTTGGACTTAAGGGATTTCAGCAGAACAATCATCAAATCACCTATTGAGTTCGCATGTATGATCCTTTCAAGGGTCCAACAATACTCCCCCTAAGGATTATACAGCCAAGTTTTCCTCAATGTTTGGGAGGTGATTGATGTTGTGAAGATTCTGCTGGGTCTTCTAGGGGTAAGATGAATGCAGCTTTGGTAGGATTCAGTATAAATTTGATCATATTCACGAAATCTATTGCTTCTAACATCCTCTCTCTGCTTAACACATGAATCTTCATCTTTCTCATGTTGTAGATGGCTTCCATTGGCAGCTTCTTTAGTGAAATTGGCTACCATATAGAAATTGTAGAAATTCCATCTCTATGTATCAGTAAGCTCCCCCCCACATCAACCTCAAGTTTTACAATGTTGCCAAGCTGCAATGGTGTGTTCTTTTTCTTTCTTTTCTCTCTTTTGATTCTTATCTGATCATATGTCAGCTTCAGCAGCTTGATGCACTTTAGAAAGAAGTGCATATCCAACTCTCCCAGTTTATTATTCAATTCCATGAAATGTGTGGTGTATATGTAATGGATATAAGATTCATGAAGCAATCTAACCTCGTATCCACTGAATAATCTGATTTCAGCTCCCTCCTTTCCTCCCCACTTCTTTTCAATTACCATCTGATAAGTTTTCTCATCATAGTACACATTTGAGATGGGTGTGGAGGAATGAGTACACCATTTTCGTTTTTAATGATTCTGTAGGCTTCACCTTTAGCTCAGGGAATACAATTTCTTTTGCTTACATCTTTTCCTTCTTCTCAAGGGGATTGACAAATGTTTTATCTTTTCTCATGCATATTGTCTTTAATGAATTGAAGTTGTTTGTTCTTCTGAACATCTTAAGTATGTTCTCAAATTTATATCCTCTGAACAAAGCTGCATGATTGATCAGTTCAAGTTATGCTAGTTCCTTCAAATCATGAATCGCCAGGGCATTTACAAGAGCTGAGTACTCTCTAAAGAATTGTACTAGCCCTGAGATCCTTTTCACCATGAACATATTCCATGTACTATCGTACTTCCAAGCTATTATATTTGGATCAACATTACCCTTAGGAGTAGACACCCCTCTGATCAGTTCTGCAGTGGTCAATCCTTCTTGCAGTTTCAACTAAGATGGTTCTGCAAACCATTCAGGGTACTTGTGTAGCACAGGGGCAAGTAGTTCTTGGTCTTTCTGGTTCAGCATCTTGTGTTCAGCTCATTCTTTACTTCTTGGCATGGTGCTTGCGAATTCTTCTTCCAGCTTCTTAAGTTTTTCTTTCTTCTCATTAATCAATTGAAGAGTTGCAACCCTTAATGTGTTGGTCTTCATGTTTCCAATCCTTCTTCTCGTGAACCCCTGACTTGAGAGATAGTCCTTCATTTCCTTATTAGACATATTATAAGGATCAGGAAATAATGGTTCATGAGTTGGGGATGGTTTCTTGGTTGAAGACAGCTTGTGTAGGGGAGCCCTTCTTGGCAATGGTCTTTCATACCTGGTTGATTTCTTCATAGAGGATTCTTTATGCTTTGGAGTATCCTTGGTGATTGCTTTTTCATATTCTGTTTCAATGTTTGGACCAAGAAGCCTTTTCGCTTTGTCTTCTTCATCTTTCATTCCTTCATATGTCATTCCAAATACTTCATCTGGATCATATCTTTGATTGATCAGAAATACAGCTTTAATCATCAAGTCATCAGTTTGGGCTTTGGACACCATATCTTTTACTGTCTGTTCAGTTTTCATGGGACTGTCCATATGAACATCCTTTTCAGCATCATATCCACCAGCAATCTCACCTTCTTCTAAATCAACTGCACCAACTAATTCTTCAATTGAGCCTCAGCCTGCTCATGCTCTTCCAAAAATTCAACAATTGCTTCTAGGCTTCTGGGGTCATCTTTTTGTTTCTTTACTATTTCTTCTTCAACTATTGGTCTCTTACCCTTAGCCTTTTCAGCTAAATATTTCCTTTTTTCGTGAGTAACTTTGAAGTTGAGGGCTAGAAGTTTCAGCTTTTTCTACTGTTTCAGGTATCTTTTCAGGTGTGCTTGGCTCTTGATCATTCATTTCATTTTTCTCCTCCTCTTTCTTTTTTGTTTCTTTTTCTTCTTTCTTTTTTGTTTCTTTTTCTTCTTTCTTTTCCTTTTCATTTTCCTCTTTCTTTTCTTTTCATTTTCCTCTTTCTTTTCTTTTTCATACATTTCTTTTATTTTTTCTTTCTGTTCTTCACATAAAGAGATAGCGGGGACAATTTGCATAGTCAACTCCTTCTCCAAAGGCACTGGTGACTTAGGGATGAATACAATAGGCTCTGAATCAGCCCTTTGATTGTTTACAAATTTTCAAAAGTCATCATCTATGCTGAATTTTTTAGATGAAAAACTGTCTAATGCACTAAAGAGTTCTTCAAATTTAGCTTTCTCATAGTAAGAGTCATCTGTGTTTCTAGAGTATACCACCATTTCTGGACATTGATCTTTAAAATTTGTTTGACTTGTGTCACCTTCTTTTTCTTCATTATCAGAAACATACTTGTTATCATCCATATCTCTCTTTTCTTGTTCTTCATCTTTCTTCTCATCATCCACTTTAGTTCTTTGACTTTCAATTATCAGTTCTAGTTCAGAGATTCTTCTGTTTTGTCTTTTAAGCTCCCTTTGAAGACTAGAAATGATTTCTGCTTGTTCCTCACTGATATTTTCTTGTTCCTCCATTGCTATAGTCTGAATAGCAAGAGTGTCCACATGACCACTGATTTCTTCTCTGGAATGGTTTAGTGTAGCTTTTAAGTACTCAATCTCCTTGTCTTTCTCTTTTCTTTGAGCTTCATATTTCTCTTTTAGTTCTTTCAATTCATTTTCTTTCTCATCCTGCTCTAAAATTCTATCATTGATGATTCCAGCTCTCCTATCTAAAGTTCTTTCCATCCTTTCCACTTTTAGCAAGAGCTCAGATATTAGTTCACCTGTTTTATCAGGCCTGTTGATGTTAGATTCAGCATAGCTCTTTGAAGGAGCAGCCACAGAAGGTGCTTTCATAGCAAGGATTTGATCGTGATGACCTCTTCATCAGAAGATGATTTGGATTAATTAGGTGCACTTGTTGATCCTTCATTTCAGCAGGGTGATCATGGGATGATGGTAAAGGTTGGTAAGGTGACATAGGTGATTGATGTGGTGGTGATATTGGAGATTGATGATGACGTGATATAAGTGTAGGTTGAGGGGTTGTTTGTGGTGTTGGTTGTGGTGATTGTTGTGGTTGTGGTTATGGTGATTGTTGTGGTGATGTTTATGGAGATGGTTGTGGTGATGGTTGTGGTAATGTTTGTGAAGATGGTTGTGGTGATGGTTGTGGTGATGTTTGTGGAGATGGTTGTGGTGAAGGTTGAAGTGATGGTTGCGGTATATGTTGTGGTGGTGGTTGAGCATATTGCAGAAGATGTGAGGACTCTAATGTCATTCCATCCTGTTTTTCTTTTTGACAGACAGTCTTGGAACATATGAATTAGGAACCTCCAAGGCAGATCCACGAATCCTTTAACTATCTGTTTTGCTTCATAACCTCCTTCATAACCAATTTCAGCGAAAAATGTGGTTATTTCTTCATCATCTAGTTCCTGAGGATCATTAGCATTATCACCAAATTATAGACATCTTCTAACAGACTCTTCTATGATCCTCAATGTGACCTCATTGTTGATTCTCCCGGTTAATGTTCTCACACCATCAGCTTCAACTACCTCAACGGAGCCTCAGAAGTACCTGATGAGATTCTCATAGATTGTGGGTCTCACAGTCATGGCATATGCTACCCTTGTGGTAGATAAGAATCTTATCATATCTCTAAGTCCTTCGGCTTCAGGCACATCAGGGTTTAGATAACTGCTAAATTAATGGAGCTTGCTCCGTGTAAGATTTGCCATGTAATCTGCACAAGAGACATCTGTGTTAGTTATCAGTTTGACTTTAAATTGACAACGAAGAATGCTTGTCATTTCTGTTGCATTGTTGTCATGGCAAATGGTGAGTTTGTCATTTAACTGTTACAGTTTCTATGTTTCAACCATTAATGAGCTATTGTTTCATTGATTTGTTTCAAATGTTTCAATTTTAACATGCTCTGTTCTTACAACGAACATGAATATCAAGATTTTCATGATGATAAGAATTTCTATTGGTTTTCAATTGGTTCTTCCTTATATTACATTAATGAAACATGTTTTTGTGTTCTTCCTTATCAGTTGGTTCATTGACTGATTTAGGTTTAACATTCTGAAACTTAGGTCTTGATTAATATTTTTATGAAAGTTTCACCTTATTTCCGATACGAATGTTGTTTCAGAATCGATAACAGAAGTCGATTGAGTAGATTCACAAAAAAATCTTTGACTGTTTATGATGATGATGATTGAAGATGGTGTATTGTATGTTTGCGCTAGTCTCACTATAAAGTCTTTCAAATTTGAAAAGTATTAAATGACCCGTTTGAATTCCTTTAAATAGTCAAATAATACATTTTGAAAGATTTTACAAGTTTAAAAGTAGATACAGTCACCACTGTAGCAAATGCTGAAGGTCAATTTGTTTGACTTTCGGTCATCCGCATTTGTTATGTGTAGCAAATGCGGAATACAAACTTTTGACATTGATTGTCCGCATTTGGCTACTGTTGTAAATGCAAAAGTTTTGTTTCTTATTTTTTTTATTCTTTCCGCATTTGTGTACTATTGCTAATACGGAAGTTAGAACTTCAAATCTTTGACTGTCCGCATTTGTGTTGTAGTAAATGCGGAAGAGTGACTTGTGATTGTATTCATCAACAAATACGGTAGAGTTACTTGTTTTATCCTATCCGTATTGTACACAGTAGCAAGTGCGATAGAACAAAGTCAATCCGCATTTTTGCAATTATACCAAATGCGGTTGACAACACTTGGTCAACATTGCACTGTAGCAAATGCAATACAGACCTGTTGATCCGTATTTGTTAACTGTAGCAAATACGGTAGAGTAAATTCCACATTTACTTTACACACTAATACGGTAGAGTAAAATCATTGTCCGCATTAGTTGCACTTGAAAATATATTGTTACCCGCATTAGTTACATGCATGGGTTACCTTCACCCGCATTAACCAATGCACTTACTGCATTAGCTTTTGAACTTAATCAAAAGTTAATGTGATTGAATTGATTATTCATCTTATGAAGAGGTGTCCTTGATTGATTTTTCTTATGAAGTTGATTGTTGAAGTTGACAATTCTTGCTTGGGTTGACTTGTATGTCACAATTGATACAAGTTTCCTAATTTTGATAGATCTTGGACTTATCATGCTTCTAAAAATCTGCATAAGCTGAGATATATGGTATGACTTATTGCAACAACACCAACTAAGTATCTTTTTGTTTTGTTTTTCAAAATTAAGTTAATAAACAAAAATTTGGAGTTACTAAAAAATTTTAAATTACTCCGAGTAAAGTTTATGTCCATATTGGATAGAAACTTTAAAGCTTTAAAACTTTTTGAATATTATTTTGATTATTATTAATAATGAAGACAAAAATGTCTTTGTTGGGATCATATCAGTCATACATTACACTTGTGCATCCTTTATGATTAAATGGACATGATCGTGAACTTGAAGATTAAAGGTATGTTTGTCCTCTTAAACCCATACCTGGTTGATATTTTGATGCAAATGACTTTTATCATGTTTTGTTGATTAATTATTCAATGTGTACCTCACACACATAAGCATGAAATGATCAACCCTCCTTATACAATGCATGGTAGAACTTTTTCACAACTTGTCTTACCAGGTTACTTAAGTAATGAAATCTCATTTTCACTGATCCTTATTGGGATTCTTTTAATTTGATCCTTTTTCATGTTCATCCATATTGGGATTCTTTTCATTTCACTTTGGAAGGTGATCCATGGTCGGATTCTTTGTTCATTCACTTGAAATGTATTACTTTGTTGATTCATCCACTTTTGGATGTGTTCCGCAATGGGAATCTTTTGGATCAAAACATCTGCACTATGTGCAAGTTTCATCAGGTCTTTGCTTAGCAAAACAAAGATGAAACATGATATGGTGAAAGAGATTCATAAAGTATCATTACCCGGTGTGTTTAGGCTACTACACACATGCATTCAAATAAGCCAGTACATACCTATACTTTGTGATGAGTGTTTCACAATTGAATATGTCTTTAATTCATCACTGCATGTATCTTTTCTTCAAAGTTGAGCCTGCCATCATATCTGGTAAGTCATTTCAATCTTTTTACATTTTGAAATTAAGCATAGTGAATGATATAACGACTGTAATTATATCATTTCCCATATAATTCTTTTTTTCATCAAACTTGATTTCTTTTTGTGGTTTTCTGATGTTTTAAATTGTTTTTGATGTTTCTCATGCTTTTTACTCAAGGTTGATCATGCCAATTGACTGAACCAGAAATTCAAACTACTAGGTTCAAATGCCTTGGTAAACAAATTAGCTAATTGACTTTCAGTTGGTACTTTATTCAATTTGATTAAACCATTTTTAGCACAGTCTCTCAAAAAATGATATCTAATCTGAATATGTTTTGTTTTTGAGTGTTGAACTGGATTATTAGTTATAAAGACAACAATTGTATTGTCAATAGAAATTGGTGTGTGCAAGAAGTTAAAACCATAATCAAGCATCTGGTTTTGAATCCTAAGAACTTGAGAGCAACATGCTGATGCAGCAATATACTTAGCTTCTGCTATGGACACAGACACATTTGTCTGCTTCTTGCATTGCCAGGACACTAGTCTAGGACTAAGAAATTGACAACCGCTAGAAGTGGATTTTCTATTGAAGTTGCATCCTCCATAATCACTGTTTATGTAGGCATAGAGATTAAATTCTCCTTCCTTTGATACCATAACCCAAGAGCTGGCTTGCCCTTCAGATTTTTGAATATCCTCTTGACTGCGTTCACATGTGATTCTTTTGGATCAACTTGATATCTGGCATACACACAAACACCAAACATAATGTCAGGCCTACTCGCTTTTAGATACATAAGTGAACCTATCATTGATCGATAGTGAGTCTGATCCACTGATTTGCCTTTAGGGTCAGGTCCAATCTTCACTTTAGTATCCACAGTAGTTCATAGACTGACAGTCAGCAAAGTGAAATGTCTTCAACATGGTTTCTACATATTTTGATTGGTTGATGAAGATTCCATCTGCTGTTTGTTGGACTTGCAACCCTAGAAAGAAGGTGAGTTACCCCTAGCACTCATTTGGAACTTTGAATGCAAAAGGTCTTCAAATTCTTTGCAGAGTTGCTTGTTTGACGAGCCAAATATAATGTCATCCACGTAGATCTAGACTAACAACATGTCTTTTCCACTTTTTCTCTGAAGAGAGTCTGATCAATATTTCCTCTTTCATACCCATATTCAAGAAGAAAGGATGATAGAGTCTCATACCACTTTCTTGGTGCTTGATGAAGACCATACAGAGCTTTGTCATGCTTGTAAACTCTGTGAGAGAAATCTGGATCTTCAAAGCTAGGTGGTTGACTCACATAGACTTCTTCAGCAATCTTTCCATACAGGAAGGCACACTTTGCATCCATTTGATAAACAGTAAATTTCATGGACACAGAATATGCAAGAAACATTCTCATTGCTTCTAGTCTGGAAACATGAGCAAACACTTCGTCATAGTCGATTCCTTCTTCCTGAGTGTATACTTGTGACACTAGTCTTGCTTTATTTCTGATGACGATCCCTCTATCATCATTCTTGTTCCTGTACAACCATCTGGTACCGATAGGGTATTATCCTTCAGGAAGATCTACGAGTTGCCATACTTCTTGCTTCTTGAATTGGAGCAATTCTTCCTGCATTGCTTCAATCCAACTATTGTCTTGAAGTGCCTCTTTGATGTTTGACATAGAAAGCATGAGAACAGATGTTTGCAATACTAGACTTGCTTCTAGTCACCCTCTTATTAAGATCACTAATAATGGTTTCAACTGGATCATTCTTGTGTATTGTTGTGGTTGGAATGGTGTCACTAGCAATAGTTACATCAAGATTGGAGACATTCAGTTCATTATGGTCAAAGGCACATTCATCTTGTATTGTTGTTGAATTATAAAAATTGTCAACTTCTGTTTCAGTAACTGCAACATCTTCAGCAACACTGAGATTGCTTGCATCATTTCATGTACCTTGTGTTTCTACTAGATGAGAAGCCTGTATTTGATTTCTGAACTCATTTGACAAGTCATAAAAGTGATATGGTACCAGGCTGGGACCTTCTTCACAAGAAACACTAAGGTTTTATGATAGTTATCTGATGGGATTAGCTTGAAGAGGAACATCTTCATTCATATGTTCATCAATGTAGGTGGAATCAATGGATAATTACCTCTTCTTTCTACCGATGATGAAGTATTACCTGAATGTATATTTCCTGCATCAGACAAGTGAAATTGGTCAAATGATTTTGTAAATGTGTTAATATCAAACAACTAGTCAGGACCATTTGTTGATTTGGGAAACGAATGTTCCTTGAATTGAACATTTGTAGATTCATCAATAATGTGCAATCTAGGATTGAACACTCTATAAGCCTTTGAGACAGAAGAATAACCTATAAAGAATCCTTCATTAGACTTGGATAAAAATTTTCCCAAATGATCACGGGTGTTTAATATTAAGTCTGGACAACCAAATGATTTGAGGAATCCAATAAATGGTTTCCTATGGAAGATCAGTTCATAAGGTGTCATGTTACTTTCTTTAACAATGAGAGTTCAATTTTGCACAAACCACAATATGTTAACTGCTTCTGCCCAGAACGTGATTGGCAGTTTAGCATCGCCTAGCATCATTCTTGCTGCTTCAATTAGTGTTCTATTTCACCTTTTAGCTACCCCATTTTGTTGAGGAGTTCTTGCTGCACTAAATTGATGAGCAATGCGTTTGGTTGCACAAAATGAACTCATATTTTCATTTTTGAACTGAGTTCCATTATCACTTCTTATTATTTTAACCTTAAGATCATATTGATTTTCAATTTTGGTGATAAATTCTTGAATGATTTGGGATGCTTCGTTTTTATGAAGTAGGAAGAACACCCATGTGAATCGAGAAAAGTCATCAATGAACACTAAAGAATACTGTGAAGTAACTTCAATGGAATATTGTTAGTGTTCACCAGCTTGGTTTTATGAGATGATTTATGTTGTTTTCCTGTGAGGCACGCTAAACATTTATCAATAAAATTGAATTCTTTTTGAGGAAGACCAATGACGTGGTTTCCATTGACTAACTTCTTCATATTTTTAAAGTTAGTGTGCCCCAAACGTCTATGCCAAAGCTGTGACTCATCAAATGTTGCTTTAGATAAAAGACATGTTTCTTCTTTAGGTGATGCAGAACACATGTTTAAGACATATGTATTATTCTTCCTCAGAGTCTTTAAGACAACCCATTCTTTAGGGATCTGAATTCTAGGTTTCAGAATGTAGCAGTGAGTGTGTGTAAAGTGAGTGGAATATTTTTTGTCGCAGATCTGAGACACTCTTAGTAGATTGAAATTCAGTTGTTCACAGTAATTCACTCTGTGAAAGCTCAGCATCCCGTTTGTCACAGATCCTTCTCCTGTAAATCTACCCCCTTCTGAATCTCCACCGAATGCCATAGTAGTTCCTTGTATGTACTTGAAGTCATGAAGGAGGGAACGATCTCCCATCATGTTTCGGGAGCATCCACTGTCTATGTACCGTAGGCTATTAGACCTGTGTGGATGAACCTACAAGCAAAAAGAACTAATTAGAATGAGGAACCCAAGCCATGATGGTCTTGCGTTTCTCGTTCCGATTCATGATAGTAACCTCCTGGTATTTCCCTCTAAATTGTGATTTGGATGGAGGTGTTCTCGGAGATTTTGGATGATGAATTGATTGAGTCATCTCATCAACATCTACTGAGGATTTAGATGATTAATGAAATCGTTGGTCTCTATTTCTTTGTAAAAATCTAGCCTGGGTTTCATTATCAAATGTTAGTTTTTGCTTAGGAAGATCAAGTTTGTGTTTCATTATAAGATGATTTCTTTGACCCTTCCTCAATTCCTTCAAGTTATTTCTGTCATTTGTTGATCTAGGTGTCCTAGATTGAGTATTATGAAGATGAGGTCTGACAGAGTGCATCACAGTAGATGCTTTTGAGATGGGTTTGTGTTGGCGAATTCTCAACCCCTTCTAATTAAAGTGACAATCAGATGTATTGTGATTGTTCATGTCACAGATTGAACAATACTTGTTGAAATAGCAATTTTTGGTGGAGTGATTATTCATATCATAGATAGAACAATATTGATTGAAGAGGCATTTATCTGTCTTGTGATTGAACATTTCACATATATCAAATACATTGCTTGTTTCTTGAATCAGATTTTTCCTTGTGTGACTCAACTGATATTTTCTTTTGATGAGTCACTTTCTTTTTCTTAGGAGATAAATTAGAATTAACCCTTTTAGTAGTTTGCTTCATAACACTACTTTTGTTCAATTGTCTAGGTTTTTCTTTCTTTTCTTCAACCTATTTCTCACACATTTCTCAAACTGGTCAACATGTTCCTTGTTACACATATCAAACCCACTCCCTGCCTTAATCTTTAAGACTGATCTCATGATGTTTTATGTGTTGAACTCAGTGTTACGGTTTGTTTCTTTTGCTGTGAAACCTTTTCTCATTCGCTTTAATTTTTTGGAGATATAATCTGATTATCAGAACTACTCTGAGTAGTGGGTTTCACTGTCTTGACATATTTCTTTTTGCCTTGTAAAACAGATGTTATGAATTTTATAAAAGGTACAATTGCTTTTACTGGGCTTGATGGTTTCATGACACACACTGTCTTGTCTGAACACTCTTTGATTTTGATTAGGTGACCTAACTTGATTTTATCCTTAATGGTTTCAATATAAACATCAGGATTGTTTTGAAGATTTGTCACTTGTTTCACTACAGATTTAGGTTCAATAGTTTTAGGTTCAGTTGCTTCAGAGAGTGAGAGAGAGTAAGGCATGACAGTGTAGTTGTCATTGTATGGTGGAGGACATGAATTATACCCAATCCCTGTCATGTCCTTTGGATTGTTTTGGGAATCAAGCATCTCTTGCAGTTTAACTGAAGACATTTGAAATTTTTCAAGTTTCACTTCAATCATAGATTGTTGAGCTTTAGATTGAGCTAACTTTTCCGTAAGTAGCTCATTCTCAACTACAAGAGTATACTTCTCACCATGCAGTTTTTCTATATTAGAGATGAGAGATTTAAATTTGATTTCAAAGATTTTTATTTCTCTCTTCATCATCTTTGATTTCACCTTTTTCTTCTTTGATTTTATCAGCCAGTTTGTGATTATGCTCTCTATACCCTTGCAATTCATTAATGCATTTTTCACTAAAAAGGTTATATTTTACCTCAATAGGCATTGGAGATGGTCCATCATTGATGTGAGCCATAAGATCATGATATTGAAATTGAGGCTTGACTTCCTCTGCATACACACTCCAGTCACAAACTCCATATTGCTTTATTGCAAGAGCACTTGCTCAAGACTGACTGCTTCCATGAGCTTGATTTGTCAGTTGGGGTGGATTTTGATATGATTGGTGTTGATGATACTGCTGTTGTTGGTTATGGGAGTGGAAGCTTGAGTTAGGCTGTGAGGATGATTGGCCTGGAGAGTTCCTTTGATAGTTGTTTCTCTTGGGGGCATTGCACTCTCTTAAGAAATGGCCAGCCATGCCACAATTAAAGCATTTCACATTGGATTTATCATATCCAAGTTTTGTATTCTCATTCAGGCTCAGCTTTCTTCCTTTTCTGAATCATGGCCATTTGCCATTGTAGATCCATTTCTTCCATATCATCTGGATCCATTTCCTCCAGATCTTTTTGAATGAGATAAGCAGAAGTGAGTTTTCCTCCCAAGTAGGCTTCAAAGCTTGCAACCAAAGCATTGTAAGTTGCCTTTTGTTCTTCTGATCTTGAGTTTTTAGGATTGGTTTGAGGAATAGTATTGACACTGGGAGTTTGAGGAGCAGCAGTGACTCTAGGAGGTTGAGATGAGGTTGAAGGATGATTGATTGGTGGAGTTGCCATGAACCCAGTATTATTCATTTGATCTGTGGATGAGATAAAATTATCCTCCTCAGTGATGAATGCATTTTCGATAGAATGAGATTCTAATGAAAATTTGTAAGCCTCAATTACTCTAGGTCCACCAAGATTTCTGCTTCTTTCATCAAGTTCTAAAGCTTCAGTTTTGTCTATCATGATGTCTAGAGTAGTACTCTAAAGATCAAGAGTATTTTTCAGCATGGTTACATACTGTTTGTAGCTTTCAGGGAGACTACGAAGCGTCTTTTTGTTTAATTCTTTAATTTTGTAAGAGACTCCCATGATTTCCAAGTCATTTACTAACTGTACAAATCTATGCAATTGATTAGAGATTGATTCTCCCTTGGTGTGGTGAAATGTTTCATACTACTTAACAAGCTTGTCTTTGTTGATTTCAGCCACTTCACTACTTCCTTCACATTTGATTTTGAGTGCATCCTACACAGCTTTTGCAGTTCCATACTTCTCCAGTCTTTTCAGCACAACCATCTTGAGTGCTTGAGTCAGAATTGAGTAGGCTTTGAGTTCTATCTTGATTTTCTTGTAGTCTTCTTCATCTAAGGTCAGATCTTCAATGGGTATTCTAGCAGTTCTGTATATTGCAACTTGATCTGCAGATAGAGTAATAGGGATGTGTGGCCCCTTGCGTATTGATATCTAGAAATCAAGATCTACACCTGTGATGTAATTTCTAAACCTAATTTTCCTCTGTTTAAACTCATATTTACGTTTAATGATTGAAGGTTTAGGTGTATGACCAAGTTCTGAGTAGCTGTTAGAATCCATTTTAACTATGTGCATAACTTGTATAATATAGATTTAGATGATTTTAGGATTGATTAGTCCAACTTAGTCCAAACAGTTCCAATGGAATTTAGAAATAGATCTATGATGATACTGAGTTTCTTGAGTTTCTTGGTGTTATGAGTATTTTGATGAGTATGTGTTGACAAGAGTAATTTCTGCTGTTTACTAAGTAGAGAATATGATATACTCTACTAGCAACTCCATTACCAGATCAATCGAATTCTATTCAGTTGTTTCGCAGATCTGAAAAGGAATCGAGAGCCAAAGCTCTGATACCAATTGACTGGGGTTGAGTAACAGTGATATTCTTACTGTGAATCGAATATGGTAACCAAGTCAATGATTGAGTGGCGGAAACAAACAATCAAAGAACATTCACTTGAAGAAAAATATTCATAAATGCTTTTGTATTAATATATGAAAGTTGATAAATTACAGAGAATGATTACAGCAAAAAATTTCTATCTATCACCCGTCACCTCATGTACGAGGTATCTGTTCTATTTATAGGCAGACAAGATGCCTTCTAAATCTTCATCCGCATATTTGATTGTTCATCCGCATTGACAAATGCGGATGAGTTAACTTGATCAGCATTTCTTCACTTGATCAACAACATTAGTATGTTGGTCATCCTTATTGGTTAATGCGGATGAACAAATACTTGTGCGCATTTGTTCGGTCATCCGCATTTGTCAATGCGGATAAGAAAAGTCTTGTCCGCATTTACTTTGTCTTTCGCATTTGTCAATGCGGAAGAGTAAGTACTTGTCCGCATCCATTCTTGGTCCTCCGCATTTGTCAATGCGGAAGAACAAATACCTGTCCGTATTTGTTCTATGCCTTCTGCATTTGACAAATGCGGGAGACAATACTTTATTCTTCTTAGCAAATTCTTCATCCACATTTCTTCTTGGACTTAAAGGATTTCAGCTTAACAATCATCAAATCACCCATTAAGTTGGTGTGTATGATCCTTTCAACGGTCAACAAAGAGGCTGAATCCAAGGTAAGAATTCTAAGGTTTTAAGTGTTTATATTGGGTTTTGTCTCAGTTATGTGCTTATGTGTCTGTTTGCATATTCGTGTGTGTGCTTGGTAGTTTTCTATGTGTTTGAACATATTTGCATACGGGTTAGAAAGAAGATACACCCAAAGTTGCACCAGGTGAGTTTCTAGACCCTGGTTTTACTTGTTTTAAACTCTTCTTGGGCTGAAAATGTATTAAAATTATTTTTTGATGTTTATGTATGTATAACCGTATGTATTGTGCATGTTTGATGATGTTCCTTAGATGTTTATAGGTTGTTCATGCTTAGAATAGCCTTGGTAAACTTAGAACAATTATGCTTGATGTTTGGGTTCGGAAATATCCTAGAAACATCCTGAGAAGAAGGTTCATGCGCCTAAATAAGGCCCATGGCCTGGAAATGCCTTAGAAATGCTTAAGTGTAACTCATGCGCCTGAACACTAGTCCATGCGCCTAGAATATTAGTCAGACGACTAAGTGTAGGGCCATGCGCCCAAATAGTACCCATACACCTGAATGGCCCATGCGCCTAAGTATGCCCAACTGCCCAATACCATATGCCCGAATAGTGTCCATACGTCTGAAATAGCTCATGCGCCTAAGTGTTGAAACTGTTAAGTATTGGGTGATGCGCCTGCATAGTGATGAAACGCCCAAACAGGGCTCATGCACCGAAATAGTGTTGGTGCACCTAAACACTTAGAATTTATTACAAAAATTTTAGGAGTTTGTGCTTTTAAGGTTTTGACTGAGGTTTGACTAGGGCTTACTAATGCTGGGTTTCATGCATTATTATGATTGCTTTATGATTGTTCCTTATTATTATTATTATTAGTAGTAGTACTATTAGCATGTGACTTTACGTGGAATGTTTATTATTGTAACAGAAAGTATTATTAATAATAATAAAGAGAAAGAGCAATGAAGAAGAGAAGTGGAACTTAATTTAAAATGTTAACAAGTCTTCCAAGCTTATAGGAGGTGCGTGACCATGAGGTCGTTAGCTCAATTGTGATGCGGGTTAGCTACCCTATGAAGCACACGGGGCCAGTCAATTAAGATTGGCGGACCTTTGCAGCGTACCCTAGGTGTCTGGGCTAGCCTTGTATACAGTATTTAGAGCCCCTTGTCGGAACAGAGGGCCGAACACCATTTCCCCCGCACACATAGTTGAGGATATTGCTCATTGGTCCACATAGACAGTGAAAGATAAAGATAAAAGAGTACAAAATAAACAAGGCATACAGTAAAGAGAAGAAGCATTATCTAATTGTAAAGTTAATGTGTGATCATGTATAAAGAGATGGAATTTCATAAAAAGAGTATTTTCATATGTATACCTACACAAAGTATTTTATTACTTTTAAAGCTAGAACTCACTCAGCAACCCTGACTTTTATACAATTTCAGTTGGCAGGTAAATATTGATGTGGACGGCACGAGGGTGAAGCTACTCGGCAGGAAAAGACTGACATCCATTCATACTTATTATTGCTGTTGTTTTGTAATGCAATTAAACAATTCTTTTGTATTCAGTTAAACAATAGTGTATTGCTCAACAACAGTGTTTGTTTTAAATGAAATGAATGCCTTTTGTAAAAATAATTCCGCTACTTAAGTTTTTAAATTATAATGTTTAATCTATTTAATGCTGTGAATGACCAACTATGAGGTCTCCAGGAACGGGGTCTTACATCAAAAATACACCACCCCACCTGCTGAAAAAGGACCCTCCTTCTTCTTCGACTATCTTGGATTCTTCAAATCCTTCAATCTGCCGCTTTCTCATACTGATGATGAGCTTTCTGCAAGGATGATGTATGATGTTCCAAACACTCCTCGTCCAGACTCGACATCAACTGCTCCTTAAATGATACTTCTAGCCCTTTAGGGGGAGAGCTTGAAGTAAATGACTCTTCTTCTAATGATCAAGCAGTTGAGACTGCAAATGTAGAAAAGGAGGAAGAGGTTCCCACCAATGAAAGTACACAAGCATTAAATCCTGATGCCTCTGACACTTCGGAACCTCATACTCCAATAGGTACGGATACTGAACCTGGTTTAACCATGTGATACTGAAGTAGTTGTTCCCACGACTCCCAGATCTCAGATAAATGTTTATCATCCCTTGGACAACATCATTCGGGATGTTAGATCGAGAGTACAGACATGAAATAAGCGATATCCTTTTTCCATGACAGAGTCATAATCAGTTGATTATGCCTCAGTCATGGAAAAAGGATATCTTCACGATGGTGCATATCGATGTTTTGTGTCTCAATTTGAGCCAAAATATATGAGTGAAGCCTCAAACGATGAGGCATGGGTGAGTGAAATGCAAGAATAACTTCTACAGTTCAAGAAGTTTGGAGTATGGACCCTTGTGGACAAACCAAAAGGTGCTAAGGTGATTGGCACTAAATGGGTGCTGAAGTGCAAGAAAGATGACTAAGGAGTCATAATCAGGAATAAGGCTCAACTTATAGGTCAAGGATTTCGGCAAGTCGAAGGGCTAGATTACAATGAAGTGTTTGCACAGGTGGAAAAGATGGAAGCAAATGTATATTTCTAGCCTATGCATCCAACATGAAGATTAAAATTTATCAACTAGATGTGAAGAGTGCATTCCTTCTTGGTGAAATTCATGAAATGGTCTATGTCATTCAACCTGAAGGATATGAGGATCCTTATCATCAGGATAGAGTTTACAAACTGGACAAGGCTCTTTACGAGCTCCATCATGCCCCTAGAGCCTGGTATGAGAAACTTTCTAACTCATCTTGTGAAACATGGTTTTCGCAGAGGAGTTATTGACTGTATATTCTTCATCAAAGAAAAGGATGGAGATTTAATGCTGGTACAGATTTACGTGGATGACAAAATCTTCGGTTCCAAAAACGAAGAATTGTGCAAAGAATTTGAATCTGTAATGAAAGCAGAGTTTGAGACGAGTGCCATGGGCGAGATGAAGTTCTTTCTTAGCTTACAGGTCAATCAGACGCCAAAAGGAATCTTCAGCATCTGACCAAATATATCGTAGATATCCTTAGTCGATTCGAGATGGAGAATGCTTCGGCAGCTGGAACTCCACTGGCCGCAAACCATGATGTGGCACCTGACGAAAATAGTGATCTGGTTGATGCCACCATGTATAGAGGAATGATCGGATCTCTCATGTATGTCACAACCTCGCGTCCTAATATCATGTACACCACGCGTCTTTGCCCCAGATATCAGGCGAAGCCAAAAGTAAATCATCTCATCGGGGTTAAAAGAATTTTTCGTTATTAGAAGGTACTCTAAACTTGAGTTGTGGTATTCTCATGATGGTGACTTTGAGCTTACAGCGTTTAGCGACTCAGACTACGATGGTTGCAAAATGAATTACAAGTCAACATCAGCGGGATATCAGTTCTTTGGTAGATGGTTAGTCACCTGGCAGTGTAAGAAGCAAACCTCAGTTGCTCTGCCAACATGTGAAACAGAATACGTTACTGCTGCAAGTTGTTGTTTTCAAATCATGTAGATTCAACAGCAAATACACGACAAGAGTTTGAAATTTTCTAACACCCCTACTTTTGTTGATAATTCTGCTTCAATTGCTGTAACCAAAAATCGGGTCCAACATCCTAAAACCAACAACATTAGTATTAAATATCACTTTATACGTGACTGTTTTGAAAAAAACAATATTCGATGTTGTTAAAATTAATACTGATTTTCAACGTTGTTGGACCAAAAGAACCAATAAGCCAGATCAGAAAAACCATTAAGTCCCACAAGACATCGCAACAACTGCTGAAGACTTGATCAACTCTTTGACAAAGTCTGAAGATCAACAGCTGAAGACTAAAGTATTGAAGACTTCAACAGCTGAAGACCAAAGTCTGAAGATCAACAACTGAAAACTAAAGTACTGAAGACTTCAACAGTTGTAGACCAAAGTCTGAAGACTTCAACAACTGAAGACCAAAGTCTGAAGATCAACAGCTGAAGACTAAAGTACTGAAGATCAACAGCTGAAGTACAAAGACTGAAGACATCAGCTGAAGACATCAGGTGATGAGAACAACTGAAGTTCAAGAAGTCCAAGTACTGAAGTCTTCAGAGTTTGTTACAACAGCTGAAGAAGCATTCTTCAGTTGTTGTGATGGTTTCCTTTCAGTAGTTTTATTTTTTATTTCAGTACTTGTAAAACGACTAAAGAGCATGTTCTTCAGTCATTGTTGTTTCAGTAGTTTCTTTTCAGTAGTAGTAGTGATAGTTAACACTTGGTATTTTTGTAAGAAGATGTCAGTTGTTTGACATCTTCGGTAGTTGTGTTAACTTTTAGTAGTTAAATAACAGTTAGATGTCACTGTCAAGTGACATCATTTAACGTCAACTTTCCTTATAGAAGGAAAGATGACCTAATTGTAACTGTGCGAAAATCCGAGCCAAAGCGTGTATTGAATGAATATATTCCTTTTGGCAGAAATTCTCTCTGTATAACAAACATTGTTTTATTGATAAATTTCGTGTGTTCTTGTTTAAATTTGTTAATTCATGAGCTCATTCCGCTGCAAATCCAAGCTAATTGATCATACTAGATGCCGAGATCCTAACAAATGGTATCAGAGCTGGTTAATCATTGATCGATTTAACAATTAATCATTGAAACTGTTCTTTTGCTATCTACGTTTGAACAAATTAGCAAATTTGCAAGAATCGGTTATAGAGATTGAGTTTCTGTTGTTTCTGGCCATTTTGTTTGAGGTTCTAAGTGGTTTTGAGCTAGATTTACTTTGTTTACCTTGAATTTTTCTGAATTCTAAATATGACTACTTCTTCTAATGATCCTCACAATATTGGTTCCTCAACCAAGCCTCTGATGCTGGTTAGGACTGAGTATAACATATGGCAACGAAGAATGCTCCATCACCTGTCTGTTAAAAGTTCAGGTTGTTGGACATCTGTGTTACATGGTCCACATAAGCCTATGGTGAACAATCCGGAAACCAGCCAAATGGTTCCAAAGAAGAAGGAACAATACTCTGATGAGGATCGTAAACTGTTTGAGATTGATGCTAAAGCTCATGGAATTCTGGCCATGGCACTGCCTAATGAAATCTATTCTGGGCTTATGCATCATGAAACTGCTCATGACCTCTGGAAGGCACTGAAAGAACAATTTGGTGGTACTGATGAGGTGTTAGCAAAATCTGGATAGCCTATCTCTCACCTAACTTTATGGGAAACTACTTACATCTGAAAGAGAGATAGAGTAGAAAAGGAAACTGGCATCATCGGTCATGAGTCAGAATATGCTGCATCAGAAAGTAGTTATGATGTGCATATAGATTTCTCTTCAAACAGTTCGGATCATGCATTTATGAGTGTTGATAGTCAGTCAGGCTGTAATAGTGACAATTTGTGCTTCATTATGGATGATTTGAAAGGTATAACTGATGATGACTTAGAAGAGATGGATATTCTGAGCCAAATGGCCTTGATTAATATCAGATCTCAGAAGTTCTACAAGAGAACTGGTGGGAATTCCCTGGACTCTTTGGCAAAACCAAAGTTGGTTTTTACAAGAGTAAGTTGAGGTGTCACGAATGCCACAGGCTTGGGCACTTTGCAAGAGAGTGTAGATCATCTGGATCTAACTCCTCTGCACCCTTTGTGACTTTTCCAAGTAATATTCAACAAAACAGAGGGCAACATCCTGCTAGTTCTGGTCATCAATCACAACCTCTATCTCTTGCATATTTTGTCCCTCAGGGTCTAATGCCATATCAATGTCCCTGCTATTACATGCCACAAACCAGTCAAGTTCAAGTACCCATTGCTCAACAACCACCTGCTCTTCCTGAGTCTCAACCTTCCCAATCTCATCAACAATCTTAACCTCAACAACACAGCTTTTTCACCCCAGGAGTTATTGAATGGAGCAGTTTACCAGATGATATGTCTGGTCATGAACAACTGTGTTCTGGTGCTGGTCAACATGGTGGTGACAATCCTTTTGGAAACCTTGCTCCGATGGCCCTGGAGTCTACTGATACCTCATCCTCCAATGCCTCCACACCACAGGTATCATAGGTATCCTCTGAAGCCAAAGCCAAGCTATGTTCTGAAACATGCATAGCCGCATTTGCATCTATTAGAGAAGCAAATGTAGCTTTAATTAACAAGAACAAATAATATCCTAAAGAAAAGCTAAATTTGAGTCTGTGCTTAATGATAAGAATGATGAGATTTACAAACTTAAATGCCAAATAACTGATGATAAGGCTAGGGAAGAGGTACTTCTAGAGAAGTAAAGAGACCTCAAAGAAACACTTGCAGCTACGCAGGTAGAGTGTGATCGATGGGTACATTCCTGCAAGGGTTTTGAAATGCTTCTCAGTAAGCAGTCTGCTTCCAATGTGATGGAGAAAGCAATAACCAATCCTTTTCATCATGTGATCTACTATCTGATACAACACCATCAGAGGTTGGAGTTAGCATTAATCCTCCCAAAACCTATCAGCTGATGTTGATGGTTCAAATGCTGACACTCACATGATGAAAAGGTTGATCACTCCAGGTGGTATTTCACAAAGTATTGAAAGTACTAAAGAGAAAGTCATAACATCTGGAGAACAAACCCAAACTACTGCATGTACTAAAGGGAAGAAAACTGCCAGTAGAAAGGGTGGGAAAACAACTGAAGAAGATATCAAGAAAGCATGTACTGCAAGGAAGAAAACTGCTAGTACTGATTGCAAACTGCTGAAGAATAAGTCTTCAGTAGTTTCATCTTCTTTAGCAGATGATCAACTTAAGATGAAGAAAAAGCCATGTGAAATATGTGGCTTATTCAATCATCTTACTGATGATTGCTGGTATAAAAAGGGCTCTAAACTCAAACATAATGAGAACACTAAAAAGAAAATGGATAAAATGAAGACTGAGTTTGATACCAAGTTTGTACCAGCAACATCAAAACCTGTAACCCCAAAATCCAAAAAGAAATCCAAAAAGGAAGGGGTTAATTAGGCAAGAGCTGAGGTTGCTCAAAGGGAGATGGTACAACACAGGAATCCATCAATCTGAAGCACTAATGTGTCTGATGAGCTGAAGGGTTTATCACAGAATCAGACATAACTTGTTATGATGGTTCAACATCTATTGGGGAGAGTTAACCAATTAGATGCTCCTGTGCTAAAACCATAGAGAAGAAAGTCCATGCTAAAGGATTCTTCTTCTTCACCATCTCCATCCCCTCAGGCTGTTCTTCATAGCAAATCTGTTAGTTTACCATCTGTTGATGTGAACAGACCCAAAACCAAAAACTTTTGGGTCTCAAAAACTAACTAATTTATTATGATTGCAGGGTTCTTCAACATGCCACAATAGCATCTGGTATGTAGACAGTGGAGGATCTATGCATATGACAAGGAACAGCTCTCTTCTTCATGAGTACTCTCAAGGAAAGAAGGGTTTGTCTCTTTTGGCAATGATGCTAAGGGTTACATCATTGGCAAAGGCTTTGTCTCCAATGGGGAAATAAGGTTTGATGATGTTAACCATGTGGAGAATCTCAAGTACAATCTCTTGAGTGTTAGTCAAATGTGTGATAAAGGCCATGTTGCTCTTTTCACCAGTCAGAATTGGAGGATTCTGACATCCAAAGTTCTGAGTTTGATTGATAATGTGTTGGATGATCACACTCTCCTGAGGGCCAACAGGACAGGAAGAGTGTATGCCTTAGATCTTTCCAAGAAAATAGATCTCAAAGGCCATCCTTGCCTATTTTCCAAGGCTTCTCCTCAAGAATCTATTCTATGGCATAGAAGGTTGGGTCATGTGAATCTTAAAAACTTGAATCAGCTGATACATCATGGTTTAGTAAGGGGATTGCCTATGAAGGAGTTCAGATGTGAAGACAACTGCACTGCTTGTTTGAAAGGAAAACAACACAAAGTCTCATTCCCTCCTATTGAAGAACCTAAGTCCATTGCCTGCTTGCAATTACTACACATGGATATCTTTGGTCCTGTGACAGTAATGAGTATGGCAAAGAAGAAATACTGTCTGGTAATTGTGGATGATTATTCCAGATTTGTATGGACTTTCTTCTTGCATTCAAAGGATGATGCTGCTAAGACGATTATAAACTTTGTGTTGTATGTTGAGAAGCAGTATTTCCTATCTATCAAGTGTATCAAAAGTGATAATGGAACAGAATTCAGAAACCATACACTTGATGATTTTTATCTCTCAAAGGGAATCAAGAGGCAGTTTAGCATCCCAAGGACTCCAAAACAAATGGAGTAGTAGAGAGAAAGAACAGGACCCTAATTGAAGCTGCAAGGTCCATGTTGGCTGACTCTGGTTTGCCACTGATCTTTTGGGCTGAAGCTATTAACACAACTTGCTATGTGCAGAATAGAGCCTTAGTAAATCAAAGGTTGATGAAGACTCCATATGAAGTTCTACATCATTTGGCTCCTCTAATTTCATTTTTCAGAGCCTTTGGGTGTCCTTGTTTCATTCTCAACACAAAGGATCAACTCGACAAATTTGATCCTAAGGTGGATGCAGGGTATTTTGTTGGTTATTCATCTACTTGCGAGGCATACAGAGTCTTCAACTGTAGAACAAAGATAGTTGAAGAGACTCTGCATGTGAAGTTTAATGAATCTCCAAAGGACAAGATTCAACAAAACCCTATGGAGTTATTTGATTTGGACATACTACAATATGCTCCTTATCAGGCTTGAGCTATTGCTCCGGTCAACAGTTCTCCACCTGGTGGTATTGATGATGATGATAATATCAATACTCACCTTTTCATGTTTAATGACCAACGGCCTGAGTCTGCTAAACTTGATGTTCCTGTAGCTTGAGCAGCTCCATCCACAACAAATGCTAATGAGATTTCTGATTCCTCTACATCATTGACTTGCCATCTCATACTTGGTGTCAAGAATCTGGATGAACATCTGCTGCTGCTGCTGAACGGCTACAAACACTTGCACTAATCTTATTATGTTCCAAGAGCTGAAGAATCACCCCATGTCTCAAATCATTGGTGATATCAATGCTGGTGTCTCAACCAGAAGTCAATTGTCTAACTTCTGCTTCTATGCTCTCTACATCAGTCAGCTAGAGCCAAAGAACTATCATGTTGCTTTGAGAGACAATGGATGGGTTGAAGCCATGCAACTTGAGCTACTTCAGTTCATAAAGCAGCAAGTGTGGGAACTGGTTCCTCTACCCCCAGGTAAGTATGCAATAGGCACTAAATGGGTGTTTAGGAATAGAACTGATGAAAATGGGCTTATTGTCAAGAACAAGGCTAGACTAGTTGTACAAGGGTTTTCACAAGAATAAGGTATTGATTATGATGAAACCTTTGCCCCTGTAGAGAGATTAGAGGCAATTAGATTGTTCTTAGCCTATGCTGCATTCCACAATCTTAAAGTTTTTCAAATGGATGTTAAAAGTACATTTTTATATCGTAAAATAAAAGAAGAGGTTTATGTGTGTCAACCACCAGCTTTTGAGGATAATAAACATCCAGATTCGGTATACAAGCTTGATAAGGCTCTTTATGGGTTGAAACAAGCTCCTAGAGCCTGGTATGAAACATTATCAAATTTTCTTCTTCAAAATAATTTCACTAGAGGCTCCATAGATAAAACTTTGTTCATTAAGAAGGTGGATCAGCATAAGCTACTTGTTCAAATTTATGTTTATGATATTATTTTTGCATCCTCTGATCCCCAGTAGTGTGATGATTTTACAATTTTAATGAAACAAAAGTTTGAAATGAGTGCAATGGGAGAATTACAGTTCTTTCTAGGCTTGCAAATCAAACAAAAGGCTGATGGAACATTTATACATCAGTCAAAATATACAAAAGATCTTTTCAATAAGTTTGATTTACAAAATTGTAAGCCCTGTTCTACTCCCATGTGCAACACCACACAACTGGATGTAGATCAGAAAGGTAAAGTTGTTGATGAAACACTTTACGCATGTATGATTGCGTCCTTGATGTACTTAACAGCTTCTAGACCAGATATCATGCTTGCAACTTGTGTTTGTGCTAGATTTTAGGCTGGTCCTAAACAGTCTCATTTGATTGCAGTTAAGAGGATCTTTAGATATCTGCAAGGTACACAATCTCTAGGTTTATGGTATTCCACTGGACACTCTTACAAATAGTTGCTTTTTCTGATAGTGACTAGGCAGGGTGTAAGTTAACAAGAAAGTCAACTTCTGGTGGATGACAATTCCTAGGCAACTGTTTGATTTCTTGGTAGAGTAAGAAACAAACATCTGTTGCTACATCCACTGCTGAAGCAGAGTACATTGCTACTGCAAACTTAGTGTTAAAGCTTGGTATGCTGCAGCTAGAATAAGTGACAACTACTGATGATCTCAGTAAACAGGTACTGATGATCATTAGTAAACATGTCACAAATAAGTACAATCTCTTGAGTGTTAGTCAAATGTGTGATAAAGGCCATGTTGCTCTTTTCACCAGTCAGAATTGGAGGATTCTATCATCCAAAGTTTTGAGTTTGATTGATAATGTGTTGGATGATCACACTCTCCTAAGGGCCAACAGAACATGAAGAGTGTATGCCTTAGATCTTTCCAAGAAAATAGATCTCAAAGGCCATCCTTGCCTATTTTCAAGGCTTCTCCTCAAGAATCTATTCTATGGCATAGAAGGTTGGGTCATGTGAATCTTAAAAACTTGAATCAGCTAATACATCATGGTTTAGTAAGGGGATTGCCTATGAAGGAGTTCAGATGTGAAGACAACTGCACTGCTTGTTTGAAAGGAAAACAACAAAAAGTCTCATTCCCTCCTATTGAAGAACCTAAGTCCATTGACTGCTTGCAATTACTACACATGGATATCTTTGGTCCTGTGAGACTAATGAGTATGGCAAAGAAGAAATACTGTCTGGTAATTGTGGATGATTATTCCAGATTTGTATGGATTTTCTTCTTGCATTCAAAGGATGATGCTGCTAAGACGATTATAAACTTTGTGTTGTATGTTGAGAAGCAGTATTTCCTATCTATGAAGTGTATCAGAAGTGATAATGGAACAGAATTCAGAAACCATACACTTGATGATTTTTATCTCTCAAAGGGAATCAAGAGGCAGTTTAGCATCCCAAGGACTCCAAAACAAAGGGAGTAGTAGAGAGAAAGAACAGGACCCTAATTGAAGCTGCAAGGTCCATGTTGGCTGACTCTGGTTTGCCACTGATCTTTTGGGCTGAAGCTATTAACACAACTTGCTATGTGCAGAATAGAGCCTTTGTAAATCAGAGGTTGATGAAGACTCCATATGAAGTTCTACATCATTTGGCTCCTCTAATTTCATTTTTCAGAGCCTTTGGGTGTCCTTGTTTCATTCTCAACACAAAGGATCAACTCCACAAATTTGACCCTAAGGTGGATGCAGGGTATTTTGTTGGTTATTCATCTACTTGCGAGGCATACAGAGTCTTCAACTGCAGAACAAAGATAGTTGAAGAGACTCTGCATGTGAATTTTAATGAATCTCCAAAGGACAAGATTCCACAAAACCCTATGGAGTTATTTGATTTGGACATACTACAATATGCTCCTTATCAGGCTTGAGCTATTGCTCCGGTCAACAGTTCTCCACCTGGTGGTATTGATGATGATGATAATATCAATACTCACCTTTTCATGTTTAATGACCAACGGCCTGAGTCTGCTAAACTTGATGTTCCTGTAGCTTGAGCAGCTCCATCCACAACAAATGCTAATGAGATTCTGATTCCTCTACATCATTTGACTTGCCATCTCATACTTGGTGTCAAGAATCTGGATCAACATCTGCTGCTGCTGCTGAACCGGCTACAAACACTTGCACTGATCTTATTATGTTCCAAGAGCTGAAGAATCACCCCATGTCTCAAATCATTGGTGATATCAATGCTGGTGTCTCAACCAGAAGTCAATTGTCTAACTTCTGCTTCTATGCTCTCTACATCAGTCAGCTAGAGCCAAAGAACTATCATGTTGCTTTGAGAGACAATGGATGGGTTGAAGCCATGCAACTTGAGCTACTTCAGTTCATAAAGCAGCAAGTGTGGGAACTGGTTCCTCTACCCCCAGGTAAGTATGCAATAGGCACTAAATGGGTGTTTAGGAATAGAACTGATGAAAATGGGCTTATTGTCAAGAACAAGGCTAGACTGGTTGTACAAGGGTTTTCACAAGAAGAAGGTATTGATTATGATGAAACCTTTGCCCCTATAGAGAGATTAGAGGCAATTAGATTGTTCTTAGCCTATGTTGCATTCCACAATCTTAAAGTTTTTCAAATGGATGTTAAAAGTACATTTTTATATCGTAAAATAAAAGAAGAGGTTTATGTGTGTCAACCACCAGCTTTTGAGGATAATAAACATCCAGATTTGGTATACAAGCTTGATAAGGCTCTTTATGGGTTGAAACAAGCTCCTAGAGCCTGGTATGAAACATTATCAAATTTTCTTCTTCAAAATAATTTCACTAGAGGCTCCATAGATAAAACTTTGTTCATTAAGAAGGTGGATCAGCATAAGCTACTTGTTCAAATTTATGTTGATGATATTATTTTTGCATCCTCTGATCCCCAGTTGTGTGATGATTTTACAAGTTTAATGAAACAAAAGTTTGAAATGAGTGCAATGGAGAATTACAGTTCTTTCTAGGCTTGCAAATCAAACAAAAGGCTGATGGAACATTTATACATCAGTCAAAATATACAAAAGATCTTTTCAATAAGTTTGATTTACAAAATGTAAGCCCTGTTCTACTCCCATGTGCAACACCACACAACTGGATGTAGATCAGAAAGGTAAAGCTGTTGATGAAACACTTTACGCATGTATGATTGCGTCCTTGATGTACTTAACAGCTTCTAGACCAGATATCATGCTTGCAACTTGTGTTTGTGCTAGATTTTAGGCTGTTCCTAAAGAGTCTCATTTGATTGCAGTTAAGAGGATCTTTAGATATCTGCAAGGTACACAATCTCTAGGTTTATGGTATTCTACTGGACACTCTTACAAATTAGTTGCTTTTTCTGATAGTGACTAGGCAGGGTGTAAGTTAACAAGAAATTCAACTTCTGGTGGATGTCAATTCCTAGGCAACTGTTTGATTTCTTGGTAGAGTAAGAAACAAACATCTGTTGCTACATCCACTGCTGAAGCAGAGTACATTGCTACTGCAAACTTAGTGTTAAGGCTTGGTATGCTGCAGCTAGAATAAGTGACAACTGCTGATGATCTCAGTAAACAGGTACTGATGATCATTAGTAAACATGTCACAAATAAGTACTGATTCTGTTACAAACTACTGATGTAGTTATAACAACCAAAAAGACTAATGAGTAAGTGTTGAGGACAATATGAAACAGCTGAAAAGCTAAGAATTGATGAAAACTACTGATGAGAATTTTCTCTTCAGTTGTTTCTAAAACTGCTATTTCACCTTAAATAGCTGATGACAAAACCATGTCTTGAGTAGTTTCACAACTACTGATGACTAACACCAAGTCCTAAGTTGTTTACAACAACTTATGACAAAACCATGTCTTCAGTAGTTTAATAACTACTCATGACTAACACCAAGTTATCAGTTGTTTACAACATCTAAAGACAAAACCAAGGTTTTCAGTAGTTTCACAACTAGTGATGACTAACACCAAGTCTTCAGTTGTTTTCAAACGTCTGATAGTTAAAACCAAGTCTTCAGTTGTTTTCATAACAACTGATGACAACACCAATACTTGCAGTCATTTTCTTTTCAACCTTTTCTAAACCTATAAATACCTGTACTTGTAGCCAAACATTTCATTAGCCGTTTTCAAATCTCTCTCTCTCAACAATGGCGACCATGAAACTCAAACCCCGACACAACTGTGTTGCCTACCTTACAAAATCGGCCTTCTGGAACAAGTTTGACAGTGCCATCGATCTTATGGTGGATTCCACATACCGAACAGCCTTTCTTCTGAATCCTACCATATATGCTGACTCCTTATCCTAGTTCTGGACCAACGTTTCTGTAATCACTGGTGAGAATGATAACCAAATCACTCTACAGTCGTTGGTAAACCAGAAACAGGTGCTCATCACTACAGACATCATTCGTAATACCCTAAATTTGCATGATGGCACCTATCCTAAAGAATACCCGAAAGGAACCACTGACATGTCTTTCATTAATAATGGGTATGAATGCGACATAAGTGCTACAACCATACTCAAGAAGCACTTCCATGATGCAGAACGACTTATTTTCACATGGTGAATGTCTGCCTAGCTTCGAAGACATCTTCTTGGGATCAGATGTCTTCCCGATGGCAACAGGTATTGTATTCTATCCTTGAGCAACAAAATCTAAAATTTTCTAAGATAGTTTTTATGGAACTAAAGGATCTGGCTCAAAAACCTGTGGCAAATAGATGGCTACTTTATCCCAGGTTTCTCATGGCCATTATTTTCAATCAGCTAAAATCTGATGGACTTGTTGGTCTTGGAGTCCCTGCTCCAGCTGTTTTAGCTGAGGTATACTCCCGACATAACACAGACCCTACTCTCAAAGGGGCTGCCCGGATGCTAAAACCCAAGCAGAGGGAACCCACAACCTCCACTTCCAGATCCAAAGTCCCCACCAAACCCAAAACACAAAAACCCAAAAAGGCTACTCAAGGAGATGAGTCCCCTGAGGATGCCCCTATACCACCAATACAGGAAGAACATATTGGTTCTAACCCCCAGTTATGTCAAAGACTCATCCTGCTAAAGCCGCACAAGTATCCACTCAACAAGATCCTGTTGCAACCACAATTGGGGAAACCACATTGCTGGAACCTATCTCAATTGAGAGGGTTACCATTGAAGAGCACTTCTCACCCCGGGTGCAATCTGCTTCTACCCAATCTCCACTTGCAACCGCCCCTCAAAGTCCTACACTGATAGTTGCAAAAGTGCTGAGTCAGTTGCATTCCTCACCCCCTTCCCATAAACCAATTACAACTGGGGATACCTCAACCATTAAGGGGGAGGACCAAAGTGCTTCTGATAACCCACAACACAGGGGTTACAATGTTCAATCTCTAGGTGTAGAAAAGGAGATTAGAACTTCTGGTAAGGCTGCCACTTCTACTGATTCAGCAAATGATCAGGATGAAGTTGGTACCATCCATAAGACCTCACCAGAGGCAACTGCCAATGAAGGACATAGTCCTGAGGCAAAAAGTCCCCAGTACCAAGAACAAGGGGCACATGCTACTACTGATCTACACTCAAAGCATGTACATCCTGATTCAATCAGGAGGTCAGGTGATTCAGCACAGACTGATGATGACCTGGGCTTTTTCTATGATGTTCTAGCCCACAATACCATCCTAGAGAATGAGGTGAGCAGACTCAAAGAGCTGCTGGCCAAAATGTCTCGGGATCAAAGACCATCTACCCCAATAACCCCACAGATGGCACCTTCAATTGAAGGTTCACCCAACACTGAGCCTACACACATGACTGAGCCACCAGCCTCTGCTTTTGGCACCACCTCTCAGGGACAGAACCCCTTTGAGCAGATGGTTACTATCTTTCAAAACTCCTTACCTCTCATCACTCCCATCATCATTGACATAGTGCATAAAGCCATTGATGATAGGATTCCCTCAAATCTACAAACCTTCATTGATGATGCTGTTCATAAATCTCTTTCTGCCTTCCAAACCCCTGATTCCAATGCAACCAAAAGGAGGAGAATGCAAAGTCTAAGGAAGTGAATGGCAAGAAAAGAAAGAAAGTTGATGCTGAGAAAGAGCCTGAAAAAGAGAAAGAGCCTGAGAAAGAGAAGGAGATTGAGAAAGAACTGACCTCAGAACAGCTGATTACATATAAGAGAAAGAAAAGTGCCGAGTCAAGAGCTGATGAAGAAAAATCATTAGAAGACCTTGTTAAAGATGCTGATGAAGCTCATAGCAGATCAATGTATAAAATTATAGATAAGGTATTTAGACATGGTCATGACACAGCCACTTTAGACTCTGAGATCAGAAGGTTGGAAATAGAAGAGATACAATCAAGATGGGCCGGTTATAGTGTGTTGGAAAGGGAAAGATTGGAAATCATGATTAGGTTCATAGCTAAGTATCTTGGAAGATCATTGATTGAAATCAAGTCATGGTCCAGGGACAACATCTTGGCAATAACCACCAAGATCTGTTCGTCTGAAGTATTTACCAAAGGGCTGGTCATTGAAGCCTTGAATGAAGCTGGTGCTGGGAGCAGGACTGAACTGGTCAAACACTCTAAAGCCTCACTTACATCCAAAATGCTAGAACAGCCTGTCAAAATTCCCACACCAAAACCACCACAACCACAATCCACTAAACCAATTCCCTTACCCATAAAACAAATAGCCGATGATGTACCCTAGAAGAGGAAGAGAAGGGTACTTAGGCTAGAAGAGGAAGAATAAGATAATGATGAAGGTGAAGATAGGCTGCCAATCTCAGCTGTTATACAGTTGCCTAAGGCCATAAGTCACCCTCCAACAATTACTTCTGAATCTCAAAGGCAAATTGTGAAAGTAAAGTTAGAAGAAGAAGAGCTTCACAAACAACATGATGAGGAACTGTTGAGAAGAGTCGACAAAGCATACGCTGCCACATCTTCAATCATCAATATGAAGAAACATGCTAAGAGATTATACACTCTCAGACATACCTTTCAATATCAAAAAGAGAGAGTGAGGATTAGGCCTGATCCCAGGGTGTCTCATAGGATTCAAAAGAAAAATATTCCATAGAGATACATTGGCCAAGTAAAGAAGATTGTAGATGAAGTGATCTCACTGGCCTTTGTAGTATCACCTTGGGAGATCCTAGATGACTTCAAGAAAGCCTATAAAGCTAAACTGGCCCCACAAAAGATGCTCGAGAATAAAGTGGTGAAAAAGGAGTTAGTGTATAGGAGGCTTGAGGAAGTTAGAAAGAATGAGCTCCAGTTGTTCTTAGAGGGTATTCACCCAGATGAATTCGCTTATAGAGTCATAACAACTGTGGAACTAAAAAATGGGAAGCAGGTCAAATACCTCTTTGAGTATTATGGGCTAGAGTCACTCTTTGAAGGAGAAGCAGAAGAGCTTACCATGGAGGAACAAGTAACCTTCCTTGAGGCCTATACAAGGGAGTCTTACAGACTCATATTTGGGAAGTAGATCTCATGGATGGGGTAGCAGCTCTGTGTCCAGTTCCCCAACACAAAGTTCCCATCCATCCTTTGTCAAACAGATCATTGAGACTTCTTCCCAGGCATGTGCTTACAAGGGTCACTTCTGAGCTGATCTAGAAGACAAAAAGACCAATATTTCTACCATAATAAGTGGGACATTTTCAATAAGCTTAAAGGTTTTGGCTCATTGGTTCAGGGGGAGTTTGTTCGACCAAAAGAATCAATGAGCCAGATCATAAAAACCTTTAAGTCCCACAAGACATCACAACAACTGCTGAAGACTTGATCAGTTGTTTGACAAAGTTTGAAGATCAACAGCCGAAGACTAAAGTATTGAAGACTTCAACAGTTGAAGACCAAAGTCTGAAGATCAACAACTGAAGACTAAAGTACTAAAGACCAAAGTCTGAAGACTTCAACAGTTGAAGACCAAAGTCTGAAGATCAACAGCTGAAGACTAAAGTACTGAAGATCAACAGCTGAAGTACAAAGACTGGAGACATCAGCTGAAGACATCAGCTGATGACAACAACTGAAGTTCAAGAAGTCCAAGTACTGAAGTCTTCAGAGTTTGTTACAACAGCTGAAGAAGCATTCTTCAGTTGTTGTGATGGTTTCCTTTCAGTAGTTTTATTTTTTATTTCAGTACTTTTAAAACCACTGAAGAGCATGTTCTTCAGTCGTTGTTGTTTCAGTAGTTTCTTTTTAGTAGTTGTAGTGATAGTTAACACTTGGTATTTTTGTAAGAAGATGTCAGTTGTTTGACATCTTCAGTAGTTGTGTTAACTTTCAGTTGTTAAATAACAGTTAGATGTCACTATGAAGTGACATCAGCTGACGTCAGCTTTCCTTAAAAAAGGAAAGATGACCTAATTGTAACTGTGCGCAAAGCCGAGCCAAAGCGTGTATTGAATGAATATATTCCTTTTGGCAGAAATTCTCTCTCTATAACAAACACTGTTTTATTGATAAATTTTGTGTGTTCTTGTTTAAATTTGTTAATTCGCGAGCTCATTCCGCTGCAAATCCAATCTAATTGATCAAACTAGATGTCGAGATTCTAACAAACGCGCTAACCTCTACACAAAAGCATTTGACAAACCTTGGTTTTTATATCTTTTAGAGGTTAATGGAATGAAAAAGAAAAGTGATGTGATTCAAGAAGACGACAGACCTTAGTCCGATGATTAGTTTCTTAGTTTATTAGTTATTTATTTTATTTTATTTTCCTAACAATTAAAATCCAAAAACACAAAAAGATTTTCGATTTTAGAATTTTAGGAGGAGAATAGTTTTCGGTTAGTATTTAATTCGTTGCAGTATTTAAATATTAAAAAAACAACGCGGGAGGGAAATTTAGCTGAATGAAGTGAAATCAAATCAGTGATTTTGATTCAAAGCTTATGGAAAATGATAGTACATGGGGAATAAATTGTTTAGGACATCAAAACTAATTTTTTCTAAATGTTGAATTCAAAGTACAAGTCTAAGAAGTCTAAGCACAACTAAAGAAAAATGATAGCCTACCTACTATGCTACTGAGGTAACATAGAAAAAGTAGACCTGGAGGTTGCTAGTTCATGATATGATATGTCGGTAGATTGAACACAATAGATGAGTAGACTTCATTGTGAATTAAAATTCAAACTAACTTGTTTAACTTGCTGTGGGTTCTCATCTTTTCCCTGGTTAACACAATCAACGCATTTCCAATAAGGGGTGACGACCAATATAAACGCCACA
Source organism: Flaveria trinervia (assembly GCA_025506515.1). Taxonomy (NCBI): domain Eukaryota; kingdom Viridiplantae; phylum Streptophyta; class Magnoliopsida; order Asterales; family Asteraceae; genus Flaveria; species Flaveria trinervia. The sequence continues at coordinate 16,526,519 of CM046449.1, read as the reverse complement.
TATGTGTGCGGATGACCATAAATATGAGCAAAGCACATGTAAAAACTGCTAAAAGCAATCAAGCTAATGAATAATGTTCTTGGTGCGTTGTGTGCTAAAGAAAAATAAATGCTCTAACAAGAAGATATGTTGTGTGCCTATCTGTTGTGCGGTGGCACTGACCTGAGGAAAAACATAACCTAAATACTATAGAATTCATTGTTGTTTGCCCATCTCTACTGTGCGATGGCATTGACCTAAGGCTTGGCATCTCTTTGAAAGCTCTTAGAATAGTTTCTTCTTATCCAATACCCGTAGACTACTCAAAAATCTCCTGAGGAATGCTAATTACCATATAAGTGTGGGATCCACCGATGCTTATTGAAATAATTATACCTAACTCATCACCAATGTGAGTCAAAAATCTGTGTGTGGATTTAAGTGGACAGATATACTGAAAATCATCGTGACTGCAACTCTTGACAGTCAAAATCATTATGTGCATCTTATAGCTCTAGTATGATTTCTTGAAAGTGCTATTGACTCTCGGACAAAACAAGAATCTAGGATCAAAGTGCATATTAAAAAGGGGTTACCATACGATTCTGATATACCTGTATGATTTCATAATGAATCATTCTAGAAATGATCAATTAACTTGAAGCTTTTCTACTCAAACCCAAAGCAATTAAAAATTTGTCTTGTTTTCTTTTAAATTTCAAAGTTATTTTCTATTTTCTAGTCTATTGTTGTGTAGATGTCGGACTATACAACTGGATATAATCTGTGAATCAGTTACTAAAAAAAGGTCACGTCTGAGGTGAGCAATCAGTTTTTAAATTAAAAGGATCATGTCTGAGATGATCAAAGTTCATAATGTTATAATCAATAGTTAAAGTTGTTATGTGTTTGAAAGTGCATGAGGTCAAATTCAAAAGGATGAGCCAACCATAAGAATGAATCATAAGGATGAGCCAATCGCATGATTGAACCGGCCAGTCACATAATTGGACCATGAGTATGGGACAACCATGCAATTGTCCTACAAGACTGAACCAATTGTATGAATGGATAAAGGAGTATGAGCTAGTTGCACAACTGAAGCATGAGTATGGACGTAGTCGCACGACTAGAGCATGAGTATGGGTCCAGTCGCATGACTGAAATTTAAAATAGTATAGATAAGGTGGTCAGTCGGTCGTAACCCTGACCACCTTTCAAAGCCCTCTAAAATTTCCAATACAAACATACTCTGCCAAAATTTCATTTTCCTATTCTTACCTACGGATTGTGATACTAACATGCATTCTACTCATCTATAGGTACTAGGCGACTGAAATCAATCCAAATGAACATGTTAATCATATCTTTAAGGACCGATTGTGCTAAAACCAAGAACTGAGACTAAAACCTAAAATAGAACACTTAAGTGGCCAATAAAGTTGATATAAAGGATTTTAAGTGTTATTTTGAGTCTTTGTGAGTTTAATGTGTCTAAACACAAAGTCTTATAAAAGGTTTTTGACAAAGATTCAAATACATGGGGTTCTACACTGAATGATGAAAATGGACATACTAATGAACCACAATCGCATGACTAAGCCCGGCATACAATTCAATCGCATGCGTATGGGTTCAATTATACGACTAACTCAACCGCATGGTGTAGTATACGATTAAGATCAGTCGCCGGATCAATCGCACGACTGAACTCTGCCGCAGGCTCAATCAGACGACTGAACTCTGTCGCAGGCTCAATCGGACGACTGAACACAATCATACGACTAAAACTCAGTAGTATGGTTAAGTCGCATGGCTGAACCAATGTGATCAACTCAGCTTAGTTCCAACTATCTTCTGTTATGCTTAAATATAACGAATATGGTTCTTGTTTTCTAACAACATGGCTCATACATGGACGTTGAGTGCCAAGCATAATATTTGTGCTCACTTGGATGTTACTACTCGGAATGCTTCCGACTTTACTGGGATCATAGCCTTTCTGAGGAGATCAAGGATCTTCAAGGCAATATCTACTCCCTGCACGCCGTACAGATCATTACTACAGACCTTCTGGGAAGGTCCTATAGTTGATAGGTCCACTGTGCCTCTCAACATTCAGAGCTCGATCTTCAGGCAGGAGATTAGTATTACAGTTGACGATCTAAGGCAAGTCCTGGATCTGGGTGAGGATGGTGAACACCCAACCAAGCTACACCCTCTAATCGTTCGGGGATGTTTTGTACGGATGAAGTACACTAGGGACATCAACGCAGGTGTGCTCAACAAGAGCAACCTATGTCCCTAGTTTAAGTACTTGGCTCACGTCATCCTCAAATGCATAGCGTCAAGGAGAGGAGGATTTGACGAGATGTCTGATCAAATCTAGAATGCATATTGTTGCTCTGGTGCTGAACCACCCGTTCAGCTTCTCACACATGCTCTTCTCCTATATGATAGAAAACCTCGAGGCCATGGGCAAGGAAAGCTTTTGCATGTACCCAAGGTTTCTACAGATGATCATTGATCACAAGCTTCCTTCAGTGCCCAAGGAGAGAGACGATGATGTTACAGTCGAGGTGATGGATGATACTACATTAGGTAGAATGAAGATCTACCGGGGGAAGCAGGGAAGCCCCCCGATAGGAGATTGTTTGGGTATTTGCCTAGGGAAGAGTATGTGGCGTCACGATGATAATGACTAAGATGTTGAGCCAATTGAGCTACCCGCCGACGATGAAGAAGACGATGATGACGACCATGATGGTGGTCAAGGTGGTGATGCACCTGGTGGAACAGAGAGGGCTGGCTTCCACCAAGACTTCTGGCTTGATGAAGAGGAAAAGTACGATGATAAGCTATTGGTAAGGACTGTAGGGAGCCGAGTTGTGGCCACTGACAGAGGGAAAGAGGGTGTTGGCGGATGCCAGGCTAGGTCAAAAGGTGCTGCTACAGATGTCAGTGATCCTTCTTACACCCTAGACCAGCCACACAGCTCAGGGGGAGCTTCTATCTCCAAGGGCTCAAGGAAAAAGAGAATTGCCCATCCCCATGGGAAGAAGAGTAAGTGGCCAAGGTTTACTTTGATCACATCTTCTTTTACTACTACTACCACACCCACCACCACTACCATATCTCCTACCACCACTAGTACAGCCACCACTCTAGCCACCACCACTCCAGCCACCACCACTACCATACCTCCTACCACCACTACTACGGCCACCACTCCAGCCACCACCACTATCGCATCTCCTACCACCACCACTACCACAGCCACTCCACCACTATCCATTCCCATACCTCCTCCCATCTTCACCACATCCACCACTCCCATAACTACTCACCAGGCTGGTCCCTCCACCCAATCCACAGTTACCCCTTGATTCTCTCTACCCATGGTCGTGTTAGAGGAGCAGCTACCAAACCGAAACCGGATGGTGGTAAAGCTTATTGCTACTAATGACTGGAGGGCCACTCAGATCAATCAGCTGATGGTGGTGAATGCTGGTCAAGCAAAGCAGATCATGCAGCTGAGGGAGAAAAACGCTCAGTACGAGATAGCGTTAGGCCGAGCCCACCAATCACTAACAAGTCAAAACGAGTTGGTGTTGGCGTCGGTAAAGCGAATTGAAAAAATTGAGAAGAAGAATAAGAATATCTTGCTAAAGCTTAAGGGGTCGAAGAATGAGTCGTTAAAGATTAAGGATGGTGATGATGATGATGATGATGATGATGAGGATGAAGATGAATCTGATGAAGAAGAAGATATTGATGAAGGAGGACCGAATGGTAAAGATAAAGATGATGATGATGATTTAGAAGGTAATGCTGCTGCATCAGCATCCACTCAAGCGCAGGAGAGGCGCACAAAGCGAAACCAAGATCAAGCAGCCTCATCCTCAGCTCCTCTAGCTGAAGAGTCTATTGATCAATACAAAAGTAATGATTTGATGTCTTTGTATTTAAAAACTTTTGTACTTGAATTATATATTACATTAGTGTAATTAATGACTATTGATGTGTAAATGTCATGATTAATGATTTATGTGTGATGTGCTTACGGTTTAATCAAACAGATGAAGATCAACTGACAGATGAATATGATGTTGCTCCCCTTCAGCAAGTCAAGACTCAACTTACCATGATTCTTGACTTGCAAGGGATTGTTAGAAGATATATGAGCTACACATCGGAGGAAGGATAAATTATAAATGATCTAACAGAGGAGCAGCTCGTTCAAATATTCAGACTGAATCGTGGTGAGCTTGTCAAAGATGCTCCAGAAGTTGATGTTGTGAGTGATGATAGAACGATGTAGATGAGATTGAGATCAAGGTTGTCACAGCAGAACATTATCCAGAGTACACTAACCACGAAGGTAATGTTATCCCCAACTTGGGTGATACTTTTGGAAGTGCTACATTTGAGAAGCCAGAAGAAATGGAAAAAGAGAAATAGAAAGAAGAAAGCATAGCCGAAGCTTTGGATGCTAATGTTGATATCAAGAAAGCTGAATGGGTAGCTTGTTTTGCAGAGATGAAATCCCAATGCACAGCCCCAAAGCAAAATGCCTACACCAAGCTTTATCGAGTCAAAAGACATCAGAAAGTTCCAGGCAAGATTATAGCGTGGGCATATTTTGAAGATTTGGACGAATATGCTGTGAAAAGGGAAAAGGGGATTGAGTACTTCAGATATCCTCATGATTTGAAGACTCTCCGTGGTTTTGAGCTCGATCGATTGGCATGCTTAGATCTGTTGTATGCTAATCCAAGGAAGATGTCAGCTTGGTTTGAGGCTGCATTGAAGAAAGAATACCACACCAGGTGGGTAAATTTCAGACCTTAATAACCTAAGAGGTGCATTCATAAATCTGAAGTTGACCTGATATCTAGAAAGCCTAAAGTAGTGGTGAAGTGGAGACCTCCACACACAATGTCCAAGATTCCCTTACGGGAAATGCCTCAGGACTTCACTTCACATTTCAAATGGTGGTATTATGACTAGAGAAATAGGGAAGTGGTCATAGTTTGGAACAAGATAGGAAACTAGAGACAATCAGGGTATTTGACCTAATGTGGCTCACAAACTTGTCGGCTAATGATTTCTATACTTTATACAAGTGGCCACTGTTCTATGACACGCAGGACATTGTACAAGCTCTTTAATTTCAACATGTTATAAGGCTCTGCTTTGCTTTCGAGTTTAATGCAAGAGTCATAAGAAAAGATAAGTACAAGAAGTTCCAAGAACATGTGAAGAATGTTAGATGATAGAGAAAACTAGGTCAAAGGGCTAGTTTGTAGATACATGTGTACCAAGTTTATGTGCTTAAATGTAAAAGTCTTTTGTTTCTTACATATGTGTAATGTAATGAAGTAATGAAATATGAAATATGATTTGATGTTTATTTATCATTAATTCATATGTATGACTTCTTATATAGGTTTGAGGTTGTTGTACATAATTCTAAGTCAATAGTGATTGAGTAATGTGTTCAACCTAGTCGGTTGAGTATTCATGCTAATGGCCCATACTTATGGACCATATGCATGAATACATAGTGCTTATGGCCTAGTCGCACGACTGAACCAAGAGACTGGATCAGTCATATGATTGAGACATAAGATTAACTCAGTCGTACCACTGAATCTTCAGTCGTGCGTACAGATCAAGCGCATGATTCAATCGTACGACTGAACCATGCTAATGGTTCAATCGAACCATGCTAATGGTTCAATCGAACCATGCTAATCGTTCAGTCATACGAATGAAAACCACTAACCTATAAATACCTCCTAGTTCATGAAAAAACAGAACACTTGAAGAGATATTACGCATACACATAAACCCTAGCCGTCTAGAACGTCCCGAACAGCCTGTCCAAGTTCATAGTTCGTTCCTGATCGATTCCTACTCGTTCTTAACATTTAGTTCAATTTTATATCGATTGGGTAATCGTTCTCACTGATTGGATTGTCAATCAAATAGGATTCCACACTATTTGATACGGTATAAACGCAGAATCAGTTAGTACGCCGTACGTACATGGTCCTATACTAACATTCTCTAACTAAGTTTAAGTCAACTAAAGAAGTTGACTTTATGTCATCACTCAGTAATTGACTTGTTGACGTTATATACTTGTTGAGGTACATGCACGTGTTGCTTTTCCGTAGAACTTTTGTGTTCCGTATAAACTTCGTCTTCTATATGAACTTTGTTTTCCATAGAAGTCTTCACTTGATATACTTCATTTGAACTGCAAATTGTTCTTCCGAAGATCTTTGGTTTTTCAATAGACCCTTGACTACATTTGCATAGAATTGTACTTCCATAGAAGATCTCGGATGCACTTTGTGTAAGAAGAACATCTACGGATGAACATAAATGTTCATACGTAGATGTTTCTTACACTTAATCAAATTTCATGAAATTTGACTAATCATGATGTTGATCCTACAATCACATATATAAATCAACATAGTTATGGGTTAAACTATATATTAATGCATATACAAAAATGATTTTTCACAAGAAATTATTACACGAGATTCATTAAAGTGCTAAGCCTATACATAAGATCTAGACCTATTATTCCTTGATCTAACAAAACCCCGCTTAGGCTTAGGAACTTGAGATCATTTCTTCAGGCTTGAAAGCTCTTTAACTCTCCAAATCATTTTGTTATAGATGTATAAGATTGCAACCTTCTGATTATCATATTTGTATTTTATCTCCATCTTATAAATCATCTTGAATGATTCAAAACTTAAGCCTAGCACATCTTCTTCAATAGAAAGGGTTTCCAAAACACTATTATTGTGAACTATCTCTAGTTCATCTTGTTCTAAGATTTTAAGTTTACACACTTGTTTGATTTGAGCTCCAGTTAACTAGCCTGCTTCATATATTCTTCTCTTATAGGCCTTTCCAGTAATTTTTCATTTACTTGAATAAAGTGAACATACAAGCATAGGTCATTTTGAGCTTTTTCATCAGTCAACTTAGGGAAATACTTGTCATGAATATATTAAATGTAACTTGGGTGGAGATGCTTGATTTCCGTAGGATCAAAAATTCTCATCCTATGAGCTTTCTTCTTCTTTTTATTTCTTACCAATAATAATTCTTTAGTTCTCTTAACATATCCCCATTCAGTTATGGATAATGTGTACTAATTACCATAAATGATCTTTAGTGCTGCTGTGTTTTTATTTTAGTATCCAACCATCTTTACCAATTCATCATCACTCAATGTAAAGGAGTTGGATTTGGATATTTTCTGCCATTTTTTTCTTTTTCTATTCTCAGCATCATTTCTCCATGCTTCTTTAAGCACATCAGCTCTGAATGTTGTTTTCAACTTACCCACTAATACAAAGAAATCTCTTCCTCTTGGGTGTATTGGGTAGTTGGAGATGATCACGTTTTGAAGATCATTAATGTCATATTTAGGGAGACACAGTATTGTTTTTACTGCATGGAATTATGAATCCTTGTAGATGTTCTTTTAATTACATCAAAATCTTAGTTTGGATCATATTTCTAAGCCATAATCCTATTTTCTTCAACAGAAATAGGAGTTATGTTATGATCAAACAGTTCAATCAGAGTTGACTTTTGTTCAATAATCTCCCTTATTGTAGTGCCCAAAGGCCATACCTTTCTAGTTATCACTTCTCTTGGTTCTTTGATGATCTTTTCTTTTCCTTTATTCTGATCTTTGCTCTTAACAGTCATAAGTTCAACAAGAATTTGGACTTGAATTTCATAAGCAAGATTTAGAGCTTCAGTCCTGAATCAGACTCTAGTTTCTAGTTCCACATTCATAACATACTCCATTATTCTTCTCAACTCAACCACAGATCTCCCTTTCAGCTCATACATTTTGTAATTATGACCTTGTAACCAACAAGTCATATTGTATTTGATTAGTTTAGCTGTATCATAATGACCAAGCTCTTTCTTTGTTTTCTTAATTGATTGAAATGCTGTGAAAGTTTCATAATTGTAGTTAGGTATAATGAGTTTTGCAAGCTCAAATTCTTTAAGTACGTCCTTCATCTCATTCATACTCATTCTTTCTACCATGTCATATAGAAAACCATGGTTGATCAGAGTCATGAACTTGGCAGATTCTAGCCTCTCTTCCAATATATATTTAGTTGTCATCAACTGTTCATCTTTTTCATTTTGTTCCTTGGGAGATTCTATCTTGGTCAGCTCATTCCATTCTTTATCACTCATATTGTCCTCATGAAGAATAGACTTCATAAGAGATAAATCCACTGAAGGAGTGTGCACATAAGATATATATTTTGATCTTTTGGGAGAATCTTCAACTTCAATCACTTCTTTCTTGAATGATCCCAAATACTTTGTTTTCCTATTATATTATATGATTGGCTTTGAAGCTTCAGTAGATTCTTTTGATGATGTTGTTGTAGCAGCACTTGATTCAAGAGCACAGAGTCTCATCTTTAGCTCATCAATTTCTTGATCTTTTTTTTTCAAAATCTTCAATTGATTGCTTAAAGAGTTGTTGGATTTCTATAAATTCACTTGTAATTTCTCCTTTTCATTATTATCAAGATTCACATATTCTTTTAGTTCTCTAACCAAATCATATAGAGAATCTATCACTTCATTGTTTTCTTGATCATTTTCACTCAATCTCTTGAATAAAGATTCTTGTTTTGTTAATACATCCGCCTTCTCCCTTATCATCCTCTTTATTTCTCTTCTAGAGCATGTGTCACTGGAAGGCAAATGATCTTATGGAGATTGTTGATGGTGAATGGGTAATTGAGGTGGAGAATGGGATACTTGCTCAGTAGTAGTAGAAGAATTGACCTGTCGATTTTCATACAGTAATTTTTGTGGAAAGGTGGCATTGGAATCAGCCATATGAGCAAACATGGGTATATCTTCACCTTCATACTTACCACTAATCTTGTTCAAAACAGATCTTCCTAAGTGAGCTTGTAGAAACACATCACCTACTCTCTCCATCCCAAAACATTTAGCATTAATGATCAGTTGTATGAACCTTGGAAACATGAACATCGTATCAAGTTTTTGAAATTCAATTTTGTCACACAAACACCGTAGAATGTACTTTGAGTAGTTAAAAGTTATTCCTTCAAAATCACCATAGGAATCGATAGGGCTTGCATAGTCTCCCTTTCTTAATCTCTTATTTTTTCAAAATCACCATCATAACCCATCAGATTGAATATCTTCTCAATGTACTCATTACTAAAAACATCTGGGTGATCTATCTCTTGATCTCCCAACTCAATATTTCTCCTACTACTCCGTTCATTGATTCATAAGTGTTCATTCCAAATATCAACATATATCACCTCATCTTCTCCTGCTTTTTCTATTCATGCAGAGTTCCAAAAATCAATAATATGTGATTGATGAAGCACTTGATCCGTTGTAAGAGCATAAAACAACATTAATCGTCTTTAGTATCGGAGGATATCTCGACATCATTCCGATACAGGGTCTCCGACATTTATAAAGGTATATACGTTATGCTTTCTAGCAAACCGATTAGCCATCTGTACATAAGAATGAAGAAGATTAGGTTAGAACAAGTTATCAAGCATAAGAATCTAAAGAGTTTTGATGATACTATGAAACAAATAGTTTATTATTGATGTTTATGATATGTTTTACCTTGACAACACGAATATGATATCAAGTTTATGATATTGTTTGTTGTTTTGATTTGGTATTTTGAATGTTTGTGGAAAGAGGGAAGAGGTTTTTGGTGAATGCTTTTCTAGGTCTAAAAAGTGATGTGTAAAAGTGATTAATGAATGCTTAAGTCAAAAACATCATATATACTCACTTAGACTTGTTAATTTATTTATTAAATGAAGAGGGTCCTTCTCCCTTAATTACACTTCTATGGAATTTATTTATTCTTTGGTAAAGTGTCTATGGATGATGATTAACTTATCAAATCCACAGATTCTATTTCTTCCGAAGATTATGTGGACGCTTATATTGAAAGAAGTAAATTTTGATGTGTATAATCTTCAAAGATTATCAATCTAAGCAAATGAATTATACTTAAAAATACCACTACATCCTTAGGTTACCAATCTATGGATGGTTATGGTATCGTATTGTAGTAACTTTTGAAGTATAATTTTCCATTGTAGCATATGCTAAAGTACAATGTTTAAAAACTTATTTGTTTGCATGAATCTAACTAAGAGGTAGAATCATCTATTACTTTTGGACCTTGTTGACATTGTTTTCATGACAATGTGTGTAAGAAAACTTATAACATGAAGACCCTCATGTATCCTACAACCAAGTTAGTGCTCAAGGCTTAATTCCTACATTTCCCTTTTTCTTTTAAAAATTCATATTTCATGATTTCATGCTTAACTACTCCCCTAAATTTATGATTAATGATGAACAAATGAATTTATCATAAATTTATCTTGTTGAATAGAATGAAAGACCTTTGTCTATCCCACAAAAATGAAATACTTTAACTAAAAAAAGTTTATATACAAGCATATTTAACCATAGAATGGGATCATACTATGACAGTAAGCATCTTCCTTATTCAATTGGTTTGATGAAATTACACATAAATCTAATGTTTTTGATAAATTCAAGCAAGAGTATAATTTCAACTAGGCATGTTGTTTATCATATTTTGTTGTTGATTGAAGATAGACGAATATGGCTCCACATTCAATTCACATTAGAGTTTGTCCTCCGTTTATATGTCAATACATCACTTTTTCACACATACAGACTATGTACTTTAAGCTATAAATTCTAGCTTCAGACATATTGGAAGTCTTATTAATGCTTTGTTGAAAAAGCTCTTAAGTTAATATACACTTCATCGCAATAGATTCTTTTGAGAGCTTAGATATAATCATCATGAGGTCACAGGTCTTTGCATTTATAAAATAGATGTGCCTTTAACCCAGGTTTTTGTTCCCACAAAAAAAGGGATGATGATGCTCATAATATATTCACTAGTTAGTTACAAATTTAGACAAGGTGTTCATAAACCCAGGACTTTGTTAACACAAAACAAAGGAAAAATGATTTGCAAAGATAGAAATTGTAGAAATTTGTTACATAGTGTGTTTGAGTGAGTAATTTGATCACATCAGGATAAGATTTACTTGCTTCATTCTCAAAATGAAATTTCCCACAGATAGTCACCTTTTTTTCATTATGTTATACATGCATTTAGTGTATTTTCCACTCAAGCTGAACCTACGCACATATTAAAGCGCTTTTGATCAGTCTGTATTAAAATTTAAAAACTCAGGCAAGTAGCAAGGACATAGTGTACTATCATTTCCTAATAATGATATGTTGATTAGAACATCAAGTTAAATAGGACAATATTTTTGCATTTTTAAATGATTTTATGTATGTTTTGGATTTTGCATAAAAATATATACATGGATAGACTCAATCTTTTCAGATGGCAAATGATTAATCTAAGTTAATCAGGCCCAAAGATTCAATCAAAAAATTAAATCTAACTTGGTTAAAGGCTTTAGTGAATAAATAAGCAAGCTGATTCATTGTAGCCATTTTGATTAACTTGATTAAACTTTTTCTAAGCAATCTCTTAGAAAATGGTATCTGATTTTGATGTGTTTTGTTTTACTATGTTGCACTAGATTTGCAGTGATGAACATAGCAGCTAATTTTCAATATGAATTGTTGTTTGAAGGAAATTGTAACAATGATCAAGTAATTGGTTTTGCAACTATAGAACTTGAGAGCAATCAACTGAAGCAACTATGTACTCAGCCTCGGCTATGGATACAAATACATTTGTTTGTTTTTTCCACTGCCAAGAAACAAGTCTTGGTCCTATGAGTTGACATCCACCAGTTGTCAATTTTATATTGTTGTCGCATCCTCCAAAGTCACTATTTGAGTAGGAGTAAAGGTTGAAATCTCCATCCTTGGGATATCATGTCCAAGTGTTAGTTTCCCTTTAAGATATCTAAAGATCCTCTTTTGAGCATTCAGATGGGACTCTTTAGGATCTGATTGGTACCTAACACAAACACACACAACAAACATTATGTTAGGCCTACTGACAGTTAAATATATAAAAGAACCTATCCTTGATCTATACAATTTTGATCACTTGATTTCCCTATGGGATGAGGTACAACCTTGTCAATTGTTGATTCTCGTGTCTTGCATGAAGAAGTATAAGCAAGATTGTACTTCTTCAGGATTTGATGAATATACTTCTCTGGAATAATAAAGATGTCATTTTCTTTTTGATTCACTTGTAAGCCAATAAAGAATGTTAATCTCCCATTGAACTCATCTAAAAGTCCGATTTCATTAATCCTTCAAAGTGTTCACACAATCTATTGTTTGTTGATCCAATGATAGAGTCAACAACATAAATCTTGAAAACTAAGGGATCTTGATGTTATTGTTTGAGAAAGAGAGTCTGATATCTTGTTCCTCGTTTATATCCATGTTTGAATAAGAAATATGATAGTGTTTCATACCACTTTCTAGGAGCCTAATAAAGGCCATACAAATCTTTGTGAAGCTTGTATACCCTATGTGGATAATCAGGATCCTCAAAACCTGGAGGTTTTGAAACTTAGATATCTTCATCAATTTTCCCATATAAGAAAACACAGTTTATATCCAATTGGTAAATTGTGAACTTCTTTTATGAAGCATATGCTAGGAATACTCTTATGGCATCAATCAGTGCAACTGGTGCAAAGACTTCATCATAGTCTAATGGGTTCAAATGGATCGATCTCTGTATAAGATAAGATACAATTCACAATTATATGAATAATGTAATCAACAAATGCAGTTATGAGAATTCATAGAATTTTCATTAATATTAGCAAGGATTACAATGTACATAGAGAGTTCAAAAAGTCTAAATCTATGCATCCCTATACTATGACTAAAACTAAAACAAAAAGACAAATGATAATCTTCTAATAGCTTCAACAATACTCCCCCTAAGATTTGCATAGGTCTTCAGTCAAAAAAGTCTTTAGGTTCTTCTTTAACTTTGAATAGTGGCTTCTCTTTGTATAGCTCCAATTCACGTAATGCCTTCTTTATTGATGATTGGAATTTCTATGCCAAAATCCCTTGCTCGGGCTTTGAATTATTGGTTTTGATCTTCATAGATTCCATCACGTGTAGTGTTTCTTTAGAAAAACCAACAATATCCACATTTGCATACATCTCAATCGGAGTTGTATTGTCTTTTGTGTAGATCTCCAACACTCTTTTGCTTGATATTCTCATGAACTCTATGTTGTCTATGTTTCTCTTCACAATATTTGCATATGCCATTGCCTTTCTCAAAGAAATCCCCTCCATCGCAGCATTCATTACTTTAATGATAGTCATGAAATACTTTCTATCATTCTTAGCTTCAACATAAGACACTTGATCAAACATTTTATTAGACAAGAATGAGATGTAGCTTGGGTGAAGGAGTTTTAACTCAAACACTCCAAATAAACTGATCAGATCAATATCCAAATCAACTTCATTTCCTACAATCTTAATGTGAAAATTTTTGGAGTCATAGAACCATCTCAGGATTGGTTTTGACGTTTGAGTACCATCAATCAATTTCAACCCTGGATTGGTAATCTTCTCAAAGTATTTATCTCCAAATGCCTCCATATAATCTATATCAACTAATGAGCTTGATTCTCCCTTATATTTTCTCTTTAGTTTCTGAAAAATGCATCTTGTCTTCTTGATCACATCGTGTTTGCAAAAATGATGGCATTCTGGAAATTCCTCTGTCTAGAAGTTTTGTAAAGTTCTCTCCCCTAGATCCCTTAGAATGGTTTATGAGAGGTAACTTATGTAATTCCTTTTGGTCTTGAACATGGACTTTTATGATGCTTGAATAAAAGTGTTAGATATCACATATAGCATTAATTTTCTTATAAGAAATGCATCTATACTTCATCATACTTCCACGTCACTATTTTACTTCCTTTGTCTTATCAAGAACAACCGTAGCAGTTAATACCTTTCAAATTGATTTTCCTGTTTGCAATACATTCCTTACCAAATCCCTAGGAGATATAGCCTTGTTCCAAAGTTTTTTTGATCTAAATCAAGTCTATAAGCACTCTGCTCTATGTTTGGAAACATACCCATCAATTCCTTTCTCTTTTCATGTGTTTTTCTCACTAACTCCATGGACTTAATTTCTTGAGGTTTCAAGATTCTGGTTCTCTTTGTAGTCTCCAAATATTGAGGGTTGTCCATATCTAAAATGATCATCTTGTTGTACATCTTCTCAGTGTCTTGAAAGCTTTTGACTAGTCTTATTAATGATTCACCTTGAAGTCTATTCAACCACTTTCTTGGATAGTTCCTTGACTGCAACCACATCCTTAGAGTTGGAATACTCATACTTTCAGGAGACGAATGGTGCAATTCTATCATAGGAATATCATCTATTTTTAAACTTTTACTCATAGGTGCCCATTAACTATGTTATAATACAATCCCATAGGGATCAATAGTGTTGACGACTCTGCAATCTTGCACTTTTCATATTCTTCATTTATTTGAGTCACTGTTAAACCATCAAGGAATACCCTTTTATATTTCTTCTTGACCAGATAGTTATATCAGTCTTCAAAATATATTGGGATATCATCTTGAACATTGGCAATAGGAGAATCAACCTCTTAACCCAGAATAATCACACTTGAATCAAATCATGAAGATTATAGATTAAAATATGATAAACATAATAAAATGTCCTTTGATCTTCAATTACATTGGAAATGATAAAAGTTTTCAAATAAACCCCAATCAATTGGTCATTCAACCATCAACCTAATACTAATTACAACTAGGCTATTTATAGTGAATATAATATTCACTAATTGCACTTAACATCCTAGACTTAGGCTAATTGATAGAAATTGCATATAAAATATAAAAATGACTAAAACATATTTAAATATTTTGTTGACACAAATTATATTTATTACAATAAAACTCCTATTCATCTAAATCTTCAATGTCTCGTCTCGGTTCTTCGTCTCGAACGTGTGGGTTTGACTTTTTCATTGACTTAGCCATGATGTTGACTTTTGTCGACTTTCACTGTGTTGATAATGTAGACTATCGTGTACAACTCCAACAATACTACCCCTTAGTCTATGATTATCAACATCTTCATACGAATTAAACTCCGAGAAGTCAACGATAGAAAGATCTTCAAATTTAAGCTTCTTGAATGTGATGAAAAATATTATTCATCTCAAAAGTTCCCCCAATTTATATGCTCCTCCTTTTTGAGTGCATCCTTTATGAAGATACTCAAACAAATTTCCTAAATCTTTAATCTTGAGTGCTTCAGAATATGTAGCAGGAGGATTCCTAGCTCGGTATCTTCTACATAGTTGAGGAACAAGTTCTCTGATCACGTACATTACTCAACTAATGATCGACCATCATTTCCAGTAAAAATAGGAAACACAAACACAAACTCGAAATTTCTAATTAGATTATTACATTTTAACAAAATAAACCTGTGTTTATCTGTGTTTGAAAACAAGAAAACCCATGTTTGTTTGTGCGCAATTTCTGTGAAATGCATGAAAAATGATAAAATTGTAACAACATAATATGGAAGACCAAAAAGAAATTTTGAAATCAATATCTATTATTATAAATTATTATTTTGTTATTATTATCATTTTTTATATATTGTGATTCTAAATGTTTTTTTAATTACCGAAACCTAAATCGATCATAAGATCATATCCTCAATGTATACTTTAGTACAAAGATTAATTTAAACATCGACAAGCAATGAGATCACACTAATAACTGAATCTAATCACAGTCTTTGAAAGATTTTGAACTTATCAAACAGATTAATAACGATTGTTGATATGTTTTTCATTTAGTCACATGCCCTATCTTTTTCAACAAGCAGCAGATGATACGTTAAGGTTCGATTAAGCACTTTAGAATTCTAGGAATCCATAATCATTTAGAAAAAACCTTCTCCCAACCTCATGATTTCTTGAATTTTACTACAATCTTTATGGAACATGGCTTGTCCATTAATGTGAAAGAGATTATGATCAGAATATTGCATTCAGTGATGAATTCATCGTTAGATGATTTGACACAACTTAGACCAAAATAGTGAGAGTTGCAGGTCTATTGTAAGGCCACGTTCCCAGGATGCTCACAACTAGTCGATCATCGCACATAAAACATATATTTACATTAACTTAAATAAACATTGCAGCGGAAATATTAAAAACGACATTTCATTTCATTATAAAAGTTTTTTGCAAAATAATACATTGTTATCGGATTACAAAATACTTGTTGCATTACATGACAAAAGCATTACAAAAATGGAAGCCTTCAAAAAAGAGCCATGTAGCCACCCCGTGCCATCCTTAGCAACCTTTACCTGCCAACTGGAAACATATAAAAAGTCAGTGTTGCTCAGTGAGTTCTAGTATTAAAATAAAACATAGATTTCTTTCGTTTAAAACCATTCTTTACGATTGTACGTGATCATGCACTATACATACACATAGATAATATCATTATTATCTTCATTATTCGTTCGTTCAATCCGTTCATTTGTCATTAAATCTTTACTTTCATTCGGACCAATGCCATGTGCTTCACCCCACCATCATGCACAAAACGGGTACTGGGCCTGAGGTCTTTGATAGACCCCGAACTTTATGCACCAAGCTGACTCGAGTACCTAATGTAAGCGACAAGGGTCCCATACATATGGTTAATCACAAGCATTAAACCCTGTGTGCATCCTTCTGGTGTAATTAACCCGCACACACTTGAGCTGACATCCTTCATTGGGTGTGACTCTCCATACATATGCTTAATCACATAAATCAAGCCTAGTGTGCATCCTTCTAGGGTAGCTAACCCACACACGGTGGAGCTAACACCCTTCGTTGAGTGTGAACCTCGATACATTTGCTTGCAAGCCTTTCTTACTTTCATTCATTCATTAATGCATGCATTCTTTCCATTATGTTCATCTTTTCATTATCTTCCGCTTTATGTTACATAATACTTTTCATTTCATTCATTAACATTCAACGTAAAGACATGGGATAATAATCATACATAAACCAGAACATAAACATAAACATACAACATCGCCATACAAGGCACCATCATACATGCATACATAACATATACATCATGCATAAGAATAAATCATACATCATCATACTATGCCCTTCACATCATCTTTGACTTCAGAAGTCAACTTACCATGCCCCCAGGAACATCCCAAGTCAAAGCCTACATTTCACTTTTTCCCCGAAAGTCAGGAAATATTCTAAGTCTTTAGGCGCATGAGCACTATGCAGGCGCATGACCTTTCAGACGCATGAGGAACACTTAGGCGCATGAGAAACTTTTAGTCGCATCAGCACTAGTGGGGCGCATGAGCAAAACTTAGTGTGTTCTGAGCAATTCTAGGTGCATGAGTACTATGCAGGCGTATACTCTCCTAGGCGAATGCTGTATCCGGGAGTATGAGCAGTCTAAGTCACACTTAACATCATAATTCAGTCCCCAAGACATCACCTATCATGTTCTAAGCTTAAATCATACAATCTAAGCCTTAGAAACACAACCATAACCGCGTCAAACACATACATAACCCAAAATCAGACCCCACCCGCAACATACACACATAAACATATATGGGTACAAAACCCAACTTTATAAAAACGTTCATACATGCGTTTCTAGCCCCAAATCAGTTAAAACAAGTAAAAAGGGGGTTCTAGAACTCGCCTTAGCAGCCTCTTCGGGTATGACTTCCTTCAAAACCCGATTGTTACAAGTTCTCACCACTTGAAACACATACCCGAACACATACAAACATACATAAGCACACACCCGAGGATAAAACCTGTTAAGAACACTGAAAAAGCATGAATTCTTATCTTCAATTCGAACTTTTCTGCTCTTGTTCTTCTTCAAACCCCGAGACCTTTCTGCTTTTCTTTGAGTGTAGGTAGACAATGTGGGCGGCCATCACCTTTTACACCAACTTTTCAAACCTTTTGTCCTTTTGACACTTTTAACCCTTCAACTTGGGTTAAATAGCTTTTCTTTTCTTTTTCTTCACTTTATTATTTCGTTTGAGCCTTCTAAAAAATAACCACGTGTTACAAGTCCACCCCCTTATATAGGTTTCGTACCCGAAACCTGTTATTCCTCAAACAAACATGGGTAATGTTGTCTCATCTCTTCTTCAGTATCCCACGTAGACTCAGATCCCTTTCTGTGCTTCCACTATACACACAGAAGAGGTTCATCTACTTCGATATCTGCCAGTGGTACAACTATATCCTTGTCTGCTAAACACTTTCTTAGATGAGATATATGGAATGTTGGGTGAATTCCACTTAACTCATCTGGTAACTCCAATCTATAGGCCACCTCTCCTACTCGAGCAATGATTCAGAAAGGCCCTATGTATGTTGGACTCAACTTTCCCCGCTTTCTGAACCGAATAATACCTTTCCAAGTGAGACCTTCAACATAACTCTATCACCCACCTGGAACTTAATCAGTCTACGTCGTTTATCAGCATACGACTTCTGTCTATCTTTGGTTGCCTTCATGAAGGCCATAATCATTTCCAGCTTCTCAGTCGTAGCCTTGACAACCTTGACACTCCCTAACTCTTTATGACCACTATCACCCCAACAAACGGGTGTTCTACATCTCCTGCCGTATAGCATCTCATATGGGGGCATACTAATGTTGGCATCATAACTGTTGTTATATGAGAGCTTAGCTAACGGTAAGTGATCATCCCTACTTCCTCCAAAGTCAATGACCCATGCCTGAAGCATATCTTCCGGTGTCTGAATTGTTCTCTCTGCCTGACCATCTGTCTCGGATAATAAGCCGTGCGAATATTAATCTCGTCCCCATCATGTCGTGGAATTTCTTCCACAATTTAGATGTAAACCGGGTGTCATGATGAGACACAATAGAAATCAGCACACCATGATGAGTTACAATCTCTTTAATTAAAAGATATGCCAACCTTTCGTATGAATATGTCTCGCGAATCGCTAGAAAATGAGTACTCTTCATCAAATGGTGCACTATCACCCATAAGGCATCGTACCCTCGTGCGGTACGCGGTACTTTCGTAATAAAGTCCATGGTGATATGTTCCCAATTTCACTCGAGTATATCCAAAGGTTGGATCTTACCATATGGCTTTTGATGCTCCGCCTCCCTTGTAACAAGTAAGGCATTTACTTACATACTCCACCACATCACGCTTCATACCCGGCCAACAATAATCTTTCTTCATGTCTTGGTACATCTTCGTAGCATCGGGGTGAATAGAGTATCGAGTTTTATGAGCTTCATCCATAATCTTTCCATGTAGATCCCCATAGCGAAAAATCCACACCCTTCTGAATCGGGTCCTAACACCGTGTGTGTTTTCACCCAATTTCGCGATTAGGCATCTTATTCTTTCGGAGTTAAGATAATCTTCTTTCAATGCCTCATCTTTAAACTCCTTGACCTGCTTAATCACATCAGAGGTCATGATCAACTAGTAAGCCTTCACTCGAATCGACTCGGCTCTCACTTTTCGGCTAAGGTCATCTATGACCACATTGGCTTTGCCCGGATTGTAATGGATGTCGCAGTCATAATACTTTATGACCTCCAACCATCTCCTTTACCTCATGTTTAAGTCTTTCTGCTTGAAGAAGTACTTCAAGCTATTATGGTCAGTGAATATGGTGCACTTTGTCCCGTATAAGTATTGCCTCCATATCGTTAATGCAAAGACCACGGCTGCTAGCTCCAAGTCATGAGTAGGGTAATTAACCTCATGAAATTTCAACTCACGGGATGCATAGGCTATAACATTTTCTCTCAGCATCAATACACATCCCAACCCCGAGTAGGAAGCATCTGAATAAACCACCAAATCCTCACTTCCATCAGGTAACGACAAAACAGGAACTTGAGTCAATCTCGACTTTAACTCCTCAAACGCCATCTCATGAGCCTAACCCGACAAAGTTTTACATCCTTACGAGTCAACTTGGTTAGTGGAGAAGCGATCTTAGAGAAGTCTGGAATGAATCTTTTATAATAGCCCACCAAACCCAAGAAACTAGGAATCTCGGATGGCGTCTTCGGAGACTTCCATTGCATCACTACCGCCACCTTTGTCGGGCCTAACATAATCCATACGGGATTCACTACATGACCCAAGAACTGAACCTTGCCCAACCAGAATGCGCAGTTGGAGAATTTGCTTACAATTTCTCCCTTCTTAGTGTCTTTAACACTTCCCGAATGTGACCGACATGCTCTTTCTCACTCTTTGAATAAATCAGGATATCATCGATAAATAAAATCATTGATTTATCCAACATTAGCCCACACACTCGATTCATCAAATCGATAAAAGCAGCTCATGCGTTGGTTAAACTAAAAGACATATCAAGGAACTCATAATGTCCATAACATCTGCGAAAAGCTATTTTAGGAATATCCGGCTCTTTCACCTTCAACCGATGGTAGCCAGATCTAAGGTCTATCATCATGAACCAACTCGCACCCTGAAGTTGATCAAATAGATCATCAATCCTCGGTAAGGGGTATCGATTCTTTACTGTCAACTTGTTCAGCTCATTGTAGTCAATACACATCCTCATACTACCATCCTTCTTCTTCACAAAGAAGACTGGAGCACCCCAAGGAGAGATATTTGGTTTGATAAATCCCTTACCAAACAACTCTTGCAGTTGCTCCATCAGTTCCTTCATCTCTGTCGGAGCCAACCGATACGGTGCCTTAGCTACAGGTTGGGCACCCTATATCAAGTCAATCTAAAACTCAATCTCACGTTCAAGTGGCATTCCTGGTAAGTCTTCGGGAAATACATTTGGAAAGTCACACACAATCGATACATCAGACAGTTATGGTGTTGGCGTATCCACATCCTTCACATAGGCCAAGTAGGCACTACATCCATGCCTCATGCACTTTCCCGCCACCGCCATCAAAATCTCCTTCGGAATCATCGTGACTCGATCATCGTAAACCGTCACCAAGCTCTCGTCAGGTGCTGTCAATCGGATCATCTTCTTGCGACACATAATATTTGCCTCGTAGTCCCTTAACCAATCCATTCCTAGGACTACATCAAATTCACTGAAGGTCATCACAAATGGTCTAACAGGAAACTTGTGACCTTCTAGTTCTATGTCATAACCTTCTATCATCTTTGAAATCCTGATAGACATACCTATGACAGTTTCTACATTAAAGGGTGTATCTATATTCTTACTACTAACAAGGAATTTAGCACCGGAAGGAGCAGGAATAAAACTTTTACTAGCATCAAAATCAAATAACACAGAGGCTAAAGTTTGGTTTACTAAAAACATTCCTCACACAACATCAGGGTCCATCCTAGCCTCCTCCTGCATCATTGTGAAGGCTCTGGCACTCGCCCTTTGTCCTTCTCCTCCAGCCTTCTTCGCTCCCGATCCTTCAACACTTGCCTTCTTATAGTCCCTGCACATATGGTCCTCCCCACCATAATTAAAACACTTCTTAGTATTACACTCCCTTGCCATGTGGTCATGCTTCCCACATTTGAAGCATATGTTCAATCCCATCCACATTCGCCGATATGCTCGTTCCCACACTTGCCACACCTCTTCGACCTTGCACCAGATGTGACCACACGTCAGCCATCCACCCGTGCACCTTTATTTCTTGAATTGGTCTCGCCACGTCCAACCCTCTTCCCATTCCAGTTCCGATCACCACCACCCTTCTTACTCTCCTCAGCCACTACCAACTCTCGCTCATCGTACAACCTTCCCGCCAAATCCACCATCAACCTAAACGTGCTGGGTCGGGCAGAGATGATGTGCCTACAAATATCCGCTGGGGGATGTACCTCTTGATCTTTCATGATAGAGGTGCCACCTGATCAGGCACTAGCCGTGCCATCTCATCAAACTTCGTGGTGTAGTGTTGATGTGTCATTGTTCCCGCCTCCAGCTACAGGAACTCTCTGTCAACCTTATCCATTTCTCGGTGAGGACAAAACTCCTCCATCACCAGCCTCCTCAACTCTACCTTCTTCATCCTTTAAATCGCCCGACTACCCTCGGCTTGGACGATATTGTCCCACCAGCACAATGTCGAGTCCATAAATTCGTGGGCAGCAAACTTCACTTTCGGGTCCTCTCGGCACTCGCTGATATTGAAAACAACTTCCATCTCTCTCACCCATCGGTGAGCAGCAGCAGCAGTGCCATTACTATCAAAGGTAGGGGGCTTGCATCTTTGAAATGCCCCGTAGTTATAACCTCATGCCATCTCCTGCACAGGCTCTTCTTCCTCCTCTTCTTCCTTGTCATCCGAGAAAACCATGTCAGTCTCGGGTCGTCTCCTTTCCCCCTGTAGGCCTAATCCTGTCCTTCCTCTCCCCCTCCCATACAACCTTTATCACTTCAGTCACTACCGATGGTAAGACCGTCTGCATGACCTGGTGCACCTCTTCCACAATAGCCTCTTTCACTGTGGCTCTCAGGTTAGCACTCTCATCTCCGCCTTCTGGATGAGGGGTCTCGTGTTCTTCATGAACGACCTTTTCGGCCCTACGCCTTCCTCTTATGACCCATGGTTTAGCACCACATCCACCACGACCACCACCACAGACCTCCACCACGTGAAGCCTTTGATGATCTACCACCGGCCATCCTCTAACACACTAGAAGATTCAAACACCAACACGGTCATTCAAGGGAACAACTCAGTTTATGTCAAGTATAGTAAGTCCCTAATTAGAGTGGCCAATCTTGATTAGCCACTTACTTTACTCTTTATACCCAAGCATTACCTATCCTCACTACATCAGTATCTAAATCTATTAACAGCACATAGACGACATAACATGTGCACATAATGTCAGTTACCATTATGAAATTACATGATGGCACGTAGCTACTCGGACTGGCATCCCTTCCCTTTTCGTCCCATTCTCAATTTAAGTTTAGGGTTATTTTGAAAATTTACCGTTTCACTTAAACTTTGGCTCTAATACCAACTTGTAAGGCCCCGATCCTGGGACGCTCACAACTGGTTGATCATCGCACATAAAACATATATTTATATTTACTTAAATATGTCACACCCCAACCTTGATGGCGTAAACGTCTAGATGTGAGAGTTAAGATCGTTCACAGCCACATAATGCTATTATTAAATCCAAATATAATAATCATAAGTTCCTAATGTAACATTACAAGCATAAGTCTTAAATAAGTAAAACAATTAGCATAAAAAGTAATATTTCATGTTCATCCTTTTATTTGACTAGGTCCAGTCCTAGGAGGGAAATAGCTACAAGATAACAATCAAACTTGCGCATTTCTTGAAACATGTTAAAAATATAAGGTCAACAACAATGTTGGTGACATTTCCATAGTTTTCAATACATAAGTATATAAAAAATGGAAATTCATGTTATAAGTTGGAGAACAAAGTAACTAGGGATGTAAGACAAAATGCATAATCAAACCTTGATAGTTTTACAAGTCTCAACGTTTAGAAGTTTGTATGATTAAGTAAGTGTACTTGGATCAACAAAGCAGGCTTGTCAGGCCCGTAGATCTATGACATCACCAGGCCAGCAATAGTTAATGAGTGTACATATAATCATCAATACATGGTAATTACTATGGTCAATAACCACAACATACAAGTGAATTGCTATAAGTTTAAAAGAATCAAATAATTTACAAGTGCAACGGTTATAAGGTAACATATTTCACCCCAAAGTGTGAAAATATGAAAAAGGGGATATAGAAATACTCACAGGTTTCAATAAATATATAATTGATGATTAATAAGAAATATAAGTCATTGTTCCAACGTAATCCGTCACAAGGTACCTATTTATAAATATTTACAAGGTTTAAGTTTTATTAGTTTAATGAATTAACGAGGACTAGGGTTTTAAGTTGGTATATGGGGGTTTTGTTAACTAAATAAGATGAACTAATTAATTATGGTTTGATTTGATGAGAAAATAAAATATACTAATTGAGCATTTTTGTATAAAGAATTACAAAGGAAAAAAAAATCATTTGTAGTCAAATTTAGTTATAAGTTTGAATAAGCTCTTATAACTTTTAAAATAATCATGAGTTAAACAATGATATTTATATATAGATATTGTTTGAACAAATAATTTAGTGATTTAAACCACTATTTAAAGTCTATATAAAAAAAGAAACTAAATTTATTATTTCTCTAAAATACCGAATAAAAATATTAGAATATTTTATGGAATAAATTTAGAGAAAATAATACGTTGTCTTAAAAGATTAACAAGTTTATAAACTGATTTTTTTATGAAATTAAAAAAAAAATCAGATTTAATGTGAAGGCCCAAAAGCCTTAAAACAAAAACATGTGGTTCCCCGGGTTCAGACCGAGGACCTCCTATTCAAAGGGGCATGTATGTTACCAGTGAACCAAGGGTCGTGGCTGTGTTAGGTCCCTTAAATGTTAAATAGCAAAGATACCAAACATCCCCAAATCCGATAAACCCTAGAATGTTCTTGAATCAAGTTGAACACCAATTCAATCCTGCTGAAGAATATATTCATGGGGCTTTTGTTCCTCATGTTAAAACAAACGTATTCATGTGTTTAATTACGTGGATTCGTGCAAATTCGATAGAGAACGAGCACAAGAACAGGTCGCGAATAATGTGTCACTGGTTTGATGTTCAAATGATGATGTTAATCAAATTAGTTGCACAGGTAGTCTCTAAAGAACCTAATGATGAAAAGCCCTCTTTCAATTGCAAGCTACAAAGCTCGGAAGGTGGTGTTCGAGTGACTGCAGGTTCGTGATGAGGATGGTGGTTGATTGAAGAGTGCGTAGGGTGTTTAGGATGAATTTTTGTAGATTAAATGTTTAGGAGTAGATAGACGATTGATTAGGTTAAGTTAATTAGGTTATTATTGAATTTTAATAACCGAACGGTTAGAGCATTGAGGTCGACAGTTACCAAGCCCAATTGACACCATTTCGACCTCAAAACGTTGCAAATAAATTCGTGTGTGCGTTTGGAACCTTAACCGCACTTTAATTTGCATTTGGAATTTATTATTAATTTATATATTTTAGTTTATTAATAACGTTATGTGACTGTGAACGATCTTAACCCTCACACCTCGACGTTTCTACCGTCAAGGTTGGGTGTGACAAAATAAACATTGCAGCGGAAATATTAAAAACTACATTTCATTTCATTATAAAAGCTTTTACAAAATAATACATCGTTATCAGATTACAAAATACTTTTTGCATTACATCGCAAAAGCATTATAAAAATGGATGCCTTCCAAAAAGAGCCACGTAACCGCCCTGTGCCATCCTAAGCAACCTTTACCTCCCAACTAGAAACACATAAAAGTAAATGTTGCTGAGTGAGTTCTAGTTTTAAAATAAAACATACATTACTTTTGTTTAAAACCATTATTTACGATCATACGTGATCATGAACTATACATACACATAGATAATATCATTATTATCTTCAATATTCGTTCGTTCAATCCGTTCATTCGTCATTAAATATTTCCTTTCATTCGGAGCAATGCCATGTGCTTCACCCCACCGTCATGCATAAAGTGGGTACTGGGTCTGAGGTCTTTCATAGACCCCGAACCTTGTGCACAAAGCTGACTCCAGTACCTAGGGTAAGCAGCAAGGGTTGCATACATATGGTTAATTACAAGGATTGAACCCCTGTGTGCATCCTTCTGGGGTAATTAACCCGCACGCAGTTGAGCTGACACCCTTCATTGGGTGTGACCCTCCATATATTTGCTTAATCACACGGATCAACCCCCAGTGTGCATCCTTCCGGGGTAGGTAACCCGCAAACAGTTGAGCTAACACCCTCCATTGGGTGTGAACCTCCATACATTTGCTTTCAAGCCTTTCTTACTTTCATTCATTCATTAATGCATGCATTCTTTCCATTACGTTCCTCTTTTCATTATCTTCCGCTTTACGTTACATAATACTTTTCATTTCATTCATTAAATTCAACGTAAAGCCATGGGAAAATAATCATACATAAATCGGAATATAAACATAGACATACAACATCACCATACAAGGCACCATCATACATGCATACATAAGATATACATCATGCATAAGCATAAATCATACATCATCATACTATGCCCTTCACATCATCTTTGACTTCAAATGTCAACTTACCATGCCACCTGGAACATCCCAAGTCAAAGCCTACAATTCACTTTTTCCCCAAAAGTTAGAAAATATTCTATGTCTTTAGGCGCATGAGCACTATGCAGGCGCATGACCTTTCATACGCATGAGGAACACTTAGGCGCATGAGCAACTTTCAGGCGCATCAGCACTATTGGGGCGCATGAGCAACACTTAGTCTATTCTGGGCAATTCTAGACACATGAGTGCCTAGGCACATGGGCTATCTAAGCGTATAAGCAGTCCAAATCACACTTAACATCATAATTCAGTCCTCAAAACATCAACTATCGTGTTATAAGCTTAAATCATTCATTCTAAGCCTTAGAAACACAACCATAACAACATCAAACACATACATAGCCTAAAATCGAACCCCGCCCACAACATACACACAAACATATACGGGTACAAAATCCAACTTTATAAAAACGTTCATACATGAATTTTCAGCCCCAAAGCAATTAAAACAAGCAAAAAGGGGGTTCTAGAACTCACCTTAGCAGCCTCTTCGGTTAAGACTTCCTTCAAAACCCGATTGCTACAAGTTCTCACCTAGAAACCGACTTGAAACAAATACCCGAACACATACAAACATACATAAGCACTCACCCAAGGAAAAAACCGGTTAAGAACACTAAAACACCATGAATTCTTACCTTGAATTTGAACTTTTCTGCTCTTGTTCTTCTTCAAACCCCGAGAGCTTTCTACTCTTTTCTTTCTCTAAAAAATATCAGATAATGTGAGTGTAGGCAGACAACATGGGCAGCCATCATCTTTTACACCCACTTTTCAATCATTTTGTTCTTTTGACACTTTTAACCCTTCCAGTTGGGTTAAATAGCTTTCCTTTTCTTTTTCTTCACTTTATTCTTTCGTTTGAGCCTTCTAAAAAAATAATCAGGTGTTGCAGAGCTCCAAGTCATTACTATCGTACAACTAATGGGATTATCACTCTAGGTCAGTACTTCCGTATAGTAAAAGAGATTAGCACAAACACAAGACACATAAATACACCAAACATGGTCTATAGATTTGGCTTATATGAATTATATCATGGTGGGTGAAAGATCAATTCTCAATCCAATTTTTGTTGGGACTCGGTTTCGTGTAGGCCAAAATGATCGCATAAATCCAAACATCCTAAAGTATATATTTTAATTTAAATAATTATGTTGTCATCTACTTTATTCTTCAGGTTGAGTCTACAAAGCATATCATTAAAGAAAATGCTTGTTTTGCTTTTATTTGCAATTAAAATAAGATGTGAATCAAATAACAATATTAATTACTATCATTTCTTATTTTAAAGCACAAGGCATGTAAGAACAAGCATTTCAAGAAGATATACAATCATTTCTCAGTCATCTCGAATGAAGTTCCCAGTCTTTTTTCATTTTGTTATTTACTATACTCTAAACCTAAATTTTTATTTTTGGAAACCTATTATATTATTTTTAATTTATATTATTATTATTATTTATATTTTTTTATGTTTTTATAAAACTATAGAAAAACGTAAATCTACCAAAGAATATCTTCAAAACTACACTGATTATCAAGATAAGAAATGAATTATCAAAAAAATATGTAGTGATTAGGAAGTGAGAACTGTGATTGTACACAGAAAAATCCACATTGTAAATAAAATACCATGACTTTAACCTGTTTGTTCCACCTCATGTTTGAATTAGGAACAATCTCTATCAGTAAACTGGATTACTAACAATGCTTCTAAATTGTTCCAACTGTAGAATTCTATATGCCCAAGACATGTAGAATATTGATGCGGTTAGTACGTTATGATCAGAGTCGGGTTATACCCAATAACAAGCTTAGCAAACACCAATTAATATTCAATTGATGATATGATCATGCAATTAAATATTTACACCAATTTAGAAAATGGGTTTTCTAAATAAGTTGCATATGAGAGGGAACAACTTATTAGGATATTTTGTTCAATAATATTATTTGATGTGTTATTTAAATTGGTTAGATGACACCAAATAATAATGAGAGATTATAACTAATCAGTTAAATAATTAATTGTATAAGTTATGTATAACTTGTGCATACAATTAAATGGTTAATTGTATGTCTAGTTAGAAGACCATTAAACTTGTGTGTATGTGTTCAATTTGAAAAAAAAGGGGGGAAACCCTTTTGGATCTAAACTTTCGTCCGCCCCCCCTTTTGTTTTATTATTGGACCTTTTGCCTTGAACACCACACACATTAACAAGTCTTGATTTCCTTGATCTCCATCCAATCTCTTCACATGCAATAGACCAAAAACTCCTCACTCTCTCTCTCTCTAAACTTTCGGCCAAGCAGCAGCATTGGAGGAGTTTTGGAGTGATTTTGGTGTAGTGTTCTTCCTAACAAGAAGGTGTTTAGCAAAGATCTTTGAGTATACAAGCTTGAGGACCTCTACACTTGAAGTCTTGGTCGATTTTAGCATCCAAAATCTCCCTTTCTTTGGTCGTTTTGCTGCTGAATAAGGTAGTTATCACAGCTCATTGAAGCTGTGATTTTATGTAGTTTAACATATGTTCGTAGCTTGTTCATTCACATATTAAAGATCCTTTTGATTTGGGTTTGTTTTTCCATCTTAAAACATCATTAAGAACATGAAATTTTCAGTTTATAAACATGTTATAATGCTTTACTTCTGCTGCGTTTTTCAGAAAGTTTAAAAGGTTAAACTTGTTTATTTTGTGTTCTATCAAACCCATCAATGGCATCAAGAGCCGGTTATGTGGATAACTTGCTTGTTCTTAGTCTTTAAAATCGGTTTTAAAGAAGTATTATCAACTTATTATAGGCTGATTTTGGGCTGCTATATTTTGTATGAATGATTCCCCAAACTTTCAAGGTCATATCACACATGCTAGTGATTAGACCTTGAAAAATATATATTATAAAATGTTGATTGTTTGGACAATGTTTAAAACCCAAAATTTTAGTGTATGTTGGCTTAAATTTGGTGGTTTTAAGTGGGGTTTCATTATATGTTTGGATGATATGATCATTGGATGTTAGTTTGCATAACCTAGCCTTTGGCCTTTTGATTTGGATGATTGGTATGGTTGGTTTTTATTCATTCAATTGGGTTGTAATTTTTATGTTTATTTTTTGGGTTGTAATTATTTTTTCATTTGGTTATGTAATTAATAGATTAGGTGCATTTCTTTTATTGGAAAAAATGTATTAGGATACAATTTTGTAAAAGGAAGATGCACAAGATCAAGACCCAAAAATGGACATCAAAAATATGGACCTTGAAGTATTTGGATATCGATTCAAGTGGGAGTCCATGGACACATATAATGTGTCATTACAAACCCTTAGGAAAGACCTTATGATGACACTTGTGATGGCAAACAAGTGTTGTCAACTTAGTGGCTGTGGTTATGCACTCATGTTTGTATGTTTATGCTTGTTTGATTGTTTGGTTGATATTTTATCATACATTACAAACTCATTAACAAAACTTTACAAGCTGAAAATGGTAGTTCTTAATCATTAAAAGTAATAAAATTTATTAAAATGATTTAATGATTTTAAAGATTAAAATTGGTTTTAATCAAAGGACCATAGGGTACCTTGTATTTGAAAGCATGCAAATACAAGTACATAGAGTTTTCTAAAACTTATGAAATCTCTAAAATTTTAAACAAGATCAACACCATCCTTTTACACAACACTTGACTCACTTGGGAACTCTTAGTGGGATAAAGGTCACCTAACCATTTTGAGGGAACTTGCGATTTGAGGTGAGAATGCCTTATTTGTGGGATAAAGGTCACCTAACCACTTATTTTGGCAAACTCACACGTAGGTGTAAGTAGGGTATCTTGATTTGCAAACCATGTCAAATGGATCACCTATGGTGTGGTTATCATATGGTGTTGATGGGATTAACATGCCCACTTTACATATGATGTTTCAAGTCGATCCCATATTTCTAGAAGTTGCAAATGGTTGCAATCGTCAAACGTTGACCACGTTATTAATTTAAATCGTGGGATAAAGGTCACCTAACCACAATTTAAATGTAATGTTGGGATCTAGATTTTAATATAAAAATGACCTTAAAAGGCATTAGTTATTAAAATTGGCAATATCGAAAATACTAAAATAGATCTTTGTTAAATTTTGTAGATGGCCACAAATAATGACAATCATGATAACTCATCCGCGTCCAACCAATCATTACAAGCGATCCTCCAAACGGAACGTCTAAATCATAACAACTTTATTGATTGGTATCGAAACTTGAGAATCGTTCTCAAGAAAGAGAGAAGATCATATGTTTTAGACGACCCTATCCCCGATCAACGTACTGAGGATGATGAGGAGGCCTACAACGATTGGCTCAAGTACATTGAGGACTCTGTCCAAGTGTCTTGTCTCATGCTAGCGAGCATGACTCCGGATCTCCAAAAGGAGTATGAACATTACTGAGCTTACGACATGATAACCCAGCTAAAGGAAACGTCCAACAGCAAGCAAGGATTGAGCGCTTCGAAACGGTTCGAGCACTCCATGCATGTCGTATGGACGACAACCAATCTGTTTCATCTTATGTACTTAAGATGAAAAGTCATATTGACTGCCTCGAGAGGCTTAATTGTCCTGTCTCGAAAGAATTGGCCACGGATTTGATCGTTAATGGCCTTACCAAGAAGTTCGAGACATTCGTGTTGAACTACAACATGAATGCTTGGGACAAAAGCATTGGTGAGCTTCACTCAATGCTCAAAACGGCCGAGGAGGCCATGGGTAAAAGGGTTTTACCCGTTCTCACCATCAATGAAGGTGGGAACAAGAAAAGGCCTTATCTCACACCCAAGGCAAAGGTTACCAAGGGTAAGGGGCCCGTTTAGGGAAAGGGGAAAGGGGTGGTAAGGGTACCACCCAAACCACAAGAGAAGAAGCAAAAGGTTGCTACTAATGACCCATGCTTCAAGTGTGGGGAGATTGGACATTGGGCAAGGAATTGTCCCGTCCATCTCCAAGAGTTGAAAGCAAAGAGGGATGCCGGGCAGACCTCAGGTACAACATACATGATTCATATTGATCTTAATGTTACATCTTCAAACACATAGGTATTAGATATCGGGTGTGGAACTCATATTTGCAATTTGTTGTAGGGGTTCACAAGAAGTAGGGACTTCAATCAAGGGGATGTAAGCCTCTTCATGGGCAATGGAACTAAAGTCTTAGTTGAAGCTCATGGGGACTACATCCTAAAACTTCCAAGTGACATGGATATTATTTTGAAGAATGTTTTGTATGCTCCTAGTTTGACTAGGAACATCATTTCTGTATCCCAATTAAGACATTATGATTATGTATTATCTTTTGTTGAAAATGATATTCACATTTCTTTAAATGATGTGTTCTATTTTAAAGCTATTCCCATCAATGGGATTTATGAATTGGTTCATGAAAATACCTTAAGTAGTACATTGTACCAAACTATTACCAAGAAACTCAAATTGGATTTGAATGATACCTATCTTTGGTATTGTCGTCTTGGTCATATAAACAAGAAACGCATACAAACACTTCAAAAGAAGGGTCTTTTGAAAACAAATGAATGTGATTCATTTGATATTTGTGAATCTTGTTTACAAGGAAAAATGACTAAGGAACCCTTTAGTAGAACTAACGAAAGGGCAAAAGATTTATTAGGAATCATGCATTCGGATGTATGTGGTCCTTTTAAACCAATGACTAGGAATGGTGAAAGATACTTCATTACCTTTATCGACGATTATAGTCGCTATGGGTATGCGTACTTACTAAGGCACAAAGATGAAGCTTTTGAAATGTTCAAAATCTTCAAGAATGAAGTAGAAAATCAACTCAACAAGTCAATTAAAGTTCTCCGTACCCATAGAGGAGGTGAATACCTAAGTGATGTTTTTCAAGATCATCTTAGGAGTTGTGGGATTGTCTCACAACTCACTCCACCTGGAACACCACAACATAATGGTGTGTTTGAAAGGAGAAATCGAACGTTATTGGATATTGTTTGATCTATCATGGCTAAAAGCACATTACCTCTATCATTTTGGGGTTTCGCTTTGCTCTCCGCGGCCCGTATTCTAAATATGGCCCCAACCATAAAGGTGGAGAGGACACCTTTTGAGATATGGCATGGAAGAGTTCCATCCCTATCATACTTAAGGGTCTGGGGTTGTGAGGCTTATGTTAAGACTCCCACCCCAAACAAATTAGAAGTCCGATCCACCAAGTGTATCTTTGTTGGATATCCTAGAGATTCTATGGGATATTATTTCTATGATCCACTGGAACAAAAGGTGTTTGTTGCCAGAAAGGGTGAGTTCTTAAAAGCAAAGTTCCTTATGGAGGAGCTAGCAGTAGAACAGTGGATGTTGAGGAAGATCAAGAACCACAACCCCATGCACGTTTGGTTGAAACCAACACTCAACATGAGGATGTTGAGGAGGATCAAGGGGTTGATCAATACACACAGGACATTCGCAGAAGTGGTAGAACTAGTAATCCACCTGAAAGATACAGATTTTTCATGGATGGATGCTATGTGATAGATTCAGATGAACCAACCACATACCATAATGCAGTGTCCAATTTGGATTGTGACAAATGGCTTGAAGCCATGAACGTTGAGATGCAATCCATGTATGACAATCAAGTTGGGAACTTGTTGTACCACCTCTTAATTCCAAGATAGTTGGAAGTAAGTGGGTTTTCAAGAAGAAAACCAATATGCATGGAAACTTGGATACTTATAAAGCTAGACTTGTAGCAAAGGGTTTCACTCAAACTCAAGGGATTGATTATGATGAAACCTTCTCACCTGTTGCGATGCTAAAGTCTATAAGGATACTGTTTGCCATAGCTGCTTATTACGATTATGAGATTTGGCAAATGGATGTCAAAACCGCTTTTCTAAATGGATATCTTGAGGAAGATGTCTATGTCGTTCAACCTGAAGGTTTTGTCGATCCAAAACATCCTAATAAAGTATGCAAGTTAAAGAAATCAATCTACGGATTAAAACAAGCATCGAGAAGCTGGAATCACCGTTTTGATGAGGAGGTAAAGAAATTTGGCTTCATCAAAAACGTTGATCAGGCTTGTGTGTATAAGAAGGCTAGTGGGAGCACAGTAACTTTCCTAGTATTGTATGTTGATGACATACTACTATTTGGAAATGACATTCAACCTTGGAAGGTGTAAAAACCTAGCTTGGAAGTTGTTTTTCCATTAAGGATCTTGGTGAAGCCGCCTATATTCTGGGAATAAAGATCTGTACGGATAGATCAAGGCGGTTGATTGGTTTAAATCAAAGTGCATATATTGATAAAATCTTGAAAAGGTTCAAGATGGAGAACTCTAAGAAAGGTACCGCACCTATTCAAAGAGGAACGATATTGATACGACTCAATGTCCAAGCTCAAAGGATGAGCAAGATAAAATGAAGGCAATCCAACACGCATCTGCTATTGGATCCATCATGTATGCAATGATATGCACTCCACCGGACGTGTCATGCGCCTTAAGCATGACAAGCCGTTACCAGCAAAATCCTAGAAACAGTCATTGGATGGGTGTTAAGAACATACTTAAGTACCTAAGGAGGACAAGAGATATGTTCTTAATCTATGGATCTGGTGATGAGGAACTCGTTGTAAAAGGTTACACGGATGCGAGTTTCCAAACCGATCATGACGATTCACGATCACAATCGGGATACATTTTCATTCTAAATGGAGGTGCGGTCTCTTGGAAGAGCTCCAAGCAGGATGTGGTGGCTCTATCAACTATACAATCAGAATATGTCGCCGCCTCATTGGCAGCTCAAGAAGCTGCATGGTTGAAGAAATTCATTGCCGATCTAGGGTTGTCCTTTCCATTCAGGACCCCTAGAGATCTTTTGTGACAATGAGGGTGCGATTGCTCAAATCAAGGAACCCCGTCTTAATCAAAAGACTAGGCACATTGAGCGGAGATTCAACTACATACGAGATGAAGTTGAAAAAGGAAAGATATGTATTCGCAAAGTTCACACGGATCAAAACATTGTGGATCCTCTCACAAGCTCCTTGAAAAGGCAAAGCATGAAGGTCATACTTGTGCCATGGGACTTCGATATTCTAGTGATTGGATTTGATCTGTAAATTTTGTATTTGGATATACAGAACTCTTTATTATTTGAATAAAATTATTTGGTTATAATGTTTCAATTAATGTTCCAATTTAGCATGTTTAATCCATGAGTAAATTGTTTACTCTAAATGTCCGTAGTCGTTCAGACATGTGGGAACAAGTATTGAGGATAAGACTATTATGAACTTGGATTGGTTGATATTCATAAGGATGAATACAGAGCAATGGGTTGCTACCAAGGTTCATAGATATTTGTGGGATACAAATATTGGACTAACCCGCATCTCAAATTTTACTACATGGAATCTTATTGATTGATCATAAGTAAATTTGAGTAAAGGCGAATATCATTTGGTATCCTCAGACCTGAGATACATATTGGGTTTTGATATTCACCAAGTGTTATACCTTGAGCTTATTGTTCACTGTCCTGAAATAGTGGATAGTACATAAGGGTACGTTCAGGTATGACACAAGGTGTTTGTGAAAAACGTATGTGGTCAAGATGGAATTTGTTCCTCTTATTCGTTAAGAGTTAGATGTCTAAGGCCTGATTAAGTTAAATCAACAACGAATGATCATTTTGTGTCGTAGGATTTAACATGACATCTGTAACAAAATGATAGATGATTAATTCACCTAAATCATTTCAAGTTGGATACTTAAAGGGAATGATGTTATTGAATGGCCATAAGTCATGCGTATTAAGGGTAGTTAACCGTTGTTAGGAGGTATTTACTACTTGCATCAATCTTCTATGAATCTTAGGCAAGTGGGAGATTGTAGGATTCTATATGCCCAAGACACGTAGAATATTGATGCGGTTAGTACGTTATGATCCAAGTCGGGTTATACCCAATAACAAGCTTAGCAAACACCAATTAATATTCAATTGATGATATGATCATGCAATTAAATATTATACCAATTTAGAAAATGGGTTTTCTAAATAAGTTGCATATGAGAGGGAACAACTTATTAGGATATTTTGTTTAATAATATTATTTGATGTGTTACTTAAATTGGTTAGATGACACCAAATAATAATTAGAGATTATAAATTATAAGTTAAATTATTAATTGTATAAGTTATATATACTTGTACATACAATTAAATGGTTAATTGTATGTCTAGTTACAAGACCATTAAACTTGTGTGTATGTGTTCAATTTTAAAAAAAAAGTGGGGAAACCCTTTTGGATCTAAACTTTCGGCCGCCCCCCCTTTTGTTTTATTATTGGACCTTTTGACTTGAACACCACACACATTAACAAGTCTTGATTTCCTTGATCTCCATCCAATCTCTTCACATGCAATAGACCAAAAACTCCTCACTCTCTCTCTCTCTAAACTTTCGGCGAGGCAGCAACATTGGAGGAGTTTTGGAGTGATTTTGGTGTAGTGTTCTTCCTAACAAGGTGTTTAGCAAAGGGCTTTACGTATACAAGCTTGAGGAGCTCTACACTTGAAGTCTTGGTCGATTTTAGCATCCAAAATCTCCCTTTCTTTGGTCGTTTTGTTGCTGAATAAGGTAGTTATCACAGCTCATTAAAGTTGTGATTTTATGTAGTTTAACATATGTTCATAGCTTGTTTATTCACATATTAAAGATCCTTTTGATTTGGGTTTGTTTTTCCATCTTAAAACATCATCAAGAACATGAAATTTTCACTTTATAAACATGTTATAATGCTTTACTTCCGCTGCGTTTTTCAGAAACTTTAAAAGGTTAAACTTTTTTGTTTTGTGTTCTATCAAACCCATCACCAACACTTATAAACAGATTAGGTTGAAAGGATAACCCTGGTCCTCGTAGTCCTGGGTGTTCTGTTTTCATCGGTATAAGAAACCTGCTTCAACACACAACCGTTTAAACAATGAGGATTGTTGTATCCTTCTTTTTAATTTGCCAAATTCTCTTTGTTTCAATTAAATTGGATTTGAATGATATAAATTCGGAAATCATTTTCTGTTTAAGACCAGAAGAAAAGAATTTTGTTTTGAACCTTTGCTCATTTTCATCTTGGAATCATGTGAAACCGGCTTCACATGAAAAGGTTTGGATGGAGGGTTTTTCATCCAACTATTCAAAGATGTGTGATTTTTACCTCTTGATCTAGAGAAGCAACCCATGTTGCATTTACCAACTGGAACATTCGTTGTAGATTGTGATGTTTGCCTTTACTATTCAAAGCAAGTGTTTTAGGGCACCCCTTTATCCATGACCTTCTTTTCCACACTCAAAAGAAGCCTTGAAGGGTTTTGATGCTTGACTTACCCATGTAAAGCATTTGGAATTGGAGATTTCATTTGAGGTTGTTGGAGATTCTTGATTTTTTCTTATTTTGCTATGTTGAATAGTGAATGAGATCTTCACTGGTTGCGTAGCTTGTTGTGCAGTTGGAGAAGAGATCCATATTGGTCTTGAATTAGCCTTTGGAAACTTTTTAGACTTGACAATTTTAGGTGATATCTTTATCTTTGTGGAACCAACATTGTCCTCTGTGTTTGATTTATCATCTAATCTTGTCCAGTCTCGTATACATAGATCTGCTTCCAAAGGATCTTGATTGACACCTACTATGTTGCCGGCTTCAGTTATAGGATTTTGATTGCCTGACGATTTGACAATTGTTCCTTCTTTGACCAACCTAACATGAACAAACGATGAAATGTTACATGTTTTGAATTTGTTGAAAAAGGTTGGAGAAGTAACTAATATTGGTTTTGGAGAATCAAAGGTGGAATCGTCATTAATCTTCTTATCAGACCCCTGCTTGAGGAATCCCAAACCTACAGGAGAATCCTTCACATCTCTAACCTCTTTAAGATCAACGCTGCTTAAACCTGCATATAAACGAATAGTTTCTACAACTTCAATCAAATCATTTGTTAAATGAGGTCTTGGGATTGGTGAATAACATAGAGTAGAAAGGGGTGGAACTGAATTAAATACAATTTCATTATCAGATTTATATCCAATCCCATGTTTTACCCGCGCCCCTTGTTGTTTAGCAATAAGCTCATTGTTTTTCATACGTGAAAGGATCCATTTATCAAGCAT
Source organism: Flaveria trinervia (assembly GCA_025506515.1). NCBI lineage: Eukaryota > Viridiplantae > Streptophyta > Magnoliopsida > Asterales > Asteraceae > Flaveria > Flaveria trinervia. Next base: position 16,488,910 of record CM046449.1, on the reverse strand, counting down.
TGTTTGAAGTTGTGCCATTTCAAATTGAGTTAAAATAGCCCTTTCTCTAAAAATATTAAATTTAACTTTACGCTCCAAAATGGTTATTCTTAAAACAACATTTTCAACCAATGCTTCATTAAGTTTCCTTGAAAAAGCAATTTTATTTTCTTTAATTCCTTATTGATTATTTTTAATTTTTTTATTTTCCAATAACAATTTGTTTGCCTTATAAATCCCAAATAATCAAATTTTGCATGAAGAAGAACACATATCCTATATAGTTTCATAAGGAAGACCCAAGATACTTCTTTATGCAGCTAAGCTCTTTTCACAGTTGAAAACCCTTGTGATTCTTTGTTGTTCTTCATTCTTGTCCTTCAGCATCTCGTCAGCCTCAAATTCTTTCTTTCTTTTATCAGCTTTTCTAGCGTTATCATCATCGATTCTCGCAGACTCTTGTTTACTGTCATTGTCAATTCTCAAAGCATAACAATTCTCTTCAACAGTTTCTCTGAATTCAATATTTAAATCCTAATCACTTCTCAATAACTTCAACTTTTCAGTCATCTCTGTTTTGTAAACAAGTATGCTTGTTACAAAAGAAACAAGTTCAGTAATAAGCACGTGGGTTTGATGTTGGAACGCGAGTTACTAAAATTCGTTTGTTTGGATATCTAGCTCGAGATATTTTAATGTGTTGATCATATCCATAAGTTTTCTTTTGACTTAACCTCTTTCTTGCTTCAACATTTTAACTTGATGATTCCATGCAGACGGAAGCGAGTCAAGAAGATTTTGAATTTGTTCATGATTACTGAGATCTAGAACATCATTCTTTAGATTATTTGCCACCTTTAAGAATCGATCAATCAAATTTGTCATTTTTTCTTTATTCATTGCTACAAAAGAGTCAATCCGGCTTTGTGCCGTTGTGAGATTATCTGACTTAAAGTCTTCTAAAGATGACAATTTATTAAAAATTTTGACCAATTAAACAACCCAAAAGTATTTTTCCTAAAAATTGTAAAATAATTCTCCCCTGGGAAAAAAATTTTCTTCAAATGTCAATCTATGCAATGTTAACAACTGAGGTCAAACTGACTTGTCAATTTTATTTGATTTATAAAAACTCTTTTCAAATCATTGAATATTTCTTAATCGGAATGAAATCAGTTAATCACAACTAGTCAATTTTATTAGATTTAAAAAAATTATTATTTGAATCAAATTGGAGAAAAGCCCAAAATAATTCCAAACCCTAATACACATAACATAGAAAAAATATAAACAACTCTACAAGCCAATTTCGCTAGCACCTCAGCAACAACTTTCCTAACACACCAATCCTCACTCTTCGCCACAAATTCAACCTAAACACTCACTAAACTCTTCACCATCACCAGAGCGGACGCAGCTCCGACGCCGATCAAGCTACCTACCACCATCAACAAAGCCAAGTTTGCCTTATAACTATCGCACTTCAGTAACTTCTCAATCCTACAAGCATCCTCCTCAAACAAACCGGCTCTGGATCCGGCACACCGTCGACAACCGCGGCTAAGCACAGAGTCGCTCCAATCTGAGAATTTACCTCATGTCCAACAACCAACGCATCAACCAATGGTTTAGCAATGAAATTAAACAGAGATTTTGTGACGTTAGCAGCCATGACGCCTACGGTAGCGACACATGCTGAGCACATGGCGGTGTCAGGATCGCGAAGGCGCCGAATAACGGTGGAAATCAACATTGCTTTTTGATGGATTTGAGCATAGTTTAATGGTTTTGTTGTTGGTATTAAATGATATTGCTAAAAAAATTGTTGAATCGTAGATTTGTTATTTTAATATTATTTTAGTTTTGCTGAATGTTAATTTCGCAGATTGAACTTTTAGATTCGCATAATGTTTTTATAATTTCGCTGAAAATTTTATTAACTTCGCATGTTGTATAGTTTCACTGGAAAATTTGACAATGTCCCCGGAATATTTGAAGTTCCGCCGGAATTTCTAGTTTCATCAGAAAATTTACAGTTTCATCGGAGTTTCGCTGGACGAAACCGTAATTTTCCCGTAAACTTTAAACTTTCGTTTAGAATGATGCTAAATTCATTGGATGAAGATGTTGAAGCACCAAGAATACCAAGAACACACACTAGTGTGTGAGAGAAAATTTCAGATCTCATGATTTTCTTTGATTTTTCTTGTATAAATGATAATGTAAATTCGATATATGTTATAAATGATGATAGATTTGATCTTGATGATGTTGAATTTTTACAAATTTGAACTTAGATCTATTTTCTCTCTCTAAACCCCACTTTCTCTCTCTAAAGCCCACTTTCTCTCTCTAAACCTCACATTCTCTCTCTAAACCTCACTTTCTCTAGTTTCTCTCTCTAAACCTATAACATCCGGTTATTCTATTAAAGTAAATAAAAGAAGGAAACATCAATAAACACAAGTTGAGGGGTTAAAAATGTAAAAAGTGACAAAAGTACAAAAAGTTGGTGTAAAGGTGGGCATGGCCGCCCACCCTCTCTTCACATCACTTTTTCAATATGTTCTAGAGAGAGAGGGGCAGAAAACTCTCGAGTTAAAGAGGAAGAAGAAGAAGATTGAATTCAAGGTAAGAATTCATGTGTTTTAAATGTTTATGTTGGGTTTTGTCTTGGTTATGTGCTTATATGTTTGTGTGTGTGTTCGTGTGTGTGTGTTTGGTGGGTTTCTAGGTGTTTGAAATCATTTGCATACGGGTAAGAAGGAAGATACACCCAAAGTTGCACCAGGTGAGTTTCTAGACCCCGGTTTTACTTGTTTTAAACTTTTTGGGTTGAATATGTATTTAAACGATTTTACAATGTTTATGTATGTATACCCGTATGTATTATGCATGTTTGATGTTGTTACTTAGATGCTTATATGTTGTTCATGTTTAGAATAGCCTTGGTAAGGTTAGAACAAATAGGCTTGATGTTTGTGTTCGAAAATATCCGAGAAACATGCTGAGCAGAAGCTTCATGCGCCTAAATAGGGCTCATGTGCCTGGAAATGCGTTAGAAATGTTTAAGTGTAACTCATGCGCCTGAACAGTGGTTCATGCGCCTAGAATTTGTAACGAGACGACTAAGTGTTGGCCATGCGCCTAAACAGTGTTCCCATGCGCCCAACGGGCAACTGCCTAAGTATGCCCAACTGCCCAAACCCCATGTGCCTAAGTGTTCATGCGTCCGAATGGACATGCGCCTAAGTGTCCATGCATCCGAATGGACCATATGCCGAATAGTTCATGCGCCTGAATAGTTCATGCGCGTAAGTGTTAAAACGGTTAAGTGTTGGCTGATACGCCTGCATAGTGATGAAATGCCTAAAATGCTCCTAGTCGCTTATGCTTCCATGCCTGCAACTCCTCAGCATCAACATATGCCTGCCAACTATCATGCATACAAAAGTCAGCGACGCTGAGTGAGTTCTAGTTTTATAATAAAACATACTTTTCTTTGTTAAAACTGTTCTTTACTTTATTTCAAATCATACTATACTTTACATCGTTCGTGATCATGGATCATACGTACATACAGATAATATCATTGTTATCTTCGCCATTACGTTCGTTAACTTCGTTCGTTCAACATATTACATTATCGTTCACTTCTCTTCCTAGATCTAGTCAGACTTTACCCTCTTCGTGGCACTCAGCCATGATTACTGAGGTCGAATGACAAGGATCCTATTTAGTACTTTATTACGATAATTCATTAACGTTCATTCATACTTCGTTCTTTCATACATTATCTTTCATTCATTACTCTTTATTACTTGAACCTTGTCTCGTGCAATATCCCCGACTCATGCTCAAAAGCTGATGCTGCGCCGGGGCCTGCTCACAAACCCCCGACTCATGTCCGAACACGGACACAGCACCGGGATACGTAACAAAGATCCCATACCACTCATGTCCGAAGACTGATACTGTGCCTGGGCCTGATAAACAAACCCCCGACTCATGTTCGAAGACTGACACAGCACCGAGATACGCAACACGGATCTCATCATCCGTCATTTTTGTCATAAGCAATACTCCCAACTCATGTCCGAAGACTGATACTGTGTCGGGGCCTGATAAACAAACCCCCGACTCATGTCCGAAGACTAACACAGTACTGAAGTACGTGATCTGCATCCTGTCTCATGCAATACCCCCGAATCATGTCCGAAGACTAATACTGTGCCGGGGCCAGTAACCAAACCCCCGACTCATGTCCGAAGACTGACACAGTACCGGGATACACGACAAGGACCTCTTTTGAGTCTATTGCGACACAAAGTCGCTCACCTCATACATGTTCTTGGCTTTATGCCACATCCCCAAAGTTATACGTAACTCGGGTAACCATCATATATTACACCCCTAACATTATGGGTAACAACACCCCTATCAAAATGTGTAACAACACCCCCACCAAAATGGGTAACAACACCCCCACCAAAATAGGTAACAACGTCCCCATCGAAATGGGTAACAACGCCCCCATCAAAATGGGTAACAACACCCCCACTAAAATTGGTAACAACACCCCCACCGAAATGGGTAACAACACCCCCATCGAAATGGGTAACAACACCCCGATCAAAATGGGTAACAACACTAAAGGTCAGCCACAAAGACTGGAACCCTTGCCTTTACAAAGACTAGAAACTCACCTTGAGTAGCCTTTGAGCGACACACTTCAAGTTCGAGACCCACCTTCGATTTAGCTCTTGAATCCCGAAACCAAACACTAAACATCCAGAACTTCGGTTAAGAACTCAAAACGCAGCTGAAACCAAGCTCAAATAAGAGAAGACTAACCTTTGAAGCTGCTTCTTCCACTTTCTCCCTCTAGAACCGGGGCTCTCTCTCTCTTCTTTCTCCCTCGGAGAGCAAAAGCAGCTTTCTGCTTTGATATGGGCGATCATGACCCTTAAATCCTTAAAATAATAAGGTTTTGTACTTTGTACACGTTATCCCCCTCCACTTGTGCAGAATTTCTATTATTTGTATTTACTTTTCTTTTCCTTCCGTTTAAATAGAAATTCGGGGTGTTACAAGTCTATCCCCCTTAAAGAGGTTTCGTCCCCGAAACCAGTTGGTTCTCGAACAGTTACGGGAAACACTGTCTCACTTCTTCTTTGATCTTGCAATTAAACTTAGATCCCTTTAGGCTTCATTACACCCGCACAAGTGAAACCAACATCCTCCTTAGCCTATTCTCTTCTTCTTATTAGTAATGGTCACCAGTAGCTTCTCGTAGTTGGATACTCTACCCATCTCAGTATTCTCTAGTAGCATGATCATATCCTTATCGGTTGAGCTCTTTCTTAGACGAGATGCATGGAACATCAGATGAATTCCACTTAAATCATCAGGTAGCTCCAGTCGATGTGTCACTTCTCCTACCTGAGCAACAACTAGGAATGACCCTGTACACTTTAGTATTAGTTTTACTCGATTCCAAACCAAGCACTCCGCTTTCCTAGTCGAATCCTTCATCATAATTCATTATTGTAGGTCGTCACCGAAGTTTGGTTGTGCACGGTTGACCAATCCATCTCCTTGCAACAATTGGGGTTTGAGTCATGGATTACTGATCAACTCACCCAGTGATGCATGTCTACCTACCTATGTCTGTCTTGAACAGCCTAGCAGGAACAAGCACTCTCTCTCAATACTATCGCGTAATCCTCTAGGGCATTAGGTAACCTGGTAGACTTACTAATAGCAATTGTTACATCGAAGGGCTCATCGATCTTCCTACTCCTAACGTGCAACATCACAGAAAATAGCAGCAACAAAACTACTACTAGAGTCACAATTAAAGTATAGATGCATAAATCTAAACTTGCATGAACGTACCTGACATTACCTCGGAGTCTGCCCTAGCCTCCTCCTGATCATAGCGAAGGCTCTAGCCTTCACCCTCTGTTCTCCTTCCTCGTACCGAAGCTTCCTACCCTCGACTTGTTGCAGTCTCTGCTCGTATGTCATGTCTTGCCACAGTCATAACATTTAGCCATTTGATAGTCCCTCGCTCTGTTGCCCTCCTTCCCACACTGAAAACAAACATTCACTCCCCACTTCCACTCCCCCTCATGGCCTCTACCACACTTGTTGCATATCTCTCCTTTTCTTTCCATTCTCTTCCGATCATTGTCCTCGACGTCATACCTTCATACACAAATCCACCATCATTGTCTCGCCTTCCTTTCCCCTTCTTAACATAGGCTCGCTCCTCCCCTTCGTCTACCATCGCCATCGCCCCTCGCTCGTTGTAGAATGTTCCCGCCAGGTCAACGGCCGACCTAAACGTGTTCGGTCAGGCAGCGATCATGTGCCTACGGATGTCCGCCGGCAACCTTGAATATACCTCTTGATCTTTCGCGAAAGAGGTGTCACCTGATCCGGCACCAGACGTGCCATCTCGTTGAACTTCGTGGTGTACTGTTAATGTGTCAGGGTTCCCGCCTACAGTTGCAGGAACTCCCTCTCAACCTTGTCCATCTCTCGGTGAGGACAAACTACTCAATAACCAACTTCTTCAGCTCTGACCATCTCATTATCCCAATAGCTCTGCTACCCTCGGCTCGGACTATATTGTCCCACCAGCACAGAGCCGAGTCCACAAAAGAATGGTCAGCAAACTTTACTTTCTCATCCTTCCGGCACTCGCTGATATTCAATACCGCTTCCATCTCTCTCACACATCGGTGAGCATTAACATCAGTGCCATTTCCATCAAAAGTTAGGGGCTTGCATCGTTGAAACGCCTCGTAGTTACAGCCTCGTGCCGCCTCCGGCGCAGGCTCTTCCATTTCTTCCTCTTCGTCATCGAGAAAACCGTTTCAGTCTCAGGTCGTCTCCTTTCACCGATGTGCTACCCCTTTCCTGTCTTTCCTCATCTCTAGCAGCCTTTATAACTTCTGTCGCCACAAACGGTAGGATCGTCTGCATGACCTGATGCACTTCCTCCCTAAGTGCCTCTCTTATCAAGGCTGAAAGGGATCGAGATCTAATTTGAACAATTAGATTAAGATTTGCAGCGGAAAAGCACACGAATTAAACGAAATTTTAGCAAGAATAAAGTGAATATTCAATCAAACAGTAACGGTTATAGAGAGAGAAAGTTTTCTGCAAAAAGAATGTTTTCATTCACACACATGCTTCCCATCCAAGGAAATTAGGTCAACATTCCTTTTATAAAGGAATGTGACATCAGGTGACGTCACTTGATATTGACAGCTAACTGCTTTATAGAAACAACTAAACGTAAACTAAACTACTGAAGTTATAACATCTGAAGTGTAAGAACTTCAGATGTTTTACATAATATAAAATACTAATTACAAACTACTGAAATGTAAACCATCACAACTACTGAAGAGACCTACTTCAGCTGTTTTGACAACTTCTTAGAACTTTGTCTTGAGACTTTGTCTTGAGACTTTGTCTTGAGACTTTGTCTTGAGACTTTGTCTTGAGACTTTGTGTTGAGACTTTGTATTGAGACTTTGTCTTTAGCTGTTGTCTTCAGACTTTGTCTTCAGCTGTTGTCTTCAGCTGTTGTCTTCAGACTTTGTCTTTAGACTTTGTCTTCAGACTTTGTCTTCAGACTTTGTCTTCAGGCTTTGTCTTCAGGCTTTGTCTTCAGACTTTGTCTTCAGGCTTTGTCTTCAACTGTTGTAGACCACTTCAGTTGTTTTGATTGATGTCTGTGGGACTTAAAGGTTTTTCTGATCTGGCTCATTGGTTCTTTTGGTCCAACAAACTCCCCCTGAACCAATACAGCCAAAACCTTTAAGATTATTGAAGTCCCACTTGTTGGATCCTGTATGCCCAAGACACATAGAACATTGATGTGGTTAGTACGTCATGATCCAAGTCGGGTCATACCCAATAACAAGCTTAGCAAACACCAATAAATTTTTATTTGATGATATGATCATGCAATTAATATGAGCACCTAATTAGAAAATAGGTTTTCTAATTTAAAGAAATGAGAGATAGAAAAAATTATATGGATAATTTGTTCATGAACTATTATTATTTACATTGTTATTTAAATGGTTAAATTAAAACAAATAGTATGTTCTTATGTTATACATTAAAAGGCTTTAATCATATAACATATCAACATCTTAATGTAATTAGTGGTTTTATATTTTAGGGTGTATAAGTTATATAATTAAAAGGTTAATTATATATATCTCATCTAACTAATGAACATTAATAATGTGCCATATGTTACATAATTAAAAGGGTTAATTATGTAACAAGTCCACACAACTTTTAATGTGTTACAAGTATTAAAAAAAAAGGTGAACTTGGGTTTTAAAAAGGGCTGAATTCGGCCCCCCCTTGGTCTTCCCCATTTTTATTTGTCTTGAAAATAGAACACTCATTAACAGTGTGGTTGAGTGGAAGAGTGCAAGCATGATTCTCCTATCTCTCTCTCTTTTCACAAGATGAACAACTAGAGAAAAGCTTCTCCTTCTCTCCTCATTCACGGCTGAAACAAGGGGTTTTGAATCCCTTTTGGTCGTTTTCTTGGGTATTCTAATGATCCAGATATGCTCCTTCATTGGTATGAAGTAGAAATGGTTTTCTTTCTTCCACCCATTGAAGAACTCGGCTGGAAACAAGGTTCCAGCAGCATTGTTGTTCGTTTTGGTGCTTTAAATCCTAGCAAAGATGGTGTTTTCTAAGAGGCTTGTGGGTATGGACACTTGAGGACATCTACTTTGGTGTTTTGGCCATTCAAGAGCAGCCTTTTCTTCACCCAAATCACGTTTTTAGCAGCCTTATGGAAGGTGTTTCATTCACATTTTCAGCAGCCTACAAAGGTAGTTTGTTGATGTTGTTTTGGTTGTTTCCTTCTCTTGATAGCTAGTTCAAACACATATGAATGATCCTTATGTTTTGGGTTTGTTGAAACAAAGTTATGAACTTTTAATTTTCTGATTACAACATGATATTAATCTATTATTCCGCTCGGTTTTCTCAGTTTAAATGGTTAAACTAGTTTGTTAAAGGTCCAACAAACCCAACATTGGCATCTGGAGCCGGATATGTGGATGAATAGCTTCATTTGTCCTTGTAAAATTGGTTTTATAGGACTTAAACCACCTAATAGGGGCTGTTTTGTGATGATATGATGATTCCCCAACCTTTCAAGGTTATATCATGAATGCTTATGATTAAACCTTGAAAGCATGACATCAAATGGTTGATTATATTATTTTGGACATAACCCTAAAGTTTTGGTTCATGTTGGCCAGAACTTTAAGGTTATAACAAGGGGTTCATTTAGTTCTTGAAATGATGTATATGGATACATGTTTTAGTGCATAACATAGCCTTGACCATGTGTGTTTTGGATTTGGTTGATTGTGGAATTGTCATGTTGGTTGTATTCATTTGAAAGGGTTGTAGTAATTTCTTTTGTTTAAGTATTTGGGTTGTAATTTATTTATTCATTTGGTTATGTAATAAATAGAATAGGTGCATTTCTTTTATTAGAAAATTGTATTAGGATATAATTTTGTAAAAGAAGATGCACAAGAAGAAGACCCAAAAGCAAGGACACAAAAGACGTGGACACTTGAAGCATACGGATGCGGGTTCAAGTGGGAGTTCATGGACACTTAGAAGTGTCAATTTTAAACCCTTAGGAATGACCTTATGACAACACTTGTGATGGCAAACAAGTGTAGTCAACTTAGTGGCTATGGTTATGCGCATATGTTTGTATGATTATGCTTGTTTGGTTGTTTGTGGTATGATTGTTATTTGGTATTTGGATATGCATAACAAACTCATTAGCAAACTTAACAAGCTGAAAATTTATGGTTTCTAATCATTAAATGGTTAATAAAAGGTTATTAAAAGGATTAATGATTAATAAAAGAGGTTTTATTAAAAATAAACCATAGGATACCTTGCATTTGAAAGCATACAAATACAAGCTACATCAAGTTTTCAAAGACTAGAATTAATGGAAACTTAAATCCCTTTTGGAAACAAGTTTAACACATCCTTTAACCCGACACTCGAATCACTGAGAACTATTTGTGGGATAAAGGTCACCTAACCACTTGTAGGGAACTTGTGTGTTTGAGGTGAGTCTAACGTACTTGTGGGATAAAGGTCACCTAACCGCTTGTATGTGAAAACTCACACGTGTGTGTAAGTAGGACGACTTGAATTGGAAACCATGTGTATAGGGTCACCGAAGCATGGCGTACAATGGTGTTGATGGGATTAAACATTCCAACCAAACATAAGATGTTCAACCGATCCCATAAAGGCTAGAAGTTGCAAAAGGTTGCAATTGTCAAATGTGACTACCTTGTTAATTTAAATAATGGGATAAAGGTCACCTAACCATTATTTGAATATAACGTTGGATTCTAGATTTCAATTATTAATTTCTATGAGACATAAAATGGTATTTATAATTAAAATGAATTTTTTTTAGAAATACTAATAAGAACTTTGTAAATTTTGTAGAATGGCCGCAAACAATAATGCTACCACCCCGACCGTCCATACCTTATCACTGAGAACTTTTTTAGAAAGGGATCGTCAGAACGACAACAACCTTATGGACTCAATTTCGAATCTTGAGAATCGTTCTCAAGAATGAGTAAGAGCCTATGTCCTTGACGATCCCATGTCTCACCAACCAATGTTGTTGATGTTAAGGGCTTTTGACGATTGGCTTGGGCACATTAAGGATTCTGTGCAAGATTCCTACCTCATGTTGGGAATATGATTCCCGAACTCCAAAAGGGTTTGGAGCATCATAGGACATATGACATGATAATCTACTTGAAGGAAATGTTCCTTCAACAAACTTTAGTAAGATTGCTTCGAAACGGTTAAAGCACTTTATGCATGTCACATGGAAGAAACCCAATCGATATCATCTTATATATTCTTAAGATGAAAAGCCACATTGATAGCCTCAAGATGCTTAACTTTCTTGTCTCAAAGTAGTTGGCCATGGATTTGATCCTTGATTTCCCAACTGAAGGTTTGAGACAATATGAATGGGTGGGACAAGAGCATCGGTGAAATTCACGCAATGCTCAAAGCAACCGAGGCAAGGATGGGTAGAGAGGTTCTACCTATTCTCTCGATCAATGAGGAAGGCTATAAGAAATGGCTAATCCCGATCCTAAGGCAATTATTGCCAAAAGATATAGGAATACATCAAAGCAAAGGTTAAAGCGAAACCTCAAAACCTAAGCTTATGAAGCCTAAGGTAAAGGAGAACGATCCATGCTTTGAGTATGGAGAGATAGGACAATAAAAGGGAATTGTCCCTCCTATCTCATGGAGTTGAAAAATAAGAGGAATGTTGGGCAAACCTCAAATACAATTTTCATGATTCACATTGTATTAAATGTCATTTCTTCAAACACATGGGTATTGGATACCCGATGTGAGACTCATACTTGCAATTGTTGCAAAGGGGTTCAAAAGAAATGTACGCTTCAAGGAAGGAAACTCTATTTTGAGACTTTCAAATGGTTTGGAAGTTGTTCTCAAAACATTTTGTATGCACCTAGTTTGACTAGGAAGATAATTAATGTTTCCTATTAAAACAATATGGTCATGATTTAAAGTTTTAAATAATGGTATTAAGTTTTATGGATGATGTATTTCATTTTAAGGATATGACTTTTAATGATATTCATGAATTAGTTCATGATAATTCGTCCTATAATAACTCATTATACACATTAAGCACCAACAAACTTAAAATGGGTTTAAGTTATTATTATCTTTGACATTATCATCTTGGTCACATAAATAAGAATTGGATTCAAAGACTTCAAAAGAATGGTCTTTTGGAAACAAATTAAAATGTTTCATTTGATAAGTGTGAACCAAAAGACTTATGGGAATGATACATTTGGATGTATGTGGTCCTTTTAAGACAATGACAAAGATTGGTGAAAGATACTTCATTACTGTTACCAACGATTACAGTCGTTATTATTGTGTGCACTTGATGAAACATAAGAATAAAGCTTTTGAAATGATCAAAATCTTTGATAATGAAGTTGAAAATCAACTCTACATAACTATCTAAGTTCTTCATTCTGATAAAGGAGAAACTGAACCCTATTTGGATATGGTTCAATTTATCATGGCTATGAGCTTACCACCTTTATCATTTTGGGTTTTCGCATTGCTCTCTGAGGCTCATATTATGAATATGACCCGGACAAAGAAAGTGTATATTAGTTGAGAAGCCACACAGACTAATGGGATACTGTTTCTTTGACTCAACGGAGCAAAAGTATTTATTGCTCGAAAGGCTAAGTTCTTGGAAACCGAGTTCTTTATGGAAGGAATGACGTATAGAAACGTGTAACTTGATAATGATCAAAATCCACAAGCCGGTACACTTTTGTTTGACACTAGCTACCAACAAGAGGTTGTTGATGATGATCAAGAGGTTGATAAATACACACAAAACGTCCACAAATCTGGTAGAGTTAGTATTCAATCCGAAAGATATGGATATTCCATGAATGGATGCTATGTGGTTGACCCCTGTAGGCTAACCATATACCAAAATGCTATGTCCAATTTGGATTGAAACAAGCATCAAGAAGGTTGTGTATATATGAAAGCTAGTGGGAGCATAATTGTATTCTTAGTGTTGTATGTTGATGACACACTACTATTTGGAAATGATATTCCAACCATGGTAGGTGATAAAACCTACCTTGGAATAGTTTTTCCATATAAGATCTCGTTTAAGCCGCCCATGTTTTGGAATAAGGATCTATAAGGATAGATCGAGGTGGTTGATAGATTTAAACCAAATTGCATATATTGATAAAATCATGAAAAGGTTCAAGATGGAAAACTCTTAGAAAGGTATGGTACCTATTCAAAGAGGGACAATGTTGACTACGTCTCAATGTCCAAGCTCATGGGATGAGCAAGATCGAATGAAGGATATCCCATACGCATCTGCTATAGGATCCATCATTTGTGTCATGATATGCACTAGACTGGACGAGTCATGCTTATTAAGTATGACAAAGAAGATACCAATAGAAATAACCATTGGATGGTTGTTAAAAGTATATTGAAATACCTTAGTAGGACTAAGGATATGTTTCTAATATATGGATCTGTTAAGAGGAAGTCGTAGTAAAGGGTTACACGGATACGGGCTTCCAAAACTGATCGAGATGATTCCCGATCACAATCGGGTGTACTTCCATTATGAATGGAGGAGAGGTATCCTTGAAATGTTCAAAGCAGGATACGGTAGCATTGTTCACTATAAAATCCGAATACATAGCCACTTCATTGCAGCTTTGGAAGCTGCATGGATAAGTTTGTCCATTGCTTATCTAGGGGTGGTCTCTACCATTCAAGACCCCCTAGAAATCTTTGGTAATTACGTGGGTGGGATTGCTCAAATCAAAGAACCTCGTACTTATCAAAAGACTAAGCACCTTGAGCAGAGATTCAACATCATAAGGGATGAAGTTGAAAAGGGGTAAAGATATGTATTCGTAAAGTTCATAAAGATCAAAACATTACGGATCCACTCACGAAGCTCCTTGTGAGGGCAAAGTACGAGGGTCATACTTGAGCCTTAGGACTTTGATATTCTAGTGATTGGAATTGATCTGTTTAGTATTTAAAGTATGGAACAATTGTAATTTTAACTCTTTTATATGTTTGAGTTACGTTCCCCTTTAGCATGTTTATATCCATGAATATATTTATTATTCTAAATGTCCGTAGTCGGTCATATTGTGGGAACAAATATGAACGTAAGACTATTATGAATATGGATTGGTAGATATTCATAAGGCATGAATATAGAGCAATTGGTTGCTGCCAAGGTTCATAGATATTCGTGGGATACGAATATTGGACTGACCCGCGTCTCAAATCTTACTACATGGAATCTTATTGATTGATCATAAGTAAATTTGAGTAAAGGCGAATATCATTTGGTATCCTCCGACCTGAGATACATATTGGGTTTTGATATTCACCAAGTGTTATACCTTGAGCTAGTTCTTCGCTACTCTGAAATAATGGTCAGTACATAAGGCTATGTTTAGGTATAACATAAGGTGATTTTCAGAAACGTATATAGTCAAGATGGAATTTGTTCCTCTATTCGTTAAGAGCAAGATGTCTAAGGCCTGATTAAGTTAAATCAACAAGGAATGATCATTCTGTGTCCTTGGATTTAACATGACATCTGAAGCAAAAGGATAGATGATCGATTCACCTAAATCATTTCAAGTTTGGAACTTGAAGGGGATGATGTTATTGAATGGCTTTAAAGTCATGCGTATTAAGGGTAGTAAACCGTTGTTAGGCGGTATTTACTGCTTGCATCAATCGCCTATGAATCTTGTGCAAGTGGGAGATTGTTGGATCCTGTATGCCCAAGACACATAGAACATTGATGTGGGTAGTACGTCATGATCCAAGTCGGGTCATACCCAATAACAAGCTTAGCAAACACCAATAAATATTTATTTGATGATATGATCATGCAATTAAATATGAGCACCTAATTAGAAAATGGGTTTTCTAATTAAAGAAATGAGAGATAGAACAAATTATATGGATAATTTGTTCATGAACTATTATTATTTACATTGTTATTAAATAGTTAAATAACAACAAATAGTATATGTTCTTATGTTATACATTAAAAGGCTTTAATCATATAACATATCAACATCTTAATGTAATTAGTTGGGTTTATATTTTAGGGTGTATAAGTTATATAATTAAAAGGTTAATTATATATATCTTATCATCTAACTAATGAACATTAATAATGTGCCATATGTTACATAATAAAAGGGTTAATTATGTAACAAGTCCACACAACTTTTAATGTGTTACAAGTATTTAAAAAAAATAGGTGAACTTGGGTTTTAAAAAGGGCTGAATTCGCCCCCCCCCCCTTGGTCTTGCCCATTTTTATTTGTCTTGAAAATAGAACACTCATTAAGAGTGTGGTTGAGTGGAAGAGTGCAAGCATGATCCTCCTATCTCTCTCTCTTTTCACAAGATGAACAACTAGAGAAAAGCTTCTCCTTCTCTCCCCATTGACGGCTGAAACAAGGGGTTTTGAATCCCGTTTGGTCGTTTTCTTGGGTATTCTAATGATCCAAGATATGCTCCTTCATTGGTATGAAGTAGAAATGGTTCTTTCTTCCACCCATTGAAGAACTCAGCTGGAAACAAGGTTCGAGGAGCATTGTTGTTCGTTTTGGTGCTTTAAATCCTAGCAAAGATGGTGTTTTCTTAGAGGCTTGTGGGTATGGACACTTGAGGACATCTACTTTGGTGTTTTGGCCATTCAATAGCAGCCTTTTCTTCACCCAAATCACGTTTTTAGCAGCCCTTATGGAAGATGTTTCATTCACATTTTCAGCAGCCTACAAAGGTAGTTTGTTGATGTTGTTTTGGTTGTTTCCTTCTCTTGATAGCTAGTTCAAACACATATGAATGTTCCTTATGTTTTGGGTTTGTTGAAACAAAGTTATGAACTTTTAATTTTCTGATTACAACATGATATTAATCTATTATTCCGCTGCATTTTCTCAGTTTAAATGGTTAAACTAGTTTGTTAAAGGTCCAACAAACCCAACACCACTTATTGGCAGAAACATTATCTGGATTAGCTCAGAAATCTTCAAATTAAGCTCAGGCCAGGGAAGAGGTTTCATAAGGTTTGATTGGCAAAGGATGAATGGGAACTTTGTCTTGGGGAATTGGACATAGAGCTGTTACCCCATCCATGAAACCTACTTCCCAATGATAAGTCTGTAAGACTCTCTAACATAAGCCTCAAGGAAAACAACTTGGTTTCCATTGTGAGTTCTTCGGTTTCACTTTCAAAGAAGAACTCAGGCCTATAGTACTCTGATTAGTACATAATATGATTTCCATTCTTCAGCTCCACAGTAGTTATTTCTCTGTATGCAAACTCATCAGGATGAGTGTCTTCAAGCAACAACTGGAGCTCATTTCTTCTTATTTCTTCAAGCTTCTTGTAGATCAACCCCTTCTTTACCATGTTGTTTTCTAGTAAAGTTTGTAGAGTTATCTTAGACTTGTAAGCTCTCTTGAACTCATCAAGGATTTCCCAGGGTGACACTACAATGGCCAGCATTATCACAGCATCTACAATCTTCTTTACTTGGCCATTGTATCTACTTGGAATCTTCTTATTATGAATTCTGTCACTTACTCTAGGGTTAGGCCAAATTCTCACTCTCTCTTTCTAATATTGAAATGTAAATCTGAGAGCATACAACCTCTGAGCATGTTTCTTCATAGCTTGTATGGATGAAGACTAGGAAACTCTTTATCAATCATTCTTAACAGCTGCTCATCATGTTGTTTGTGCTGTTCTTCTTCTTCAAGTTTGACTTTTACCATTTGCCTTTGGAGTTCAGCTCTTTGTATTGTCAAGAGCTTCTATGATCAATCCTTTGTTGAATACTTCAGAAGAGCAGATTCTAGTGGTTATCTCCAAAATACTGTCTCTGGACCATGACTTCACTTCAATGATTGATCGTCCTAGATGTTTTGATATGAATCTTGTCATAGCTTCCAGCCTTTCCCTTTCTTTCTCACTCCAACTTTTCCATCTATGTTCAATCTCTTGAATCTATAGCCTTCTGATTTCAGAGTCAAGTTTGGCTGTGTCAAAACCTTGTTTGAAGAGTTGATCAATAATCTTATCCATAGATCTGCTATGTTGCTCATCAGCTTCTTTGATCAGTTCTTTAAACTTTTTCTCACCTTTAGTCTTTTCAGAGCTTTTCTTTCTCTTGTACGTGATCATTTCCTTTTCTTTCTTCTCTTTTTCTTCTTCCTCTTCAACTCTGTTTCTTTTGTCTACTTTCACTGACTTAGACTCCCCCTTTTTGGTTCCATTGGGTTGAGGGGTGTGAATGTCAGAAAGTCTCTTAGAAACAACAACATCAACTAAGGATTGAAGATTTGAGGAAATCCTCTCATCAATGGCTTGATGCACAATGTTTGTGATTATGGAAGTGATGAGAGGTAAGGATGATTGAAAGGCAGCAACCATTTACTCAGAGGGGTTCCGTCCCTGAGAAATGTGGCAAAGTTGTTGGGAGTGGATCAGTGTTTGGGAGAGTTTGAGGAGAAACTGCCATCTGTGGGTGAATGTGGGCAGATGGACTTCATTCTTGTGATATTTTGGCAAGCAGTTCTTGTAGCTTGCATACCTCAGTCTCAAGAATGGTGTTATGAGCTAGAACATCAATGAAAAAAGCCCAGGTCATCATCAGTTTTGGTTGAATCATTTGACCTCCTGATGAAATCAGGATGAACATGTGCTGAGTGTAGATCAGTATTCACATGTGCCCTTATTTCTTGGAACTGGGGACTTCCTGCCTCAGGATTATGTCCTTCATTGGTAGTTGCCTCTGGTGAGGACATAGAAATGATACCATCTTCATCCTGGTCATGTGCTGAAACAGGAGAAGAGGCAGCCTCACCAGATGTTTGAATCTCCTCCTCTACATAGGGAGATTGAATTTGTAATCCCTGTGATGTGGGTTATCAGCCATATTATAATCCTCTCCCTCAACTGTTGAGATTTTCCCAGTGGTAATAGGTTTCTGGGGAGGGGTAGAGGAATGTAGTTGAGTCAGCACTTGTGCAATAACCACAGTTGGGCTTGTAGGGGTGGCTTCAGTTGGAGATAAGTGTGAAGAGGATTGCACCTGGGGTGAATGGTGCTCTTCAAACGACAATCTTCTCAAGTGAGAGAGATTCCAGTATTGTGGTTTCCTCGTTTTTGGTTGCATGAGGTTCCTGTTGAGAGGATACCTGAGCGGTTTCAGCTGGTAGAGTCTTTGAAACTACAGGGGGATTACTACCCATAGTTTTATCCTGCCTTTGTGTTGCAGGGCATCATGAGGGGACTCAACTCCTGAGTAGCCTTTTTGGTTTGTTTGGAATGTGGTTTGGAGGGGACTTTGGATCTGGAGGATGAGGCTATGGGTTCCTTCTACTTAGGTTTTAGCAGTTTGGCAACCTCTTTGAGGTGTGGGTCAGAGTTGTGCCTAGAGTATACCTCTGGCAAAACTACCACAACAGGGACTCCAAGGCCAACAGGGCCATCAGATTTTAACTGACTCATGATTATGGCCATAAGAAACCTTGGATATAATAGCCATATGTTAGCCACATGCTTCATTGCCAGATCTTTTAATTCTAAAATTATAATTTGAGAAAAATTTAAGCTTTGATGTTCAAGGATAGAATACAATACCTGCTGCCACCTAGATGACATTTGATCCCATGAAGAGGATTTGGGGGCAAGGCAAACATTGATCATGTGGAAGATTAGGCGTTCAGCATCATGGAAGTGCCTCTTCAGAATGGTTGTAGCACTTAGGTCGCCCGCATATCCATGGTTGAGGAATAATATATCAATGGTGCCCTTCGGGTATTTGGTGACAAAGGTGGCATCATTCAGATCTGGCTTACAAATGACCGGAGAGTGATCGCGGCATCATTTTCACCGGTATGGATAGTGACATTTGTCCAGAATTGGCGAAGGGTATCGGGATAGATGATTGGATTAAGAAGAAAAGCAATTTGATACGGGAAATCAACCATCAGATCAATGGCAGCACCAAACTTAGTCCAAAAAGCCGATTTTGTGAAGTAGGCAACACAGTTGTGTCGTGGTTTGATTTGCATGGTCTCCATAATGGAAGATGAACGTTCGGAAAACGATTTTTGAAAAGTTTGAAGTTAGGGTTAGGTATTTATAGGTTATGAAACGGCTGAAAGAAAACAACTGAAAGTTTTGGTGTTAGTCATCAGTTGTTAGAAAACGACTAAAGACATGGTTTTAACTTTTAGATGTTGTAAACAACTAAAGACTTGGTGTTTGTCATCTGAAGACTTGGTTTTGGCTTCAGTTGTTTTGAAATGAACCAGCAGTTGATTGAAACAATTGAAGAATAAAATTACTCATCAGTTGTTGTCATCAGTTCACATATCTCAGTTGTTTCATTTGACCTTAACACTTACTCAACAGATTATCTTATTTTCAGATGTTTCATTGGTCATTAGTACTTATCTGTTAGAACAGACATCAGTGGTTGTAACCACATCAGTACTTTGCAACAAACAAAGTACTTCAGTACTTTTAAGTAATTTAGTCTTCAGTAGTTAGGAAAACTGCTGAAAATAAAATAACTTATCAGTACTTATTTTTGACAGCTGTATACTAATGCTCATCAGTACTTGTGAGCTGAGATCATCAGTAGTTGTCAAATCATTCAAGTTGCAGCATGCCAAGTCTTAGCACTAGATTTTGGAAAGTTGCACTGTCCAAAGACTTAGTAAATATATATGTAAGCTCGTTAGCACTAGGAACAAACTTTGGATCAATGAGACCTTTTTCATAACAATCCGTGATAAAATGATGTCTGATATTAATATGTTTGGTCCTAGAATGCTGGACAGGATTCTTGACAATACAAAAAGCTGAAGCACTATCCATCAGTAAAGGAGTCTTAGTCTTTGTAATGTCATAATCCAGTAATTGATTATGAAGCCAGAGTACCTGAGATGTACAACTTGCAGCAGCAATGTACTCTGCTTCAGCAGTGGATGTAGCAACAGAAGTTTGTTTCTTACTCTGCCAAGAAACTAAACAATTGCCTAGAAATTGGCATCCACCAGAGGTTGATTTTCTGGTTAATTTACACCCTGCATAGTCACTATCAGAGAAAGCAACTAATTTGCAAGAGTGCCCAGTGGAATACCAAAGTCCTAGAGATTGAGTTCCTTGCAAATATCTAAAGATCCGTTTGACTGCAATCATATGGGATACTTTAGGTGCAGCCTGATATCTAGCACAGACACAAGTTTCAAACATAATGTCTGGTCTAGAAGCTGTAAGGTACATCAAGGAACCAATCATACATCTGTAAAGAGTTTCATCAACTGCTTTACCATTCTCATTAGCATCCAGTTGTGTGGTGCTTCACATAGGAGTAGAATAGGGCTTACAGTTTTGTAAATCAAACTTTTTCAATAAATCCTTCGTGTATTTTGACTGATGAATGAAAGTTCCATCAGCCATTTGTTTGATTTGCAACCCCAAAAAGAACTGTAATTCTCCCATGGCACTCATTTCAAACTTTTGTTGCATCAACTCAGTAAAGGCATCACACAACTGTGGATTAGAGGATGCAAAAATAATATCATCTACATAAATTTGAACAAGGAGCTTATGCATGCCTACTTACTTAATGAACAATTTTTATCTATGGAGCCTCTAGTGAAATATTTTGAAGAAGAAAGTTAGACAATGTTTCATACCAGGCTCTGGGAGCTTGTTTTAGCCCATAAAGAGCCTTATCAAGCTTATACACCCAATCTGGATGTTTATGATCATCAAAACCTGGTGGTTGACACACATAAACTTCTTCTATTATTTTACCATATAAGAATGCACTTTTGACATCCATTTGAAAAACTTTAAGATTATGGAAAGCAGCATAAGCTAAGAACAATCTGATTGCCTCCAGTCTGGCTACAGGGACAAAGGTTTCATCATAATAAATACCTTCTTCTTGTGAAAACCCCTATACAACCAGTCTGGCCTTGTTCTTGACAATTTGGCCTTTTTCATCAGTTTTATTCCTAAACACCCATTTAGTGCCTATTGCACACTTACCTTGGGGTAGAGGAACCAGTTCCCACACTTGCTACTACTGAAACTGAAGAAGCTCAAGTTGCATAGCTTCAACCCATCCATTGTCTCTTAATGAATATGATAGTTCTTTGGCTTTTGCTGACTAATGAAGAGAGCCTAAAAGCAAAATTTTGACAATTGACTTCTATTTGAAACACCAGCATTGATATCACCAATGATCTGAGACATGGGGTGATTCTTCAGTTCTTGATACTCAATAAGATCTGTGCAAGTGTTTGTAGGTGATTCAGCAGCAACAGATGGTGATCCAGACTCTTGAAACCTAGAATGAGATGGCAATTCAAATGAAGTAGAGGATTCAGAGATCTCATCAGCATTTGTTGTGGATGGAACTGCTGAAGCTATAGGAACATCAAGTTTAGTAGACTCAGGCAGTTGATCACTAAAACTTGCATTTATACCAACAGATGGATAACAAGTGGCAGGAGATGATGGATTCACAAAATCTACAACAGCTCGAGACTGATAAGGAACATATTGCAGTATGTCCAAATCAAATAACTCCACAGGGTTTTGTGGGATTTCTCCTTTGGAGATTAATTAAACTTTACATGCAAGGTTTCTTCAACTATCTTTGTTCTGCAATTAAAAACTCTGTATGCCTTGCAAGTAGATGAATTCCCAACAAAGTACCATGCATCCACCTTTGATTCAAACTTCTGAAGTGGATCCTTTGTGTTAAGAATATAAAAAGGACACCCAAATGCTCTAAAGAAGGAAATCAGAGGAGCCAAATGATGTAACACTTCATAAGGAGTCTTCATCAACCTCTAATTTACTAACACTCTATTTTGCACATAGCAAGCTGTGTTGATAGCTTCAGCCCAAAAGGTTAGTGGCAAACCACTCTTTTTCTCTCCACCACTCCATTTTGTTTAGGAGTTCTTGGAATGCTATACTGCCTCTTGATTCCCTTAGAGAAATAGAATTCATCAAGTGTGTGATTTCTAAATTCTGTGCCATTATCACTCCTCACACACTTGACAGAAAGAGAGTACTGCTTTTCCACATGCAACACAAAGTATATGATGATTTGACTAGCCTCATGTTTTGAATGTAAGAAGAAGGTCCATACAAATCTGGAATAATCATCCATAATTACCAGACACTATTTTTTCTTTGCCATACTCATCACTCTTACTAGACCAAAAAGATCCATATGCAGTAATTGCAAGTAGGCAGTTAACTTTGGTTCTTCTATTGGAGGGAATGATACTATATGTTGTTTTCCTTTTAAACAAGCAGAGCAGTTGTCATCACATTTGAACTCCTTTAATGGCAGGCCTCTCACTAAACCATGATGGATCAGCTGGTTCATGTTTTTAAGATTCACATGACTAAGCCTTCTGTGCCATAGTTCAGATTCTTGAGGAGAGGCCTTGGAGAACAGACATTGATGGCGTTTTAGATCAATTTTCTTTGATAAGTCTAAGGCATATACTCTTCGAATCCTGTTGGCCTTCAGGAGAGTGTATTCATCCAATATCTTGTCAATCATTCTCAAAACATTGGAAGATAGAATCCGACAGTTCTAGCTGGTGAAAAGTGCAACATGCCCTTTATCACACATTTGACTGACACTCAACAAGTTGTACTTGAGACTCTCCACATGATTAACATTATCAAATCTTATCTCACCATTTGACACAAAGCCTTTGCTGATGATGTAACCCTTAGCATCATTACCAAAAGATACAAATCCCTTCTTTCCTTGAGAGTAGTCATGAAGAAGAGAACTGCTCCCTGTCATATGCTTAGATCCTCCACTGTCCACATACCAGATGCTTCTATCGCATGCTGAAGAACCCTGCATTTGTCACAAAAAACTAGTTAGCTTTTGAGACCCAAACCATTTTGGTTTTGGGTCTGTTCTCATCAACAGATTTTATACTAACTGATTTGTCATGATTAACACCTTTGAAGGTGGAGATGGTGCTAAAAAGGATTCCTTTCATTTTGTCTTAGTTTTCCATTTCAGTGGTTTAATCACAGGTACATCTATTTGATTAAGTCTCCCCAACACATGTTGAACCATGATAACAAGTTGTGTCTGATTGGTTGTTAAAGCCTTCAGTTCAGCAGACACATCAGTACTTTTTTTTTATTGGTTCCTGTGACTCACCATGTCCTCCTTTTGAAAGACACAGACTTAGTCTGGTGTTTTGGTACTCTTGAGGAATATTTTCAGCTGTTTTATGATAAACCCCTTCCTTCTTTTTAGATTTTTGGGAAAAAATTGGGTTATCAGTTTGAGATGTTTGTGGCACAAATTTGGTTTCAAATTCATCTTTCATTTTATTGATTTTCTTTTTAATTATTTTATCTTTGTTAAATTTGGAACCCTTTCTGTACTAACATTCAACAGTGAGATGATTGAATAGACCACATATTTCACATGGCTTTTTCTTCATCTTCTGTTGTTCAACTGCTGAAGAAGATTAAACTACTGAAGGTGTGTTCTTCAGTATTTTCTTCCTCTCAGTACTTATGTGAAGTACTAAAGGATTTGTAACAACTGAAGACTTGTTCTTCACAAGTTTTCTATCAGTACATTTGGATTTCGTGATAAAATCTTCAGCAGTTATCAAACCATGTTTGTTTTCATTTGGTTTGAAATGTTCTTCAGGTGTTGTTACTTGCTCTTCAGTACTTTGAATACTTTGTGAGACAACACCTGAAGTGCTCAGCTTTTTGTTTGATCATGTGTTTATCAGCAGTAAGACCATCAGCAGATTGATTAGCTGAGGTACTATTACTGACTTCATCCTTTGATTTTACATTATCACTTGAGGATGAGACACATGATGATGTGGTTTGGAATTGATTTCACCTTCAGATTTTACTTCTGTCTTGGGAGTAAAATTGTAGGAGGTACAGTGTGATTATACCCAATCCCAAACTTCACATTTGAAGCTGTTTGCTTACTGAGAAGCATTTCAAACCCCTTGCAAGATGTTACCTAGCGTTCACACTCTACCCGAGTAGCTGCAAGTGTTTTTTTGAGATTCTTATGATTTTCTAAAATGACCTCTACCTTTGCCTTTTCATCAGTGATTTGGCATTTTAATTTTTAAATCTCATCATCTTTTTCCTTTAAAACAGACTCAAACTCAGCTTTTCTTTTGGAAATCACTTTCTCTAGGTCAAGATTTTGATTAATAAAGCTACATTTGCTTCTCTAATTGAGGCAAAAGCAGCTATGCATGACTCAGAACACAACTTGGCCTTAGCCTCAGAAGATACTTGTGGTACCTGTGATGATGAAGCATTTGAGCATGAACAGTAGACTCCAGGGCCATAAGAGCAAGATTTCCAAAAGGATTTTCACCACCGTGTTGACCAGCATCAGAAATCACTTGTTCAGAATAACCAGAAAGATCATCTGGTAGCTACTCCAGTCAACACTCCAGGAGTGAAAAAGCTTTGATGTGATTGAGATTGAGATGTTGACTTGATTGAGATGGTTGAGGCTCAGGTAGGGCATGTGGTTGTTGAGCTATGGGTACTGGAACCTGACTGGACTGAGGCATGTAAAAACCGAAGGATTTGATGTTCCCAAGATATTAAATTGATGTGGCTAGTGTGATATGATCCAAGTCGGGTCATACCCAATAACAAGCCAAACAAACACCGATAAATATTTGTTTGTTGATGAGATCAAGCAAATAAATATAAGCACCAACATTGAAACCGGGTTTCCTAAAACATTGCTTTTGAAAATGAACAACATTATATGGATAATTTGTTCCTGAGAGATTGTTTGTTTTATTATTTAAATTAGTTGAATAATATCAAACAAGAGTATGTTAGGTTTTATAAAATTACAAGGGTTTTAATTTTATAAAAATGGAGTGCAAGAGTAAACTTTATAAAACATTTCAAATGGGAGGGAAACCCACCTTGTGGGTCCCCAAATCGGCCGCCCCCTTTGGGGTTAAAGTTTTTTGATTTGTTGTTGTAACATGCAACATTGAGAACTCCACTCTTCAACCAAGACATAACTCTCTCACACACACACACAAGAGAAGAATCCTCTAAAATCTCTCTCAAAATTTCGAATTTTCGAGCTCTTATATACAAGATTTTCAGCTTTCAAAGAAGTGTTCTAGGCTGCAAAATCAAGTTTGAAGAGGTTCTACTAGTTGGTGTTGCAAGTCCTAGCAAAGGGGTGTTTGTACAAGCTTGGGGTATCATCTCTTGAGGACTTCTACATTGAAGTCTTGACCATCTAACATCATCATCTTGTCCTTCACATCCACGGTTCTAAAGGTGTATTGTTGGTGGTTTCGAGTGCAGCCTTTCTTGTGGATTTCTTGGTTGAAGATTCAGCCATATTGTTCATCCTTAGCTCCCTCTTAAACCCGTTTTCTAGCACCTTGAAAGGTTGTCTTCTTAACCTCCTTTGGTTGTTATCTTGTATGCATTTCGTATTTGGATCCATGGTTTGGGTTTAGCTTAACAAATGAGTTTGATAATCTATATATTAACAAGTTTTAAAACTTATTATCCGCTGCGTTTTTCATATATACAACATTATATGACTTTGATAAACTTGTTAAATCCCATCAATGGCATCAAGAGCCACTTATACGAATGCATACATGTATATGACACTCTTGTTCACGGTTTTGTGGTGTGTAACACCATATGGCCGAGAGATTAGAGGGCTGGATTGGTCCCCTTTTCTGATTTTAAAGATACTATTTTATATGCATGATTAGGATCTTTAAAATTTAGGTTATGGTTGTTTGTTTGTTTGAACCAAACCCATTTGTTCTTGGTTTATGTTGGCCAAGAATATGGGTTGAAAAGGGGCTGCATATGGTTTGTTAAGTGCATATTTGGATGTGTATATGGATGTTCATAACCTAGCCAATACCTTGTATTTGGATGTGTTTTGTGTTGTGATGTTGTATGATTATTTATTTGGGTTTGTAATCTATTTATTATTTATATTGGTTTGTAATAATAAGTAGATTAGTTGTATTTCTTTTACTAGTAAAAAATGTATTAGGATATATTTTGTAAAAGAAGTTCAAGAAGACTTTGGGTTTTGGTTTGGGTCATTTTAGGCCCAAATGGGCCTCATAGCCCAAGATTGTTTTAAGCCCAATAACCAAAGCCCAAAGCATGAAGGCCCAAGAAAGCTAGGAGCTGAAGTTGGTGCCAAAAGAAAGCCCAAATGGACACTTGATGCATTAGGATGCGGGATCAAGTGGGAGCACACCATCTCAATGCCTTGTGTCATGTTTATGCTTTATTATTGACCCTCTTGGCACACTTGTTTTGGCCAACAAATGTTGCCAAATCCATTGGCTATGGTTATGGACTTGTGGTTGTTTTTATCATGCATGTATGGTTGATTTATGTTCTTCTTATCTTATTATGGAATTGGATAGTTAACAACTCGAAATCTACCACTCGCATAAAATTGGTTCATTAGAAATCAATAAGTGATAAAATGGGTTTTACCAAAGGTTTTTGATTACATAATTAAATGGGCTATTAAAAGGAATTTTGAAATAAGTTTTCAAATAAATTACCATGTATTTGAATGCATACAAATGCAAGGTATGAAAATTGTTTTCCAAACTAGAATTTTGTGAAACAAAATCCCTTTTTTTTCAAGTCAAACACCATCCTATTATACAACACTCGAATCATTTGAGAATTTAATGTGGGATAAAGGTCACCTAACCACAATAAAGGGTACTTATGGTTTTGAGGTGGGTTGCCATATTTATGGAATAAAGGTCACCTAACCACTAATATTAGCAAATCCACACGTGTGTCTAAGTAGGACGACTTAATTTGGAAATCATGCATTAGGATCACCGAAGCATGACGTACAAAGGGTGTTGATGGGATAAACATGCCTAACGAACATAAGATGTTTAACCGATCCCATACACTAGAAATTGTAATAGGTTACAATTGTCAAACGTTGACTACCTTGTTAATTTAAATAAAGGGATAAAGGTCACCTAACCGATATTTAAATGTAACGTTGGATTCTAAAATTTTGACTATTAATTGTCTATGAGACAAAAAGGGTATTAATAATCAAAATGCATTGATGTTAAAAGTACTAAAAATTTAACTTTGTAATATTGTAGATGGCTAACAACAACAACAACGCTATCCCGACCGTCCATAACCTATCACTAAGGACCATCCTTGAAAAGGAACGTCTAAACCATGGGAACTTCATGGATTGGTACCGAAATTTGAGAATTGTTCTCAAACAGGAAAAGAAGTCCTATGTGTTAGACGATCCCATTCCCGATCAACCCGATGAAAATGACGTTGAGGCCTTTACCGAATGGGTCAAGTACACCGAAGACTCTGTGCAAGTCTCGTGTCTCATGCTGGCAAGTATGATACCCGATTTGCAAAAGGACTTTGAGAACCACAATGCCTATGACATGATCACCCAGTTGAAGGAAATGTTCCAACAACAATCAAGGGTGGAGCGCTTCGAAACCGTTCGGGCACTTCATGCATGTCGAATGGACGAGACCCAATCGGTATCATCTTACGTTCTTAAAATGAAGAGCCACATTTATCGCCTTGAAAGGCTTAACTGTCGTGTTTCCAATGAGTTGGCAACGGATTTGATCCTCAACTCCCTATCCAAGAAGTTTGATGCTTCGTTATGAACTATAACATGAATGGATGGGACAAGAGCATTGGTGAGCTTCACTCAATGCTCAAAACGGCCGAGGCAGGCATGGGTAGAAAGGTTCTACCGGTCCTTACGATCAATGAAGGTGGTAGTAGGAAAAGGCACCTCC
Source organism: Flaveria trinervia (assembly GCA_025506515.1). NCBI lineage: Eukaryota > Viridiplantae > Streptophyta > Magnoliopsida > Asterales > Asteraceae > Flaveria > Flaveria trinervia. The sequence goes on along the minus strand of CM046449.1, from coordinate 16,461,307 downwards.
CCGACCCTAGGGCAAGTGTTGCCAAAGGGAAGGGACACGTCAAAGGAAAGGGTAAGGGTAAAGCAAAAATGGGGCGCCCAAACCGAAAGAAAAGAAGAAAAGGTTGCTCAAGATGACCCGTGTTTTGAGTGTGGTGAAGTAGGCCATTGGAAACGCAATTGTCCGGTCTATCTCAAAGCGTTGAGATCGAAGAGGGACGCGGGGCAAACTTCAGGTACAATATTTATGATACATGTTGAGCTTAATGTTATTTCTTCTAACACATGGGTATTAGATACTGGATGTGGAACTCATATTTGCAATTTGTTGCAGGGGTTCAAAAGAAGTGAGCATTATGCAAAAGGGGAAATAAGTCTCTTTATGGGCAATGGTGCAAAGGTTCACGTGGAAGCCCAAGGAGACTACATTTTGAAGCTTCCAAGTGGGTTGGAAGTCATTTTGAAGAATGTATTGTATGCTCCTAGCTTGACTAGGAACATTATTTCTGTTTCCCGTTTAAGACAATATGATTATGATTTCAAGTTTGTTGACAATGATATTCATGTTTCTTTAAATCATGTGTTTTATTTTAAAGCTATACCTTGTAATGGTATTTATGAATTGGTTCATAATAACACAACATATGATAGCTCTATGTACCAAGCAACCACCAAAAGGCTCAAACTTAATTTGAGTGATTCCTATCTTTGGCATTGTCGCCTTGGTCACATAAACAAGAATCGTATGCAAAAACTTCAAAAGAATGGTCTTTTGAAAACCAATGAAAATGATTCATTTGATGTATGTGAGTCTTGTTTACAAGGTAAAATGACAAAGGCCCTTTTAGTGGGACTAATGAAAGGGCAAAAGACTTATTAGGGATCATACATTCGGATGTATGTGGACCTTTTAAACCTACAACTAGGAATGGTGAAAGATACTTCATTACCTTTACCGATGACTATAGTCGATATGGGTATGTGTACTTGTTAAGACACAAACATGAATCTTTTGAAATGTTCAAAATCTTCAAGAATGAAGTAGAAAATCAACTCAACAAAACGGTCAAGATTCTTCGTACAGATAGGGAGGTGAATACCTTAGTAGTGAATTTCAAGAATATCTTAGAAGTTGTGGGATTGTCTCACAACTTACTCCACCTGGAACACCACAACATAATGGTGTGTCTGAGAGGAGGAATCGGACTCTATTGGATATGGTTCGATCTATGATGGCTAGAAGTACGCTACCTCTATCATTTTGGGGTTTCGCATTGCTCTCCGCGGCCCGTATTTTAAATGTGGCCCCAACCAAGAAAGTGGAAAGGACACCTTTCGAAGTATGGCATGGAAGGGTTCCATCACTGTCATATTTAAAAGTTTGGGGGTGTGATGCTTATCCTAAGCAATACACTCAAAACAAACTGGAAGCCCGATCCACAAAGTGTGTCTTCATTGGATATCCTAGAGATTGTATTGGATATTATTTCTATGATCCGACAGAACAGAAAGTGTTTATTGCTCGAAAGGCAGAGTTCTTGGAAACTAAGTTTCTTTTGGAAGAAACTAGTGGAAGAGCAGTGGAACTTGAAGAGGTTCAAGATTCACAAGACGATACACAATTGGTTGATACTAACAATCAACATGAGGATGTTGAAAATGATCATATGGATGATCAAGATACACAAAACGTTCGTAGATCTGGTAGAATTAGTGTTCCTCCTGAGAGATATGGATTTTTCATGGATGGATGCTATGTGGTAGATTTGGATGAACCAACCACATACCATGATGCAATGTCAAAACCTGATTTTGACAAATGGCAAGAAGCCATGAACGTTGAGATGCAATCCATGTATGATAACCAAGTTTGGGAATTGGTTACACCACCTCTTAAGTCCAAGATAGTTGGAAGTAAGTGGGTTTTCAAGAAGAAAACCGATATGCATGCAAACTTGGATACTTATAAAGCTAGACTCGTAGCGAAAGGTTTCACTCAAACTCAAGGGATTGATTATGATGAAACTTTCTCCCCTGTGGCAATGCTAAAGTCTATTAGGATATTATTTGCCATAGCAGCATATTATGACTATGAGATTTGGCAAATGGATGTCAAAACTGCTTTCCTAAATGGATATCTTGAGGAAGATGTCCATATGGAACACCTGAAGGTTTTGTCGATCCAAAACATCCTAACAAGGTATGCAATTAAAGAAATCAATCTACGGATTGAAACAAGCGTCAAGAAGTTGGAATCACCGTTTTGATGATGAAGTAAAGAAATTTGGCTTCATCAAAAACGCTGATGAAGCTTGTGTGTATAAGAAAGCTAGTGGGAGCATTATTACTTTCCTTGTATTATATGTCGATGACATTCTACTTTTTGGAAACGACATTCCAACCTTGGAAGGTGTAAAAACCTGGCTTGGAAGTTGTTTTTCCATTAAGGATCTAGGTGAAGCCACCTATATTTTGGGAATAAAGATCTATAGGGATAGATCAAGGCGGTTGATAGGTTTAAACCAAAGTGCATACATTGAAAAGATCTTGAAGAGGTTCAAGATGGAGAATTCTAAGAAAGGTTTTGTGCCTATTCAAAAGGGGACTATATTGAGCTCATCTCAATGCCCCAGCTCAAAGGTTGAACAAGAAAGAATGAATGGAGTCCCATATGCATCTGCTATAGGATCCATCATGTATGCAATGATATGTACTAGGCCGGACGTGTCATGTGCTCTGAGCATGACAAGTAGATATCAGCAGAATCCTGGTAATAGTCATTGGATGGCTGTTAAGAGTATTTTGAAATACCTTAGGAACACTAAGGATATGTTCTTAATATATGGATCTGGTGAGGAGGAGCTCGTTGTAAAGGGTTACACGGATGCGAGTTTCCAAACTGATCGAGATGATTCTCGATCACAGTCGGGATATGTCTTCATTATGAATGGAGGAGCAGTCTCTTGGAAGAGCTCAAAGCAAGATGTAGTGGCACTATCTACAACAGAATCAGAATACATCGCCGCTTCATTGGCAGCTCAAGAAGCTGCGTGGCTTAGGAAGTTCATTGCTGATCTAGGGGTAGTTGCTACCATTCAAGACCCCCTAGAGATCTTTTGTGACAACGAGGGTGCGATTGCTCAAATCAAGGAACCTCGTGCTCATCAAAAGACTCGGCACATTGAACGGAGATTCAACTACATAAGGGATGAAGTTGAAAAGGGAAAAATATGTATTCGCAAAGTTCACACCGATCAAAACATTGCGGATCCATTCACGAAACTCCTAGATAGGTCAAAACATGAAAGTCATACTTGTGCCTTAGGACTTCGATATTCTAGTGATTGGACTTGATCAAATTTTGTATTTGGATATTGGAACTTATGTCATTTGCCTCATTCTATGGTTATAATTTCATTAGTCCTTCAATTTTAGCATGTTTAAATCCGTGAATAAGTAAGTTATTCTAAAAGTCCGTGGTCGATCATACTTGTGGGAGCAACTATGAATGTAAGACTATAATGAACTGGATTGGTTGATATTCATAAGGTATGAATATAGAGCAAGTCGTTGCTACCAAGGTTCATTGATATCTATGGGATTTAGATATTGGACCGACCCGCTCTCAATTATTTCTGCATGGAATCTTTGTGATTAGTCATAAGAGATATTGAGTAAAGGCGAATATCATTGTATCCTCAGACCTGAGATGCATATTGGGTCTTGATATTCATCAAGTATTGTACTTTGACTTGGTTCTTTGCTGTTATGAAAGATTGGCAGTACATAAGGCTGAGTTCAGGCATGATATAAGGTGATTGTGAGAGACGTATGTAGTCAAGATGGAATTTGTTCCTCTTATTCGTTGAGAGTTAGATGTCTAAGGCCTGTTAAAGTTAAACCCACGGAGAATGACAATTCTGTGTCTCTGGGATTTAACATGACATCTGTAACAAAAGGAAAAATGATTAATTCACCTAAATCATATTCAAGTGAGGTACTTGAAAAGGATGATGTTATTGAATGGCACTTAGTCATATACATTAGGGGTAGCAAACCGTTCCTAGGCGTTATTTGCTGCTTGCATCAATCTTCTATGAATTTTGTGCAAGTCGGAGATTGAAGGATTTGATCTGCCCAAGATACATATTAAATTGATGTGGCTAGTGTGATATGATCCAAGTCGGGTCATACCCAATAACAAGCCAAACAAACACCGATAAATATTTGTTTGTTGATGAGATCAAGCAAATAAATATAAGCACCAACATTGAAACCGGGTTTCCTAAAACATTGCTTTTGAAAATGAGCAACATTATATGGATAATTTGTTCCTGAGAGATTGTTTGTTTTATTATTTAAATTATTTGAAAAATATCAAACAAGAGTATGTTAGGTTTTATAAAATTACAAGGGTTTTAATTTTATAAAAATGGAGTGCAAGAGTAAACTTTATAAAACATTTCAAATCGGAGGGAAACCCACCTTGTGGGTCCCCAATCGGCCGCCCCCTTTGGGGTTAAAGTTTTTTTTGATTTGTTGTTGTAACATGCAACATTGAGAACTCCACTCTCTTCACCAAGACATAACTCTCTCACACACACACACAAGAGAAGAATCCTCTAAAATCTCTCTCAAAATTTCGAATTTTAGAACTCTTATACACAAGATTTTCAGCTGTCAAAGAAGTGTTCTAGGCTGCAAAATCAAGTTTGAAGAGGGTTCTACTAGTTGGTGTTGCAAGTCCTAGCAAAGGGGTGTTTGTACAAGCTTGGGGTATCATCTCTTGAGGACTTCTACATTGAAGTCTTGACCATCTAACATCATCATCTTGTCCTCACATCCACGGTTCTAAAGGTGTATTGTTGGTGGTTTCGAGTGCAGCCTTTCTTGTGGATTCTTGGTTGAAGGTTCAGCCATATTGTTCATCCTTAGCTCCCTCATAAACCCGTTTTCTAGCACCTTCAAAGGTTGTCTTCTTAAGCTCCTTTGGTTGTTATCTTGTATGCATTTCGTATTTGGATCCATGGTTTGGGTTTAGCTTAACAAATGAGTTTGATAATCTATATATTAACAAGTTTTAAAACTTATTATCCACTGCGTTTTTCATATATACAACATTATATGACTTTGATAAACTTGTTAAATCCCATCAAAAACAGGGATAAGAATATGGCATTTGACCTTGAGGAACAAAACATGCACGAGATTATTGAATTTGTGAATGATGACTACAACTGGTAGAAGGTTGCCCTTTGTTTTGTGAACTATTGCCTAGAAAGGTCACAAAGGGTGCCGAAGAATTAGATCCAGATGATCTACACTCTCTTGCAAAATGTCCAAGTCTATGGCATTTGTGACACCTCAACTTGCTCTTGTCAAAACCAACTTTGGTTTTCCCAGAGAGACCAGGAAATTTTCTACCTGTCCTTTTGTAAAATCTTTGAGATCTGATATTGACTAATGCCATTTGACTCAAAATATCCATCTCTTTCAAATCATCAAGAGCAATTACTTTCAAATCATCCATCAAAAAGCACAAATTATAACTATGACATCCTGAATTACTATAAACACTAAGAAAAACAGGATCTCCACTGTTTGAAGAGAAATCTATATGCTCATCATAAAAACTTTCTGATGCAACATATTTTGATTCATGACCAACCAGAGCAGTATTCCCTCGTACAAAATCATCAGTGAGCTTCCCAGATGAAGCCAATTTCATTTTCTGTTCTATCTCTCTTTCAAATGTTAACAGTTTCCCATGAAGTTGGGTGAGAGATAGATTGTCCAGATTTGCACTAGAGCGTAGGACAATAGTATATGTGTCCCATCTCTCAGGTAGGGATCTGAGGAATTTGTTGTTCATCTAACTGTTTGTATATTCATGTTTCACCATTTTTAGCTCAGATATCAAACACAAGAATCGCTCAAACTGTTGAGTTAGTGACATACCCTTTCTATGAGAAAATGTCTCATATTGCTGGGCAAGGATCTCTCTATTGTTTGCCAAGACCTCATCAGTTCCTCCAAATTGTTCTTTCAGAGCAACCCAGAGGTCATGAGCAGTTTCATGATACATAAGTCCATAATAGATTTCATTACGCAGTGCCATGGCCAAAATTCCATGTGCTTTAGCATCAATTTCAAACAATTTCAAATCTTCATCTGAGTATTGCTCTTTCTTCTTCAGGACCATCTTATTGGTTTCTGGATTACTCACCATAGGCTTATATGGTCCATGAACCATAGATTTCCAACAACCTGAACTATTGACAGATAGGTGATGGAGCATTCGGCGTTGCCATATGTTATACTCACTCCTAACAAGCATCGGAGGCTTTGTTGAGGAGACAGTATTGTGAGGATCGTTGATTGATGTAGCCATTTTCACCTATTCAAACAGGTTCAATGAGATTTTAACAGATCTAGCTCATAAACTCAACAACACAGTTTAAAACAAGACGAGTCTCAAATTAATTCACCGGAAGCAACAGAAAAACAAACTCTATAACCAATTCTTGCAAATTTGCTAATTCAATCAAACTTAGATATCAAAAGAGCAGTTTCAATGATCAATTGCTATTTCGATCAATGATTAACCAACCCTGATACCATTTGAAAGGGATAGAGATCTAGTTTGAACAATTAGATTAAGATTTGTAGCGGAATAGCACAGGAATTAGACGAAATTTTAGCAAGAATAATGTGAATATTCAATCAAACAGTAACGGTTATAGAGAGAGAAAATTTTCTACAAAAAGAAAATGTTTTCATTCACGCACATGCTTCCCATCCAAGGAAATTAGGTCAACATTCCTTTTATAAAGGAACGTGACATCAGCTGACGTCACTTGATAGTGACAGCTAACTGATTTATACAAACAACTAAAAGTAAACTAAACTACTGAAGTTATAACATCTGAAGTGTAAGAACTTCAGATGTTTTATATAATATAAAACTACTCATTACAAACTACTGAAATGTAAACAATCACAACTACTGAAGAGAACTACTTCAGCCGTTTTGACAACTTCTGAGAACTTGGTCTTCAGACTGTCTTCAGACTTTATCTGGAGACTTTGTCTTGAGACTTTGTCTTCAGACTTTGTCTTCAGACTTTGTCTTCAGACTTTGTCTTCAGCTGTTGTCTTCAGACTTTGTGTTCAGCTGTTGTCTTCTGCTGTTGTCTTCAGACTTTGTGTTCAGCTGTTGTCGTCAGACTTTATCTTCGGACTGTATCTTCGGACTTTGTCTTCAGCTGTTGTAGACCACTTCAGTTGTTTTGATTGTCTCTGGGACTTAAAGGTTTTTCTGATATGGCTCATTGGTTCTTTTGGTCCAACAGAGGCCCTCTGATTAGCATTCTCATCACCGCCCTCCTAATGTGGGGTCTCGGGTCCTTCATGGACTACTCTTTCAACCCTAGACCTTCCTCTTGTGACCCGTGGTTTAGCACCACGTCCACCGCCACCTCCTCTTTGTGAAGCTTTCAAAGATCTAGCACCAGCCATCTTCTAACACATTATACGATTCAAATACTAACGCGGTTATTCAAGGTAATAACTCAGTTTATGTCAAGTATAGTAAGTCCCTAATTACTGTGGCCAGTTGTGATTAGCCACTTACTTTACTGTTCATACCCCAAGCATTTCCTGTTCCGACTACATCAGTATCTAAATCTACACAAAAGCACCCAAGCCACATAATATGCGCACATAATGCCAGTTAAAATTAACTTACTGTAAACGTTTACGTAAAACCTTTACCTGCAACCACGTAGCTACTAGGACTGGCATCCCTTTCCTATTAGTCCCATTCTCAGTTTAAGTTTAGGTTTTTGAAAATATTTACCCAATTCGCTTAAACTTTTGCTCTGATACCAACCTGTAAGGCCCCCGTTCCTGGGCACCTCATAGTTGGTCATTCATTGCACATAAAACATTATAAAAGGTACATTTATTTTGCAGCGGAATTTATAACATTCATTAATAACTAAAAACACGTCATTTCATTAATTTACAACATTTGTTTTCATATCAAAATACAAAGACATGTCAAAATACAGATGCCAGCCTCAAAATGCTCCTAGTAGCTTATGCATCCATGCCTGCAACTCCTCAGCATCAACATATACTTGCCAACTATCATGCATACAAAAGTTAACGATATTATGTGAGTTCTAGTTTTATAATAAAACATACTTTTCTTTGTTAAAACCGTTCTTTATTTTATTTAAAATCATACTATACTTTACATCGTTCGTGATCATGCATCATACGTACATACAGATAATATCATTATTATCTTCGCCATTACTTTTGTTAACTTTTGTAAAACCCGGTTATTTTAAATTCACGGGAGAGAAGAATAATGTGAAAGAAAAGAAGGAAAATAAATAAAACCCAACTCTAAGGGTAAACAGTGTCCAAAAGGACAAAATGTTTGAAAAGTGGGTGTAAAAGGTGGTATGGCCACCCATATGTCACATGCACTCTGGTTTTCGGGTTTTAGAGAGAGAAAGAGCAGCAAGTTAATGAATGAAGGAAGAACAAGGAAGAGTTCGAATTCAAGGTAAGAATCCATGCTTTTATGGTGTTCTTGACTGGTCTTATCCTCGGGTTTATGCTTATGTGTGTTTGTATGTGCTCGGGTATGTTTTTAGTGGGTTTCTAAGTGGTTGAATTCAATTTGCAAACGAGTTTAGAGAAAGCCATACTCAAAAGCTGCAAAGTTGAGTTCTAGAACGCCTCTTTTAATGATTTTTAACTGATTTTGGGGCTGGAAATGCATGAATGTATGTTTTCATTAAATTGGGTTTCGGACCCGTATGCTTGAATGTGTGTATGATGATGTTATGATGTGATGTGTGACTATGTTCATGCTTGATGATGTATGATTGTGTTTGTAAGGCTTAAAGGGTAAGAATTAAGATTAGAACATGATGAATGGTGTATGATAATTGAATATGATGTTTTAGATCCACTTGATAAGTTTCTGAATCTGCCTGTCGGGAAGTAAATGCCGATGAGCAGGTAAGTCAATGCGGATGAGCATTTGACTAAGTGCTGTAAATGCGAATTAGCATTGGCGAAGTGTAGGAAATGCGGATGAGCAAGTAAGTCAATGTGGATGAGCATTTGACTAATTTATGGAAATACGGATGAGCATTGGCTAAGTGCAGGAAATGCGGATGAGTAAGTAAGTCAATGCGGATGAAGTGAGTCAACATGGATGAGCAATTGACTAAGTAAGTCAATGCGGATGAAGTGAGTCAATGCGGATGAGCATTTGATTATGTATTGAAATACGGAATAAGTAAATCAAATGCGGATGAACTTTAGCAAATGCGGATGAACTATAGCAAATGCGGATGAGCTATAGCAAATGCGGATGACTATAGGAAATGCGGATGAACACATAGAAAAATTTCTGACTTTTTGGGAAAAAGAGGTAATGTAGGATTTGACCTAGGAGATTCCCGGGAGTTATGAATGTTGACCTTTGGGGTCATAGATGGTGTATAGGGCATGTAATGATGTGTGCTTGTGCATGATGATGATGTTGCATGGTTATGCATGACGTATGTTATGTATGTATGATGCCCTACATGATGATGTATGGATGATATGTTTATGTTCCTTGTGCTGATGTATGATTATCTTTCCTATGGCTTTACGCATTATGTTAATGAATGAACGAAGTATTATGTAACGTAAAGTGAAAGATAATGAAAGAGGAAGATGATGATGAATGCATGCATTAATGAATGAATGTAAGAAAGTCTTGCAAGCACTGTATGTCGAGACACACCATTAAAAGGTGTTAGCCCAACGGTGTGCGGGTTCGATACCCCAGGAGGATGCACATCGGGGTCTTTCTTTGTGATTGACCATATGGATGAACCATTGTCGCGTGTCTTCGGTACTATGACCACCTGGTGCTGGGCACCACCGATGAAGGTCTTTTAAAGGCTTAGGTCTAGTATCACGAGGATGAAGGGCATTGCATGTGACATTGTATACTTGAACTTTACCTTCGGTACTATGACCATTTGGTGCTAGGCACCACCAATGAAGGTCTTTTATAGGCTTACGCACAGTATCACTAGCATGAAGGGTAAAGTTCATGGTAATGATGAAAGTAATGAAAGTAATGATGAATGAATGAATGTACGAATGAAAGAATGACGAGGATAATAATGATATTATATGTATGTACGTATGATGTATGATCACGCACACTTGGCATGAAGGGTTTTAATGAAAGACAAGCATGTTTTGCTATAAAACTATAACTCACTCAGCAACGCTGACCTTTATGCATTTTTCAGTTGGCAGGTAAGGTTGCTGAGGATGCCACGAGGCGGCTACTCAGCTCTTTTGGATGGCATCCATTTATTTAAAGCTTTTGTGATGTAATACAACAACGTAATTTTGTAACCAACAAACGGTGCATTATTTTGCAAAAGTTTCTATGATGAAATGAAATGCCATTGTTTTATGTTTCCGCTGCAATGTTTTGATGATTAAATGCAAAGTATATGCTTTATGTGTGATGATTTACCCGCTGTAAGCGTCCCGGGAACGGGGCCTTACAAGTTGGTATCAGAGCAAAAGTTTATGTGAAATGGGTAAATTTTCAAAATAAACCTTAACTTAAACTGAGAATGGGATGGAAGGGAATGAGATGCCAATCTGAGTAGCTGCGTGCCATCAGGTATTATCGTAAAGATAACTGGTTTTATGTGTGCATGGTATGTGGTTATGTGTTGTATGTAAATTTAAATGTTGATGTAGTCAGGACAGGTAATGCTTGGGTGTGAAGAGTAAAGTAAGTGGCTAATCACAACTGGCCACTGCAATTAGGGACTTACTATACTTGCCATGAACTGAGCCGTTCCTTGAATGACCGTATTATTGTTTAAATCTTTCAGTGTGAGTTAGAGGATGGCCAGTGGTAGATCATCCAAAGCGTCACGTGGTGGCGGACGTGGTGCTGAACCATGGGTTATGAGAGGAAGGCCTAGGGCTGAAAAGGTGGTTCATGAAGAACCAGAACCCCCTCATCTGGAGGGCGGAGATGAGAGTGCTAATCTGAGAGCCTCAGTGAAGGAGACAGTTGTGGAGGAACAACATCAAGTCATGTAGATGATCCTACCGTCTGTGGTGACCGAAGTGATAAAGGCAGTTAGAAAAGGGGAGAGAAGGGAAAGAAGTCGACCCATGGGCGAAAGAAGATAGCCCGAGACTGAGACGGTTCTCTCTGATGAAGAAGAAGAAGAAGAGCCTGCACCGGAGGCGGCACGAGGCTGTAATTACGAGGTGTTTATGATAGAAAGCCCCCTACTTTTGATGGTAATGGCACTACTGCTGCTCACTGGTGGGTGAGAGAAATGGAGGCTGTACTTGATATCAGCGAGTGCCGAGAAGATGAGAAAGTTAAGTTCGCTACCCACTCTTTTATGGACTCGGCTCTGTCCTGGTGGGACAATATAGTCCAAGCCGAGGGTAGTCGGGCGTTCGGGAGAATGAGATGGTCGAAGTTGAAGAAGTTGCTGATCATGGAGTTTTGTCATCACTGGGAAATGGACAAGGTCGAGAGGGAGTTTCTGCAAACTGCAGGCGGGAACGATGACACACCAACAGTACACCAACAAATCTAACGAGATGCCACGTCAGGTGTCGGATCAGCTGACACCTTTATCTCGGAAGATCAAGAGGTACATTTAGAGACTGCCAATAGATATTCGCACGCACATGATTGCCACCCGACCAAGCACGTTTAGGTTGGCGGTGGATTTGGCAGGGAGGTTATATGACGAAAGGGGTGTGGTGGTGGTGACTGAAGCTAGTCGGAAGGGTGGAAGTGATAGAAACTAGAATGGGAAGAGGTTTGGTTGGGGTGATGCCTCGACGGGTAAAAAGAAGGCAAGGGTGGATGACCGCCGTGTGGTCACGTCGGGTGCGAGTACAAAGAAGTGTGGTAGGTGTGGGAGAGAGGATAGTGGGGAATGTAGGTTTGGGTCAAATTTATGCTTTAAATGTGGGAAGGCGGGGCACATGGCCAGGGATTGTCGTATGGCCCGGTGCTCTAACTATGGTGAAGAGGGTCATATGAGTAAGGATTGTAAGAAGCCAAGGGCTGAGGGTTCCGAGGCGAAGAAAACTGGAGGGGAAGGACCAAAGGCGAGCACTAGAGCATTCACGATGACACAGGAGGAGGCTAGGAAGGACCCTGATGTCGTGTCCGGTACGTTTCTGGTGAACCAAACTTTAGCTTCTGTGTTATTTGATTCGGGTGCCGGTAAAATTTTTATTTCTGCTGCTTTTTGTGCTAACCTGCCTGTTAGTACTAGACGAGTTGATGCGCCCTTTGATGTTGAAGCTGCCATAGGTAAGTCTACCAGGATTTCTGAGATGTTGGAGGGTTGTGATGTGAAGCTAGAAGGTCATAAGTTTCCTGTTAGACCGTTTGTAATGACCTTAGGTGGTTTCAATTTGGTTCTCGGAATGGATTGGTTAGCAGACTTCGAGGCGAACATTGTGTGCCGTAAGAAGATGATTCGTTTGACAACGCCTGACGGTGATTCAGTGACGGCCTATGGTGATCGGGTGACTACGATTCCAAAGGTAATTTCAATGGCGGTGGCGGTAAAGTGTATGAGGCATGGATGTAGTGCTAACTTGGCTTATATAAAGGATGTGGATACGCCAACACCACAACTATCTGATGTACCCGTTGTGTGTGACTTTCCAGATGTATTCCCAGAAGACTTATCGGGAGTGCCACCTGACTGTGAGATCGAGTTCCAGATTGATCTGATACTAGGAGCCCAACCTGTTGCCAAGACACCGTATCGTTTGGCTCCGACAGAGATGAAAGAATTGATGGAGCAGTTGCAAGAGCTGCTTGATAAGGTGTTCATCAGACCGAGTATCTCTCCTTTGGGTGCTCCGGTCTTGTTTGTGAAGAAGAAAGACGATAGTATGAGGATGTGTATTGACTACCGTGAGTTGAACAAGTTGACAGTGAAGAACCGAGAATAGATGATTTGTTCAATCAGCTTCATATTGCCAGTTGGTTTTCAAGGATAGATCTTCGATAGTTATCATAAGCTTAAAGTAAAGGAGTCGGATATCCCTAAAGCAGCTTTTCGCACGCGCTATGGTCACTACGAGTTTCTTTTCATGTCCTTCGGTTTGAGCAATGCGCTAGCTGCTTTTATGGATCAGATGAATCGGGTGTTTCGACCGATGCTGGATAAATCAGTGATTGTGTTCATTGATGATATCCTGATTTATTCGAAGAGCGAGATCGAGCATGCCGGTCATGTTCGGGAGGTTCTAGAGATGTTGAGAAAGGACAAGTTGTATGCCAAATTCTCCAAGTGTGCATTTTGGTTGCGTGAGGTTCAATTCTTGGGTCATGTGGTGAATCCCGACGGGATTATGGTGGACCTGGCAAAAGGTGGAGGCGGTTATGCAATGGAAGTCACCGAAGACGCCATCCGAGATTCGTAGCTTCTTGGGTTTGGCGGGCTACTATAGAAGATTCATTCAAGACTTTTCCAAGATCGCTTCTCCACTAATTAAGTTGACTTGAAAAGATATGAAGTTCATATGGGGTCAAGCTCAAGAGAAGGCATTCGAGGAATTGAAGGCGAGATTGACTCAAGCTCCTATTCTGTCATTACCCGATGGGAGTGAAGATCAGGTGGTTTATTCTGATGCTTCCTACTCGGGTTTGGGGTGCGTGTTAATGCAGAGAGGGAAAGTTATAGCCTATGCGTCCCGACAGTTGAAGGTTCATGAGGTCAATTAACCTACTCATGACTTGGAGCTAGCAGCCATGGTGTTTGCATTAAAGATTTGGAGGCACTACCTTTACGATACGAAGTGCACCATCTTCACTGACCACAAGAACTTGAAGTACTTCGAGCAGAAGGATCTGAACATGAGGTAGAGAAGATGGTTGGAGCTCATAAAGGATTACGATTGTGAGATCCATTACCATCCGGGCAAGGCCAATGTGGTGACGGATGCCCTTAGCCGGAAAGAGAGACCCGAGCCAATTCGGGTGAAAGCGTATGAGCTGATCATGACCTCAGACGTGATGAAGCAAGCCAAAGAGTTTCAAGATGAAGCACTGAAAGAAGATCATCTTAACTCTGAAAGAATGAGAGGTCTGGTTGGGGAATTGGGTGAAAACACACTTGGTGTTAAAACTCGATTTGGTCTTGTGTGGATTCCTCGTTTTGGGGATCTACAGGGGAAGATAATGGATGAAGCTCACAAGACTCGATACTCCATTCATCCAGGTGCCACAAAAATGTATCAAGATATGAATAAATATTATTGGTGGCCGGGTATGAAGCGCGAGGTGGTGGAGTATGTGAGTAAGTGTCTTACTTGCTTGCAAGTGAAGGCCGAGCATCAAAAGCCGTATGGGAAGATCCAACCTTTGGATATACTGGAATGGAAGTAGGAGCACATCACCATGGATTTCATTATGAAGCTGCCACGTACTCCGAAAGGGTACGATGCCATATGGGTGATCGTGGACCGTCTGACGAATAGTGCTCACTTCCTACCGATCTGCGAGACATATTCATCCGAGAGGCTGGCTGACCTGTTCATCAAGGAGATTGTAACCCGTCATGGTGTGCCAGTGTCCATTGTGTCTAATCGTGACACCTTACATCTAAATTCTGGAAGAAATTCCACAACGCCATGGGGACGAGGTTACATATTAGTACGGCTTATTATCCCCAAACTGATGGTGAGTCAGAGAGGACCATTCAGACGTTGGAAGACATGCTTCTGGCGTGTGTGATCGATTTTGGAGGAAGTTGGGATGACCACTTACCATTAGCTGAATTCTCATACAACAATAGCTATCACGCCAGCATTGGCATGCCACCATACGAGATGCTATACGGTAGGAGATGCAGAACACCCGTATGTTGGGGTGACATTGCTAAGAAGGAGTTGGGAAGCGTTGAGGTAATCGAGGCTATGACTGAGAAGCTTGCGAAGATCAAAGCCTTCATGAAGGCAGCCAAAGATAGACAGAAGTCGTACGCCGATAAACGACTTAAACCGATTGACTTCCAGGTGGGTGATCGGGTTATGTTGAAGGTCTCACCTTGGAAGGGTATTATTCGTTTCCGAAAGCGGGGCAAGTTGAGCTCAAGATATATAGGCCCTTTCCTAATCATTGCTCGAGTTGGAGAGGTAGCCTATAGGTTGGAATTACCGGATGAGTTATGTGGGATTCACCCGACATTCCATGTATCTCATCTAAGGAAGTGCTTAGTTGATGAAGACATGATTGTTCCATTGGAGGATATGGAAGTAGACAAACGGCTCAATTATATTGAGCAACCGGTGGCAATCATTGATCGAAAGGAAAAGGGGCTGAGGCATAAAGTGGTTCCCCTGGTGCGTGTACTGTGGAAACACAAGAAGGGATCCGAGTCTACGTGGGAGACTGAGGAAGAGATGAGACAACATTACCCACAATTCTGTGAGGAATAATAGGTTTCGAGGATGAAACCTATATAAGGGAGGTGGACTTGTAACACCCGGTTATTTTAAAGTCAAGGGAGAGAAGAATAAAGTGAAAGAAAAGAAGGTAAATAAATAAAACCCAAGTCTTGGGGTAAAAAGTGTCCAAAAGGACAAAATGTTTGAAAAGTGGGTGTAAAAGGTGGTATGGCCACCCATATGTCACATGCACCTCTGATTTTCGGGTTTTAGAGAGAGAACGAGTAGCAAGTTCTCGGTTTTGAAGGAAGAACAAGGAGGAGTTCGAATTCAAGGAAAGAATCCATGCTTTTATGGTGTTCTTGACTGGTCCTATCCTTGGGTTTATGCTTATGTGTGTTTGTATGTGCTCAGGTATGTTTTTAGTGGGTTTCTAAGCGGTTGAATTCAATTTGCCATCGAGTTGGAGGAAGCCATACTCAAAAGCTGCAAAGGTGAGTTCTAGAACCCCTCTTTTAATGGTTTTTAACTGATTTTGGGGCTGAAAATGCATGAATGTATGTTTTCATTCAACTGGGTTTTGGACCCGTATGCTTGAATGTGTGTATGATGATGTTATCATGTGATGTATGACTATGTTAATGCTTGATGATGTATGATTATGTTTGTAAGGCTTAGAGGGTAAGAATTAAGCTTAGAACATGATGAATGGTGTATGGAAATTGAATCTGATGGTTTAGATCCAGTTGATAAGTTTCTAAATCTGCTTGTCGGGAAGTAAATGTAGATGAGCAGGTAAGTCAATGCAGATGAGCATTTGACTAAGTGCTATAAATACGGATCAGCATTGGCTAAGTGCAGGAAATGCGGATGAGCAAGTAAGTCAAAGTGGATGAGTATTTGACTGTGTATGGAAATGCGGATGAGTAAGTAAGTCAATGCGGATGAAGTGAGTCAATGCGGATGAGCATTTGACTAATTATGGAAATGCAGATGAGCAAGTAAGTCAATGCGGAAGAAGTGAGTCTATGCAGATGAGCATTTGACTAAGTTTGGAAATACGGAAGAAGTAAATCAAATGCGGGTGAACTATAGCAAATGCGGATGAACTATAGAGAATGCGGATGACTAGAGGAAATGCGGATGAACACTTCGAAAAATTTCTGACTTTTTGGGAAAACGAGGTAATGTAGGATTTGACCTAGGAGATTCCTGGGAGTTATGAATGTTGATATTTGGGGTCACAGATGGTGTATAAGGCATGTAATGATGTGTGCTTGTGCATGATGATGATGATGATGATGTTGCATGGTTATGCATGACGTATGTTATGTATGTATGATGCCCTGCATGATGATGTATGAACGATATGTTTATGTTCCTTGTGATGATGTATTATTATCTTTCCTATTGCTTTACGCAATATATTAATGAATGAACGAAGTATTATGTAACGTAAAGTGAAAGATAATGAAAGAGGAACATGATGATGAATGCATGCATCAATGAATGAATGTAACAAAGTCTTGCAAGCACTGTATGTCGAGACACACCATTAAAAGGTGTTAGCCTAACGGTGTGCGGGTTCGCTACCCCTTGAGGATGCACATCGGGGTCTTTCTTTGTGATTGACCATATGGATGAACCATTGTCGCGTGTCTTTGGTACTGTGACCACTTGGTGCTGGGCACCACCGATGAAGGTCTTTAAAAGGCTTAGGTCCAGTATCACAAGCATGAAGGGCATTGCATATGTCATGGTATACATGAACTTTACCTTTGGTACTGTGACCACTTGATGCTGGGCACCACCGATGAATGTCTTTTATAAGCTTAGGCATAGTATCACTAGCATGAAGGGTAAAGTTCATGAAAATGATGAAAGTAATAATGAATGAATGAAAGTACGAATGAAAGAATGACGAGGATAATAATGATATTATCTGTATGTACGTATGATGTATGATCACGCACACTTGGCATGAAGGGTTTTAATGAAAGAAAAGTATGTTTTGCTATAAAACTATAACTCACTCAGCAACGCTGACTTTTATGCATTTTCCATTTGGCAGGTAAGGTTGCTGAGCATGGCACGAGGCGGCTACTCAGCTCTTTTGGATGGCATCCATTTATTTAAAGCTTTTGTGATGTAATACAACAATGTAATTTTGTAACCAACAAACGGTGAATTATTTTGCAAAAGTTTTTATGATGAAATGAAATGCTATTGTTTTATGTTTCTGCTGCAATGTTTTGATGATTAAATGCAAAGTATATGCTTTATGTGCGATGATTTACCATATGTAAGCGTCCCGGGAATAGGGCCTTACAACTTCATTAGTTCAACATATTACATTATCATTCACTTCTCTTTCTAGATCCAGTCAGACTTTACCCTCTTTGTGGCACTCAGCCACGATTACTGAGGTCGAATGACAAGGATCCTGTTTAGTACTTTATTATGATAATTCATTAACGTTCATTCATACTTCTTTCTTCATACATTATCTTTCATTCATTACTCTTTATTACTCGAATATTGTCTCGTGCAATATCCCCGACTCATGCTCAAATGCTGATGTTGTGTCGGGGCCTACTCACAAACCCCCGACTCATGTTCGAAGACTGACACAACACCATGATACGCAACAAATATCCCATATGAGTCAATCACAGGGATTGAACTCTATCCGAGTCTGTTGCAACACAAAGTCACTCACCTCATTATCTTGTCGCATGTAATATCCCTGACTCATGTCTGAAGACTGATACTGTGCCTGGGCCTGATAAACAAACCCCCGACTCATGTCCGAAGACTGACACAGTACCGGGATACCGGACACGGATCTCATCATCCGTCACTTTCATCATATGCAATACTCCCGACTCATGTCCGAAGACTGATACTGTGTCGCGGCCTGATAAACAAACCCCGGACTCATGTCCAAAGACTGACACAATACCAGAGTACGCGATCTGCATCCTGTCGCATGTAATACCCCCGAATCATGTCCGAAGACTGATACTATGCTGGGGCCTGTAACCAAACCCCTAACTCATGTCCGAAGACTGACACAGTACCGGGATACGCGACAAGGACCTCTTTCGAGTCTGTTGCGACACAAAGTCGCTCACCTCATACATGTGCTTGGCTTTATGCCACACCCCCGAAGTTATACGTAACTCGGGTAACCATCAGATATTTCACCCCTAACATTATGGGTAACAACACCCCCATCGAAATGGGTAACAACAGCCCCACCAAAATGGGTAACAACACCGCCACCGAAATAGGTAACAACACCCCCATCGAAATGGGTAACAGCACCCCCATCAAAATGGGTAACAACACCCCCATCGAAATGGATAACAACACCCCCACCGAAATGGGTAAGAACATGCCCATAGAAATGGGTAACAACACCCCCATCAAAATGGGTAACAACACTGAAGGTCAGTCATAAAGACTGGAACCCTTGTGTGCACGCTTTAGGATTTGCTGAACCTCACACGGTAGAGCTTAAGGCATTTAGAGCCGTGCACCTCTGTACATATTTCTTGCAAGCCTTTCTATACTTTCTCTTTTATTAATGCATGCGTTCTAACATTATGTTCCTCTTTTCGTTATCTTCCACTTTACGTTACATAATACTTTCATTACATTTATTAACGTTCAACGCAAAACCAAGGGAAGACGTACATACAATAAGAAACATACACATAATCATAAACATACACCATCACCATATAGTCATCATCATACATACATAACACACATCAAATATAAGCCATCACATCATAACAAGGCCTATTTCCCTATTTTATCCCTTAAAAACCACTTAGATACCTTAAGTCCAAATTTGGGCACATGGGCACTATTTGCGCGCTTCTGCCCTGTTCAGGCGCATGACACCTGTTCAAGCGCATCACCAACACTTAGCCGTTTTGGCACTTGGGCGCACGGGCACTATTTAGGCGCATGGCCAACACTTGGCGCATGGCCAACACTTAGGCGCATGGGCCACTATTTAGGCACATGGCCAACTCTGGGCGCATGGCCAACACTTAGACGCATGGCCAACAGGCTGGGCGCATGGGCCACTGTTTAGGTGCATGACCCACTCTTGGGTGCATGGCCAACACTTAGGCGTCTCGCCACTCATGCTGGGTGCATGGGCCACTGTTTAGGTGCATGAGCCACCTCTCGGCGCATGGACCACTGTTCATGTTCATCAAAACATTATGAAATACTTTTTATGCTACCAACATCACCCGATTATAATTCCAATGATACCTAAGCACAGAGCTAACATACTAAGGGCACCTAAGCATGCTAATCATCATCACTAACCCATGATCAACAATATAACATACATACATAAATACATCATTTCAAACATAAAGCTGTAAACCCGTGGTTTCTTTCAAAATGTTTACTTAGTATGCATAATAGCCCCAAATCAGTTGAAAATCAGTGAAAGAGGAGTTCTAGAAACTCACCTTGAGGAGCCTTTGAGTGACACACTTCAAGTTCGAGATCCACCTTCGATTCAGCTCTTGAATCCCGAAAACAAACAATAGCCATCTAGAACTTCGGTCAAGAACTCGAAACTCAGCTGAAACCAAACTCAAATAAGAGAAGACTTACCTTTGAAGCTGCTAACCGGGGCTCTCTCTCTTTTTTCTCCCTCTGAGAGCAAAAGCAGCTTTCTCCTTTGATATGGGCGACCATGCCCCTTCAATCCTTAAAATAAAAAGGTTTTGTACTTTGTACACATTATCCCCCTCCACTTGTGCACAATTTCTATTCTTTCTATTTACTTTTCTTTTCCTTCCGTTTAAATAGAAATTCAGGGTGTTACATTGTGACTCTTTCTTCGTCACCTTCTCAATCATAATCACTTATGGATCCTTCTCTTTTTCAGATATACTTTCTTTTAACTTTTCCTTCTCTTCAAATAAATTTTTAACTTTATCCTCAAGATCATTAATCATCAATTCTTTCTTTTCATCATTTGCTTTTAGCAAAGCATTCTCTTCTTGTAATCTTTTGATTATCTCATCTTGATCTACAATCTTCGCTTTGAGCTCATTCATTATCTCATCATTAACATCACTCTCTGTTTGCACACTCAAAATATTAGCTTGCTTTATTTCTGATTCATTCACTTCAATGAACTCATTTTCTTCTTCTCGTATTGGAAAATCTTCGATTACATTCTGTGTGACTGGCTCAGATAAGATAGTGTTTAGGAACTCAAAATCAAAAGTTTGACTATGATCAACACTTGTATCAACATCATCAGTCATATGAGCATTTTCTACATTCTTTTCTTCACCTTGATCATTAACTTCAGTTTCAGCTTCAGGATTATCATCTTCAACATCCTTAGCTATATGATGAGAAATAGTTTCTTCACTATCCATTTCTTGAATAGTATCACCCATATTTCCTCTAGAAGCATCACTTTGATCATCATTGTTCTGATTATCATGATTATCATTAGCATCATCATCATTAGCATCATCATCATCACTGCTAGAAGAACTTTTACCTTCATCCTCTTCTTCGATTACATCCTTAATTAAGTCATTAGGATCGATAGGCATATCATCTATCAAATGAAAATGTTGTTCATCTGGATTAACTTCATCCATGGCTACATTCCTCATGTACTCAAACAAAGGAATATTTGGTGCTCCAGAGATAACAACCAATCTATTATAGACAAACTCAGACAAGTGTTCAAGTTGTAGTCTATCTCCTTCTTCTCCACACATATAAGTCAGGATGATCTTCATTGATGATCAACTGTAAGAATCTTTGATACATCATATACGTATTATTTTTCCAAAAATTCTCTAAATTAAAAATAAACCAATTTATAATACATTTAGCCATATTGAATCTCCTATTTATGGCTAAGGGTATGATAGGCAAAGCAATGTCTTCTAGGAATGAGTTCCATCCAACAGTTCTTTTTGAAATGCAGTGTTTTAACATATAAGAAATCAACTTCCAATCGTTGTACACCCTTTCCCTAAAGAATTGTTTCATTGGGATATTTTCCAGGTGACCCATCATCATGAAAACTTCTCTACATTCATCAAATGTGAACCCAACCAAGTTCTAAGGATCACTTTCTCCAAGTCTAAGAGCTACTCTTATTGACTTCTCAAAGATCTCAGTCATTCTATCTCTTGTCATAAAGTAATTTAGAACTTTATTTCATCCATCATCTCTCTATCACTGTAGGTCTCCAAAATCTTTTGAAAAATCTCGTATTAATGGCTGGTCTTGCACACATGGCATATACATACTTAGTCCTTAGTAGAAATCTAATCATTTCTTCATAACCAGCTGCCTCGCTAACATCTTCATTAAGATAGACTGCCACATTGTGCTTTGGCTTGAACTTTAATGCAGCCATGTGAAATACACAAAGAAACAAGAATTAGAATGATGTTATAATATCAAATAAAGATCACAAAATATTTTGTCAATTTTATCTTCAAAAACTATTGAAAATATTATAAGTGTCTGGCACACTTGATTTCTCAATTGTTTTGAATAAAAATCAATCATTTTAATTATCTTTTAACAATTTTGTAACCTCTTATAGACCTTTCATTATTTTTACATATTTCTTAATAGATTTCATATTTCAAATTTTGATCAATTTTTATCAGAAAGTTCTATGTGTTGAACTTCACTGATTTTTTAATTTAATCAAATATTAAAATATATTATCAATTAAGAAATTTGTTTCTTATTAATTTGTAAGAATTCATTTGATATTTGAAGATTGACAAACGAAATTTGTTCGAAAAAATTAATTAAACCATTCATTTTTACACAATTTTTTTATTATAATATAATACTGATGAACACATGAATCATCGAAAAATGTTTGTCATGAAATTCAGATTGATTGATGTTAAACATGTCGAATTCATGAATTAATGTAAGGCTCATTCCCGGGATGTTCACAGCTGGTCAATCATCGCACAAAAAACATATATTTACATCAACTTTAATAAAACATTGTAGCGGAAACATTAAAACAAACATTACATATCATTATAATAATCACTTTTGCAAAATAATACAACACTCATTACAAAACATTGTTTGTTCCCATTACAATGCAAAAAATTATCGCAACATAAAATGGATACCATCCAAAACAAGCCAAGTAGCCACCTCGCGCTATCCTCAGTAACATTTGCCTGCCAACTGGAAAATACATAAAAGTCAATATTGCTGAGTAAGTTCTAGTTTTACAAAAAAAAACATTATATTACCTTTCATTCGTTAAAACATTTTCTTTACCATCGCGCGTGATCACACATCATACGTACATCAAGGTAATAGTTATTATCTTCTTTCATCGTTGGTTTCGTACATTTCGCGTGTTTCTCAAATTTCGTACTTATCGCACTTTTTTACATTTATTATCTTTTCACTTCTATCTAGGTCTTGTCATTACTTAGCCCCCTCTTGAACACAAAGCTAGATCATCTAGGGTTAAGCAACAAGGACCCCATATCGCACATATCACACGTATCACACGTTGGAGTAGTCACAAAGACTAACTTCCCCTGTGTGTGAACCCTTAAGGGTTAGCCAAGATCACACGCTGTAAACACACAGTTAAGCTAACAACTCTGAATGAGTTGTGAACCTCCTTTCATTTGCTTGCAAGACTTTTCATTCATTCATTATGTTCCACTTTCATTATCTTAAATCTTCCACTTTGTTAAGATAATACTTTACGTTCATTATCATAATCACATCACATAAAGTCACCTCATAATACGTAGTAAGGAAGATAAAAAAAATTTCATACATAAGCATAACATCATCACACATTATAATAGATAGCATATACTATCACACATCATCATAAACATCATGCATCGTACATTCACATACATAAACATATGCATAACAAGAATAATTAATCATAAAACATAATAGATCCGCCATGCAATAGCGGGGATTCGGGGGCCGCAGCCCCTGACAGCGGCGTCTTAGGGCCAGCAGCCCCTAGTGGGATTCAAGGGGCAACACCCCTGGCTGGTGTCGCGCTACCATGTCAGCTTGAAAATTTTTATTTTAGAACATTTACATAGCATATTTTGTTATGGAAAAATCAGTCTTCCTGTTAAAACCTCTTAATATCTTGGTAGTTTAAAATGTACATTTTGTATGCATTTACAACCCCCAACTAGTTTAAAACATAAAAAATAAAGGATCTAGAACTCACTTGGACTTGATGAGTAGCTTCTCAATCAAGCTTTCAAAACAAGAATCGCACTACACATCCTGCAGATAAGTTAACACTCAAAAGAGTTAATTTCTGACTAAGTTCGCTGCAAATTTCACTGCTAGATGAGCAATTTCGCTGCTAGTTTCTCCAGCGGTATCGCTGCTAGTTCTGCTGGCATCTTCGCTGACAGTTTCGTTGGCATCTTCGTTGGCAATTTTGTGGGCATATTCGCTGCCAGTTTCCCCCGACTTTTGTTGGATAACCATGTTTGCAAAAGTACCTGCGAAACTATTGTTTCGCACGATGTTTTTGTAGTTTCACTAGACGATTACGCAGTTTTGGTAGATGAACCGTTAATATGGCGAAACAGGCTGAAATATACGAACCAACCTAGTTTTGACACAAAACTTCAGTCTTTACATCCAAAACCTTGATTTATCACCCAATAAGCTATATCTAAGCATCTTACATGTTTTCTTACACAAAATCATGAGTTTTGGGCGAATCATTGGCACTTTCAAAATCCCAAGCCCTAGAATCTGGGTTTACATCAAAATGAAAGATTAAATGATATTTCTTACCTAGATTCTTCGTGTTTTCTTGTTGTTTGGATGCCCAAGAACAATGATATTCAATCCCGTCATCTACCGAGCCTTGAATCTCTAATTCTCTCCACTTTCTGTCTCTACACTCTCTCTCGATAATTGGGGTGTTGAGTTGCAAATAAGAGTTGCTCAAGCTGATCCGTTTATATATACTCGGTGTTCTTGGGACCTTAAACTTGCCAAACAAATAACCCACTAGTTCTACTTGGTCCATGCTCCATTACCCGCTTATTTTCTTTAAATAATCTCGGCTAAGCCCATTATTATTAATTGGCTCATTTCGAATTTATTCTGGGCGTTACAAGTCCACCCCCTTATTTAGGTTTCATCCTCAAAACGTTTTACACGCTGAATAGTTGAGGGTAATGCTACCACATGTATCGCCTGAAATAAAGTCAAAATGAGCCAATTAATAATAATAGGCTTAGCACGGATTATTTAAAGAAAATAAGTGGGTAATGGAGTATGGACCAAGTAGATTTTACGGGTTATGTGTTTGGCGAGTTTAAGGTCCTCGGAACGCCCAGTATATCTAATTGGATCAGTTTGAGCAACACTCATTTGCAACTTAATACCAATTTCTAGAGAAAGAGTGTAGAGAGAGAAAGTGGAGAGAATTGAAGATTTAAGGCTCGGTTGAACACAGGATAGAAGATTGGTGTTTGTGGGCATCCAAACAACAAGAAAACACCAATAATCCAGGTAAGAAACATCATTTAATATTTCATTTTGATGTAAACCCGGATTCTAGGGCTTGGGTTTTTAAGTGGTAAATATTTGCCCAAAACTCATGTTTTTGTGTAAGAAAACATGTAAGAAGCTTATATATAGCTTATTGGGTTATAACCAAGGTTTTGGGTGTAAAAAAATGAAGTTTTGGGTCAAAAATGGGGTGATTCGTAATTTTCAGCCCGTTCTGCGAAACTAGATGTTCATCCAGCGAAATTATGTATTCGTCCGACAAAACTATGGGTCATCCTATGAAACAATAGTTTCACAGACATATCGAATGAAAGTTGGGCGAAATTGGTAGCGAAACTGGCAGCGAAGATGCTAGCGAAACTGCCAGCGAAACTGGCCGTAGAGATGCCAGCGAAACTTGCCGTAGAGATGCCAGCAAAACTACTAGCAAAATTAGTAGCGAAACTGCCGATGATGCAGTGAAATTAGTAGCAAAATTAGGTAGAGATTAACACCTTTGAGTGCTAACTTATCTGCAGGGTGTGTAGTGCAACCCTTGCTTTGAAAGCTTGATTGAGAAGCTACTCATCGAGTCCAGGTGAGTTCTAGATGCCCTATTTTAAATGTTTTAAACTTGTTTGGGGCTGGAAATACATACTAAATATACGTTTCAAATGACCAAGATTTTAAGAGGTTTTAACGGGAAGATCGATTTTTCTATAAGGAAATATGCTATATAAAAGTGTTAAAATGTGCTATATTACGTAGTCATCATGCGCAATTATGAAAACTTACTGGGAAACTATTTTTTCGCAGGTAGTTTCGCCTACATGGTTATCCAACGAAAGTTGGGGGAAACTGGCAGTGAAACTGGCAGCAAATATGCCAACGAAACTGCCAGCGAAGATGCCAGCGGAACTAGTAGCGAAATTGCTAATCTGCCAGGGAAATTAATAGAGAAATTAAGGAGAAATTAACTCCTTTGAGTGTTAACTTATCTACAGGTTGTATAGTGTGATTTTTGTTTTAAAAGCTTGATTGAGAAGCTACCATCGAGTCCAGGTGAGTTCTAGATCCCCTATTATAAAGGTTTTAAACTACTTTGGTGTTGGAAATGCATACCAAATATACGTTTTAAACAACCAAGATTTTGAGAGGTTTTAATAGGAAGATCAATTTTTGCATAACAAAATGTGTTATGTAAATGTTCTAAAATAAAAATTTTCAAGCTGACCTGGCAGCGCGACCTCAGCCAGGGGCGTTGCCCCTTGGACCCCACTAGGGGCGTTGCCCCTTAGACCCCATTAGGGGCTGCTGCCCCTAGGACCCAGCTGTTAGGGGCTGCCGCCCCCGAACCCCCAATGTCCTGGGGAGGATTAGTTATGTTTTATGATGACTTATGCTTGTTGTGCATATGTTTATGTATTTGAATGTATGATGTTATGATGTTGTGTGATGGGGTCTGTGATGTTTATGTGATGCTATGTATGAATGTGTTATGTTGACCTTATGTTCCTACTATGTATTATTCCATGACTTACGTGTTATGATTATGAAATGAATATAAATTATTATGTAGTGTAAAGCAGAAGCTAATGATATTGATAAGTGGAATGTAAAGAAATAATGAATGCATGCATTAATGAATGAACGAATGTAAGAAAGTCTTGCAAGCAAAGTTATAGAGGTTCACACCCAATGAAGGGTGTTAGCTCAACGGTGTGTCGGTTAGCTGCCCTGGAAGGATGCACACTGGGGTCTGTCTTTGTGATTGACCATGGAACCTTTGTCGCTTACCCCGGTACTATGGCAGGTAATGGTTGCTGAGCATGCCATGGGGAAGCTACTTGGATCATTTTGGATAGAATTCTTTTGTAGAATGTTTTTGCATTCTAATGTGAACAAACGATGTTTTGTAATGAATGTTGTATTAACTTGCAAAAACATTTATATTGAAATGAAAAGTTATTTTAATGTTTCCGCTGCAATGTTTTATTAAAGCTAATGTAATTATATGTTTTATGTACGATGATTGACCTATTGTGAGCGTCCTAGGAACGGGGCCTTACACCTCATTTACTCATCAACTTCCCAAGTGGACTCTGATCCCTTCAAGTGTTTCCACTATATACACACCAAGTGAACCACCTTATTCCTTAGCCTCTTCTCTTTACCATTCATCCGCTTCAATATCCTATAATGGCACCTCCATATCCTCCTCGGCTAAACACTTTCTTAAGTGAGATACATAGAATGTCAGAAGAATTCCACTTAACTCACTAGGCAACTCCAACCTATAGGCTACCTCTCCTACTGGAGCAATGTTTCGGAAAGGCCCTATGCATCTCGGCCTCAACTTGCCCCGCTTCCTAAACCTAATTATGCCCTTCCAAGGTGAGACTTTCAACATAACTCTATCACCCACCTGGAATTAAATCGATCTATGTCTCTTTTCGGCATACGACTTTTGTCTATCTTTAGTTGCCTTAATAAAGGATTTGATCCTTTCCAGCTTCTCAATCAAAGCCTTGACTACCTCGACGCTTCGTAACTCTTTATGGCCAATGTCACCCCAACAATAAGGTGTCCTACCGTATAACATCTCATAAGGAGGCATGCCAATGCTGACATGGTAGCTATTGTTATATGATAACACAGCTAATGGTAAGTGGTCATCCCTACTTCTTCCAAAATCAATAACGCATGCCCGAAGCATATCTTCCAGCTTTTGAATGGTCCTTTTTGACTGACCATCTGTCTGGGGGTGATAAGACGTGCTGATATGTAACCTCGTCCCCATAGCATCATGAAATCTCTTCTAAAACATGGATGTAAACCGAGTGTCACGATCTGACACGATAGACACCCGTACACCATGGCAACTTAGTATCTCCTTAATGAATAAATCCGCTAATCTTTGAGAAGAATACGTCCCGCGGATCGGTAGGAAGTGAGCACTCTTCGTCAAACGATCAACTATCACCCTTATGGCATAATACCCTTTTAAGGTACGCGGTAACTTCGTGATAAAGTCCATGGTGATATGCTCCCACTTCCACTTGGGTATGACTAAAGGTTGGATCTTCCTGTATGGCTTCTAATGCTCCGCCTTCACTTGAAAGCAAGTAAGGCACTTACTCACGGACTCCACTACGTCACGCTTCATACCTGGCCACCAATAATCTTTCTTCATGTCTTGTTAAATCTTTGTAGCACCGGGATGAATGAAGCATCAAGTTTTATACTTCGTCCATAATTTACCCACGTAAATCCACATGACGAGGAATCCACATTTGTCTGAATTGGGTTCTAACACCGAGTGTGTTTTCACCCAGCTCCGCAACTAGACCTCTCATCCTTTTGAAGTTAAGATGATCTTGCTTCAATGCCTCACCCTGAAAACTCCTTGATCTGGTTCATCACATCAGAGGTCATAATCAACTGGTAAGTCTTCACCTTAATCAGCTCGGGTCTCTCCTTTCGGCTAAAGGCATTTGCCACCACGTTGGCCTTGCTCAGATGGTAATGGATCTCATAATCATAATCCTTTATGAGCTCTAACCATCTCCTCTGCCTCATGTTCAAGTCATCCTACTCGAAGAAGTACTTCAAGCTCTTGTGGTTAGTGAATATGGTGCACTTCGTCCGATATAGGTAGTACGTCCAAATCTTTAAGGTGAATACGATAACTGCTAGCTCCAAATCATGAGTAGGATAATTAGCCTTATGAAATTTCAACTGTCCAGATGCGTAAGCTATAATGTTTCGTCGT
The DNA here is from genome assembly GCA_025506515.1 of Flaveria trinervia. Taxonomy (NCBI): domain Eukaryota; kingdom Viridiplantae; phylum Streptophyta; class Magnoliopsida; order Asterales; family Asteraceae; genus Flaveria; species Flaveria trinervia. The sequence goes on along the minus strand of CM046449.1, from coordinate 16,432,507 downwards.
TGCATCAAGACACATCCCAACCCCGAGTAAGAAGCATCTGGATAAACCATCAAATCTTCAATTCCAGTCGGTAACGACAAGACAGGAGCTTAAGTCAACCTCGCCTTTAACTCCTCAAACACCCTCTTTTGAGCTTGACCCCATACAAACTCTACATCAATATGGGTCAACTTAGTCAACGGAGAAGCTATCTTAGAGAAGTCTTGAATGAATCTTCTGTAATAGCCCGCCAAACCCAAGAAACTACGAATCTCGTATGGCGTCTTTGGTGACTTCCACTGCATCACCGCCTCCACCTTTGCTGGGTCAACCATAATCCCTTTAGGATTCACCACATGACCCAAGAACTGAACCTTGTGTAGCCAGAATACACACTTGGAGAACTTGGCATACAACGTCTCCCTTTTTAATGTCTCTAACACCTCTCAAATGTAACCAGCATGCTCCTCCTCACTCTTTGAATAAATCAAGATATCATTGATAAACACAATCACTAATTTATCCAACATCAACCGACACACTCGATTTATCAAGTCCATAAAGGCAACTAGCGCGTTAGTCAAACAAAAAGACATTACAAGAAACTCGTAGTGTCTATATCGTGTGCGAAAAGCTGTTTTAGGAATATCCTGCCCCTTCATCTTTAATTGGTGGTAGGCAGATCGAAGATCTATCCTCGAAAACCAACTGGCACCTTGGAGCTGATCAAACAAGTCATCGATCCATGGCAATGGATACCGATTCTTCACCGTCAACTTGTTCAGATCCCGGTAGTCAATACACATCTTCATACTACCATCCTTCTTCTTCACAAATAATACCGGAGCACCCCAAGGAGAGATACACAGTCTAATGAATCCCTTATCAAGCAACTCCTGCAGTTGCTCCATCAGTTCCTTCATCAAGGTCGGAGCCAACTGATACGGTGTCTTAGCTACATGCTGGGAATCGGGTATCAAGTCGATCAGAAACTCGATCTCATGATCTGGTGGCACACTTGGTAAACCTTCTAGGAACACATATGGGAAGTCACATAGAACCTGTACATCAGACAGTTGTGGTGTTGGCATATCCACATCCTTCACGTAGGCCAAGTAAGCACTACGCCCATGCCTCACGCACTTTCCTGCCACCGCCATCAAAATCACCTTCGGGATAGTCGTAACTCAATCACCATAAATTTTCACTGAACTTCCATCAGGCAAGGTCAGTCTGATCATCTTCTTGTGACATAAGATGTTTGCCTCGTAGTCTGCCAACCAATCCATTCCTAGGACTACATTGAAACCGACTAAGGTCATCACGAACGGCCTAACAGGAAACTTATGACCTTCTAATTCTATATCACAACTTTCTATCATCTTAGAAATCCTGGTTGACATACCTATGGTAGTTTCTACATCGAATGGCTCATGAGCACTTCTACTCCCAATGGGCAACTTTGCACAAAAGCAGCAAAAATGAAACTCCTACTAGGACCAGAATCAAATAAAACAGATGTAAGAGTTTGGTTTACAAGAAATATATCTGACACCATATCGGGGTCCATCCTAGCCTCCTCCTGAGTCATCGTGAAAGGTCGAGCACTTGCTTTCTGCCCTTTAGCTCCAGTCTTCTTCCCTACCACATAACTCTCCGCCCTCAGCTTCTTGCAATCCCTGCTCAAATGGCCGTTCTCTCCATAGATATAGCACCTTATAAGTCCACAATCTCTAGCCATATGATGAGGCTTCCCACATTGAAGCAAATGTTTGATCCCCATTTGCATTCTCTTGAATGCTTCTTCTCGCATTTACCACATTTCATCAACCCTGCACCAGATGTGACCACAGGCCGGTCACCCACCTTTGCCACCTTGTTTTTTGGAGTGGCTTCGCCACATCCAAACCGTTCCCCATTACAATTTTGATCACCCTCACCCTTCTTGTTCACCTCAGCAACCACCACCTCCCTCTCATCATACAGTCTTCCCACCAGATCGACCACTGACCTAAATGTACTCGACCGAGCGACAATCAGATGCCTGCGAATATCCACTAGAAAGCCCTAAATATACCTCTTGATCATTCGCGAAAGAGGTGTCACCTCATTAGGCACCAGCCCTGCCATCTTGTTCAATTTGGTGGTGTATTGTTGATGTGTCATGATTCTCGCCTCCAATTGTAGGAACTCTCTTTCAACCTTATCCAACTCCCTATGAGGACAAAAGTCCTTAATCACCAACTTCTTCAACTCTGTCCACTTCATCCTCCTGATACCCCTGCTACCCTTAGCTTGGATAATATTGCCCCACCAACATAAGGCCGAGTACACAAAGGAGTGGGTAGCAAACTTCTCCTTCTGATCCTCTCGACACTCGCTGATATCAAGAACAACTTCGATCTCTGTCACCCACCGGTTAGCAGCAGTAGTAGTGTCATTTCCATCAAAAGTTAGGGGCTTGCATCTCATAAATGTCCTATAGTTATAACCTCGTACAACCTCGGGCACATGCACTTCTTCCTCTTCCTCATGAGTAGAGACCACCATCTCAATTTCCGGTCACCCTCTTTCTCCCGAGGATCGGTACCTCTCCTTCCTCTCTCCTTCTCGTACGACCTTAATCACTTCAGTGAACACAGACGGTAGGATCATCTGCATGACCTGATGAACCTCTTCCACTACCGCCTCCTTCACTGAGGCTCTCAAGTTAGCACTCTCATCTCCACCTTTGGATGAGGGGTCTCGGGCTCGTCATCAACACCTCTTCAGCCCTAGTCCTTCCTCTCGTGACTTGTGGTTCAGCACCACGTCCACCACGACCTCCACCACGAGAACCCTTAGAAGATCTACCGCTAGCCATCTTCTAAGCACGCTATAAGATTCAATCACCAACACCATCAGTCAAGGTAATAGCTCAGTGTATGTCAAGTATAGTAAGTCCCTAATTACAGTGACCAGTTGTGATTAGCCACTTACTTTACTCTTCATACCCGAAGCATTTCCTTTCCTGACTACATCAGTATCTAAATCTACTAATGGCACAGAAACCACAGAAAATGCACACATAATACCGGTTACATTAAGAAAATACCTAATGGCACGTAACTTCTCGGACTAGCATCCCTCCCTTTTGTCCTATTCTCAGTTTAAGATTACGTTTCTTTTTAAAATTTTACCCATATTACTTAAACTTTGGCTCTAATACCAACTTGTAGGGCCCCGTTCCCAAAACACTCACAGCTGATCAATCGTCGCACATAAAACATATATTTACATTAAAACAAACATTTCATTTCATTATAATAGTCGCTTTTGCAAAATAATACAACATTCATTACAAAACATCGTTTGTTGGCATTACAATGAAAAAACATTATCGAAACATAAAATGGAAGCCATCCAAAACAAGAGAATGCAAAAAAGTCAATCACGCCATCCTCAGCAACATTTACCTGCCAACCAGAAAATTCAAAAACGTTAGCGTTGCTCACTGAGTTCTAGTTTTACAACAAACCATTATGTTACCTTTCATTCGTTAAAACATTTTCTTTATTATGGCACATGATCACACATCATGCGTACATCAAGGTAATAGTTATCATTTTCTTTCATCGTTCCTTTCGTACATTACATACTTATCACACTTTTCGTACATTTATTATCTCTTCACTTCTATCTAGGTCCTATCATGTACTTAACCCCTCTGATGAGCACAAAGTTATATCATCTAGGATTAAGCATCAAAGGACCCCATATCGCATGTATCGCATGTATGGAGTATCACATAGACTAACTCCCCCTGTGTGTGAACCCTTAATGGTTAGCCAAGATCGCAGGCTTTAAACACATAGTTGAGCTAACAACTCTTAATGATTTGTGAACCTCCTTTCATTTGCTTGCAAGACTTTTCATTCGTTCATTGTGTTCCACTTTCATTATTTTAAATCTTCCACTTTGTTAAGATAATACGTTACGTTCATTATCATAATCACACCACGTAAAGTCACCTCATAATACAAAGTAAGGAACATAAGAAAACAAATCATACATAAGCATAACATTATCACGCATCATCATACATAACATATACCATCACACATCATCATAAACATCATGCATCATACATTCACATACATAAAAATATGCACAACAAACATAAGTCATCATAAAACATAACTGTTGGACCAAAAGAACCAATGAGCCAAGATTAGAAAACCTCTAAGTCCCACATGGTATCACAACAACTGCTGAAAGCTTCATCAGTAGTTTGACAAGTGCTGAAGACTTCAACAGCTGAAGATCAAGTACTGAAGACTTCAACAGCTGAAGAACTAAAGTGCTGAAGTACAACAGCTGAAGAACACAAGTACTGAAGCTGAACAGCTGAAGAACACAAGTGCTGAAGCTGAAAGACCAAAGTACTGAAGTACAACAGCTGAAGAGTTTACAAGTGCTGAAGATCAACAAGTGATGTACAAAGTCTGAAGACAAAGACTGAAGACATCAGCTGATGATATCTACTGAAGTCATCAGCTGATGAAACATCTGATGGTCAAAGTCTGAAGATCAAGTACTGAAGCCTTAGTAGTTTGTCACAACTGCTGAGGAGTACTTCTTCAGTAGTTGTGATATCAATAGTTTTATGTTTCTAGTTTCAGTAGTTTTGTAAAACGACTGAAGAGCTTGTTCTTCAGTTGTTGTAGTTTCAGTAGTTTCTAATCAGTAGTTTTATATTCTGTACTTAACACTCTGATATGTTCTCAGTAGTTGTGAACATTTCAGTAGTTTGTTAAGATTTAGTTATTTTTGTAATTGATCTGCCAGTTGTCACTTTCCGTGATAACAGCAGTGGTTGTTGCACTCTATATAAGGAGTGTCAACCTATTGTAATAATTGAATGATTTGAATGATTTGATCAGAAATATTCCATATCTATAAACATTCCTTGAATCAGAAATATATTCTCTCACTATAACCGTATGTGCTCTTAATGCATCCAAGTATCGATTTCTTGCTACAATTTGTTTAATTCCTGTTCTTATTCCGCTGCTTTGAACTCTAATACATCAAACTTGTGATCGCTGATCCTATCAAATGGTATTAGAGCGGGTTAATCATTGATCGATCTAATAATTGATCATTGAAACTGCTATTCAAGATCTAAGTTTGATTGAATTAGCTTTTGTTTTTGTAAGAAACGGTTATAGAGATTGAATTTTCTGTATCTCTGGTCATTCATCCTCAGATCTTTTCTTGGTTTTCATTGAGTTTGTTGTGGTCTGTGTAAAACATTTAAAAGCTTGAATTAAATGTTTTTGAACTGAAAATGACTACTCCCTCCAATGATCCTCACAATACTGGTTCCTCAACCAAGCCACCAATGCTGGTTAGGAATGAGTATAACATATGGCAACGACGAATGCTCCATCACCTGTCTATTAACAGCGCAGGTTGTTGGACATCAGTGGTACATGGTCCACACAAGCCTATGGTGAATAACCCGGAAACCAATCAAATGGTTCCGAAGAGGAGGGAGCAATACTCAGATGAGGATAAGAAGTTGCTTGAAATTGAAGCAAAAGCCCATGGAATTCTGGCCATGGCACTGCCCAATGAAATCTATTCTGGGCTAATGCATCATGAAACTGCCCATGACCTCTGGAATGCCTTGAAAGAACAATTGGAGGAACAGATGAGGTCTTGGCAAATAATAGAGAAATCCTTGCCCAACAATATGAGACATTCTCTCATAGAAAGGGTGAGACACTGACTCAACAATATGAGCGGTTCTCTTGTTTGATCTCTGAGTTAAAAATGGTCAAACTTGAGTACACAAATATTCAGATGAATAATAGATTTGGTTTCTTCTACAAAAGAACTAGAAGAAAATTCCCAGGACTCTCTGGCAAAACCAAAGTTGGTTTTGACAAGAGCAAGTTGAGGTGTCACAAATGCCAAAGGCTTGGACACTTTGCAGGAGAGTGTAGATCAACTGGATCTAACTCCACTGCACTCTTTGTGACTTTTCCTGGCAATAGTCAAAAACACAGAGGGCAACATCCTGTCACTTCTAGTCATCATCATCAACAACAATCTCCTGCATATTTTGTTCCTCAGGGACAAATGCCATATCCTTAACCTTGTTATTACATGCCACAGTCAAATCAAGTTCAAGTTCCTATGGCACCACAACCTCATGCACTACCAGAACCACAGCCATCCCAATCTCAACAACAAACTCAACCTCAACAACACAGCTTCTTCACCCCAGGAGTTGTTGACTGGAGCAGTTTACCAGATGACATGTCTGGTCATGAACAACTGTTCTCAGGTGCTGGTCAACATGGTGGTGACAGTCCTTTTGGGAATCTAGCTCTTATGGCTTTGGAGTCTGCTGATACTTCATTTTCTAATGCTTCTACACCTCAGGTATCACAGGTATCCTCTGAGGCAAAAGCCAAATTATGTTCTGAACCATGCATAGCAGTATTTGCCTCCATTAGAGAAGCAAATGTAGCTCTAATTAATAAGAACATTGAGCTAGAACAAATAATTTCCAAAAACAAAGCTGAATTTGAGTCTGTGCTTAAAGATAAAAATGATGAGATTTACAAACTGAAATGCCAAATAATTGATGATAAGGCTAGAGAAGAGGTACTTCTAGAGAAGTACAAAGATCTCAAACAAACCCTTTCAGTTACCCAGGTAGAGTGTGATAGATGGGTACAATCATGCAAAGGTTTTGAAATGCTTCTTAGTAAGCAATCTGCTTCAAATGTGAAGTTTGGCATTGGTTACAATCACACTGCTCCACCTACAGATTTTACTCCAAGAGCAGAGGTAGAATCTGATGGTGAGAGTGATAACCAATCCATCACATCATGTGATCTACTTTTGGATACAGCACAATCAGAAGTAGCAGTCAGCATCAAGCCCTCTTTGAACCTATCAGCTGATGTTGATGGTTCAAATGCTAACACTCACATGATCAATGAGTTGATCAGCTCAGGAGTTAATTCTGAAGGTCCTCAAAGGACTAGAGAGCAGGATTTAACACCTGAAGTTCAAACTCCAACTGCTGTCAGTACTGAAGAGAAGAAAACTGTCAGTAGAAAGAGTTTGAAGACTACTAAAGAGGCAGTCAAGAAAGCAAACAATGCTTCCAAAGCATTGAAGAACAAGTCTTCAGTTGCTTCACCCTCTTTAGTTGATGATCAACCTAAGATGAGAAGAAACCATGTGAAGTATGTGGTTTGTTCAATCATCTTACAGATGATTGTTGGTACAAAAGAGGTTCCAAACTCAAACAAAAAGAAGAAATTAAAGAGAAAATGGTAAAAATGAAAACTGAGTTTGAGACCACATTTGTATGAGCAACATCAAATCCTGTAACCCTTAAGTCCTCAAAGAAATCCAAAAAGGAAGGGGTTAAACAGGTGACAGCTGAGAGTGCTCAGAAGAAGAAGGTGCAATATAGGAACTTATCAAACTCCACTGGCAATGTGTCTGATGAACTGAAAGCTTTATCACAAAATCAGACACAGCTGGTCATGATGGTTCAACATCTGTTGGGTAGAGTTAACCAACTAGATGCTCCTATGTTGAAACCACAGAAAAGGAGGTCCAAGCCAAAGGATTCCTCTTCTTCACCATCTTCTTCCTCTCAGGCTGTTGTTCCAAATAAACCTGTTAGTTTACCATCTATTGATGAGACCAGGCCCAAAACCAAAAAGGTTTGGGTCTCCAAAACTAACTGATATTTTATTATTGCAGGGTTCTTCAACATGCCAAAGTAGCATCAGGTATGTAGACAGTGGGGGATCTATGCACATGACTGGGAACAGCTCTCTTCTTCATGACTACTCTCAAGGAAAGAAGGGATTTGTTTCTTTTGGCAATGATGCTAGGGGTTACATCATTGGTAAGGGCTTTGTCTCCAATGGAGAAATCAAATTTGATGATGTTAATCATGTGGAAAATCTCAAGTACAATCTCTTGAGTGTCAGTCAAATGTGTGATAAAGGCCATGTTCCTCTTTTCACCAGTCAGAACTGCAGGATTCTGTCATCCAAAGTTCTGCATTTGATTGATAAGGTGTTGGATGATCACACTCTCCTGAAAGCCAACAGGACAGGAAGAGTGTATGCCTTAGATCTTTCCAAGAAAATAGATCTAATAGGCAATCCTTGCCTATTTTCCAAAGCCTCTTCTCAAGAATCTAAGCTGTGGCACAGAAGGCTTGGTCATGTTAATCTCAAAAACATGAATCAGCTTACCCACAATAGTTTAGTCAGAGGCTTACCAATAAAGGAGTTCCACTGTGATGAAACCTGCACTGCTTGCTTAAAAGGAAAACAGCACAAAGTCTCATTCCCTTCTATTGAAGTGCCTAAGTCCACTGCCTGCTTGCAATTACTGCATATGGATCTATTTGGTCTTGTGAGTGTAAGGAGCATGGCAAAGAAGAAATACTGTCTGGTAATTGTGGATGATTACTCCAGATTTGTATGGACTTTCTTTCTACATTCAAAGGATGAGGTTGCTCAGAAGATTATTCACCTTGTGTTGTATATTGAGAAGCAGTATTCCCTTCCAGTCAAGTGTATTAGGAGTGACAATGGAACTGAATTCAGAAATCATACACTTGATGACTTCTATCTTTCAAAGGGAATCAAAAGGCAGTTTAGCATTCCAAGGACTCCAGAACAAAATGGAGTAGTGGAGAGAAAGAACAGGACCCTCATTGAAGCTGCAAGGTCCATGCTGGCTGACTCTAGTTTGCCACCGACCTTTTGGGCTGAAGCTGTCACCACAGCTTGCTATATGCAAAATAGAGTTTTAGTAAATCAGAGGTTGATGAAGACTCCATATGAAGTCCTCCATCATTTGACTCCTCTGATTTCATTTTTCAAAGCATCTGGGTGTCCCTGTTTTATTCTCAACACAAAGGATCAACTCCATAAATTGATCCTAAGGTGGATGCAGGATATTTTGTTGGTTATCATCTACTTGCAAGGCATACAGAGTCTTCAACTGCAGAACAAAGATGGTTGAAGAAACTCTACATGTTAAGTTCAATGAATCTCCAAAGGACAAGATTCCACAAAGCCCTATGAAGTTATTTGATTTGGACATACTGCAATATGTTCCTTATCAAACTCTGCTGTTGCTCCTGTCAACAGTTCACCACCTGGTGGTACTGCTGGTGCTGATAATGATGATGATTGCCGTACTCACCTCTTCAGGTTTAGTGATCAACTGCCTGATTCAGCTAGACCTGATGTTCCTGTAGCTCCAGTAGCACCATCCACAACAAATGCTGATGAGATCTCTTCGAATTCAACTTCCTTTGAATTACCATCCACTAATTGGTTTCAAGGAAATGATTCACCATCACCATCTGTTACTGCTGAGCCTGCTACAAACACTTGCACAGATCTCATTGTGTATCAAGATCTGAAGAATCACCCTATGTCTCAAATCATTGGTGATATCACTGCTGGAGTATCAACAAGAAGTCAATTGTCAAATTTCTGCTTTTATGCTCTCTTCATCAGTCAGCAAGAGCCAAAGAATTATCACATTGCTTTAAAGGAAAATGGATGGGTTGATGCCATGCAGCTTGAGCTTCTTCAGTTCAAGAAACAGCAAGTGTGGGAACTGGTTCCTCTACCTCCAGGTAAGTGTGCAATAGGCACTAAATGGGTGTTTAGGAACAAAACTGATGAAAATGGGCTTATTGTTAAGAACAAAGCCAGACTGGTTGTTCAGGGGTTTGCACAAGAAGAAGGTATTGATTATGATGAAACCTTTGCCCCTGTAGCCAGACTGGAAGCAATTTGATTGTTTTTAGCTTATGCTACTTATCAAAACCTTAAAGTTTTTCAAATGGATGTCAAAAGTGCATTTTTGTATGGAAAAATTAAAGAAGAGGTTTATGTATGTCAACCTCCAGGCTTTGAGGACAATAAACATCCTAATTGGGTGTATAAGCTTGATAAGGCTGTAACACCCGATATTTATTATTTTGAAGCCGGTGGCGGAAGGAAAGAAAATAAAGTCCAAAAGTCGAGGGACCAAACCCGCCAACGAAGAAAAGTTGGGAAATGTGGTGATATATGTAGGGAGAGGGCAGCCCACTCTCCCCACATCCACATTTCAGCTTCATAAAGGGAGAAGAGAGAAAGAAGAGGAGAAAAAGAGGAAAAAGTGTTGGTTCGGGTCGATTCGGGTCGCCAAAATCGTCGTGAAGCAAGCCGAATCGAAGCTCTTGTCATTGTGCTCGTTTAGGTGAGTTCTAGGACCCCTCTTTTACTTGTTTTCAAACGATTTGGGGCTGGAAAACATCTGAAATCGAGTTTTTCGTATGTGTGTAAGTTGACCCGTTTGTGTATGTGTATGTATATGTATGACGCGATTGTGACTTGATTTCTTGCTTGGTTGTGCTTGAATGATGTTATGGTATGCATCCCTAAGGTTTAGGATGGTCGATTTAGGCTTAAAATGGGTTTAGATGAGTTTGGGGGCCGAAAACCCTCGGCTGCAGTCGGGTTGAACTGCATTCTGCATGAGTTAGGGCTAGGCGACCGACTGGAGGCCGAATGGAGGCCATACGGCCGATTAGGGTGCGATTGGGTCCATTCGCATGACTGGGGTTCATTCGCACGACTGGAGGGCCAGTTGCATGGGGGTCATGCGACTGAGGGTCCATTCGCACGACTGGATGTTCATTCGCATAGGTGTTCATCCGTATTAGTTCAATCGCATGATGCTCAGTCGCATGGAGGCCATGCGATTGAAGGGTGTCCATACGCCCGAATAGGGCTGTTGAACCCGAGGAAGGTGTAGATTGACTTCTGACTTTCGGGGGAAAGTGCAGATGTAAGTGTTAATGTAAAGGTTCCTATAAGAGTTTTTAAGATGACGATCGAGGTCTTAGAAGCATGTTGGGCATGATGAGGGTGACGATGTTGTACGTTATGTATGTGTGATGTTGCCATGTATGATTTGATGTTGATGCATGTTTATGTTCCTTAATGTGATGTATAGTATCTTTCCTGTGGCTTTACTTGTTATGATGAATGAACGAAGTATTATGTAACGTAAAGTGAAAGATAAAGGAAGAGGAACATGATGAACGAATGAACGTCTTGCACACATCGGATACGGGGTCCCTCTTGGTGATTGACCCCAAATGTAGAACCTCTACCGCTCACCCCTAGTACTGTGGCATACGTTTAGCTGTCATCCGTTGACTTCGGCCCAGTAGCTAAGACTGACGGTTACTCCTAGTACCGTGGCATACGTTTAGCTGTCATTCGTTGACTTCGGCCGGTAGCTACGACTAACCGGGGTGTAGCACATGGTATTGGTTCGGGATGATGTCCGATGCGCAAGTAAGGTAATGAAAGAAGGAATGAACGAATGAAGGAAGATAATAATGATACTATTTATGTGTACGTATGATGTGTGATCATGTAAAAGTACGAACGGTTTTATCTGAAAGTAAAGTATGTTTTATTTATAAAACTAGAACTCACTCAGCAACGCTGACTTTGATGTGTTTCCAGTTGGCAGGTAATGATTGCTGAGGATGGCACGGGCGACTACTCAGCTCTTTTGGGATGGCATTCTTTTGATTAATGTTTTTGCATTGTAATGCGAACAAACTATTTTTGTAATGAATGTTGTATTAGTTTGCAAAAGCATTTACATGGAAATGAAAGTTCGTTTTAGTTTTCCGCTGTGATTTATTAAATACTAATGTAATTATATATTTTATGTGCGATGAGAACACAGCTGTAAGCGTCCCGGGAACGGGGCCTTACAAAGGCTCTTTATGGGTTAAAACAAGCTCCTAGAGCCTAGTATGAGACATTATCAAACTTTCTTCTGGAAAATAATTTCACTAGAGGCTCCATAGATAAAACTTTATTCATTAAGAAAGCTGGGCAGCATAATCTACTTGTTCAAATTTATGTAGATGATATCTTTTTTGCATCCTCTGATCCAAAGTTGTGTGATGCCTTTACAAAGTTGATGCAACAGAAGTTTGAAATGAGTGCCATGAGAGAGTTACAGTTCTTTCTGGGGTTGCAAATCAAACAAAAGCCTGATGGAATTTTCATTCATTAGTCCAAATACACAAAAGATCTTTTGCAAAAGTTTGATTTACAAAACTGTAAGCCTTGTTCTACTCCCATGTGCAGCACCACACAACTGGATACAGATCAGAAAGGTAAAGTGGTTGATGAAACACTTTACAGATGTATAATTGGGTCCTTGATGTATTTAACAGCTTCTAGACCAGATATTATGTTTGCTACATGTGTTTGTGCTAGATTTCAGGCTGCACCTAAAGAGTCTCATCTGATTGCAGTCAAGAGGATCTTTAGATATCTGCAAGGCACTCCATCCCTAGCTGGGGTCGTGTTGCCATGTCAGCTTTAAACTTTTATAATTTAGAACATTTACATAGTACATTTTTTTATGGAAAAATCGATCTTTCTGTTAAAACCTCTTAAATTTTGGTCGTTTAAAACGTATATTTTGTATGCATTTCCAACCCCAAACTAGTTTAAAACTTTTAAAATAAGGGATCTAGAACTCACATGGACTCCATGAGTAGCTTCTCAATCAAGATTTCAAAAAAAGGGTCACACTACACAACCTGCAGATAAGTTAATACTCGAAGGATTTATTTCTGCCTAATTTCGCACCTAATTTTGCTTCCAGATCGGCAGTTTCACTGCTAGTTTCGCTGCTAGTTCCGCTAGCATCTTCGCTCGCAGTTTCGCTGGCATCCTCGCTGGCAGTTTCGCTGCCATTTTCCCCTAACATTCTTTGGATAACAATGTGTGCGAAATTTCGTAGGAATTTTTCATAGTTTCCTTTGATGACTACGCAATTTCGCTGGATGAACCTTTAATTTCGTAGAACGGGCTGAAAAATATGAACCAACTCATTTTCACCCCAAACTTCAATCTTTTACATCCAAAACCTTGGTTTATCACCCAATAAGCTATATCTAAGCTTCTTACATATTTTCTTACACAAAAGCATGAGTTTTCTGCGAATCTTTACCACTTTCAAAAACCCAAGCCCTAGAATCCGGGTTTACATCATAATGAAAGATTAAATGATGTTTCTTTCCTGGATTCTTGGTGTTTTCTTGTTTTTTGGATGCTCATGAACACCGATCTTCAATCCCGTTATCAACCAAGCCTTGAATCTTTAATTCTTTCCACTTTCTCTCTGTACACTCTCGAGAGAGAATTGGGGTGTTGAGTTGCAAATGAGAGTTGCTCAAGCTGATCTGTTTATATATACTCGATGTTCTTGGGACTTTAAACTCTCCAAACACATAACCTGCAAGGTCTACTCGGTCCATACTCCATTACCCGCTTATTTTATTTTAATAATCTCAGCTAAGCCCATTGTTATTAATTGGCTTGTTTCAACCTTATTCCAAGCGTTACAATTAACAACAATTTCATGTTCAATTTTTAACAATCAATCTATTTTATCAAGAAATTTCAAATGAACTAACATTCAATCACCATTTCACAACAATTTCCTAGGGTTCGAATGCCTGAATAAGGTTCAAACTCCCATCTGATTTTGATGATTATTGTCAATAATCAGATGAACTAAACTTCATAACATGTTTACAATCATTTATTTTATCTTTGAATCACATTAATCTTTGGTAATCAAACTAAACAAGTTGAATTGATAATCAAAGTGTATAAGAGAATACGAACAGGAAGTCTGAGAGTTTGAAATTGGTTGAACGAAATGAAATCACCCACGTGTTAAATTTATATAATTGTGAAAAACCTTGGAAGCTTTGACACTGTGTAGACGCATGACAACTGTTTGGATGCATGAGCCCTAGGCGCATGAGTAAAACTTGGTCAATTTTTGTTCAAGGATTTAGGCGCACGATCATTGTTCAGGAATGTAACCTATCCTGAAATGTCTAATACTTAGACAAATGTCTAAACTCTTAGTTCATATGAGAATAGTTTTGGTGCATGGGCTTTACACTTGGTTTATTTTCAACATGAAAAGTCTGGTACTGTTTAGGCGCATGAGGTTTGTAAAAACGCCCAACTGTTAACCAAAATTTCAGACTTATGACAACTATTAGGCACATGAAGTTTAATAAAAATGCCCAACACTTGTACAAAATCATAAAATTTCATCATACTCCTAACTTAGACTTATGATCATTGTTCAGGCGTATGAGACCTTTCCATATAACAAACACTTGAAAATTTCACAAGAATCATTCAAACCCTAATTTTGATCATTTTCATTGTTCTTCATGAAAAATCCAATCTTTAGTCAAACTTTGAATTCTAACTCAGACTTTGACTTTTTGACAAAAACTTTAATTTTTTGTCCTTTATTATTTATTTGTCACTTAAAGAATAATTTACCGTCATTTTAGTTTCAAAAATTTTAAAAGTTCAACCAATTTCAATTCTTTTATTTAAAAAAATTGCAAGAGGCTTTTCCATATTTCAAAATAATTTGAAATGTTTTTAGGTTCATTTTTTAAAACAAATCAAACACACACATGCTTGAATATTTTAGCTTCATCCTTCTCATCCAACATTTATTTTGATTTTGTCTTTTTAAATCTTTACTCCCCAAAAATTTTAAGTTCACAAACATAGAAGTTTACATAAGTTAAACACTTTGAGAAAAATAAGGATCATCAACATGCCTGCGCATAAAAATCATGCAAAAGTCAAAATAAAGCAAAATAAAACATCTACTATATACACATTGTATCACATGCCTGTAGTGAGATAAATCGGAGAATAATCAACACCTTAAAATAAACAAATTATGGACAGTCATGGATAGTGATTAAATCCTCATATAGTGTGTTCCAGGTCAGCATTACTGCAACAAAAGAGACAATAGATCTAAGGATAGACAATGAGTGTTGTGGAAGAAGAATCAGCACACTTAGTTTTTCAATTCTTTGATTGATTAAGGTTTAATTAGAAAGGGCATTATGTTGCCCACACTTAGACTTAGAGAGTATGATCCTCTTCAACATATACAAGCAAGCACTTCTACTCAACTTATTAACCTAACATATACTTATTACCAGATCTCATGTTTTGAACAATAACATACTAATCATTGGATGTGTGCACATTGGCATGTTTTTGCATTATGTGAGAATATCCATGTCTGTAATGAATTACATGTAAGGCCCCGTTCCCGGGACGCTTACAGCTAGGTTCTTCACACATAAAACATATAATTACATTTGTATTTAATAAATCGCAGCGGAAAACTAAAACAAACTTTCATTTACATGTAAAAGTGTTTGCAAGTTAATACAACATTCATTAGAAAATAGCTTGTTCGCATTACAATGCAAAAACATTAATCAAAAGAATGCCATCCCCAAAAGAGCTGAGTAGTCGCCCGTGCCATCCTCGGCAACCATTACCTGCCAACTGGAAACACATCAAAGTCAGCGTTGCTGAGTGAGTTCTAGTTTTATAAATAAAACATACTTTACTTTCACATAAAACTGTTCGTTACTTTTACATGATCACACATCGTACGTACACATAGATAACATCATTATTATCTTCTCCATTCTTTCATTCGTTCATTATGACTTTACTTGCGCATCGGACATCATCCTTACCAACACCACGTGCTACACCCCGGTTAGTCGTAGCTACCGGGCCGAAGTCAACAAATGAACAGCTAAACGTATGCCACGGTACTAGGAGTAACCATCAGTCTTAGCTACTGGGCCGAAGTCAACAAATGAACAGCTAAACGTATGCCACAGTACTAGGGGTGAGCGGTAGAGGTTCTACATTGAGGGTCAATCACAAAGAAGGACTCGTTATCCGATGCGTGCAAGACGTTTCATTCGTTCATTAATACATGCATTCATTCATCAGGTTCCTCTTTCTTTATCTTTCACTTTAAGTTACATAATACTTCGTTCATTCATCATAATAGGTAAAGCCATAGGAAAGATAATAAACATCATATTAGGAACATTAACATGCATCAACATCACATCATACAGGGCAACATCATACATTCACAACATGCAACATCATCATCATCATCATGCCCAACATGCTTTCTAAGACCTTGATCGTCATCTTAAAAACTCTTATGGGAACCTTTACATCAAAACTTACATCTGCACTTTCCCCCGAAAGTCAGAAGTCAATCTACACCTTCCTCGGGTTCAACAGCCCTATTCGGGCGCATGGACACCCTTCAGTCGCATGGCCTCCATGAACTAATACCTATGCGAATGAACATCCAGTCGTGCGAATGGACAATGCGGATGAACACCTATGCGACTGGTTCTTCAGTCGTGCGAATGGACCTTCAGTCGTGCGAATGAACCTTCAGTCATTTAAATGAACCCCAATTGCACCCTAATCGGCCGTATGGCCTCCATTCGGCCTCCAGTCGGTCGCCTAGCCCTAACTGATGCAGAATGCAGTTCAACCCGACTGCAGCCGAGGATTTTCGGCCTCCAAACTCATCTAAACCAATTTTAAGCCTAAATCAACCATCCTAAACCTTAAGGATGCATACCCTAACATTATTCAAGCACAACCAAGCAAGAAATCAAGCCCCAAACGGCTCCTACGCATACATACACGCATACATACGGGTTTTCACCCAAAAACAAGAAAAAGGGTTTTCAGATGTGTTCCAGCCCCAAAATCATTCAAAAACATGTAAAAGAGGGGTCCTAGAACTCACATAAACGAGCACAACGACAAGAGCTTCGATTCGGCTTGCTTCACGACGATTTTGGCGACCCGAACCGACACTTTTCCTCTTTTTCTCCTCTTCTTTCTCTCTTCTCCCTTTATGAAGCTGAAATGTGGATGTGGGGAGAGTGGGCTGCCCTCTCCCTACATATATCACCACATTTCCCAACTTTTCTTCGTTGGCGAGTTTGGTCCCTCAACTTTTGGACTTTATTTTCTTTTCTTTCTTCAACGGCTTCGAAATAATAAATATTCGGATGTTACAAGTCCACCCCCCTTAAATAGGTTTCGTCCCCGAAACCTGTTATTCGTTGAACAAACGTGGGTAATGCTGTCTCATTTCTTCCTCATTCTCCCACGTTGACTCGGATCCCTTCCTGTGCTTCCACTGTACACGCACAAGAGGAACCACTTTATTCCTTCGCCTTTTCTCCTTTCGGTCGATGATTGCCACTGGTTGCTCCACATAATTGAGTCGTTCATCTACTTCGATATCTTCCAATGGGACAATCATATCTTCATCTGCTAAGCACTTTCTTAGATGTGATACGTGGAATATCAGGGGAATCCCACTTAACTCATCTGGCAACTCCAATCTATAGGCCACATCCCCTACTCGAGCAATGATTCGGAAAGGGCCTATATATCTTGGGCTCAACTTGCCCCGCTTTCTGAATCTGATAATACCCTTCCAAGGTGAGACCTTCAACATAACCTGGTCACCCACCTGGAACTCAATTGGCCTACGTCGCTTATCGGCATACGACTTCTGTCTATCTTTGGCTGCCTTCATGAAGGCTTTAATCTTTTCAAGCTTCTCTGTCGTAGCCTCGATTACCTCGACGCTCCCTAATTCCTTCTGACCAATATCACCCCAACAAACGGGTGTTCTGCATCTCCTACCGTATAACATCTCATATGGCGGCATACCAATGCTGGCATGATAGCTGTTGTTGTAAGAGAATTCATCTAACGGTAGGTGGTCATCCCAACTTCCACAAAAATCAATCACACATGCTCGAAGCATGTCTTCCAATGTCTGAATGGCCCTTTCTGACTGACCATCGGTTTGGGGATGATAAGCCGTGCTAATATGTAACCTCGTCCCCATAGCGTCGTGGAATTTCTTCCAAAATTTAGATGTAAACCAAGTGTCACGATCAGACACAATAGACGCCGGCACACCATGACGAGTTACAATTTCCTTGATGAACAGTTTGGCCAACCTCTCAGATGAATACGTCTCGCGGATCGGTAGAAAGTGAGCACTCTTCGTCAAACGATCAACTATCACCCATATGGCATCGTACCCTTTCGGAGTACGTGGCAGCTTCGTAATGAAGTCCATGGTGATGTGCTCCCACTTCCATTCCGGTATATCCAAAGGTTGTATCTTCCCATACGGCTTTTGATGCTCTGCCTTCACCTGTAAGCAAGTAAGGCACTAACTCACATACTCCACCACGTCGCGCTTCACACCCGGCCACCAATAATTTTTCTTCAGTTCATGGTACATTTTTGTGGCACGAGGATGAATGGAGTATCGAGTCTTGTGAGCTTCATCCATTATCTTCACCCGTAGATCCCCAAAACGAGGAATCCACACATGGCCGAATCGAGTTCTAACACCGAGTGTGTTTTCACCCAATTCCCCAACCAGACCTCTCATTCTTTCCGAGTTAAGGTGATCTTCTTTCAATGCCTCATCTTGAAACTCCTTAACTTGCTTCATCACATTGGAGGTCATGATTAATTGATAAGCTTTCACCCGAATCGGTTCGGGCCTTTCCTTCCGGCTAAGGGCATCCGCCACCACATTAGCTTTGCGTGGATGGTAATGGATCTCGCAATCATAATCCTTTATAGTTTCAACCATCTCCTCAGCCTCATGTTCAGATCCTTTTCTCGAAGAAGTACTTCAAGCTCTTATGATCGGTGAATATGGTGCACTTCGTCCCGTAGAGATAGTGCCTCCAAATCTTTAGTGCAAAGACCACGACTGCTAGCTCCAAGTCATGAGTGGGATAATTAACCTCATGAACTTTCAACTGCCGGGATGCGTAGGCTATAACCTTCCCTCTCTGCATTAACACACACCCCAACCCTGAGTAGGAAGCATCAGAATAAACCACCAAATCTTCGCTTCCATCGGGTAATGACAGAACATGAGCTTCAGTCAGTGTTGCCTTCAGCTCTTCGAACGCCTTCTCTTGAGCTTGACCCCATACAAACTTCACATCCTTTCGGGTCAACATAGTTAGTGGAGAAGCAATCTTAGAGAAGTCTTGGATGAATCTTCTATAGTAGCCTGCCAATCCCAAGAAACTACGGATCTCGGATGGCGTCTTTGGTGACCTCCATTGCATAACCGCCTCCACCTTCGCCGGGTCCACCATAATCCCATCAGGATTCACCACATGACCCAAAAACTGAACTTCGCGCAACCAAAATGCGCACTTGGAGAATTTAGCGTACAATTTCTCCCCTCTCAACGTCTCTAGAACCTCTCGGATGTGACCGGCATGCTCTACTTCGCTCCTTGAGTAAATCAGGATATCATCAATAAACACAATCACTGATTTATCCAGCATCGGTCGACACACACGGTTCATCAAATCCATAAAAGCAGCTGGCGCGTTGGTCAACCAAAGGACATGACAAGAAACTCATAATGACCATAGCGCGTGCGGAAAGCTGTTTTAGGGATATCTTGTTCCTTTACCTTCAACTGATGATAACCGATCGAAGATCTATCCTTGAGAACCAATGGCACCCTGAAGCTGACCAAACAAATCATCTATCCTCGGTAAGGGGTAGCGGTTCTTCACTGTCAACTTGTTTAGTTCGCGGTAGTTAATGCACATCCTCATACTACCATCCTTCTTCTTTACAAATAGGACCGGAGCACCCCAAGGAGAGATACTCGGTCTAATAAACCCCTTATCAAGCAGCTCTCGCAATTGCTCCATCAACTCTTTCATCTCGGTTGGAGCCAACCGATATGGTGCCTTGGCAATAGGTTGGGCACCCGGTATCAGATCAATCTGAAATTCAATCTCTCTGTCAGTTGGCACTCCTGATAAGTCTTCTGGAAACACGTCTGGAAAGTCACACACAACCGGTACATCAGCTATTTGTGGTGTTGGTGTATCCACATCTTTTACATAGGCCAAGTAAGCACTACATCCACGCCTCATACACTTTCCTGCCACCGCCATTGAGATCACCTTCGGGATCGTAGTAACCCGATCACCATAAACCATTAACAAACTTCCATCAGGCGCTGTCAACCGAATCATCTTCTTGCGACACACAATGTTCGCCTTGAAGTTCGCTAACCAATCCATCCCAAGAACCAAATCAAAACCACCTAAGGTCATCACGAACGGTCTAACAGGAAACTTATGACCCTCAAGTTCCACATCACAACTCTCTATCATCTCAGAAATCCTGGTAGACTTACCTATGGCAGTTTCTACATCAAAGGGCGCATCAACACGTCTACTACTAACAGGCAGCTTAGCACAGAAAGCAGCAGAAATAAAACTCCTACTAGCACCCGAATCAAATAACACAGAAGCTAAAGTCTGGTTCACTAGAAATGTACCGGACACAACGTCAGGGTCCGTCCTAGCCTCCTCCTGTGTCATGGTGAACGCTCTGGCGCTCGCCCTCGGGCCATCACTTCCCGTCTTCTTCACCCCTAAACCCTCAGTCCTCGACTTCTTACAATCTCTGCTCATATGACCAGTTTCCCCACAGTTAAAACATTTGCCCGACAGGCAATCCTTCGCCATATGCCGTGTCTTCCCACACTTGAAGCACAAGTTTGACCCAAACCTACATTCCCCGCCGTGCTCCCTTCCACACTTGCCACACCTTTTCGACCCCGCACTTGATGTGACCACACGGCGTTCATCCACTCGTGCCTTTTTGTTACCTGTCAAAGCATCACCCCGACCAAACCGTTTCCCGTTGCAGTTCCCATCACCACCACCCTTCCTACTCGCCTCAGTCACCACCAACTCCCGCTCGTCATACAGCCTGCCTGCCAAATCAACCGCCGACCTAAACGTGCTTGGTCGGGCGGCGATCATATGCCGGCGAACATCCACCGGTAAACCCTGAATATACCTCTTGATTTTCCAAGACAGAGGCGTCCCCTGATCAGGCACAAGCCGTGCCATTTCATTAAACTTGGTGGTATACTGCTGGTGTGTCATGGTTCCAGCCTCCAACTATAAAAACTCCCTTTCCAACTTATCCATTTCCCGATGAGGACAAAATTCCTCAATCACCAACCTTCTCAGCTCAGGCCATTTCATTTTCCCAATGGCCCTACTACCCTCAGCTTGGACAATGTTGTCCCACCAGCACAAAGCTGAATCCACAAAAGAGTGGGTAGCAAACTTCACCTTTTGGTCATCTCGGCACTCGCTGATATCGAGAACAGCTTCCATTTCCCTCATCCACCGGTGAGCGGTTGCAGCGGTGCCGTTTCCATCAAAAGTAGGGGGCTTGCATCTCATAAAAGCCCCATAATTACATCCTCGTGCCGTCTCCCGTGCAGGCTCTTCTTCTTCCTCTTCATCATCAGATAGAACCGTTTCCGGCTCTGGTTGTTCCCGTTCTCCAAAGGATCTGTTTCTTTCTTTTCTTTCCCCTTCTCGTACAGCCTTAATAACTTCAGTCACCACAGACGGTAAGATTGTCTGCATGACCTGATGGACTTCTTCTACAACAGCCTCTTTTACTGAGGCTCTCAGATTGGCGCTTTCGTCGCCACCCTCCAGATGAGGAGTCTCTGGTTCTTCATGAACCACCCTCTCAACACTGGGTCTCCCTCTCTTAGGTCGCGGTTCAGCACCGTGACCTCCACCCCTAGAAGCTTTCGAAGATCTACCTCCGGCCATCACACGCACACTGAAAGATTCAAACACTAACACAGTCATTCAAGGAAACAACTCAGTTTATGTCAAGTATAGTAAGTCCCTAATTACAGTGGCCAGTTGTGATTAGCCACTTACTTTACTCTTCATAGCCCAAGTATTACCTGTCCTGACTACATCAGTATTTAAATCTACATACAACACATAACCACATACCATGCGCACATAAAACCGGTTAACTTTGCGAAAATACCTGATGCACGCAGCTACTCAGATTCGCATCCCATTCCCTTTCCGTCCCATTCTCAGTTTAAGATTAGGTTTATTTTGAAAATTTACCCATTTCACTTAAACTTTGGCTCTGATACCAACTTGTAAGGCCCCGTTCCCGGGACGCTTACAGCTGGGTTCTTCGCATATAAAACATATAATTACATTTGTATTTAATAAATCGCAGCGGAAAACTAAAACAAACTTTCATTTCCATGTAAAAGTTTTTGCAAGTTAATACGACATTCATTACAAAATAGCTTGTTCGCATTACAATGCAAAAACATTAATCAAAAGAATGCCATCCCCAAAAGAGCTGAGTAGTCGCCCGTGCCATCCTCGGCAACCATTACCTGCCAACTGGAAACACATCAAAGTCAGTGTTGCTGAGTGAGTTCTAGTTTTATAAATAAAACATACTTTACTTTCACATAAAACTGTTCGTTACTTTTACATGATCACACATCGTACGTACACATAGATAACATCATTATTATCTTCTCCATTCTTTCATTCGTTCATTATGACTTTACTTGCGCATCGGACATCATCCTTACCAATACCATGTGCTACACCCCGGTTAGTGGTAGCTACCGGGCCGAAGTCAACAAATGAACAGCTAAACGTATGCCCTGGTACTAGGAGTAACCATCAGTCTTAGCTACTGGGCCGAAGTCAAC
This sequence comes from Flaveria trinervia, assembly GCA_025506515.1. Lineage (NCBI taxonomy): Eukaryota > Viridiplantae > Streptophyta > Magnoliopsida > Asterales > Asteraceae > Flaveria > Flaveria trinervia. The sequence continues at coordinate 16,409,899 of CM046449.1, read as the reverse complement.
AAATGAACAGCTAAACGTATGCCACAGTACTAGGGGTGAGCGGTAGAGGTTCTACATTGAGGGTCAATCACAAAGAAGGACCCGTTATCCGATGCGTGCAAGAAGTTTCATTCGTTCATTAATACATGCATTCATTCATCAGGTTCCTCTTTCTTTATCTTTCACTTTACATTACATAATACTTCGTTCATTCATCATAATAGGTAAAGCCATAAGAAAGATAGTAAACATCATATTAGGAACATTAACATGCATCACCATCACATCATACAGGGCAACATCATACATACACAACATGCAACATCATCATCATCATCATGCCCAACATGCTTTCTAAGACCTCGATCGTCATCTTAAAAACTCTTATGGGAACCTTTACATCAAAACTTACATCTGCACTTTCCCCCGGAAGTCAGAAGTCAATCTACACCTTCCTCGGGTTCAACAGCCCTATTCGGGCGTATGGACACCCTTCAGTCGCATGGCCTCCATGCGACTGAACATTATGCGAATGAACTAATACGGGTGAACACCTATGCGAATGAACATCCAGTCGTGCGAATGGACAATGCGGATGAACACCTATGCGACTGGTCCTTCAGTCGTGCGAATGGACCTTCAGTCGTGCGAATGAACCTTCAGTCGTGCGAATGAAACCCAATCGCACCCTAATCGGCCGTATGGCCTCCATTCGGCCTCTAGTCGGTCGCCTAGCCCTAACTGATGCAGAATGCAGTTCAACCCGACTGCAGCCGAGGGTTTTCGGCCTCCAAACTCATCTAAACCCATTTTAAGCCTAAATCAACCATCCTAAACCTTAAGGATGCATACCATAACATTATTCAAGCACAACCAAGCAAGTAATCAAGCCCCAAATGGGTCCTACGCATACATACACGCATACATACGGGTTTTCACCCAAAAACGTGAAAAAGGGTTTTCAGATGTGTTCCAGCCCTAAAATCATTCAAAAACATGTAAAAGAGGGGTCCTAGAACTCATATAAACGAGCACAACGACAAGAACTTCGTTTCGGCTTGCTTCACGACAATTTTGGCGACCCGAACCGACACTTTTCCTCTTTTTCTCTTCTTTCTCTCTTCTTCTCTTTATGAAACTGGAATGTGGGTGTGGGGAGAGTGGGCTGCCCTCTCCCTACATATATCACCACATTTCCCAACTTTTCTTCGTTGGTGAGTTTGGTCCCTCGACTTTTGGACTTTATTTTCTTTTCTTTCTTCACCGGCTTCAAAATAATAAATATTCGGGTGTTACATTACAATAGAGGATATCTTGTCACTTGAGGTATAATGACTCATAAGAGAGAAGTGAGCAAATGATTTAAACATATCTCATGGTTATTCATATCACTATCAGGTGTGAGATTATGATTTGACAAGCAATCAATTAGATATGTCACACCACTCATTAGTACTAAGTTGAACACAAATGCATAATTGATTTACTTTAATCACAAGGATTTACTTTTTAGTATAACTGGTTGATCTTACCTGCACATCATATTTGATCACGTCAGACTTTATTAACGAGTGAAGTATGCAAGTGATTACATTGATGTACTCTCATTTCTCACATGTTGCAATGAAAGATTCAATCCTAAAAAGTTGAATATCTAACATATAATTTTGTATTTTATTCTATAATATTTATTTTGTTTTTGTAATACTGTAATGTTGTATTTGCTTTTTCTTTTTAGCACACACATACAATATATACAATGAGGCAGTCAACTTTGGTAAATTTCCGTTTGAGGTGTTTATTAAACAGAAGGGTGGGTTATTATTATTTTCATGAAATAAAACTTACTTTTCAATATGGTTAATCAGATCAATTGACTCAACCAAATACTCAAACCTTCCTCGTAAGAAATCTTTAGTAAAAAGGTCTACAAACTATTTTTCAATGGATATTTGAATTGAAATGATTAATCCTTTTTGAGAGTTATCACTGAGAAAATGATATTGAATCTCAATACGGTATGTTTTTTAGTGTTGGACGGCATTAGCTGTTATAAACTTAGTAGCGGTATTATCAATGTAAACTCGTGTTTTAAGAAAATTGAACCCGTAGTCCAGTAGCTGGTTTTGTAACCAAAGGACTTGAGAACATCCTACTAATGCAGCTATGTACTAAGCTTCTGCAGTGGAGGTTGGTATGTTTTTTTGTTTCTTACATTGCCATGAGACTAATAGGGGACCTAAAACTAATAACTACCCATAGTAGATTTTCTATCTTGACTACATCCCCATAATCACTGTTTGTATATCCACGTAACTCAGAGTTTCCTTCATATGGATACCATGATCCTAGAGCCGATTTTCCTTTGATATATATCAATATACGTTTGACTACAATTAGGTGAGATTCCTTTGGGTCTGATTGATACATGGCACAAACACAATCATCATACATTATATCAGGTCTATATGAAGTTAGATACATCAAAGATGCAATAATAGATCTGTATAATGTTTGGTTGATAGATTTTCCTTTCGGATCAGGATCAATATTGGTATTGACATCAATTGGAGTTCTGATAGAATGAAAATCTTGTAGTTTGAATTTCTTCATTAGCTTATCAACAAACTTCTCTTGATTGATAAAAATGCCATCTTCAGATTGTTTTACTTGCAATCCAAGAAAGAAATTAATTTCTCCTATAGAACTCATCTTCAAAACTGATTTCATAATCTTTTCAAATTCAAAGCATAATAGTCTTTGACTGGTAGAAGCATATTGATATCATCTACATACACTTGCACACATAATAGATCATTTGCATCATTCATTATGAATAAAGTTGGATCAATCTTCCCTCATGTGTATCCATGTTAAATCAAATGTTAGGAAAATGTATCATACTAGATTCTACGAGCTTGATGTAAACCATATAAAGCTTTGCCTAGCTTGTACACACCATAAGGAAATTCAGCATCTTTAAAACCTTGAGGTTGCTTGACATACACATCATTAGTGATTGGTCCATATAAAAGTGCACCCTTAACATCCATTTGGTACACCTTGAATTTCATGAAAGAAGCATATGCCAGAAAGAGAAGAATTGCTTCAAGTCTTGCAACTGGAGAAAATACTTCATCATAATATATTCCTTCAACATGGGTGTAGTTTCTCAATGAGTAGTTTCTCAATGACCATTTTGTGCCCATGGCATTCTCTTCTTCAGGCAAATCCACATGTGTCCACACTTCCTGTTTATGGAATTGTGCAGTTCTTCTTACATGACTTCAATCCAACTATTGTCCTTTAATGCTTGAGTAATGTTTTTAGGGACAATTTGAGATGGAAACCATGAGTACAAGAAAACATTTGCTTGCTTTGTATGACTTCTTGTAGTTCTCTCATTCAAAGGAAAGATAATTTGAGAGATGGGATGTTTCTTGTGAATATGGGATGTTAGAATCTCATCTTGGTGAATATTCACATCTAGATTGAATTGGTTCAAGTCGGAGAGCTAATGCAATAGGTTTGAAGAATGTGGAGTGAAATTTGGAACTTGAGTTGGTGAGTTGATAAAATAGTCAAGCTTGTCATTCACATTTATTTCTCTGGATACAGATGAAGTTCCAGACTTAGGTTGGTGAATTTCTGGTGATCATTAGGAATAGGTTGAGAAAAATTAGAACTTTCACGAACTAGTTGTGTCTCAGGATTTTATTGATCTTGATTCTTTGAATTGAGTAAAGGATCTTTCATAAATGAGAAAAATAGATTGTCCTAGCTTGAATCATCCAAATCACCAAAGTCTGAATCATCACTAAAGGATCCAAGATCTACTTGTTTCCTGTGAACACAAGATGATTCAAACATATTAGAACTAAGTGAGTTTGCCAATGAGTCTAAATTAAATAACCATGCTCGAGCATTTGAAACAGATGGAATTGAATTTTCAAGGAATTTAACATTGAAAGTTTCAATGTTAACATTCATCTTAGAGTTATAAACTTTATATGTTTTAGAAGCTGAAGAATATCCAAGAAAAAATCCATCATCAAATTTTGCATAAAATTTGCCGTGCTAATCATTTGAGTTTAAAATCAAAATAGGACAAGCAAAAGATTTAAGAAAATCTATGTTTGGTTTCCTGCCAAACATCAAGTCATATGGAGTTTTCTATTTGTCTTTCACCAATAGAGTATGATTCTGAATAAAACACACAGTTGATATGGATTCATCTCAGAAAATGATAGGAATCATTGCATCTACTAACATTGAACGTGCTGCCTCAATCAATGTTCGGTTCTTCATTTCTATAACTTCGTTTGGTTGTGGAGTTCTAGGAACACTGAACTAATGAGATATCCCTTTCCCTTCGTAGAACATGTCAACATTAACATTTTTTAATTCTGTTCCATTATCACTTCTAATTAACTTAACTTTTTAATCAAGTTGATTTTCTAATATCGTGATAAACTCATTTAATAATTCATCCGTTTCAGATTTGTTGCGCAAAAAGAAAATCCAAGAAAATCTTGTATAGTCATCAATGATAACTAAATAATATGATTTCTTTCCAATGCTCTGCACATTCACAAGACCAAATAAATACATGTGTAACATCTATAGAGGCTTTGAATTTGAGTTTATCAACTTGGACTTATAAGACGCTTTGTGTTGCTTCCTTCCAAACATGCTTTGCAAAGGTCTGATGTAACAAACTTCTTTGATGGAATTCCTACTACATGATTTCCTCCATAAGTTTGTTCATGTTTTTGATGTTTGAATGCCTGAAACGTCTACACCAAAGCTGGCTTTAATCATTTGATGCGTGAGCAATGAGGCAAGTTGTTTTTGTTGAAGGATCAACATGAGACATATCTAGCTTGTATACATCTCTCTCTCGAACATCTTTAACCACCAACCGCCTCCTTGCTAATTTAAAATTAGGGCTTAAAAATATAACAATAAGAATCATCAAATAAAGCTTAAAAGATTAAAGTTCAACTGAGCACAAAAGTTGACTATATCAAAGCTTATCACTCCATTAGATACCGTTCCTTCATCGGTTATCTTTTTACGTGCATCTCCACCAAACGCTACATGAGTACCATCTTTAGTCTTAAAATCTTGAAGCAAGTCTTGATTGCCTGTCATATGCCAACTACACCCACTGTCAACATACCATGTATTCATTGGTCTTCTTAGGCGTGCCTGCATTTCAAAGACATTTAAGATGAGTTCTCAACCCAAGCCGAGATGGTCTTGGGCTTGCCATATTTATCCATAATGGTAAACTGCTTGAAATGAAGTTTGTTCGTATCTCGTTTCTTTTGAAATTTAGGATTTTTAAATCCTATTTGAATAACAATATGATTATCTTCCTTTTGTTTTGACCTCAAAGCATTCAACCTGTTCTCAAGATCATAATCAAGAAATTTTGAACTATTATTTGAAACATTGAAAAAAATTCTTATTAAATGTTTCATTTTTCATTCTCACTGAGCGTGTAATGAAATTTCCCTGATTGTACTGCTATGATTTAAGATTATATTGATTATATAATCAGAATTGATTCTTTTAAGAGATCTCAAGCCTAAAGAATGTTGTTTTGACAATTCTTGAAAATTGTAATTTTGATTACTTTGATATATTTTATTACCAAAATCATTTCTAGGCGAGTTCTTCGTGAAGAAGCAATCTTTTGTGTTATGATTTCATTAATCACACAAGGCACGATATTTGTTGAAATAACAATCATCGTTGTGTGAGTTTCCATATCACACATATGACGGTACTTGTTAAAATAACACTCAAATGTGTTATGATTGTACATATCATATATATCACAGTACTTTTATGGCTGTTTGAATAACATTTGCAATATAGAAGCCACATTAGATCCATGTCTAGATTTAAGGGTAGTTTGGTTGAGCTATTGTTTTTGTTGTGTGAGTTTGGTCTTTAAATTTTACGAATTTGCTTTTGAACTTTTTCACAACTCTTAAACTCCTTAGACACAAATCTTTTATGAACAGCAGAAGACTTAGGACCTAAACCTTTTTTCAGACCAGAGTTAGATTTGATCTTAGGTTTTGATAATGTTTCAAATATTGTATTCATGTAAAAAGTTCCTACTGACACAAACTTCACATGTTTAATTTGACTTGAACGAATGATTGGTTCTGCTTGTTTAGCTTTAGAAGATGCTTTTCTTCTTCATTGATTTCTTATTCTTGATGATGTTTTAGTGCTTTTGGTTTTAATTGATTCTAGAGAATATTCTTTTTCTGATTCTTTTAGATTTAACTCAATTTGGTTTGTTTCAGAAGAACTTGAATGATCAAAACAAGAATTCTCTGATTTCCCTTCTTTAAATTTCCCTTTTAACTTGTTATTGATGTCATTAACTTTGTTAGCCTCTTATTAAAGTTCATTTTTCTCAATGACATATTGACCTTTTGGAACAAATAACTTTTTATTATTTTGTCTAGATTCATAAGATTTGACTTTAACTAGATGACTATTCTTTATCTTTTCTGAATCTTTGTCCTCGTATATTTCAATGTTTATTTTTCTAGTTTCACTCTCAACGTTTGGTTGCACATTCTTTTTCTTTTCTTGAAACTGTTTGAGCTTAGCAATATTTTATGTTGAATGATCAGGGGTGTTAAAGTTTACAAGTAATGTATGTGTGATAGATTCAGTCATAGGTTCATGTGTGAATCCAAATCATGTTTTATCTATATCTTTCCTTCCATTCACTAGTTGCTGAACAATAGTCTTTGAGCTTTTTACTATGGCTAAGCCAATTTGAGTTGTAGCATGTGCCATTTTCTCTTTTTCAAGGGTTTTTGTCATCTCTTCAAGTTTCTTCTTAACAATTTCAGGTACTTTTAGAGTTTTGTTCCAACTAGCTTCAAAAGATATGATTTTATCATCAACAATTTTTTGATGGTCTTTCAGTTTACTATGCATTGAATCTTCTTGTTTCAATTTATCACATAGTTGGACGAGTAGGTTCTATAATGTTCAACTTGCTCAAAACATGCTTTAGTGCACATTCTTGCTCTTACTTCAACAGGAATTTCAGAGTATGAACTTTAAGACTTAGTGTCAGATGTTGAGTTTACAACCTTTGGTTGTTTTGACTTAGCCATGAGAGCAACTTCTTCTGAGTCCTCATTTGGATAAGATTTGTCACTCTAGTCATAGGCTGACTCATTGTCTGATTCATCTATTTTTTGATCATTGTTTTCAGACCAGTCTTCGTTCGTCTCAGAAATCAGTGCTAAACCTGAAAAAATATCACTTGTAAACTGTTCAACATAAGCATTCCAATCATAACCATCCTTGATGCTTACAACTAAATCTTTCTTTGTTTCTTCGGTGGTCTTTGGTTCTTCTTTTAATTTTGGCATTAGTAGACTCTATATGGCTTTTGGAATGTCTTTTGAGTCTAATCATGATATCTCATACTATTAGAACTGCTTTGGCCATTTCCACCTTATGTTCTTGGAGCATTACACTCTCTAGAAAAGTGGCCATAACTGTTGTAGTTAAAATACCTTGACTTTGACTTATCAAAGCTAACTGTTTTATTAGCACTAGGCTAATAGTTTCTGTTGGCCTATGAATGATTTTGTGTTCTGTAAGCTATCATCACCATTTTCCAGTTAAGATTCATTTCTTCTACAACATAAGGATCCATCTCAAATAAATCTTGCAAAATTAAATCAACCTGTGTTAAATGGCTACCCTAATAAGCTTGAAAACTTGCCATAAAAGCTGTAAATGCAGTTTTGGAATCTTCATCTTGTAAAAGGATGTTTATAGCATATTTAACTTTGATAGGATTAGCAGAATTAGAAGATGGAGTCTCATTATGAGTTTTAGGCATTAAAGGTTTTGGAGAAGACTGTGGTTGTTGTTGAGTTAAGTAGATAGGCGTACTATTGAAGAATCCTGCTCCCACAAACAGATCACCCTCATATTCAAGAGTAGTTTCATCCTTGGCAAGAAGAGCATTCTTTACAATATTTTCTACAAAAGCAACATACTCGTATTGAGAAGTTGATGCAGCTCTATCATTATTTCTTGAACTGTCATCAATTTACACTGACTCAATCTTAGCAATGAGAAGATCAAGATCCATGGAAAACTTTTCAGTGTGCCTTAACAAAGTCATAGTTTGTTTCCATTATGATGGAAGTGCATTCAGAAGTCTGTTATTAGGTATTAAGATCATTCTTAATCCCTAAAGTTGACATTTCTGTTGTAAGTTGCACATATCTATTTGTCATTTGATTTTTGGTTTCTCCTCATATATGCTCAAAAATTTCAACTTGCCTCTTTAATTTCTATCTTTTAAGATCTTGTATCTCTTTTCCTCCTTCATAAATAACTTTCAAGGCTTTGTACATAGTATAAGCAGTTTGGTAATTCTCAAGCCTTAACAATACCTCCAAAGATAACCCTTTAGACATTAGAGAATAGGCTTTAATATCATTTTTCACCTTCTTAAGATCATCCTATGTAAACCATCTTCTAGGTAAGGTTCTGGAGTATCTTTTGTGTACACAAAGCCCTTAGTAAGACCATCAGAAGTGACAGGTATGTATGGTCCTTTCTAAATTGATTTCTACAAATTAGTATCAATTGAGTTCTAATGACGTTTCAGTCTGAGTGACCAATGTTCCAAGTGGCTTTGTTCTTCAGCTTTGGTACTCTAGTCTCTGAATCTTTAGACTTAACCATGTTTAAGTTTTGAATTTCAGAATATATTCTATTTTTGTTGTTTTTTAGATTTAAAATGAAATAAAGGAATGAAAATATTTTTTTTTGGATTCTAGAATTTGAAAAATTTTCTAAGTGTTGAGAGAGTCGGAATGTGATATGCCTGAATAGTAGTGAAGCGCCCACTTTGTCTTAGAAATGTCTAAGGGAATGCCTTAGTGAATTTCTGAAACATCCAAAGTAGAAACGCCTGAATAGTTATAAAACACCCAAATAGTTTCAAAGAGCCCAAACATTGATGAAGCACCTAAACAGTTACATAGCGCCTAAATACTTCCAAAACTCCTAGGACTTAGTTTCTGAAAAACATCCAAAAAGTGCAAAACATTCACAAATAGTGTCAAAATGTCCACTCTGAAAACGCCTAAACAGTGCTAAAGCGTCTGAACATTGTTCATGCGCCTAAACACTTAAGGGAATTTTTAGATGATTTCAACACACCGAGCGCCTAATTCATACTCTTCGTAACAACCTGATCTTAACAAAAATTCCAAAAGTTGTTGAATTGATATGAAACTCTTCAATCAAGTGAAAAATACAACGATTAACAATCCTTTAACTTCATTTTCCTTCAATCAACAACAAATAATCAGAATTTTGTTAAATTTTCTATTTGACTTTTGAAGAACTTTTCGATCTCAAATCTAACTGAAATTCAGATTCGAAGATGTCAATTCACTCAGTTGTGATTCAAATCATGTTTCTAGTGATAAAACACAACTGAATTCAACAATTAATTGAACAATTTCTATCAAAACATAGATTCAAATGATTTACAGTGGCTTAAAGTTCGTTTCAAGCTCCAAATCACTGAACGAAGGCTCTAATACTATTTGATAGGTTCAAATGAATCGATATGTGTATAAGATAGGATGCAGTTGACAATTATATGAACAATGTAATCAACAAATGCAATTATCAGAAATATTAGCAAGGATTACATTGTACATAGAGAGTTCACAAAGTCTAAATCTATATTTCCATGCACAAAATACATATAATCATATTTATACTAAAAATGAAACAAAAGGAACATATATTTACGCAATAAATCCCTATACTATGACAAAAACTAAAACATAAAGACAAATGCTAATCTTCTAAGAGCATTTGATAGGTTCAAATGGATCGATGTGTGTATAGATAAGATGCAATTCACAAATATATGAACAATGTAATCAACAAATGCAGTTATCAAAAAAATTCATAGATGATTCATTGATATTATCAAGGATTACAATGTACATACAGAGTACACAACGTCTAAATCTATGCGTTGCTGCACAAAATACATATAATCCGATTTATACTAAATAAAAACAAAAGGAACATATATTTACATAATACGTCCCTATACTATGACAAAAACTAAAACATAAAGACAAATGTCAAACTTCTAAGAGCTTCAACATAGTCTATTCCTTCTTCTTGAGTCTATCTTTGTGCAATCTGTTGGGTTTGTTGGACCAATATTTTAGTAGTTTAACCATTTAAACAAGAAAAATGCAGAGGAATAAAACGTAATATTATCATTGGTAATCTGAAAATTAAGGCTCATATCATATCAACAACAAACCCAAGAACATAAGGATCATTTATATGTGTATGAACCACCTATCAAGAAGCATAAACAACCAAAAGCAAAAGATACAAACTACCTTTTATAGAGCTGCAGAAAAACGAATTTGGATGAATAAAATGAGCTTTTTGAACGGCCAAAACACCAAGGAGAGGTGTTCTCAAGCTAGTATACCCACAAGCCTCAAGCAAGACACTTTGTTGCTAGGCTTTTGAACACCAAAACACACCAAGAGAGCTGCTGAAAAACCTTTTTTTCAGCTGAATGTTCTTCAATAATGGAGAAGAAGAGAGCTTCTTGAGGTGCTTGCATGTAAGAGAGAGAGAGTAAGAGATGGAGTGTGTGTGTGTTTCAAAAAGGGTAAAGTAAACAAATGGCCTTGGACCCCTATTAGGGGGCGGTCGAACTTGAAAACAATTGGGGTTTTCCCCCCAAAAACATTCACTGTTTTATTATTTATACATATAAGTAAACATGTGGCCTTGCAAGCTTGTTATTGGGTATGACTCGACTTGGATCAATACGTACTAACCACATCAATATTCTATGTGTCTTGGGCATAAAGAACCCAACAATCTCCCACTTGCACAAGATTCATAAAAGATTGATGCAAGTAGTAAATACCGTCTAACAACGGTTTACTACCCTTAATATGCATGATTGAAAGTCATTCAATAACATCATCCCCTTCAAGTAACCAACATGAAATGATTTAGGTGAATGAATCATTAATCCTTTTATTACAGATGTCATGTTAAATCCAAGGACACAAAATGATCATTCCTTGTTGATTTAACTTAATCAGGCCTTAGACATCTCGCTCTCAACGAATAAGAGGAATAAATTCCATCTTGACTACATATGTTTCTCACAATCTCCTCGTGTCACACTTGAACATAGCCTTATATGATGTCCATTATTTCAGAGCAATGAAGAACTAGCTCAAGGTATAACACTATGGTGAATATCAAAGCCCAATATGTATCTCCAGTCGAAGGATACCAAATGATATTAGCCTTTACTCAAATTTACTTATGATCAATGTAGAAGATTCTATGTAGTAAAATTGAGATGCAGGTCAGTCCAATATTTGTATCCAACAAATATCTATGAACTTTGGTAGCAACCAATTGCTCTATATTCATACCTTATGAATATCCACCAATCCATGTTCATAATAGTCTTACGTTCATATTTGTTCCCACAAATATGACCGACTACGAACATTTAGAATAATAAACATATTCATGTATATATACATGCTAAAAGGAACACAATCTCAGAATATCACAAATATATGAAGAGTTAAACGTTACTTTGTTCCAAACTTTTAAATACTAAACACATCAATTCCAATCACTAGAAAATGAAAGTCCTAAGGCACAAGTATGACTTTCATGCTTTGCCCTTTCAAGGAGCTTCGTGAGTGGATCCGCAATGTTTTGATCGGTGTGAACTTTACGAATACATATCTTTCCCTTTTCAATGTCATCCCTTATGTAGTTGAATCTCTGCTCAATATGTCTAGTCTTTTGATGTGCATGGGGTTCCTTGATTTGTGCAATTGCACCATCGTTATCACAAAATATTTCTAGGGGGTCTTGAATGGTAGGGACGACCTCTAGATCAGCGATAAATTTCTTTATCCATGCAGCTTCCTGAGCTGCTAATGAGGCGGCTATGTATTCGGATTCTGTAGTAGACAACGCTACCACGTCTTGTTTTTAACTCTTCCATGACACTGCCCTTCTATTCATAATGAAGACGTACCCCGATTGTGATCGAGAATCATCTCGATCAGTTTGGAAGCTTGCATACGTGTAACCCTTTAACAACGAGTTCGTCTTCACCAGACCCGTATATTAGAAACATATCCTTAGTCCTCCTAAGGTATTTCAATATACTTTTAACAGCCATCCAATGGCTATTACCTGGATTTTGTTGATATCTACTTGTCATGCTTAACGCGCATGACACGTCCAGTCTAGTACATATCATGGCATACATGATGGATCCTATAGCAGATGCATATGGAATGTCCTTCATTCGCTCTTGCTCATCCTTTGAGCTTCGACATTGAGGTGTACTTAATATTGTCCCTCTTTGAATAGGTACCATACCTTTTTTAGAGTTTTCCATCTTGAACCTTTTCAAGACTTTATCAATGTATGCACTTTGATTTAAACCTATTAACCGCCTCGATCTATCCCTATAGATCTTTATCCAAGAATATAACCACCTTCATCGAGATCTTTTATGGAAAAACAACTTCCAAGCTAGGTTTTAACACCTTCCATGGTTGGAATATCATTTCCAAAAAGTAGTATGTCATCAACATACAATACTAGAAATGTAATCATGCTCCCACTAGCCTTCTTATATACACAAGCCTTGTAAGCGTTCTTGATGAAACCAAATTTCTTGATTTCTTCATCAAAACATTGATTCTAACTTCTTGATGCTTGTTTCAATCCATAGATTGACCTCTTTAGCTTGCATACTTTATTAGGATGTTGTGAATCAACAAAACCATCAGGCTAAACCATATGGACAGTCTCTTCGAGATGTCCACTAAGAAAAGCGGTTTTGACATCCATTTGCCAAATCTCATAGTAATAATATGCGGCTATGGCAAACAATATCCTAATTGACTTTAGCATTGCCACAGGTGAGAAAGTTTCATCATAATCAACCCCTTGAGTTTGAGTGAAACCTTTTGCTACAAATCTTGCTTTGTAAGTATCCAAGTTTCCATACATATCGATTTTCTTCTTGAAAACCCACTTGCATCCAACCGGTTTGGAGTTAAGTGGAGGGTCAACCAATTCCCAAACTTGGTTGTCATACATGGATGGCATCTCTATGTTCATGGCTTCCATCCATTTGTCACAATCCGAATTGGACATTGCATCACGATATGTAGTTTGGATCATCAGATTCAACCACATAGCATCCATTCATGAAAAATCCATATCTTTCAGGTGGAATGCTAACTCTACCAGATTTGCGAATGTTTTGTGTGTACTGATCAACCACTTGATCATCATCAACAACCTCTTATTGATTCCTAGTGTCAACCAAATGTGTATCGGTTTGTGGATCTTGATCCTCATCAAATTCCACTATTCTATGTGTTATTCCTTCCGCAAGGAACTTAGCTTCCAAGAACTCTGCCTTTTGAGTAATAAATACGTGGATCGACTTTCCAACTTGTTTTGGGTGTTTAGCTTAACATAAGCTTCACAACCCCATACCGTTAAATATGATAGAGACGAAACTCTTCGAGGCCATATTTCAAAAGGTGTCAAATTCACATTCTTGGTTGGGGACATATTCAAAATACGAGCCATGGAGAGCAATACGAAACCTCAAAAGGATAGAGGTAGTGAGCTTATAGCCATCATAGATCGAACCATATTCAATAGGGTTTGATTTCTCCTTTCAGACACACCATTATGTTGTGGTGTTCTAGGTGGAGTAAGTTGTGAGACAATCCCACAAGTTCTTAAATGATCCTGAAAAGCCTCACTAAGATATTCATTTCCTCTATCCGAACAAAGAACTTTGATTGTTTTATTGAGTTGATTTTGTACTTCATTGTTGAAGATTTTGAACATTTCAATAGCTTCATTTTTATGTGCCATCAAGTACACATAACCATAGTGACTATAATCATCAGTAAAGGTAATGAAGTATCTTTCACCATTTCTTGTCATTGTCTTAAAAGTTCCACATACATCCGAATGTATGATTACCAATAAGTCTTTTGCCCTCTCGTTAGTACCAATAAAGGGCGACTTGGTCATCTTGCATTGTAAACAAGATTCACACTTATCAAATGAAACATTTTCATTTGTTTTCAAAAGACCATTCTTTTGAAGTGTTTGAATTCGATTCTTGTTTATGTGACGAAGAGGACAATGCCAAAGATATGAATCACTTAAACCCATTTTAAGTTTCTTGGTGCTTGATTGGTATAATGAGTTATTATAGGATATCCACATATCAAACAATCAACATAAAATGAATAATCAAACAAGCATATAAGCAACAACCACATGTGCATAACCATATCCACTATGTTGACAACACTTGTTTGCCATCACAAGTCTTGTCATATGTCTTTCCTAAGGGTTGAACACAACACAAAAGATGAGATCTCCAAAGACCCCCACTTGAACTTGCATCCAAATGCTTCAAGTCCTTCTCTTTGTGCCTTCCTTTTGTGCTTCCAACTTGTGCATCTTCTTTTACAAAATTTATATCCTAATACAAATTTTCTAATAAAAGAAAACGCACTTAATCTATCTATTACATCACAAATGAATGAATAAGTAAATTACATCCAAATACAAGCACAAAGGAATAATTATTACAACCCATAAAGAATGAATACAACCAAAACAAAACATCCATCCAAAACCAAATCAACACAAGGTCAAGGCTAGGTTATGCACCAATATGAAACAACATCCAAGAACCAAATAAATCCCCATATGACCCTAAATTTTCAGCCAATATACACCAAGAATTTAGGGTGTTTTGACTAAACAAAACACAATCAACTATTTTGATATATATTCTTTCAAGGTTTAATCATAAGCATGTAAGAGATAACCTTGAAAGGTTGGGGATTCATCAAAACAACACAAAACAGCCCCTATAAGGTTGTTAAAGCCCCATAAAACCAATTTTACAAGGACAAATGAAACTAGTCATCCACGTATCCGGCTCTAGATGCAATCTGTTGGGTTTGTTGGACCAATATTTTAGTAGTTTAACCATTTAAACAAGAAAAACGTAGCGGAATAAAACCTTAATATTATCATTTGTAATCTGAAAATTAAGGCTCATATCATATCAACAATAAACCCAAGAACATAAGGATCATTTATATGTGTATGAACTAGCTATCAAGAAGAATAAACAACCAAAAGCAAAAGATACAAACTACCTTTTGTAGAGCTGCAGAAAAACGAATTTGGATGAATAAAATGAGCGTCTTGAACCACCAAAACACCAAGGTGAGGTGTCCTCAAGATACTATACCCACAAGCCTCAAGCAAGACACTTTGTTGCTAGGCTTTTGAACATCAAAACACACCACGAGAGCTGCTGAAAAACCTTTTTTTCAGCTGAATTTTCTTCAATAATGGAGAAGAAGAGAGCTTCTTGAGGTGCTTGCATGTAAGAGAGAGAGAGAGAGTAAGAGATGGAGTGTGTGTATGGTTCAAAAAGGGTAGAGTAAACAAGTGGCCTTGGACCCCTATTAGGGGGCGACCGAACTTGAAAACAATTGGGGTTTTCCCTCCAAAAACATTCACTAATGTTTTATTAATTATACATATAAGTTATCTAATTAACCTCTTAATTATATAACTTATACACACACTATTATTATAACTTGATGTTATTTAACCAACTCAAATAACATTATAAATAATGTCCATAAACAAAGTATCTTTATAAGTTGCTTCATCTCATATGCAATTTATTTAGAAACCCATTTTCTAAATTCGTGTATTTATTCAATTGCATGATCATATCATCAATTAAATATTTATATTAGTGTTTGCAAGCTTGTTATTGGGTATGACCCGACTTGGATCAATACGTACTAACCACATCAATATTCTATGTGTCTTGGGCATAAAGAATCCAACACAATCAACTTTGCTTTGTTTCTTACAATGATACCCTTGTCATCTACTTTGTTTTTGAACAAATACATGGCCTTGACCATCAGATCAATAATTTTAGCCTTTTCTACCATTTCTTCAATTGAAATTTCAACCTTTACAAGTCTTTCTTTTGCTATTGGTTCATCAACCACATAGCCTCCATTTATCTCTCCTTCTTCAAGGTCTATAAATGCAACTCATTTCTTGAGTTGCTCCTCAGCCTTTTCATGTTCATCCAGAAATTCGGAAATAGCTGCTAGGCTACAATGATCATCCTTTTGTTTCTTCTTTATTAGTTCTTCTTCTTCTATTGGTCTTTTTCCTTTTGCGTTTTCCGATAAATATTTCCTCTTTCTGGTTTATGTTTGCATACTTGGACCAGAAGAGTTTTCTTCCATTTCACTTTCTTGAAGCACCTTTTTAGCCTTTTTGTTTTCAGACTCGGCTTGTTCTTTTTCTTTGTGCTTGACTGCTCATTCTTCTTATTTTTTTTGTTTTTCCTAAAGGTTTCTAATCAACTCCTTTTGTTCATTAGTTTGAGACAAAGCAGGTACAATCTGTAATCTCGATTCGTTTTCAATTGGCATAGGAGAATAAGGAATTACAACAAGTGGCTTAGTAGATTGTATTTGATCTTCAATAAAGTCCCAAAATTCATCATCAATGATAATTCCTCAGCTATAAAGCTATCTAGAGCTTTGATCATGTCACCGAAATCTCATCCTTCAGTTTGAGATTCTTGATGATCTTTGCTAACCACCATAGCAAAACTTTGTTCTCTAGACTTTGTTCCACTAAATTCAGTCTCTTTTACAGACTCAATGAATCTCATCTTTTTTGTAAGAGGAGAGTTATCATCACTCTCTCCTTACGAGCTTTCATCACTAGCATCTTTATCATTATCTTTTCTCTTCTCCACTTCATCCTTATCACCCTTCTCATCCTTCTCTTTTTCTACCTCTTGTTTAATCATGACTAACAGCTCTAACTCAGAAATTCTCTTCTTTTGAGATTTTATTTGTTTTTGCTATCCATGATTATGTCAGAATGTTCTTCAATCAGCCCTTCTTGTTCTTCCATGGCAATGGTTTGGATAGTCATAGTGTCCATATGACCATTGACTTCATCCCTATAATATTGAAGAGTTGCCTTTAATTCTTTTATCTCCTTTCTAGCTTCATACTTTTCTTTGAGCTCTTTCAATTCTTTCTCCTTCACATCTTATTCCAGTAGTCTATGCTTAACGATACAAAATCTTCTATCGAGGAGTTATCCATCTTTGCTAGTTTCTTCAGAAGCTCAGAGATCATCTCATCTTTCTTATCAGGTCTATTCGTCTCTGATTCAGCATAACTTTTAAAGGGAACTGCTTCTGAAGTGACTTGTCTCATAGGCATTTTCATTTGATGATCTAGCTTATTAGAAGATGATTTGGACTCTTTTGAATAACTCGAAGAGTCACCAAACTAAACAGTCTATGTAGTAGTATTGGATAATGGAATAGGAGATGTATGGGGATGCTAAATAGGTGAAACATGAGGTGAGTGTATTGGTGATATATGTGGAGAGATAATGGGTTGTGAATGTGGATATGGGATTGGTTATCAATAGGGTGATGTGATAGGTGTTGGCATAAAAGATGATGCAATCTCATCTGCTTGAACAAAAAGCCTAGTGTGAAGATCACCACATACATCCATCTTTGGTCTCCTAAGGATATATTCTATCAGTTCTCTAAGAACAAGCAAGAAAAGAAGCTATGGGATGCTCTAGAAAAATGATATGAAGGGAATGCCTCATTAAAAGCTTTAAAGTCTAAAGCGTTGAAAAAGGAGTTTGATAACTCCTTGTCGATGGGAAAGGAGAGATTGGATGACGTTATCGACCGTTTCTACCACTTGATTAGTGAGCTACACACTCATGGAGTTGTTACATCCATGGAAGACAAGGTATCGAATTTTGTAGATAGATTGCCAAAAAAGTGGATGTCTTTTGTGTCAAACCTCGGGTAGAATAATATGCTCGCGAAGTTGGATATTAACGATTTCATTCTGAAGCTGAGAGAGGAAGAGTTGAGGATGAAGAACAGGTCTCAAAAGGTGTCATATGATCAGAACCCGTCACTTTAAAACTCCACTCCTAAAGCAAAAACATCTTGAGCACCACTTCAAATGGCATTCATATCTAGTTCAGCCGCTCCGTCTCAAGCTACTACTTGAGGATTTGACATGTCAGGGTCGTCTTGCACCCAACAGATAGCACCTAAAGCCAATGCTACCATATTAAAGACCGAGAATCTTGGTAATGTGACTGTAGAGGTAGCGAAGGAGTATATGGATCTCCTAGCGGTTTTTGTTCATTCTTATGACCGTCTAGTCGTAGGGAAGATTGGAAACTGCCGTCTGGCACATGAAGACTACCAACAAGTAGATGAGACTGAGCTAGAGAGAATGGATATCATGTGTGCATTGGCAAGTGCTATCTGGAGGGCTATGAAGTTTGTTAAAAAGACCAGGCAGAACTTGATTGCCACAAAGGATACAACCTTTGGTTTTGACAAAACCAAAGTGACCTGTTATAACTGTGGAGAGAAGGGGCATTTCAAGCGTGAGTGTGTGTAGCCCAAGAAGATAGGAAATGGTAATCCGTTATCATCCTTCAATCGTCTAGATAAACCCACAAGTAGTCCTGCATCATCAATAAAGGATCCTAAAGCCTTGACAGCTCACGATGACGAAGGGCATGATTGGAGCTTTCAGTTTGTTTCTCCGGGAGAATCTAACATTGCATGCGTTGAGGATTTGGATGACGATTCTGCAAGCGAAGGAGATATAGCAGTTGAACTCGCGATGTCAAATAATGATGCAACTGGAAATGTCATAAATCACCTGAATGATGAAGGCCAAAGTTCAACATGTTCAGAATCACCTGCACCAGAAAAGTCAAACTCTGTTATGATGGCTGATTCAACAGAAACTTCTCAGGTAAGTTCCACTAACCAACTTTTCAATAATCATGCTTGTTC
Source organism: Flaveria trinervia (assembly GCA_025506515.1). Lineage (NCBI taxonomy): Eukaryota > Viridiplantae > Streptophyta > Magnoliopsida > Asterales > Asteraceae > Flaveria > Flaveria trinervia. The sequence continues at coordinate 16,390,842 of CM046449.1, read as the reverse complement.
TGATTGTAATAAATTTAGGGAAAGAATAGACTTGAAATTTTCTAGGTTATTAGATCCCTATGATAGCCTAGTAAAGGACTTGCAACTATGCACTAAAGCAAATTGTGTTTTAAAATTAAATGAGCACAGTTACAAAGAGAAAATAGAACTGTTAAATAAACAACTTAGGGAAACTGAAGTTGTCGCTTTTAACCAAGCTAATGACATTAAGTTCTATCTAAACTCCATAAAAGAAGCTAAGAAACAAGAAGCGGTTTTGAAAGTCGAAGTAAATTCATTAAAACAAAAACTGCACAGTTGGACTAGTTCTTCTCACATAGTTCAGCATTTAGTGAGAGAACGAAACAACAGGGAGGGGTTGGGTTACAAAGTGGTACCACCACCACATGAGACCTTGTTGAATGCTAAAAACAAACCAATTAATAACAACCCAATCATGGATCATGTGGTGTCCACTCCTCTTGTAAGTGACCCAGATTCCACAAGTAAACCAATTGAATATGTCACTAAACAAAAGGAGACCACTTTAAAATGAAAAGGCAAAATGCCTATCGTTAATCTGGATGAACAAATTGAGAAGGTTAAGGTAAAGTTTGGTTCAAATATGTCTAATTCTAAACCTTAGAAGACCAAACAAGTTAATCAAACATGTGCATCATGTCTAAGTCCAGATAAACAAAAAGAGTAAAGATGTTAAGAAGGTTCAAACAATTAGTTTTGTTAAACAAGATAAAATATCTAAACAAGAAGTTTCAAAACTCAACCAAGTCAAAGTCACACGAGTGTCACACACTTCTCCCCATAAACAACCATACCGGCATGTCGAAAGTAGATCTTGCTACAACTGTGGAAAGTATGGACACATCGCGTCTAACTGTCCTTACTATCAGACACCTAGGAAGAAAGTTGAACTTTATGATCCTAAATCCAGTTCTTCTAAAAGGAGTTCTATAACCCCACCAAGAAGAGTTAGCGAACATAAATTTCAAACCATAAGCCAATTGTTTGTTTATCACAAATAGGCCTTACACAAAACTAGTTTATGGAAAGAAAAATATAGTTCAGTGTCTCATAATGTGAACAAGAAACATAATGATCTTCCCTCACCCTCAAATGGACAATGGGTGGAATTTATGATGTGTGATTCTTCTGGGTCACCCAAGCCAGTTAAGGCTTCGGTCCCTAACCTTAACTGATGTTTTCCATTGAATGTGCAGGGTGTTCGCTATAGTGCTCAAACAAACACTTGGATTATAGATAGCAGAGCATCCACACACATGACTGTGAACCGGACACTCCTATCGGTCATCAAACAAATAAAAGGAGGTCATGTTTCATTTGATGGAAACAAAGGAGGTTATATCACAGCTCAAGGGGATGTGGGGAATCAGAAAGTGAAGTTTGACAAGGTAAGCTATGTTCAACAACTTCAAAATAATTTTCTTTCTGTCTCCTAAATCTTTGACAAAGGATTTAACGTATTATTCGACAACAAGAAATGCTATGTTCTGAAAAAGGACTACATGATCCGGAAGGACCAAGTCTTAATGTCAGCTTCAAGATATAACGACCTTTATGTCTTGGATCTTTAAAATGCCTCCACAATGGATCATCAAGTTCAGTGCTTCTTGTCCAAGGCTACTGAGAAAGATTTGATCTCCTCGCATAGGAGAATGGGACACATCAATCCATGGAAGATGAACCACTGGATCCAGAATGACCTAGTGCGAGGAATAAACATCAAAACATCCAACTACTGGATTTTTGTCTCGCCTGCAAGAAAGGAAAATAGACTAAGAAGTCTCATAAGGCAAAGAAAGTTCATTCCATAGAACTGCGACTTGAGCTTCTTCACATGGATCTGTTTGGTCCAGTCAGTACAAGGAGCATCATCGGTGACTTGTACTGTTATGTACTTACTCATGACTACTCAAGATTCTCTTGGGTAATGTTTCTGAAATCTAAATCTGAGACATTTGAGTCATTCAAAGAGTTAGTAACTACTTTAGAGTCTCTCTACAAGCTAAAGGTAAGACAAGTACACTCAGATAATGGTACCGAATTCAAGAATCAGTGGATGGAAGCTTTGTGCAAAGAAAAAGGAATTGTGCACCAGAGCACTTCTGCCTACACCCCAGAAATGAACGGAGTTGCTGAGAGAAAGAAACATAGCTTGATAGAGACAGCAAGGACAATGCTAGCAGACTCGAAACTGCCCATCCAATTTTGGAATGAGGCAGTTGCCAATGCATGTTACACTTTAAATCAAGTCCTGGTGGTAAAATGTCATGGTAAGAGATGTTACGATCTACTTCAACGACGTAAGTCAAATCTAGAGTACCTCGAACCATTTGGCGCACCTTGCACCCTTTTGAAGATAACTCAGGAAGGAAAGTTTAGTGACAAGGATAAAGAAGGAATTTTCCTAGGATACAACATACCAAATAAAAGAGTTTACAATAACTCAATGGGTCAAGTAGAAGTGTGGTGTAACGTGGACGTTCAGAGATACACCACCCCTAACAGCTGGAAAAGAACCCGCATTCTTTTTCGATTATGATGGATTCTTTAAGTCCTTCAACATCCCTCTCTCCCCTTCTGAAGACAAGTTAGCTGCCAAGATGATGTATGAGATCTTAAACACACTGCCCTTAGACTCAACAACATCCGGCTCTCAAGGCTAGTCTTCTAGTAACTCAGGGGGAGCACTGGAGGTAAGTGACTCATCTTCTAACGATGAAGAAGTGGCAAATGTTCAGGTGGATTAGGAGGAACAGGTTCCAACTACTACAAGTACACAAGCATCAGATATTAATGCCTCTAACACTTCAGAACCCCATACTCCCACTACCTCAGATACTAAACCTCTGGTTTACAATCTGGATAATGAAGTAGTTGTACCCACCACTCCTGGATCTCGTCTAAATGTTTACCATCCTCTGTATAATGTCATAGGGGATGTACAATCAGAGTACAGACAAGAAATCAGCTATAGGGGATGTACATAGGGGATGACATTGCTCTTATAGATGTTTTGTGTCTCAATTTGAGCCAAAATATGTAAGTGATGCCTTACGATGAGGCTTGGGTGAGTGCCATGCAAGAAGAGCTTCTTCAATTCAACAAGTTAGGTGTGTTGACTCTGGTGGACAGACCTAAGTGATGCCTTAAACGATGAGGCTTGAGTGAGTGCCATGCAAGAACAACTTCTTCAATTCAAGAATTTAGGTGTGTAGACTCTGGTAGACAGACTTAAAGGTGCTAAGGTCATTGGCACTAAATGGGTCTTAAAATGCAAGAAGGATGACCAAGGGGTCATTATCAAAAACAAGGCGCGACTTGTAGTTCAAGGATTTCGACAAGTCGAGGGAATCGATTACAACGAAGTGTTTGCACCCGTGGCAAGCATGGAAGCCATATGTTCTTCCTAGCCTATACATCATATGAAGATTAAAGTCTATCAGCTCGATGTGAAAAGTGCATTCCTTCATGGTGAAATCCGAGTAATAGTGTACGTCAGTCAACCTGAGGGATTTGAGGATTCGTATCATGAGGACAAAGTTTACAAACTGGACAAGGCTTTATATGAGCTTCATAAGCCTCTAGAGCCTGGTATGAGAAAACTTTCCAAATGGTCTCGGGTGTTAAATATTAATACAAGACTACCAAATTACTTAAAAATGCAATAAATGGTTTTTGTGAAATAGAAGTTCATAAGGAGTCTTGTTGGTTTCCTTTACAATTAAAGTTTTATTTTGTACAAAGCACGATGTGTTAACTGCTTTTGCCCAAATGGTAATTGGTAGTTTAGCATGGGCTAGCATGGTTCATTCTGTTCCAATTAGTGTTCTATTTTACCTTTTAGCTACCACATTTTGTTGAGGAGTTATAGTTGGATTAATATGATGAGCAATGCCTTTTGTTGCATAAAATGAACTCATATCTTAATTTAAAATTGTGTCCCGTTATCGCTTCTAATTGTTTTAACTTTATGATTAAGTTGATTTTTAATTTTAGTGATAAAATCTTTTATTAGTTGGGACGCTTCATTTTTATGAAGTAAGAAAAAGACCCATGTAAATCTTGAAAAATCATCTATGACCACCAAACAATACTATTTCTTTCCATTGCCCATAATACGAGTTCATTCAAAAAGATCCATATGAAGTAACTTTAATGGAGAATTGCTTGTGTTCACCAGTTTTGGCCTGTGGGAAGAGTTATGTTGTTTCCCTTATTGAATAGTGATCAATGAAATTATTTTTGGGGTTAACCAATTTCATGGTTTCCCTAGACCAATCGGTTCATGTTTAAAAAATTTGTGTGTCCTAAACATTTGTGCCAAAGTTGTGACTTATCAAAAGATGTTTTTGACATAAGACTTGTTTTTTTCTTTTGATAGAGCATAATTAAGATTTAAGACATAACTATTGTTCTTTCTCATGATCTTCAAGACAACCCATTCTTGAGGAATTTGAAATCCTGGTTTTAAAATATAACAATGAGTGTCAGTGAAGTGAGTGGAATATTTCTTGTCACAGATATGAGACACGCTAAGGAGATTGAAGTTTAGTTGTTCACAGTAGTTCACTCTATCAAGCTCAACAACCGATTTGTCACATATCCTTCACCAGTGATTTTGTCACCTTGTGAATCTCCACCAAATGCCACAGTAGTACCTTGAATATGCTTGAAATCATGAGGAGGAAACAATCTCCAGTCATGTGTGAGGAGCATGAACTGTCCACATACCATTAACTATTGGACCTGTATATACGACCCTGCAAGCATGAAAAGAACTAATTAGAATATGGAACCCAAGCCATGATGGTCTTGGTTTCCTATTCCTATCCATGACAGTAACTTCTTGATATTTTCCTCTAAATTGTGACTTAGAGGATGAAGTTTTGTATAATTTTTGATGGCTTGCTGATTTCATCTCATCAACTAAATCTAAAGAGTTAGAAGCGTATTCAAACCTTTGATCCCTATTTCTTTTAAGAAATTGGACTCGTTTTATATCGTCAAACTTCATTTTGGATTTATGAAAATTATGAGTTTGTTTGATGTTGTGATTTATGCTTCTTTGAAGTTTCCTTAAGTCTTTATAATTAGCCAAATCATCATAAGAATCTTAACTCTTTATTGTAAAAAAGTTTTCTGATTTTAAATTTCACTGATGAGATTGATGAAATGGCTTGTTTTATGAAATTCTCAAGCCTTTTTGTTTAGAAACAATCAGATGTGTTGTGGTTGGTCATATCACAGATAGAAAAATATTTTTTAAAATAACAATTTTTGGTGGAACAATATTTTTTTCATGTCATAAATTGAAAAGTATTAATTGAAATAGCATTCATCTCTTATGTGATTTGACATTTCACAGAAGTAACAATATATATTTTGTCTATTGATGTTGATCTTGATGTTGATGCCTAAGTGGATTTAAGATATTTCAACTAAGTCTCAATCTTTGATTTTAACGAGGAAACAATATCAGCATTTTTAGTAGTTTGGTTCACAATACTACTATGTTTCAATATTTTGGGTTGTTGTTGTTTCCTTAAGCCTTTTCTGACTTCCTGTTCTAACTGATTTACATGATTTTTGTTGAAAATATCAAAACCAACCCCTTCCTTTGGTTTTGATGATTGAGGATCTAATCTGATCTTAATTTTTGAAATTAGTGAGGTTTTGTTTTTGACTTTATGTGAGACGTTGTCTGATTTGATTGGCTTCTGCTAAACTGAATGAATCATGCTGCTCAGACGAGCGGTCTTCGAAGGGGGAAAGTACTTATAGGAGATCTTATGTTGCATATCAGCCCATGTACTGATAGATCCTGTGGGTAGGGACTCAACCCAGCTGTGAGCGCGGTTAGTAAGAGAGAATGGGAAGAGGCGCAAGTTGCATGCATCCTCAGAAACACCGTTGACCTGAAAAGGTGTCATAGATTCTCGCGAAGCGAGCAAGACGAGAGTTAGGGTCTTCAGTAGGCAACCCATGGAGCTGAACGATATTAGTGACCATGGAAATGATTTGGGGAGTGTTTTGCCAATTTTTGGCAATTATTGGTGGACGTGCAATACTAGACCTTGCTCTTGCAGTAGTGGGCTTGGCATAGTCGGTAATTACTCTTCTCACTGGTGGTTGTTCATCGGCCATTGTAGATTCTATGGTGTGAGTGGATTCGCTGTCGTAGGAATCTTCCTCGGTCTCAAGCTCCATGTCAGACTCATTCAAATGTCGATCGAACGCACGCTCTGGATTGTCAAGTGGCTGAAATTCTGGTGCACCGGCAGAACGGGTGTGGCGTGTAAACTAAAAGAAAATTAAAAAAAAGAAAAGAAAAGAAATATACCTAAGTAATTAAGGTACGAACAAATAAAAACAATTAGGAATAATAATTTTTTGACTAAAGGCAGAGTAAAACAAATAAGAGGAAATTAAACCAAAAAAAATAATAAAATAAATAACCTCTAAACTAGAAAACAAATTATTAGATCCCTGACATGGGTCGTTCTCAAAATCACGAAAACAGTGTCCCCGACATTGACGTCAAAAACTTGATATGTGAAAAATATATATATTAAATCATTATAAAAGCGTTTTTCACAAATTTGTTTTAAATATTGGAAATTCTCCCCCTAGGTTTTCTACCATAATGTCTTTAAGATTATATTTTCTAACCCTAAGACAAAAGACAACTTGATTAAATCCAATCAAATACCCTAAAACACTAACATCACGAATAAAAGGCAAGAAACGTTATGGCGAAATCTAAACCAACAAGTAACGAGTAGTAGCTTTTAAGCAATATCTATCACCCCTAGGTTCTAGATAAGGTAGCACATTGAATAACACTATTAAATTTATAGCCAGTGCTCATAAGATTATCTCTAATCAAAGTATAAAATTAAATACATAATGTAATTAATTTTAACGTGCAAGCCTAATCTAGATTTCATGTAATCAATCAAGATTAGGCATACACAATCATGGTAATAACTTTTAAGTATAAAACAATACATGTGGCCATATGTAATTGAGACAAGAATCAAGTTTTAGATTAGTAAAAAAATATACGAAATCAAAACCAAATATTTAATCAAAACATATTAATTGTTGGAGCATATATAGTCATATATAGTGTGTCCGTCGCTTGTCGAATAGTCTAGGCTTAATGTAATACACCTAATATCTTGTAAACACATGAAATTGGGTCATTCGCACCAGCATATGCGAATGAGACTCAGTCGTACGACTTAGCCATGCTAATGGACCAGTCGTGCGACTGAGAGATGCGATTGGGACATTCGTAAGACTGAACCATAATTATGGTTCAGTGGTACGATTGAACCATACACATGGTCCAGTCGTACGGTTGAACCATACCCATGGTCCAGTCGTACGCTTGAACCATACGCATGGTCCAATCGCACCAATGGGCCTAGTCGCATCTAATATGGGCCGAGGCCTATATATACCAGTTTCAATATGTAGAGAGATAATGGGTTTGAGAGGAGTCTACCCGAGGCCTAGGGCTGCCGGATGAGAGGGGAGATCATGCTCGATCTCCCCTTGCCAATAGTCTTGATTCTTATGTTGTAACGAACTTGTAATCGTTAGGTTTTATCAATGAAACCATTTATTATAGTTCGTGTTATTGACTTTCTCTGGTTTTTGCTATTGTTTATCGTTCCGTTAAGAACACGCTCGGATGTTTACCGATCCAGTGGACTTCACATTGATTTTCAACCCAACCTAGGTAGTACTAAAACGTTAGCTACTCATAGCGATCAAATACAATACAAACAATGATAAAGTTGCAAACTTTAGTAACATGAATAAAAGAATCAATAAAACAAAGAAAAGCAATCGAAAACGAAATAGAACCGAACGATCTTCAATGCTTGAATGTGTCAATTCTTGCTTTCCGATCTTGCTTTTTTACTTCAAGATTGATCTCTAATTATACTCTCAAGCTTCAATGTTGAATTTATAATAATGGAAAAGGTGAATATTTTCCCTTTTTTTTATCTTGTTCGTCCCCCCTTGCGGCAGCCGTCGCTCCTCTAGTTTTCTTTATTGTGCTCCTCTCCACGTGGTCATCTTTTTGTTTCAACATATAAGCAACTTTATTGCATATTATTGTTTACTTTTCTTCAATTTAAGTTGCATCCCACGTGACCTTCATTCGTTTCAACTGCAACATTCATATTTAACAATTAAAACATGTATTTCATAGTAGATAAATTATATTTGAATGGAAATCATGTAAATCAAATAATAATTATAAACCCTTGAAACTTATACAATATGAACGTGAACTACATATGAGTATATCTTATAGTTATACAAAAGTTACTTTAAAGCAAAGAAAACATTATATGTAGACTTTAGAACTTACTAAAACTCCTTTGAAAGTTGTTATTTTTTCTTTTTGGGGCATTACGTTCTCTTGAGAAGTGGCTAGTCAAACCACAGTTGAAGCATTTAACTTTAGATTTGTCATATCAATGTTTGATATTCTCATTAAGACTTAACTTCCTTCCATTGATGAACAACGTTTTGGCCCTCATAGCTATTATAGCCATCTGCCACCGTAGATCCATTTTTTCTACATCATCAGGATCCATTTCTTCTAGGTCTTCTTGGATTAAGTAAGCAGAATGAGTCTTCCTTCCAATTAAGCTTCAAAACTCGTAACAAAGGCATTGGAGGTAGCCTTTTGCTCTTCAGATGTCTAGTCTTCAAACATATTTTAAGGAGTGGTAGTAAATCCAGGTAATTGGGACGAGGTTGATGGCTTTTTGGATGATGGAGCAGCAATAAATCCAGTTGAATTAACATGATTTTTGGATGAGAGGAAATCATCTTATTTAGTTATAAATGCATTTTCCATGGAGTAAGTATTTGTTGGAAATTTGTATTCTTCAGTGACTTGTGGTCCACTAAGGTTTTCACTTCTTTCATCAAGTTCTAGAGCTTCAATTTTTGCAATCATTATATCTAGAGAGGTGCTCTCCAGATCAAGTGTGTTTTTCAGCATGGTCACATTTTGCTTCCAACTCTCAGGGAGACTGTGTAACATCTTCTTGTTTAGCTCCTTCACTTTATATGTAAACCCCATAATGTCAAAATCATTGACTACCTACATAAACCTATGTAGGTATTTTGAGATTGACACCCCTTTAGAGTGATGAAAGGTTTCATATCGATTGACCAACTTGTCTTTGTTGATTTCAACTACTTCACAAATGCTTTCACACATGATTTGTACTGCATCCCACACAACCTTTGTTGTTCCATATTTCTCAATCTTTTGTGTACATCCATTTTCAAGGATTGTATGAGAATAGAGTATGCTTTAAGGTCAATATTTATCTTCTTGTAATCATCATCATCCAGATTTGGATCTTCAATCGGTATTCTTGATGTTTTGTATAAAGCAGCTTCGTCATCCGAGAGTGTCATAGGGTTGTGAGGTCCTTTGCATATGGAAATCCAATAATCAGGATGTGCGCTTATAATGTAATTCATAAACCTGATTTTTCATTACTTAAACTCAGATTTGTGTTTAGCATATGAGATTTAGGAGCATGACCTAGTTTCAAAAAACTATATGGATCCATTTTAATAAACTTGTTGGAACAATAAATAGATTAATTTTTAAGTCCAAGTGATCCAAACAGTCTATATTTTTCAGATATGATGAAGAATAACAATGCTTTTGTCAATAATCCGTTTGTAACTATTCAATTGATTTTAATGATTGAATATTATGATGTTGATGATGTTTTTGTTCTGATTTTATGGTAGAACAAGTTGTTCAAAGAAGTCTTCTTGAATCGGTACAAAAGAATAGTGACTTGGTCAATGTTTTAGATGAATTTTAGCATGAATACCCATTAGAGGTAGATGAACTTCCTAATAGCAACTCAATCACCACATCAATCGAGTTTCAGTTTAGATCTAAGCAGATCAAGATGAACTGAGAGCCAAAGCTCTCATACCAATTCACTCGGTATAAGAATGAGATTCTTAGTTGATGTGAATCAACTAGGACCGAATATGATGATTGAGTAAGTGATTATGTTGCTCAATGATATAAACACAAATCATTAAGTGAATGAAATACTCATAAATGCTTTTGTATTAATGATGTTGTAAAGTTACAATGAATGGAAAGGTTTTAGCATGAAACAGTAACAAGACACCTCTGAAACAAAAGACTATCAAAAAATATTATAATTTTCTAGCCAACCCACAAGTGGGGATTTCTATTTTATTTATAGGCTGATAAGATGCCTTTACAAAAAGACTAAACTACCCTTGTATTATAAACTAGTCTGTTAGGATCTCGGCATCTAGTTTGATCAATTAGATTGGATTTGCAGCGGAATGAGCTCACGAATTAACAAATTTAAACAAGACACACGAATTTATCAATGAAACAGTGTTTGTTATAGAGAGAGAATTTTTGCCAAAAGGAATATATTCATTCAATACACGCTTCGGCTCGGTTTTTTCGCACCGTTACAATTAGGTCATCTTTCCTTTTATAAGGAAAGCTGACGTCAGCTCATGTCACTTGACAGTGATATCTAACTGTTATTTAACTACTGAAAGTTAACACAACTACTGAAGATGTCAAACAGCTGACATCTTCTTACAAAAATACTAAGTGTTAACTATCACTACAACTACTAAAAAGACACTACTGAAACAACAACGACTAAAGAACATGCTCTTCAGTCGTTTTATAAGTTCTGAAATAGAAAATAAAACTACTCAAAGGAAACCATCACAACAACTGAAGAATGCTTCTTCAGCTGTTGTGACAAACTCTGAAAGCTTCAGTACTTGGACTTCTTGACCTTCAGTTGTTGTCATCAGCGATGTCTTCAGCTGATGTCTTCAGTCTTTGTACTTCAGCTGTTGATCTTCAGTACTTTAGTCTTCAGCTGTTGATCTTCAGACTTTGGTCTTCAGCTGTTGAAGTCTTTAGTACTTTAGTCTTCAGCTGTTGAAGTCTTCGTACTTTAGTCTTCGGCTATTGATCTTCAGACTTTGGTTTTCAGCTATTGAAGTCTTCAGTACTTTAGTCTTCAGCCGTTGATCTTCAGACTTTGTCAAATAGCAGATCAAGTCTTCAGTAGTTGTTGTGATGTCTTGTGGGCTTAAAGGTTTTTCTGATCTGGCTCATTGATTATTTTGGTCCAAAAACTCGTCCTGAACCAATGCAGCCAAAACCTTTAAGCTTATTGAAGATGTCCCACTTATTATGGCAGAAAGATTGGTCTTTTTGTCTTCTAGATCAGCTCAGAAGTGACCCTTGTAAGCACTAGCCTGGAAGAAGTCTCAATGATCTGTTTGACAAAGGATGGATGGGAACTCTATCTTAGGGAACTGGACATAGAGCTGTTACCCCATCCATGAGATCTAATTCCCAAATATGAGTCTGTAAGACTTCCTTGTATAGGCCTCAATGAAGGTTACTTGTTCCTCCATGGTAAGCTCTTCTGCTTCTCCTTCAAAGAGTGACTCTGGCCCATAATACTCAGAGAGGTATTTGACCTGCTTCCCCTTTTTTAGTTCCACAGTTGTTATGATTCTATATGCAAATTCATCTGGGTGAATACCATCTAAGAACAACTGGAGCTCATTCTTTCTAACTTCCTCAAGCCTCCTATATACTAACCCCTTTTTCACCACTTTATTCTCCAACATCTTTTGTGGGGTGAGTTTAGCTTTATAGGCTTTCCTGAAGTCATCTAGGATTTCCCAAGGTGATACTACAAAGGCCAGTGAGATCACTTCATCTACTATCTTCTTTCTTGGCCAATGTATCTCTGAGGAATATTTTTCTTTTGAATCCTATGAGACACCCTGGGATCAGGCCAAATCCCACCTCTCTTTTTGATATTGAAAGGTATGTCTGATAGTGTATAATCTCTGAGCATGTTTCTTCATATTGATGATTGAAGATGTGGCAGTGTATGCTTTGTCGACTCTTCTCTACAGTTCCTCATCATGTTGTTTATGAAGCTCTTCTTCTTCTAACTTCACTTTCACAATTTGCCTTTGAGATTCAGGAGAATTTGTCGGAGGGTGACTTATGGCCTTAGGCAACTCTATAACAACTGAGATTGGCAGCCTATCTTCATTTTCATCATTATCTTCTTCTTCCTCTTCTAGCCTGAGTACCCTTCTCTTCCTCTTCTGGGGTACATCGTCGGCTATTGGTTTTGTAGGTAAGGGAATTGGTTTAGTGGGTTGTGGTTGTGGTGGTTTTGGTGTGGGAATTTTGACAGGTTGTTCTAGCATTTTGGATGTAAGTGAGGCTTTAGAGTGTTTGACCAGTTCATCGTCCTGCTCCCAGCACCAGCTTCATTCAAGGCTTCAATGACCAACCCTTTGGTGTATACTTCAGACGAATAGATCTTGGGGTTATTGCCAAGATGTTGTCCCTGGACCATGACTTGATTTCAATCAATGAATTTCCAAGATACTTAGCTACGAATCTGATCATGATTTCCAATCTTTCCCTTTCCAACACACTATAACCGACCCATCTTGATTGTATCTCTTCTATTTCCAGCCTTCTGATCTCAGAGTCTAATTTGGCTGTGTCATGACCATGTCTAAATAGCTGATCTATAATTGTATCCATTGATCTGCTATGAGCTTCATTAGCATCTTTAACAAGGTCTTCTAATGATTTTTCTTCATCAGCTCTTGACTCGGCACTTTTCTTTCTTTTATATGTAATCAGCTGTTCTGAGATCAGTTCTTTCTCAACCTCCTTCTCTTTCTCAGGCTCTTTCTCTTTTTCAGGCTCTTTCTCAGCATCAACTCTCTTTCTTTTCTTGTCTTTCACTGCCTTAGACTTTGCAGTCTCCCCCTTTTTGGTTGCATTGGAATCAGGGTTTGGAAGGCAGAAAGATATTTATAAACAGCATCACCAATGAGGGTTTGTAGATTTGAGGGAATCCTCTCATCAATCGCTTTATGCACTATGTCAGTGATGATGGGAGTGAGGAGAGGTAAGGAGTTTTGAAAGATAGCAACCATCTGCTCAAAGGGGTTCTGTCCCTGAGAGGTGGTGCCAAAAACAGAGGCTGGTGGCTCAGTTATGTGTGTAGGCTCAGTGTTTGGTAAACCTTCAATTGAAGGTGCCATCTGTGGGGTTATTGGGGTAGATGGTCTTTGATCCTGAGACATTTTGGCCAACAGCTCTATGAGTCTGCTCACCTCATTCTCTAGGGGTATTGTGGGCTAGAACATCATAGAAGAAGCCCATGTCATCATCAGTCTGTGCTGAATCACCTGACCTCCTCATTGAATCAGGATGTACATGCTCTGAGTGTAGATCAATACTAGCATGTGCCCCTTGTTCTTGGTACTGGGGACTTCCCGCCTCAGGACTATGTCCTTCATTGGTAGTTGCCTCTGGTGAGGTCTTATGGATGTTACCAACTGCATCCAGATCATATGCTGAAGCAGGCGAAGTGGTAACCTCACCAGATGTTCTAATCTCCGTTTCTACACTTGGAGATGGAACAGTGTAACCCCTGTGCTATGGGTTATCAGAAGCATGTTGATCCTCCCCCTTAATTGTTGAGGCTATCCCAGTTTTGAATGGTATCTGGGGAGGGGGTGAGGAAGCAACAGACTCAGCACTTTAGCAACGATCAGTGTTGGGCTTTGAGGGGCGGTTGCATGTGGGGATTGGTCCGAAGCAGATTGCACCCGGGGTTAGTGGTGCGCTTCAATGGTAACCCTCTCAATTGAGATAGGCTCCAGTATTGTGGGATCCCCAATTGTGGTTGCAACAGGATCCTGTTGAGAGGATACCTGTGCGGTTGTAGCAGGTTGAGTCATGGACATAACTGGGGGGTTATAACCAGTATGCATTTCCTGTGTTTGTGGTACAGGGGCATCCTCAGGGGACTCATCTCCCTGAGCGCCTTTTTCGGTTTCTTGTGTTTGGATTTGGTGGGGACTTTGGTTTTGGAGGTGGTGGCTGTGGGTTCCAGCTGTGGGGTTTTCGCAGCTTGGCAGCCTGTTTGAGTGACTGGTCTGAGTTGTGCCGGAGTATACTTTAGGCAATACAGCCATGGCAGGGACTCCAAGGCCAAAAAGTCCCTCAGACTTCAGCTGGTTCTCTATAATGGACATTATGAACCGAGGATATAATATCCATCGGTTAGCAATAGGTTTTGAGACCATATCCTTAAGTTCAAGAAATATTATTTCAGAAAAATTTATGTTTTGTTGCTCAAGGATAGAGAAGAATACCTGCTTCCACCTGGTTGACATTTGATCCCAAGACAAAGTCTTAGGGGCTAGGCAGAGATTCACCATATGAAAAATAAGGTGTTCTGCGTCATGGAAATGCTTCTTTAGGATGGTAGAAGCGCTGAGGTTACCCTGGTATCCATGTTGGGCAAAGGACAGATCAGTGGTGCCCTTTGAATATCCAGCGGGGAAGGTGGCATCATCCAGTTGTAGGGTTTGGCGAAGGATTGCCGGAGTGATGACCCCCTTACGGCAGTTGACGAACGACTGGAGAGACTCGGTGTCATTCTCCCCAGTGGTAAGGGTGACATTCGTCCAGAACTGATTTAGGGATTCGGCACAAATGGTAGGATTGATAAGGAAGGCCGTTTTATATGGAGAATGAACATTAGATCAATGGCAGTATCGAACTTCGTCCCGAAGAGTGATTTGGTAAGGTAGGCTACACAGTTGTGTCTTGGTTTAAGCTGCATGGTCGCCATTAATGGGAGAGAAGGTTCGGAGTTTTTGAACGTTAGGTTTGAGATGATGAAGCTCTGTAGGATTAGGTATATATAGGGTAAGGGTTATAAAAAAACTGAAGGGTTTGGCGTTAATCATCATTGTTTTAAACGACTGATGACATGGTATTAACCTTCAGAGGTTGAAACAACTAAAGTCTTGGTTTTAGGCATCAGTAGTTAAAAACTACTGAAAACCATGGTTTTGGCTTCAGATGTTGGAAACAACTGAGAACTTGGTGTTAGTCATCAGTAGTTGTGAAACTACTAAAGACATGGTTTTGTCATCAGTTGTGTTGTAAATGACTGAAGACTTGGTGTTAGTCATCAGTAGTTATGAAACTACTAAAGACATTGGTTTTGCTTCAGTTGTTTAAGATGAAACAGCAATTGTAAAACGACTGAAGAGAAAATTCCCGTCAGTAGTGTTCGTCAATTCTTAGCTTTTCAGCTTTTTCATACTGTCCTCAACACTTACTCATCAGTCCTTTTGGCTGTTTTCAGTTGTTTCATAGGACATCAGTACTTATCTGTTTTTACTAACATCAGTAGTTATAACTACATCAGTAGTTTGTAACAGAATCAGTACTTATTTGTGACATGGGTACTAATGATCATTAGTACTTATTTACTGAGATCATCAGTAGTTATCACTTATTCTAGCTGCAGCATACCAAGCCTTAACCCAAGGTTTTGGAAAGTTGAACTATCCAAAGGCTTAGTAAAAATGTCTGCAAGCTCATCAGCACTAGGCACAAACTTTGGATCAATCAGACCTTTTTCAAAACAGTCCCTAATAAAATGGTGTTGATCTCTATATGTTTGGTCCTAGAGTGCTCGACAGGATTCTTGACAATGCAAAGAGCTAAAGCACTGTCCATTAATAATGGAGTCTTAGTCTCTGTAATGCCATAATCCAAAAGTTGGTTCTAAAGCCGAGTACCTGAGAAGTACAGCTTGCAACAACAATGTACTCTGCTTCAGCAGTGGATGTAGCAACAAATGTTTGTTTCTTACTCTGCCAAGAAATCAAACAGTTGCCTAGGAATTGACATCCACCAGAAGTTGACTTTCCGGTTAACTTACACCCTGCATAGTCACTATCAGAAAAAGCAACTAATTTGCAAGAGTGTCCAGTGGAATACCATAAACCTAGAGATTGTGTACCTTGCAGATATCTAAAGATCCTCTTGACTGCAATCAAATGAGACTCTTTAGGAGCAGCCTGAAGTCTAGCACAAACACAAGTTGCAAACATGATATCTGGTCTAGAAGCTGTTAAGTACATCAAGGACCCAATCATACATCTGTAAAGTGTTTCATCAACAGCTTTACCTTTTTGATTTGCATCCAGTTGTGTGGTGTTGCACATGGGAGTAGAACAGGGCTGACAATTTTATAAATCAAACTTATTCAAAAGATCTTTTGTATATTTTGACCGATGAATAAATGTTCCATCAGCCTTTTGTTTGATTTGCAAGCCTAGAAAGAACTGTAATTCTCCCATTGCACTCATTTCAAACTTTTGTTTCATTAAACTTGTAAAATCATCACACAACGGGGATCAGAGGATGCAAAAATAATATCATCAACATAAATTTGAACAAGTAGCTTATGCTGATCCACCTTCTTAATGAACAAAGTTTTATCTATGGAGCCTCTAGTGAAATTATTTTGAAGAAGAAAATTTGATAATGTTTCATACCAGGGTCTAGGAGCTTGTTTCAACCCATAAAGAGCCTTATCAAGCTTGTATACCCAATTTGAATGTTTATTATCCTCAAAACCTGGTGGTTGACACACATAACCTCTTCTTTTATTTTACCATATAAAAATGCACTTTTGACATCCATTTGAAAAACTTTAACATTGTGGAATGCAGCATAGGCTAAGAAAAATCTAATTGCCTCTAGTCTGGCTACAGGGGCAAAGGTTTCATCATAATCAATACCTTCTTCTTGTGAAAACCCTTGTACAACCAGTCTAGCCTTGTTCTTGACAATAAGCCTATTTTCATCAGTTTTATTCCTAAACACCCATTTAGTGCCTATTGCACACTTACCTAGGGGTAGAGGAACCAGTTCCCACACTTGTTGCTTTTTGAACTGAAGTAGCTCAAGCTGCATGGCTTCAACCCATCCATTGTCTCTCAAAGCAACATGATAGTTCTTTGGCTCTAGCTGACTGATGAAGAGAGCATAGAAGCAGAAGTTAGACAATTGACTTTTGGTTAAGACACCAGCATTGATATCACCAATGATTTGAGACATGGGGTGATTCTTCAGCTCTTGGTACACAATAAGATCTGTGCAAGTGTTTGTAGCCGGTTCAGCAGCAGCAGATGTTGATCCAGATTCTTGAAACCAAGTATAAGATTGCAAGTCAAATGATGTAGAGGAATCAGAAATCTCATCAGCATATTGGGAAGGTGAGGCTCAGGAAGAGAAGGTGGTTGTTGAGCAATGGGTACTTGAACTTGACTGGTTGTGGCATGTAATAGCAGGGATATTGATATGGCATTGGACCCTGAGGGACAAAATATGCAGGAGATAGAGGTTGTGATTGATAACCAAAACTAGCAGGATGTTGCCCTCTGTTTTGTTGAATATTACTTGGAAAAGTCACAAAGGGTGCAGAAGAGTTAGATCCAGATGATCTACACTCTCTTGCAAAGTGTCCAAGCCTTTGGCATTTGTGACACCTCAACTTCCTCTTGTCAAAACCAACTTTGGTTTTGCAAAAGAGTCCAGGGAATTTCCTACCAGTTCTATTGTAGAACTTCTGAGATCTGATATTAATCGAGGCTATTTGGCTCAGAATATCCATCTCTTCTAAGTCATCATCATCTATACCTTTCAAATCATTCATAATAAAGCACAAATTGTCACTGTTACAGCCTGACTGACTATCAACACTCACAAATGCATGATCAGAACTGTTTGAAGAGAAATCTATATGCACATCATAATTACTTTCTGATGCAGCATATTTGACTCATGACCGACCAAGGCAGTGTTCCCTAGTACAAAGTCTTCGGTGAGCTTTCCTGATGATGCCAGTTTTATTTTTTGCTCTATCCCTCTTTCGAATGTAAGTAGTTTCCCCTGAAGTTGGGTGAGAGATAGGCTATCCAGATTTGCATTAGAGCGTAGGACAATTGTATATGTGTCCCATCTCTCAGGCAGTGATCTAAGGAATCTGTGGTTCATCTGGCTATTAGTGTATTCTGTTTGACCATTTTCAGCTCAGAGATCAAACATGAAAAACGCTCAAGCTATTGAGTCAGAGTCTCACCCTTCCTATGAGCAAATGTCTCATATTGTTGGGCAAGTATTTCCTTATTATTTGCTAAGACCTCATCAGTACCACCAAATTGGTCTTTCAGTGCCTTCCAGAGGTCATGAGCAGTTTCATGATGCATAAGCCCATAATAGATTTCATTAGGCAATGCCATGGCCAGAATTCCATGAGCTTTAGCATCAATCTCAAACAGTTTACGATCCTCATCAGAGTATTGTTCCTTCTTCTTTAGAACCATTTGGTTGGTTTCCGGATTGTTCACCATAGGCCTATGTGGACCATGTACCACAGATGTCCAACAACCTGAACTGTTAACAGACAGGTGATGGAGCATTCTTCGTTGCCATATGTATACTCAGTCCTACCCAGCATCGGAGGCTTGGTTGAGGAACCAGTATTGTGAGGGTCATTAGAAGGAGTAGTCATATTCAGAATTCAGACAAATTCAAGGTAAACAAAGTAAATATAGCTCAAAACCACTTAGAACCTCAAACAAAATGGCCAGAAGCAACATAAACTCAATCTCTATAACCGATTCTCACAAATTTGCTAATTCGATCAACGTAGATAGCAAAAGAATAGTTTCAATGATCAATTGTTAAATCTAGCAATGATTAACCAGCTCTCATACCATTTGTTAGGATCTCGGCATCTAGTTTGATCAATTAGATTGGATTTGCAGCGGAATGAGCTCACGAATTAACAAATTTAAACAAGAACACACGAAATTTATCAATGAAACAGTGGTTGTTATAGAGAGAGAATTTCTGCCAAAAGGAATATATTCATTCAATACACGCTTAGGCTCGGCTTTTTCGAACCGTTACAATTAGGTCATCTTTCCTTTTATAAGGAAATCTAACGTCAGCTGATGTCACTTGACAGTGACATCTAGCTGTTATTTAACTACTGAAAGTTAACACAACTACCGAAGATGTCAAACAGCTCACATCTTCATACAAAAATACTAAGTGTTAACTATCACTACAACGAAAAGAAACTACTAAAACAACAACGACTGAAGAACATGCTCTTTAGTCGTTTTAAAAGTACTTAAATAGAAAATAAAACTACTGAAAGGAAACCATCACAACAACTGAAGAATACTTCATCAGCTGTTGTTACAAACTTTGAAAGCTTCAGTACTTGGACTTCTTGACCTTCAGTTGTTGTCATCAGCTGATGTATTCAGCTGATGTCTTCAGTCTTTGTACTTCAGCTGTTGATCTTCAGTACTTTAGTCTTCAGTTGTTGATCTTCAGACTTTGGTCTTCAGCTGTTGAAGTCTTCAGTACTTTAGTCTTCAGCTGTTGAAGTCTTTAGTACTTTAGTCTTCAGCTGTTGATCTTCAGACTTTGGTTTTTAGCTGTTGAAGTCTTCAGTACTTTGGTCTTCAGCCGTTGATCTTCAGACTTTGTCAAACAGCTGATCAAGTCTTCAGCAGTTGTTGTGATGTCTTGTGGGACTTAAAGGTTTTTCTGATCTGTATCATTGGTTCTTTTGGTCCAACATAGTCTAAGTACAAAAGCTTCTTCAACATTTGTTTTGCTCATCCGCTTTAACTAATGCGGATGTGTTGATCTTCATCATCTTTTCTTGTTTCTTCTATCGCATTGGTGTTTGGTCATCAGCATTGAGAAATGCGGAAAAACAAACACTTGGCGTACTTGTTGCTGAGTATCCACATTAGTAATGTGGATGTACAAATCCTTTTCAACATTTGTTCGGTTATTCGCATTTGTTAATGTAGAAGAACAAATACTTCTCAGCATTTGTTCTATGGTCATCTGCATATACAAATGCGGATAGCCGACACTGGTCTTCTTATTTATGGCAGATTCTTCATCCACATTGGTTCTTGGACTTGTGATATTTCTAGCAGAACAACCATTAACCCACCACTTGAATTGGCATGTATGATCATTTCAGGGTCCAAAATCAATCATCATCCTTGATAACTTTAGATATTGGAGCAGATGTATTGAAGGCTTCATCAGGTACCAAGACAGCAAGATATGGAAGTCCATCACCACTAATCCTTACAAGCTGAAGGTTGCAATACGGCTGGAAATGGTGCTATGATAGAGAACGCTGTTGAAGATTATTCTGATGAAGACCATAACATGCTAGATATCGATTGCAAAACAATGACTTTTCTTATGACTCCCATACCTAACTCCGTTATGGTAGGATTTAAGCATTGCTGCCAGCTAAAGAACTCTTTGAAGTTTTAACTCAGAGGTACTTGAGTTCCAATGAGTCCAAGAAAGATTCCCTAAAGCAACAATTTGAAAACATCACTTATATTACTATAGAGACTCTTAGCCAGCAATACTTCAAGTATATTGATCTTATCTCCTCCCTTTAGTGTGTGGTAATAACTATTGAGTTGAGAGATCTCTTAAGAAAGCTCATGAGTGCACTCCCAAATTAGTGGAATTTCACTTATATCTTTATCAAGAGGATAGAGAACTTGAATTCCCACACTATGATTGAACTATATAGCATCCTTGATGGATACCATGAAAAAATAGAGAACAAGAGGGGCCACTAGGTGAGTAGACCCTCAAATCTTCGTGCTAGCAAGGCTTTAATGGTTGCTAAAACCTCAAGGACCCCCCAACCTCAGTAGTACCTAACCTACTCCCAGCAACCATCTTTTTCTTCTAGGCCATACATTACCTTTCCTAAGACTCCAAGGTCTCAACAGGCACAGTCAATTCCATTCTAGGACAGTTGTGCCTTTGTCTTAGGAAATGGGCATTCTAGTGATTTTCAGTTTTGCTTCGATGACCTAGAATGTTTTAGCCCAGATGATGTCGAGTACATGGACATTGTCCAACAAATGGCTTTATTAACTTACAGGGTGAAAAAGTTCTTTAAGAGAACTCTAAGGAAATTTCCCCACAACCCAACAATCAGCATGTTCGGATTTGACAAGACAAAGACTAAGTTTTACAATTGTAACAAGCTTGCCACTTTGCCATGGAATGAAAGGCTCCCAAATCAAAGCCGGGAATCTCTCAAGCCTCCATACATCCCACCACACCTAAAGCCATGGGGAACTCAACTGAACAACGCACAACTAATGTTGCTCAAGAGGTTGATTGGAGCTTCATGGTGCAGGATGTGACTCCTGCTCAAGCATTGTTGGATGGAACTGATGATAGCAAGGTATTTGAACATCTCTGTACTCCAGCTTGCATTTCTAAAGTTAAAATGTATCACAACTACAATATGGAAATTAAATATGATATTTATTCTTTGAGTATCCTAAAATCTAATTTCAAAAGGTCTAAATCTGACTATCAAAAGAAAATTAAATAGTTAGAGAAAGCTATGTCCTCTTTAAAACATGAACATACCAAGTACAAGACTCAAATCGAAAATTAATTATCCAAATTCAGTAAAGCTCAGCCCAACTAGTTATAGCTTAGGCTTAAGCCAGGAAGCATGTTATTTCTGAGCAAAACTTCCAAGCCATTCTCACATCATACTCATACTAAAAAAATTGTTATCGAAACAAAGGTGGGTTGGGGGACGAATGAAATTGCTCCACCAGCTTTTTATAAGTCTTTTAGACAGCCAAGATGTGGGACCAAAGAGTAGGAGGTTCAAACTGTTGACAGACCACCTTATGAGTTCAAGAGTAATGCAATTATGGAGATCGTTATGGGGAAGGACTAGGTAAATCAACCCACTCTCACAAACGATGATCAACTCCTAACCCCCAAATCCAGAAGAAACAGGGCTAAGGCGGCTTGAAAAACTACAAAGAAAGTGGTTGAATCCAAGTTGAAGATAAACCCAAAGCAAAAGGGTGTGTTCATTTCAACTAGATTCCAAGTGGTTGGAAGCTCTGATCCTAGAAAGGAGTGTTATACCAGCACTCCTATCCTCTTGAAGGATCAAAAGTTGATGGGAAGGACTGTTGATGAAGACAAGAAGAACAAGAAACAACAATCTTCACATCACATAAAGGTTAACATTGCAAGCATAATGTGTGATCTGTAAAACCATATGTCTAAAGATTGTTACTACAATCCTTTAAGCACACATTGTGCAAATAATGTTATGAAAGAATTAGGCAAGGATGATTTCACATTTGGACCCTATCACATAGTCCAAGTGATGAGGAAAAGAAAGCTTGCTTATGAAGCAAAGTTGCTTTCTGAAGAAACTCATTCTTCCGAAGGGAAAATAGCTTCATAAGATAAGGCTAAGAAATTCAAAAGAACAAAAGAGTTCCTTTGAAACTTCCAAAAAGAAGACCGCTTCAAAAGAAAAGGTGAAGAAAGCTTCTTCTGAGAAGAAAGAAGCCTCGAAATTATGCCATGCTACCCAAGCTTCATCAAGCTCATTTATATTGATAAGCCAAGGATGGATTGGAAGATCAAACAAGATGTTGCAGCTTAAACCTCTTCTTTACAAACATGCATTGAGCCCATATGCATACACTTTCGTTCATTTAAATCCTCATTATTAGAAAAGCCAAAGGCCAGCAAGGATTGGGCTTTCATTAAAAACTAACTGTAGAGATTAATGAAGAGGCTGATGCAACCTAAACATCTTAAGCCTATCTTGCATGCTGCACAAGTACATTAAAGAAGAAGCTTAGGAAGTTTCACACATGAAGCAGAAAAATACTCTAAGTGTGAAATCTTCCGAAGCCAAGACCAATATCTTCCAAAGCCAAACATGAAGTCTTTCGAAGCCTCAGAGACAAAGTCTTTCGAAGCCTCAGAGACAAAGTCTTCCGAAGCTTCAAGTTCATGAAGACAGATTTCTTCCGAAGACTTTTAGTAAGATGCATTATCTGATGTACTGTTCCATAAAGCTGGACACCTTCCACTGTATCTCTGCAAGTCACCAACTTACATGAGTTGGTGAAAAGGTCCAGTCTTTTGGTAACCGTACATTGAGGTCTTGAGTCTGTAACTTTCTACTTTATGTACTTTACCTTTTTGTAAGAGATCAGGATGTGAGCTATGGCATGTCATAGTCACAAGTCAAAAGACAATCTGCCTTTTGACTCTATAATTGATTTGTTTGTATCTAGTCAATTGTATCCAGCTGGCTTTCAAAGTATAGCCGGCTGTAGGATGTTGTATAAGTATCTCATGTTCTTGTATCTTTTAAATATGCTTTGTAACACTTGTAATAGAACATAAAGAAAGCAATATACTGCATTCTTGAAAACCATACACTTGTGTTCTTTGTGTTCTGTCTCTCTTGCATTACCTGTGTTCTTAGCATCTCAACTTGGTTAATCTAGTTTACTGTTTGATTAAAGTTTAGTTAATCTCTTCTTTGTGTTGTTGTGTTGTAACTTAAACCCTTCAATGATCCTGCATTTGGTATCAGAGTATTTCAGGCTCTTGATATAAGATCTCACCATCTTAAGATCCCTCACACACACAAATACTAAAGTTTTCAAATGGTAGCCATTTCCAAAACTGCTATGGAAACTGGAACCATGAAGAAGTCCCCACTGATCACTCTTGATGAGTTTGATACCTGGTGTTTAGGAATGGAAGGTTTCATCAGGTCTCTTGATTCAAGAATGTAGGAGTCTATTGAGAATGGACCTTTCATACCTAGCACCCCTTCTGCTACTGGTTCTGGTATAATTCGCAAAGATGTGGCTAACTACTCTGATGAAGATAGGAAGAGAGTAAAGATAGACATAAAAGCCATGATAGCCCTTCAAACTGCCCTTCCAAACTCTATGTACAGATGTTTCAAGAAGTGAAAAATAGCCAAGCAGCTGTGGGATGCACTGAAACTGATGTATAAGGGTTCCTCCGAAGCCAAGGAGAACAAGAAGGATCTCCTGAAGCAGCAATTTGAAAACTTCACCTTCAAAACAGGTGAAACCATGACTCAATAGTATTTCAGGTATGTTGAGATTGTGGATACCCTAGTGGATGGAGGAGTTTCTCTTGAAAACATAGACATTGTAAGGAAGTTCATGTCCTCACTTCCTAGGCAATGGACACACTATTGTGTGATGATCAAGAGAACTGAAAATCTCAAAACTCTTACTCTGAAAGAGTTATATGGGATTCTTAGTGGCTACCAGATGGAGATGAACATGCAAGGTTCATTTGGCAACTCCAACAATCAAATGGGTTCAGCCCTACATGTGATTGAAAAGGATAGCATAGAACCCAAACATCATCTCTTATGCTACCCTGACAATTCACCAAAGGGTCCTTTCATCACCTTCCCAGAGACACCAATTCACCAAAGGGTCCTTTCATCACCTTCCCAGAGACACCAAGGGAGAACTACACTCAAGGAAGCCCATTCCAAGAGACAAGGTACTCTAAAGCTTTTGTGTCTTCTCATGAAAGCTGTGGCAACTCTCTTTTCACTCTTGAAGACCTGGACTGTATCCATCCAGATGATCTGGAATATATGGAAATAGTCCAGCAGATGGCTCTTCTCACTCACAGAGCCAAGAAGTTCTACAAGAGGACTGGAAGGAAGCTTCCAAGCAATGCAACCAGTGGAAAGTTTAGACTGGACAAAGGCAAAGTCAAGTGTTACAACTGTAACTTGATGGGCCACTTTGCTAGAGAGTGTAAGGCACCTAGAACAAATGGTGGCCAAACAAAATCTAGACCAAACTACACTGACAAAGCTCTCTAGAATAAGAAGTCAAAGCAGCAAGCTGCTGTTGCTGTTGAAGAAGGAGGCTTTGACTGGAGCTTTCAGATGGAAGATGCTTCTCCAAACCAAGTACTAATGGCTGATCATGATGAAGCCAAGGTATTAGAACATCTCTGTACTCCTGAATGCATTGCTAAAGTTAACAGATATAGGTCCTACAACTTGGAACTAAGATCTGACCTTGAGTCCTTAAACATTTTAAAATCTGATTTTAGAAAGTCTGAGAATGATTATAAACTGAAGATAGAGGACTTAGGAAAACCATTTCAGTTCTAAAACATGAACACATAGATTTAGGACTCAAATCAAAGATCTCATAACAAAGTTAACTGAGTGCCAGCCTGAGCTTATGATCAGCAAAGCTAGGTAGAAATGAGTGTTCTTGAAGAAGAGATCTTGAAGTACATGATATCCTCATCCCTGCACAACAAAGTGCGCTATCAAAATAGGCAGGGACTAGGATCCAATGAGATAGCTCCTCCACACACAATCTTATCAGTAAGATCTTCTAGGTTTGGAACTTGTGAAAATGAGCTTCCTCTCATAGATCCTATGAGTGAAGAGGATGAAGAAGAGATAGTGAAGAATCCCTCTGAGAAGAGTGAAGAGGAGGATTCCAAGAAGGGCCACTATCCTTCTGAGGAGAAAAAGAAGAATGTGATGACCAAGTCCATGAGAAAGAACTTGATGAGAAAGAGCAAAAGAAAGGCAAGGAAGGCTCAAGAGATCAAGGCTACTTTTGACTCTAAGCAGAAACAATTTTGTATCTCTGCAGGGTTTAAAGTGGTAGGGACTAAAGACATCAACCAAAACTCTTTTGCAAAGAGTTTTGGTTCTTGTTCAACTCATCTCAGTAGCAAGAAGAAGACTGATCTGCTGTGTACCACTGCTGCACAGCCTGGACCATCAAACTCCAAGCACAGTCCTCAGCCCAGAGGACTGTCTCAGCATCTGCAAAAATGAAGGTGGAGAAGGGATGTGACCAAAGACAGTCCTATTCCAAGGAAAAGGCTCTTGTGAAGAAGAAGATGAATTGTGTCATGAGTGAAAGTACCACTCACATTGTGAAGGATTGTCCCTTCAATCCTAAAGGTACTATCCATATGACCAAAACAAAGGCTTCAAAGAGTTCTAAGAAGATTCAAGCTTCGGAAGGAAAACTTGTTTCCTTCGGACAGCTGAAGACAGACAAAAATGTCTGGATCATAGACAGTGGCTGTTCCAAGCACATGACAGGCAATAGGTCACTACTCCAGAAGTTTGAAAGGATTGATGGAGGATCAGTTGCTTTTGGAGGAGATGAAGGTGGTTACATTTTTGGAAGGGGCAAGGTCATAAATGGTAAGCTCAGCATAGAAAAGGTAAACTTTGTCAAAGAGCTTGGATACAATCTTTTGAGTGTATCTCAATTTTGTGATCAGAGTCATAACATGCTCTTTACTGATCATGAGTGCATTGTTCTTAAGCCTGGTGTGGTCATTCCTCATGAGCATATCTTGCTTAGAGCCCCCAGGAAAGGAAACATGTATAAGATGGATCTGCAAGAAACCTCACCCTCTGGAGAAGTTTCATGCTTTCTGTCTAAAGCCAATAATGATGAGTCTCTCCTATGGCATAAAAGAATGTACCATGTAAACTTTAAGAACATGAATAAATTAATTAAGCATGATTTGGTAACTCGAATGCCAAAGAAAGAGTTTACAAGTGATGACCATTGTGTTGCATGTTTGAAAGGGAAGCAACATAAGGTATCTCACAAGCCTAAGGAAAGGAACTCCATCACTACACCCCTTCACTTGTTACATATCGATCTCTTTGGCCCCACCAGTGTAATGAGTTTAGGAAGCACCTTATACTGTCTAGTGATCACAGATGACTTTACAAGATTCACTTGGGTCTTCTTCCTTAGAACTATGGATGAGACTCTTGAGATTTTGAAGAATTTCATCTTAAAAATTGATAATCAATCTGATCACAATGTCAAAATCATAAGATGTGATGAAGGAACTGAATTTAAGAACCAAATCCTTGATACATTTTGTGATGAAAATGGTATTACAAGACAATTCAGTGCTCCCAGGACTCCTTAGCAAAATGGTGTTGCTGAGAGGAGAAACAAGACACTGATTGAAGCTGCAAGAACCATGTTGTCTGACTCCAAACAGCCCATCACCTTCTGGGCAGAGGCAGTCAACACTGCCTGCTATGTGCACAATAGAGTTTTAGTAGTTAAAACTCATGGCAAAACTCCCTATGAACTTTGGCATAAGAGGAAACCTTTCATTAGTTTTCTCAGGTCATTTGGATGTCCTTGCACCATCTTGAATACCAAAGATCAAATTGCCAAATTTGCAGAGAAATCAGATGATGGAAACTCTATTGGATACTCTTCCCAAGATAAGGCTTATAGAGTGTACAATCTCAGAACTAGAATTGTTGAGGAGTCAGCCAATGTGACTTTCAATGAACACACACCCTGTGTTGCTGGTTCTGGTCCAGATTGGTTATTTGATCTTGATTTAGTTACCAACTGTTTTAACAATTCTTATGAGTATGTTTTAGGATTACAGAAAATTTAAATATAGGTGATCCTAATTCAAGATTTGAGCTAGAAGACCTTCAAGTCATACATCTTCAGCTCCAGTTGGAACTACTTCTGCAAATGAGGTTTCTATGAGCACAACAATGACAAACTCAGCTGATACATCTGGTATGCCTTCAAATTCCAGCTCAGAGGCTCTACAACCAGATAAGAACACCTCAATTATGGAAGACAACAATGGTGGTGGTGACAGTGATCAAGAATTTCTTGATGCTACTAACCACACCATGGATGAGAACATCAATGATGTCACACACTACTTGGATCAAGTTTCACTTGAAAAGTGTGCTTATGTGGTGGGAGGAAGATCCATGCCAGATCTAAATTTCCCTAATCTAGATCTTTCTCAATAACTTGCTGTGATCCCTCAGCTTAGGACCCACAGGTCTCACCCTACCACAAACATCATTGGAGATGTTGTCTCAGGGGTAAAGATAAGAGGACATACCCATGAAGCAAATGTTTGTCTTCACTCTTGTTTCTATCCCAGATAGAGCCAAAGAAAGTTGATAAAGCTCTAAAGGATGGAAGTTGGGTTGAAGCTATGCAACAAGAGCTGCTTCAATTCAAAAGACAGAAAGTTTGGAACCTTTGTCCTCTTCTTTCTGGTAAGACTACCATTGGAACCAAATTGGTGTTTAGGAACAGGAAAGATGATATAGGCATCATCATCAAGAACAAAGCTAGACTGGTTGTTCAAGGATACACACAAGAAGAAGGGATTGACTACGCTGAAGTCTTTGCTCTAGTGGCAAGATTTGAAGCTGTTAGGATATTCTTGGCATTTGCTGCATCCAAGAACTTCAAGGTCTTTCAACTTGATGTGAAGTGTGCCTTTTTGTATGGAGTGATAGATGAAGAGGTTTATGTTAAACAACCACCTGGTTTTGTAGATCCTGATCATCCTTATTATGTCTGCAAGCTTGACAAAGCTCTCCATGGGCTGCAACAGGCACCCAGGAAATGGTATGAGACACTATTTGAGTATCTTGTAAACATGGATACAGGAGAGGTACTATAGATCGAACTCTCTTCATCAAAGGACAAGGAAAAGACATATTGCTAGATCAAGTATATGTGGATGACATCGTCTTTTGTTTAACTAATCCAAAGCTCTGCAAAGACTTTGAGAAGCTAATGAAAGATGGATTTGAAATGTGTGCCATGGGGGAACTCAACTTCTTTCTGGGAATTCAAGTGAACCAAGTTGAAGATGGCATCATTATAAGTCAGTCAAAGTATGTTCAAGACATACTTAAGAGGTTCAACATGACTAACTATAAGATTGCTAAGACACCCATAGCTAGGAACCACTTCCTTGGTCCTGATATTGAGGGGGAATGTGTAGATGAGCACTTCTACAGGGTTATGATTGGGTCTCTTATGTATCATACTCCTAGTAGGCCTGATATCATGTTTGCTACTTGCATCTGTGCAAGATATCAAGCCAAACCTAAGATGTCTCACATTATCACTATCAAGAGGATTCTAAGATACCTCAAAGGTGCATCAACACTTGATTTATGGTATCCCAAGAATCCTGACTTCAATCTGTATGCCTATACACATAGGGATTATGGTGGTTGCAATATGACTGCAAAGTTTACATCTGGGGGATGTCAATTTCTTGGTGGAAGGGTTGTCTCATGGCAATGCAAGAAACAATCCTTTGTCTCTGCATCAATTGCTGAAGCTGAATACATTGTTGTTGCAAGCTACTGTGCTCAAGTACTGTGGATTCAAAATCAGATGCTGGACTATGGGTTAAACTTCAAGGAGAGTCCCATTCACATAGACAACAACAGTGCTATCTCAATCACAGAGAACCCTGTGCAGCACTCAAGGACAAAGCACATCAATATCAGGTATCATTTAATAAGAGATAGCTATGAAAAGAGATTAATTAAACTAGTCAAAGTTCACACAGATGAACAATATGCTGATGTGTTTACAAAGGCTTTGATGAACAAAGATTTAAATATCTATTATCAACTATTGGAATGATAAACTTTGAGTAAGCTTTTCTTAAAACTAATTCTTATTATTTCTTAAAAAATTATGTGTGTCCTAAGTTGTCTAGTTCATCACTTTCATAAGCTCATGTTTTCTTTGGATGAAAATTTATTTTTGAAGACTTTCCTTAGATTTTTGAAAATTTCTGATACTTCGGAAGTTATGCTTTTAACTTCAGAAGCAAATCATGCCTTCAAAATAAATAATTGTCTAAGAAATTTACCTTCGGAAGAGCATTCAGATTTATCTTCCGAAGCTTAAATACTTGTCTCAGACACTTACTTATTTTCAAGGACCATTTACTTATGAAGCAAAATTAACTCTCAGAAGCTTGGTTGTCTTATATACAAAGCACTCAAGTTTTAATTTCTCTCCCGAAGCAAAATTCCCAAAACACTCAGGAAATTCTTCCGAAGTCATTTTAGCTTCGAAAGCTTTTTAAATTAAAACTTCCGAAGATAATTAACCTTCGGAAGCTTTTTGACTTCCAAGAAAACTACATTTTGAGCAAAAGTAAACTATTTTTTTAGAGGTGGGACCAACATCTGGATTTCAAAGTTTATACTCTTTCATTAACCTTATCTCAAATCCTTTTCACATATAAACCCAACGGTTTCCCCCTCTTTCTATCATCTGCTCTTCCTCCAAACCTAAAACCCCAAATTTCTCTCTGAAATTTCTTTCTCTATTCTATCTTCGTCCTTAAGCTACTTCAAAATGGCCATCCTTGCTCATAGAAATGATCCCAACTTTACCATGCAGCTACACAGACAACACAATCAAGTTGTTCTGTTAAGATCTAAGAAAGATCCTCATTTCTCAAAGGTTTGTTGTTTTCTAACTCTGTCAAACTACTTCACCTCCCTAACCATTGATTCTCCACTCTATGAGGATCAGTTGCTAGAATTCTAGAAGACCTGCCATGAGGTCATTATAGACGGGGAGAAGGCACTGTCTGCCACAGTGCAGGGCAGAACAATCTTCATCACTCTGGTCATCATCAATAGACATCTTAGCTGGATGATGAAGAAGGTGAGGTGTTCTTCCCAAGGAAGTTGTCAATCATTCCTTTGAGCAGGTGGGATATGAGGGAGATTTTTCTGTAAAGACCTTTAGGAAAGCGAAGGTCTCATCCCGATGGAGATTCTTGCTCCATGTGGTCATCCACTGCTTATCAAACAAGCATGGTTGATGGGACTAGATTCTTGAGGATCTCTCATTCAGAATCCATGGAATGGTTCAGGGGGTCAAATTCAGGTATTCTCAATTTGTTTATATAAATTTACTTGCTAATAGACTCCTTAGAGTATTACATGTTTCCTAGATCTGTCCGGTACATTCTTAATAATGAACTGGGCTCACAGCTGAAGGAAACATGTAACACTCTTAAATTAGGATAGATGAAGCCCGACATCTTTAAAATTCTAAGAAAGCCCACTCTTGGATTCTCTGGGGTAGAAACAGCCCTAGTCCTAAAACTGTTAGAGCTCATTGCTCAAGGTGACAACCTCGCAGCACAAGCTAGTGTTAAGCCCACACCTGCTACCTCCCAACCACTCTCACAGCCTCAAATCACCATCACTTACCAAAGAAAATCCAAATGAACCCCTGCTCAGGCTATTCAATCTGTGGAGGCCCTCATATACTCACCTATACAGGAACAAGTGGACACTGGAGCTCCCACTTCTCCTGAGGAGCAGACCACTCCCATCTCTTCAAGAATCAGTGCTGAGGTTCCTCATGCTCAGCCTGATGAGCTCATTAGCCCAACTGCCTTAAGCCATCACTCTGCGTCTCAACACTCAAGTGATCAACCTTCAGGGGACAGTTACCATCCCCAGTCTATAGATCTCAACCAACCAATTCCCAACCTTTACTTCTATACCGATGAAGATCTAGGTTTCAGTGAGTATAATGAGTCTCTCTTATTTTCCCTTACTCAAAGAGAGATGAATACTCCTAAGTCTCCTACATCTATCCCACATCAGTCACCTACAACTGAGGTGGACACTCCTGAACGTGTTCAGAATGTCCATACGGAAGAGGCTCTCACTTCTGAAAGTGATTACATCATTAAGACCTCAACCATGGCAACTCAACCCACTAACATCTCAACTGAGACTGCCAGTGAGCAGAGGAAAACCAACAGCCAAGAACCTCAAGCTAGTGGTGAGAGAGAGGACTCTAGTCCAATCATTTAATCCCCCAATGAATCTTCTGATGAAAATGAGGGGAATCTAAGACTAGTGGTGCAAAACCTATCTAAAACATGCACTTACTTAGTCTCAAAGGTCAGTCACCTTGAGTCTCAGGTGGCTACCTTACACAACAGGATCAACGCTCAGCAACTTGAGATTTCATATCTTAAGGAAAAAGTAGCTCAGAGACCTTAAGCAGAGCTCAACAGGAACACAAGAACCTGTGGATGTGATTCACCTATCTTCCAACTCACCTATGCAAGTGGGTAATGCTATCAAAAAGGGGGAGAAAGTCATTACAGCCATAGAACCTGGGAGTTCTTCAAAGAGAATGGACATTGAGGACTCACCATCCTCACTTGCAATTTTGCATTCTCAGCAACCTACTTAAGTTCACATTGATGTGGACTACACAGAATCCTTCATACAGAGTTTGTTTGAGGATGGGATTCCAAGGGCTATGTAATCTTCACCATCTTCCAATCACATTATTAGGTGGAGGTATGACAACATCAGGAAGGCCTTAATCATCATAAGAGTTCAAAGGCAACAAGAAGTCTTTAATTTTTAGACCTTGGACTACTATGAAGGTCTGGATCTAGTCAACATGCCACTTGTCAACCCAAGCAATCAAGACAAGCTGACTGACTGGCTAAAAGAATCCAAGACAGGATAACTATAGAGTTCGGCTTAAGAAGGAGAGTTAGGCAATAAGGCAATGCCATCGGTCATCGGGATGTTGAGGAGGACTGTAAGATTAGCTTCATAGGGGAATCCTTGTCTGAAGGCCCAGTGGCAGAACTTGAGAGCCCTGTATCATCATCATCAACTGTTGCAACGATCCGCTCCTTCTTAGACACCTGTTGGTGAAGGTGCTTCTCAACCTCTCTTGGCCTGAGCTCAGATGCTGCAACAAGAAATAAAGGCCAAAGCTCTCTCCACCCTAAGTCACAAAGGTTATGAGTGACAAGGGAAAATAAAAATGACAACTGAGGAGATTGAGGAGGAGAGAGAGAATGGAAAAGAAGGCTAAGTGGAGGTTAAGGTTGAACAACCAGAGACAACACAACCTGGACCTCCTGCTGAAACTCAGCAAGCTTCATCTTTTGGTCCACAGCAGGGTCAACCTCCCTCTCCTTCTAAGCCTGAGAGAGAGGAAGTCCCAATTAAGAAAGACAATGATGATCAATCTGGTGCTACAGGCCTGTCTTCTCAATTAAAATCTGGTAAGAGAAAGAAGAGGATGGCTTCTAAACCAAAGCCAAAGAAGAAGAAGACTGCACCCTCTTCCAAATCCCAGGATGAGTTAGAACATCTTGAGATGATGCATCCAGAGGATGCTACATCAACTCCAATTCAAACAGCTCCTCTAGCATTAGGAATGATCCCAACTTTACCATGCAGCTACACAGACAACACAATCAAGTTGTTCTGTTAAGATCTAAGAAAGATCCTCATTTCTCAAGGTTTGTTGTTTTCTAACTCTGTCAACTACTTCACCTCCCTAACCATTGATTCTCCACTCTATGAGGATCAGTTGCTAGAATTCTAGAAGACCTGCCATGAGGTCATTATAGACGGGGAGAAGGCACTGTCTGCCACAGTGCAGGGCAGAACAATCTTCATCACTCTGGTCATCATCAATAGACATCTTTAGCTGGATGATGAAGAAGGTGAGGTGTTCTTCCCAAAGGAAGTTGTCAATCATTCCTTTGAGCAGGTGGGATATGAGGGAGATTTTTCTGTAAAGACCTTTAGGAAAGCGAAGGTCTCATCCGATGGAGATTCTTGCTCCATGTGGTCATCCACTGCTTATCAAACAAGCATGGTTGATGGGACTAGATTCTTGAGGATCTCTCATTCAGAATCCATGGAATGGTTCAGGGGGTCAAATTCAGGTATTCTCAATTTGTTTATATAAATTTACTTGCTAATAGACTCCTTAGAGTATTACATGTTTCCTAGATCTGTCCGGTACATTCTTAATAATGAACTGGGCTCACAGCTGAAGGAAACATGTAACACTCTTAAATTAGGATAGATGAAGCCCGACATCTTTAAAATTCTAAGAAAGCCCACTCTTGGATTCTCTGGGGTAGAAACAGCCCTAGTCCTAAAACTGTTAGAGCTCATTGCTCAAGGTGACAACCTCGCAGCACAAGCTAGTGTTAAGCCACACCTGCTACCTCCCAACCACTCTCACAGCCTCAAATCACCATCACTTACCAAAGAAAATCCAAATGAACCCCTGCTCAGGCTATTCAATCTGTGGAGGCCCTCATATACTCACCTATACAGGAACAAGTGGACACTGGAGCTCCCACTTCTCCTGAGGAGCAGACCACTCCCATCTCTTCAAGAATCAGTGCTGAGGTTCCTCATGCTCAGCCTGATGAGCTCATTAGCCCAACTGCCTTAAGCCATCACTCTGCGTCTCAACACTCAAGTGATCAACCTTCAGGGGACAGTTACCATCCCCAGTCTATAGATCTCAACCAACCAATTCCCAACCTTTACTTCTATACCGATGAAGATCTAGGTTTCAGTGAGTATAATGAGTCTCTCTTATTTTCCCTTACTCAAAGAGAGATGAATACTCCTAAGTCTCCTACATCTATCCCACATCAGTCACCTACAACTGAGGTGGACACTCCTGAACGTGTTCAGAATGTCCATACGGAAGAGGCTCTCACTTCTGAAAGTGATTACATCATTAAGACCTCAACCATGGCAACTCAACCCACTAACATCTCAACTGAGACTGCCAGTGAGCAGAGGAAAACCAACAGCCAAGAACCTCAAGCTAGTGGTGAGAGAGAGGACTCTAGTCCAATCATTTAATCCCCCAATGAATCTTCTGATGAAAATGAGGGGAATCTAAGACTAGTGGTGCAAAACCTATCTAAAACATGCACTTACTTAGTCTCAAAGGTCAGTCACCTTGAGTCTCAGGTGGCTACCTTACACAACAGGATCAACGCTCAGCAACTTGAGATTTCATATCTTAAGGAAAAAGTAGCTCAGAGACCCTTAAGCAGAGCTCAACAGGAACACAAGAACCTGTGGATGTGATTCACCTATCTTCCAACTCACCTATGCAAGTGGGTAATGCTATCAAAAAGGGGGAGAAAGTCATTACAGCCACAGAACCTGGGAGTTCTTCAAAGAGAATGGACATTGAGGACTCACCATCCTCACTTGCAATTTTGCATTCTCAGCAACCTACTTAAGTTCACATTGATGTGGACTACACAGAATCCTTCATACAGAGTTTGTTTGAGGATGGGATTCCAAGGGCTATGTAATCTTCACCATCTTCCAATCACATTATTAGGTGGAGGTATGACAACATCAGGAAGGCCTTAATCATCATAAGAGTTCAAGGGCAACAAGAAGTCTTTAATTTTTAGACCTTGGACTACTATGAAGGTCTGGATCTAGTCAACATGCCACTTGTCAACCCAAGCCAATCAAGACAAGCTGACTGACTGGCTAAAAGAATCCAAGACAGGATAACTATAGAGTTCGGCTTAAGAAGGAGAGTTAGGCAATAAGGCAATGCCATCAGTCATCGGGATGTTGAGGAGGACTGTAAGATTAGCTTCATAGGGGAATCCTTGTCTGAAGGCCCAGTGGCAGAACTTGAGAGCCCTGTATCATCATCATCAACTGTTGCAACGATCCGCTCCTTCTTAGACACCTGTTGGTGAAGGTGCTTCTCAACCTCTCTTTGGCCTGAGCTCAGATGCTGCAACAAGAAATAAAGGCCAAAGCTCTCTCCACCCTAAGTCACAAAGGTTTATGAGTGACAAAGGGAAAATAAAAATGACAACTGAGGAGATTGAGGAGGAGAGAGAGAATGGAAAAGAAGGCTAAGTGGAGGTTAAGGTTGAACAACCAGAGACAACACAACCTGGACCTCCTGCTGAAACTCAGCAAGCTTCATCTTTTGGTCCACAGCAGGGTCAACCTCCCTCTCCTTCTAAGCCTGAGAGAGAGGAAGTCCCAATTAAGAAAGACAATGATGATCAATCTGGTGCTACAGGCCTGTCTTCTCAATTAAAATCTGGTAAGAGAAAGAAGAGGATGGCTTCTAAACCAAAGCCAAAGACGAAGAAGACTGCACCCTCTTCCAAATCCCAGGATGAGTTAGAACATCTTGAGATGATGCATCCAGAGGATGCTACATCAACTCCAATTCAAACAGCTCCTCTAGCATTAGGAAGACCCATCTTGTCTTGGACATACACCACAAATCCAGAAATATGGCACGTCATTAGAGATCAAGGCATTGAAGACACCTACACATGGCAAGATATGTTTCAGTTGCCTCTCCATGACCTCTTTCATATGAGACGATACTTTGACAGTCTAAAGGATCCTAATCACCTTACGAAGAAAGGATTGGTGATCATCCTAATGAGGACTGTTGATATCTGAAGTTTTCTAAGTGTTTTGGTAGCATCAGCCTAGGGGGAGTTTGTAGAGATTAATGAAGAGGCTGATGCAACCTAAACATCTTAAGTCTATCATGCATTCTACACAAGTAAATTAAGAAGAAGCTTAGGAAGTTTCACACATGAAGTAGAAAAATACTCTAAGTGTGAAATCTTCCCAGGCCAAGACCAATATCTTCTAAAGCCAAACATGAAGTCTTTCGAAGCCTCAGAGACAAAGTCTTCCAAAGCTTCAAGTTCATGAAGACAGATTTCTTCTAAAGTCTTTTAGTATGATGCTTTATCTGATGTACTGTTCCATAAAGCTGGACACCTTTCCGCTACATCTCTGCAAGTCACCAACTTACATGAGTTGGTGAACGGTCCATGCTTTTGGTAACTGTACATTGAGGTCTTAAGTTTGTAACTTTCTACTTTATGTACTTTATCCTCTTTGTAATAGATAAGGATGTGAGCTATGGCTTGTCATAGTCACAACTCAAAAGGCAATCTGCCTTTTGACTCTAAAATTGATTTTTTTTGTGTCTAGTCAGTTGTATCCAGCTAGCTTTCAAAGTATAGCCTACTGTAGGATGTAGTATAAGTATCTCATGTTCTTGTATCTTTTAAATATGCTTTGTAACACTTGTAATAGAATATAGAGAAAGCAATATACTGCATTCTTGAAAACCATACACTTGTGTTCTTTGTGTTCTGTCTCTCTTGCATTACTTTTGTTCTTAGCATCTCAACTTGGTTAATCCAGTTTACTGTTTGATTAAAGTTTAGTTAATCTCCTCTTTGTGTTGTTGTGTTGTAACTTACACCCTTCAACGATCCCGCACTAACCTTTTCACCTTATGTGAAGGAACATCCACATGAGAAGAATTATAATGTGTGGATTGTAGAATGTGGATGATCTAGGCACATGACTAGGAATAGTTCTCTTCTTCAACAATTTTTGTATTTTGATTGAGGTCCTGATCAATTTGGAGGTGAGGCCAGAGGATACATTTTTAGTAGAGGAAGTGTATCCAATGGCCAGTTAAAAGTTAACAAATTAAACTTGTCAATCAGTTTGAACACAATATTTTTAAGTGTTTCTTAGTTTTGTGACCAAAAGCACCAAATTATTTTCATAGAACATGAGTGCATTATCCTCAAACTCGGGATGACAAGTCCTTAGGAATTGGTGCTTCTTAGATCTCCTAGGAAACGGGATATGTGTGAAGTCGGCTAGATCGATAAACATCCGAGCATATTCTTGATGGAAGGATAAACAACAGCACAAACCAAAAGTCAAACAATAATATGAACTATATTTGAATGGTTTCTTTGATAAAACCTAACGATTACAAGCTCGTTACAACATAAGAATCAAGACTCTTGGCAAAGGGAAGATCGAGCATGATCTCCCATCTCATCCGGCAGCCCTTGGCTCCGGGCAGACTTCCTCTCCGATCCTTCATCTCTCCACACATTGAAACTGGTATATATAGGCCTCGGCCCATATTAGATATGACTGGGCCATTCGTGCGATTGGACCATGCGTATGGTTCAATCCTACAACTGGACCATGCGTATGGTTCAATCCTCCGACTGGACCATGCGTATGGTTCAATCGTGCGACTGGACCATTTTTGTGGTTCAGTCTTACAAATGCCCCAATCGCATCTCTTAGTCGCATGACTCGTCCATTAGCATGGCTCAGTCGTAAGACTGAGTCTCATTCGCATATGCTCCTGCGAATGACCCAGTTTCATGTGTTTAAAACATATCAGGTGTATTACATTAAGCCTAGACTATTCGACAAGAGACAGACACATTATATATGACTATATATGCTCCAACAATATGTACAAGGTGGATATGAATAATGCTTACCTATTAGAGTGAAGTATCATGCATTCTTTCCAAAGCTATTGGTGACGAGTCAACTCTGGAGGATCATTTTCGGAGGGTTGGTCACTTACAACACAGACACACAATGAGGAGAGTGATGTTTAGAACACTTAATATATTAAATAGGGAACTGGTTAACACATTAGCATGTTACTTAGATCATAGGTAAATATGATACAGAACAAAGAACCAACAACACAAGTAAGTTGGTTTTCAAGAATGTTTTATATTGCTCTCAAGTTCTTTTACAAGTGTAAAAAACACACATCTAAGTTTACAAAGACCTAAGATACTTATACTACATCCTACAACCATCCATGCTTTGAAGGCCAACTCGAAACGTTTGAACTAGATAACAAAATCAAATATAAATTCAAAAGGCAGATTGCCTTTTGACTAGTGACTATGATATGCCATAGCTCACATCTTAATATATTACTCATGGTTGCGGGTAGTATATATATTTTGATATAGATTTATTGCACACATTCAGTTTTAATTGGTTCTTACTATTACTAAATCACACACACAAAAGGCAGTGTACCTGTCGTATGGTAATATAGTTTGGTAAGAACCGAGTATCAATCCGTGGACACACCTAGCCTACTCAACGAACTTGATGTTTAACTATCAAATTTAGTTTTTGTTAAGGAAAATTATAATTTGTATATAAATATTTTTAGGATTTAAAATAAACAATAATAGAAAGAAAGTAAACTAAGATTTGAAGCATTTGGATTTAAAACCAGGGAATAAAAGTTATCATCTTAATTAGATTCCACTTATGTAACTGTGATGAATTGGTGGTGTGATTTAAAGATATGGATTAATGTAATTATATTAATGTTTATAAAGATGAGATGGTGTGATTTCTTGTCTAACCTGCTGCCGTAGTGACTTGATCCTGTCAGGCTGAGTTTTACTGCTCAGATCAAAGCCCTAGTAATGTAGGTAAATCTTTGGTGACCTATTTGACATACGATTTCTGAAAACATAACTTAATGTCAAAAAAAGAGTTGATCAGGTTCCTTCCTAACATGCCATTAATTTTAGAAAACCGTAACAATTACTGAAGTTTCCGAACAAATAAAAGGGAACCCGCAAATGATAAAAAAGTTAAAGTGATATGATTTCTAATAACCATTTCTAGTTTATTAGCCATGGATTTATAATGAAGACCAGTTTCACGAATGAAAGTTAATCATACGGTTTTTTAACTTTGTATGACGATAACAATCACAAACCATAAATTTTTAACTTCCCGTTCAAATGTAGATGCTACCCATCAATAGTTTTCCCAAGACCACCATAACATTATCATAATATTTATCACACCATTAGTTCATCACAAATTACATAAGTTTCATCCGATTAGGATGATAAAAAGAGTTTAGCTCATAATGAACATAACAACATATAACAAAGAAGATAGATATGTAATCATCGGTGAAATGGAACAATCAAACCGATAATCCACAATGGATGGCGTTTAGACGATTCCGAGCTTCTTCCAAGTGTTTTATGCACCTCCTGAGCCTCCAAATGATCTTGAAGTCTTGATTCCCGAGAGAGTTCTGCAGAGTAACTCTCCCACCAAAGCTTGCCAAAAATGGTGAACTTAGGCTTCTATTTATAGGCTTTCTGGAGTGTTTAAGCACGGACCCGTGCCTAAAAGGCATGGCCCCGTGCTAGTACAATGCTTACGAAAGTTGATCGGCTCGTACATGCAGGTTGTGTCGGGCACGGCCCTGTGCTAAATGGGGCACGACCCCGTGTTGGTGGTGGGGCACGGCTCCGTGCCTAAAAGGCACGGCCCCACGTCTACTTTTGGGGAACAATACATTTTGTCCTGTCAGATGTCCAAATACGGGGGTGAGTTAATTTAGCACGGGGGTGTGTTTCTCGCAAAGCATGGGGGCGTGCTTAAAGAGGCACGACCCCATGCTTAGACTCCATCGCTCAGATTACTTCAATTTCTTGCTAAATATGCTTTTTTGTCCAACTTGCCCTTTTAAACACCTGAAAACACAATTTAAGACTTTTAAGTACATTTTCATCATTTTAAGGAAGACATTAAGGAATAATTGATGTGCTTTTGATAGGATTTTTATGTATAATTTGGATCACATCAAACATCCCCACACTTGAACTTTGCTTGTCCTCAAGCAAAAATCACTTAAAATGACAAGTCCACCAAAAAGCAAATAAAACAAATTATGAACATGTCTTTTTAGAAATACGCAAGTAAACATTATTTTCATCCAAATATATATATTCTAAGCATATGTAAAATGATATCCTAGCAAGCAATAGGTTAGTAAAGATTATAATCATGCAAAAATCCACACTTCTTACAAGGTGCACTTACACTCGGCTCAATATACGGAGTCATAATCAAGATTAAGTATGACTAATACACTCAA
Source organism: Flaveria trinervia (assembly GCA_025506515.1). Lineage (NCBI taxonomy): Eukaryota > Viridiplantae > Streptophyta > Magnoliopsida > Asterales > Asteraceae > Flaveria > Flaveria trinervia. The sequence continues at coordinate 16,350,489 of CM046449.1, read as the reverse complement.
TTGCCTAGTATGAATACGTGTGAAATCATAAGCTTGTTAAGGGATCAATCTCCACTTACTTAGATATTTACTTGCATAAATCATTACGTCCTTGATGGGTTGTAATTTGGCTCGGGCTCGGGTATTGAATATTTGGAAAAGTTGCTAATTGCTAAAGATGACGGTCTTGGCTTATTTTTCTAACATAAACTACAAGGAAAGCAATAACGGTTCCCTATACAGTACTTCAAGCTAGAAGGGATATGCTAGCTTGAGGACTTGTTTAAGGTCAGATTATCAAGACCGTATTTTGGTTTCAAGAATCGTACTTCATCTTTTACCCCAAGATACACAAAACTTTCCTTTCTCAAGGATCGTTCGATTTGAAGCCTAATAGCACCCAATCGGATTAGTTCTACGTATTCGTATTGAGATTCAGTTTGATTCTTTTTGCATTTTCCATTATGAGACCAATTTCCACAATTCGGGCATCTTTCATATCTTTTTGCTCGTCTCTTTATAGCACTTTTTGAAATTCCACAAAATGGCGGAACTTGTTCCTTTTTTCGCCATTTCTTTTTTGCGTCAAACGTGAGATTGAAAATTTGTTCGCGGATTTCGGGGGGAAGTCCCGGTTTTGCGTGATGAAGGCAACAAAGCATATTGAAATCAAAAGAATACATTCGAGTTCTTTAAGGTCTGCCGGTAAAAGACCGAATTCATATATATATATATATATATATATATATATATATATATATATATATATTATATATATATATATATATATATTTCTTTCTTTAAGCCAAAAACATGTCTTTAAAAAAAATGGGTTTTGTAGAAGGCTTTTGATTAAGTGACTTGGTGGCTCGGGTGATTGAAAGATAAAAACGTTTAAGCTCAACGGGGCTCACTATGGTTGACGTTCGGGTAAGGAAAATTAAAGACAATGGTTGGGGCTCGAATGGTTAAGGTTTCCTAGTGCCTAACTCATTTTTATGCAACAAATACTAATTAAGGTCTTGAAATTCATACCCAAAGAAAGTTCTAATTACACGTATCATATGACACCCTCAATTAAATCTAGAATGAATGTAGAATTGCAATTTTGCAAAAGCTTTAAGGCTCAAAAATAAACTCGCATATGAATAGAATTGGGTAATAGTGCTTCATTTTAAATGATTAAATATTATACTTGATTAGATTATTGCTTTTAAGGATATCACAAAAAACATTTTCAATTTTATTTGGACGTCATGAGTTTACTTCTTTATTTCCCGAGAACGTATATTTATAATTTGGTTTATCAAAATTTTATTTTTGGTTTCTTGTCACAAAAATACTTGCTAAGTGATCTTCTCTTAAAAGTTTTAAATTTCGACCTTTTTAGCAAAGTCAAATGCCTTACTCCCATCCCCACACTTAAAATTCACATTATCCTCAATGTGATTAATATAATCAAGATCGAGAAAGGGTAAGGAAATAACAGCCCTAAAAATGATCAAATTTTCAGTTGTATTTGGTTGGCCTCGTGTTGTTAGAATCCTCGGTATCACCTGAAATGTCACTAATTTATTAAAAGCATTATAGTCCTAAACACACAAAATAAAAAAAACGACATAAATTAAAAGATAGATTGGCACAAAACAACTGCACCGGGTCCCCGAAAATGATACGGTTTTTCAAGGGCTATGTGGGGGAATATCCCCCCACTCATGGTACATTCGGTTCCTCATGTAGGTGACATCGTTACTGAGGTCATCGAGTCGGGAGTGTAGACTTTCAACTCGGTTGAAGGCTTGTTGGGCATATTCAAATGATCGCCTTGCATGGTCGCTGGTTGTTTGTATTGACTCGTAAAGGTCTAACATGGTCGGGAATTCCCTTGTACGTGAACTTGGAGATCCAGCTCCGGCTCCTTTGTGACATCCGTAAATTTCCGTTACCAAACTCCATTTGTATGGTACATTCGGTTCCTCATGTATGGTACATTCGGTTCCTCATGTATGTGACATCGTTACTGAGGTCATCGAGTCGGGAGTGTAGACTTTCAACTCGTTGAAGGCTTGTTGGGCATATTCAAATGATCGCCTTGCATGGTCGCTGGTTGTATGTATTGACTCGTAAAGGTCTAACATGGTCGGGAATTCCCTTGTACGTGAACTTGGAGATCCAGCTCCGGCTCCTTTGTGACATCCGGTAATTTCCGTTACCAAACTCCATTTGTTCCGTTAAGTCTTGCATACACGTGTCGTGAACACACACTAGTTGTCGTTTAACGTTAGTGACCTAATAGTAATGAATAATCTTAAATTAATGATAGTCTAACTGATTATGTGATTATTGTGTAGGTTTATGTGTTTGCATGTTTTAAATGTTAATTAGAAAATTAATCGCCTAACGCGGAAACGTGCATATTTATCGTATGTCTTGTGTTTTTATAAAGATAAAATATATACTGATTTTCATTAGTTTATATCTTAATATTATTAAGTTAAAAGCACTTTACAAAGAGTTTAAAGCCTAGTTTTATATAATACAAATTACAAGGGCTTAAAGGGTAAATATGGAAATCAAAATTAAACAAAACACCCAAACCCTAATTCCCACCCCCATTTGGCCGCAAACACTCCTCACACACCCTCACCATTGTGAATTCGACCAAGAACAAGCATCAAAGCATCAATTTGGTTCGATTACAAGGCATACAACACGTAGAAATCATCAATTGCAAGTTAACACACGTTTAAAGGTTAGATTTTTACATGTTTTGTGGGTTGTTCATGGTGGCCGAACCCTAATTCATTTATGGATCTTCATGGGGTCGAATTTGATGTTGTTTGATGATGTTAGTATGTTAGTTAGATAGAATACATGTTGTTTAATGTTGATTATGTATGAATTGTATGTTTCTAGTGGATTGATCATGAACTTTGGTTTTATGCAAACCCTAATTCGAAATTAGCATGATTATGTGAAGTTGATGATTGTTTGATGAATGTATGATGATTTGTAGGTTGTAAGAATGTTAGGATACGTTGATCTTGCAACAAATTGATGAATTGAAGTTGGTGTTCATAGCTTACTAATAATAGTAACTTTATTTTGCATGTAATGTTGAAGTATCGATGAATTGATGTTATGGATGTGTTCATGGTGATGATTAGATGTTAGATTGTTGTTGTGATCATTGGAATTCAAGAACACATGTTATAGTTCATACATTACTAAAGATAGTAACTTTTTAGGATATGAATTGATGAGTTATGATGTTTGGATGTTGTTGATCATGCTTAGATGTTGATATGAACTTGAATTGGTATATTATTAATGAATTCTGGAATGCATTAGATGTTTGATAGATTTTGGGATGTGCTTTCCCAAAAGGGAAACTTTATTTGCACAATGTTTGATGGATGATAGTTTGAACATGTTTGGGATGATAGGAGCATGTTAGTAAGTTCATGGATGATAGTTGGACTTTAATGATCACGTATGATGTTGATGTTGGTTAGTAGTTAGGACATCATGGTTGGGACTGGAAATTGATTGTTGTGATGTTTGTTGAATGCAATGAACATGGTTAATGAATATGATTATGATCATCATACACGCATGCGAATCTGAGGCCCCTACTTGGTAGGATTGGCAGGGTTTAGGATGTGAAGTCGTGAGTGGCTTCACATGGCATGTGGTGCATGATTTGATCTTTGTGTGGCATGTTAGTTGTGGTATAACTAGTGGACACGTTATTGTTCTAGATTCGCATGACTTGTATGACATATGGTTGTATGATGATCTAAGTAATATACCTGGATAATATAGCATACATATGATCTATTTGAATGTTAACCATGTATGACATATGTGTATGATTACTTGAATGGTTTACAACACATAAAGTCACCAACGGGTCAAACGGGGCAATTGGGTCAAACGTGTCTGTTCTCTGAAATCTTGAGTCCTTGGTTGTAGTGTACTTAGGGTTTCACATATTCTTTGTTTACACGTACTCATGTACTTATATGATCTAGGCAACCTCTGAAAGTTGTCTGTCCGTCTGTTTGTCAAGTAAAACTCTAAGTGTCTATCACGCGTATCAGGCGAGTTCATGCCCCACTCTTTATTAGATCTCTTTTGGGGGAGATAGCATACTTGTAAATCAAAAACGCTTTATATATTCAAGTTGTGTATAATATTAATATAATGTTGATAACATGGAAAAGTCCTCACACTTTCGAATTGTTAATATTCAATAGCGGGGAAATTTGGGTAGTACTACTGGGTCTGATGAGCCCCACCTGTGTGACTCGAGGTCAACTGGGTGCAAGTTGTCCTATTGAACATTGTGACGACCTGTTAAGTCGTTACAGGAGGCAACAACGTAACATAGTCAGCTTCAATTGCGAAATCACTATGGATTAATATTTATTGTTAATGGACTAGTTATCTGTTACAATGCCCTACTTTTATATCTATGTTGTGAAACTATTTATGTTTCATTATCACTCTTGAACTCACCAACCATTATGTTGACATTTTAGTATGCTATTCTCAGGTCATTGGCTTGCTTGCCATAGGAGCACTACATGGTTCACTTGCATTCTAAAACTCGGTCTTCAAGACATTTTTAGTATTTTAATGATTAATGTTTACTCTTTTGGGTTGGCACATGTTTTGCCATAGTATACACTTTTATTTCTTTGGGTTGTTTTACAAAACGCTTCCACACAGTTTAAAGTTTGTACTTTGGTTGATTTTATTTAAATTATGGCATATAAAGTCGTTCTGAGTAACTATTGACTGTGATCCTGGTTTGTTCACACGACTCGCGGTAAAACCCCGCAAGTGAATTTTGAGGGTGTGACAGATTGGTTTCAGAGCCATTGGTTATAGGGAACTAGGTTGCATACACACTAGACTATAACCACACACAGTTAATTAGTTACCTGTGCCTTATTCTCATCCACTGTATACTCATTGGCATACATGTCACACTCTCTGCAGCATGGCATTGTCATCGAGAGCTCCGGGTAAGCGACCTGAATCACCTTCATGATCTGAATCCCCACCTCCCGCACCTGTACCTGACAATGGATTCAATTGGCTTGACTGGCTTATCCTCGAGAGGAGATTGACTCGGATCAACCTTTTGCATTCATGAAGCGTGACCCTCCACGAGACTAGAGTTTCTATCCTAGATTCGTTGATCATATTATGTTTAGGGAGCGCGTACCTGTCCCGAGGCCCAGGACTAGGAACAATGCCGACCAACCAATGCCTTCACTCCCACAGACGGTGCAGTCCAACGAGCAACTGATTGCTGCACTAGTGGATGCACTGGACACTGAGCCGCATGGAGTCAGGCGGCTCACGGGTGATGTTTGTACGCTGTAGCAAGAGGTGTACAATCTGAGACATCAACTAGATGAACTCGAGGAATAACACGGGAAGACCCTAAATGGGTGTCACCATACGCAAGATGGTCTCATGGCACTCCAAGGGCGCGTGACTGCTCGTGAACAGCGGGACGCCGTAGCCGATAACAGGATTGATATTTTAGAAGCTCAACTAACGGCACTTTAGATTGCTATAGCTCCTGCTCCTGCAGCAGACCCTGAGGATGAGGATCCCGAGGAGGGACCCGAGGAGGAGGAACTGGTGGAAATGGAGGATGATAGTGATGGGTCAGATGTTGTCGATTGATTTTCTTTATATGACTTAGACTACGTAATGTTTTCTTTTTGAAACCTATGTGGGAAGGGTTGTTTCCCCACACGAACGACAAACTTAATTTTGACATTGATAAATACATTGTGACTCATTTACAATATATTTACCTTGGTTATTATTTTTGTTATGAATGTTGTGGTTGTGATGATTCATTATTTCTTTTATTTACTGTTTACTGTGCTTCAATGAGATAAATGTGTTTGATGTTACTCATTATTGTATTTGTGAATGTAAAGTGAAAAGAATGGATGCCTGTGGACGTGGACGTGGATGTGGTCGTGAACGCAGACGTGGACGTGGCACCGGAGAACAGGGCGGTGGTGCTATTAACATGACCCCCGTGGAATTGGCTACTGTTAGGACCTTGTATTTTAACGAAATACCGAATGATTAACATGTAAACCAAACCAAATAGGGCGGAATCCTATTTGATTGGCGATCCAATCAGTGAGAACGCACGTAGAATGAATAAAGTATTGAATCAAACGTTAAGAATCGATTAGGAATCGATCTACTGCGTTCTATGAACTTGGAGTATCAACTTGGAGGTTTCTAGACGGCTAGGGTACGTCTGGAGTCGAAATAGAATGAATGCTTTTGTTTTTCACAAATTGGGTTGTATTTATAGGTTAGTACTGTTCATTCGTGTGACTGAACCATTAGTATGGCTCAGTTGTGCGATTGAACCATGCGGTTGATTCATCCACACGACTGAGTGTTCAGTCATGCGACTGAGCCAATCTTCTGTTACAATCATACGACTGATCTAGTCTCGTGGTTTAGTCATGCGACCCAATCATTCGTATGAAGTTATTCATGCGTATGGTCCATTCGCATGGGCCATTCGTATGAGAACTTCATTTTGTTAAGTTTGAATGTATTAATTAATATAACATTATGTGTAACCATTCAAACAACCACAAACCTAATTAACCAATTTAACATCAACTCATTAATGTAATATTAACATTATAAATAACAAAAAAACAATGTCATTTCATTAATCATTCCAAACATTATGTCAGAATCAGACAAACAAGATCTATTACATTCATATCATGATCTAGGGACATACATGTATCAACAAACTCCCCTTGGACCTAGATCTTTCTAATGTCTTGTTGTCTTCATTACCTCCTCATACTTCTTGTACTTATCCTCTATTGTGACTCCTGCATGAATCTCAAATGCAAAACAGAGTCTTATGACATTCTGGAACTGGAGGGCTTGTACTATACCCTGCGTATCATAGAACAGTGGCCACTTGTATAGAGTTTAGACATCACTAGCTGACAAGTTGGTAAGCTACATTGGGTCAAATACCCTCATAGTATCCATTTTGCACCCTTTTTTTAGGACTATGACCGCTTCTCCTATCCTCCAATCGTAGTACCACCACTTAAAGTGTGGAGTGAAGTCCTGTGGCATTTCCCTTAGTGGGATTCTTGACATCGTGCACGGAGGACTCCACTTCAACACTATCTTTGGCTTTCCAGTAATGGCATTAACTTCAGACCTTCTGATTTACCTTGTAGGCTGCTAGGGTCTGAAGTTAACCCACCTGGTGTGGTACTCCTTCCTTAGGGCAGCCTCAAACCAGCCTGACATCTTTCTCGGGTCAGCATACAACAACTTCAGTTTGGCCAGCTGGTTGAGCTCAAAACCTAGTAGTGTCTTTAGATCATGTGGAAATCTAAGGTACTTTATGCCCTTCTCCCTCTTAACGGCATAAACGTTAAGGTCCTCAAAATACGCCCATGCTATAATCCTGCCTGACACCTTATGATGTTTCTTGACTCTTTAGAGTTTGGTGTAGGCATCCTTTTTAGGTGCAGCACGTTGGGCTCTAACTTCTTCAAAACAGGCAGCCCATTCAGCCTTTCGGATATCAACATCATCACTTGAGGCTCGGGCCGATCCCTCTTTCTTCTCTGACTCCTGCTCCATTTTGTCTAACACTTCAAACGTATCACTGACAAGGGATTCACCCAGATTGGTGATCACATTTCCCTTATTGTCAGCATACTGAGGGTAGTGCTCTGCAGTGACATCTTCTATCTCTATTTCATCAACGTCGTTGAGCTCTTCGTCACTTGTCGAGTCGCATGTTGGAGCATCCTTTACAATCTCATCAGGATTTAGCTTGAAGATCTCAGCTAGTTGCTCATTTGATAGATCGTGAATTATTTCCCCCTCTTCTGGGATATAACTCACCGACCTTCTGACGATCCCTTGCAGATCAAGAATCATAGTTAGCTGAGTCTTGATCTGCTGAAGGGGAGCAACATCGAACTCACCCCTCTGATAGTTTGGATCTATTTGATTTAAACATGTAGCTCATCAACCATTAGTTAATAATCAAAACAGAAATACATTAATCTTAATATTACCATTAAATACATAAGTTTAAATACATGATTCAAATACAAAAGTAATCAAATACATAGACATCTAATCATTACTTTTGTCTTGGATCACTGGGTCATCACTTGGTGGAGTAGAGGATGAAGCTTGTTGGTCTTCATTCTTCTTAGACCTCCTTTCTTGACCTTGAGCAGAGGTAGATGCAGCTGCATCCCCTCCTTCTTCATCATCATCCTCATTCCTCTCTTCTGTCCTCTCATCCTCAATCGCCTTATCATCCTCAGTCTCATCATCATCATCATCATCACCATCATCACCATCTCCCTCTTTAATCTTCAGAGGCTCATCTTTAGATCCTTAAGTTTGAGCATGATGGTCTTCTTAGCATTCTCCAACTCCTCAAGCTTCTTAGCAGAAGTGACTCTATGCTCTTGGAGTTGGGCGATCTTGTGGCTCTGAGCAGCCATTTGCTGGGCCTGCTCCTCGATTAGCTGAGCCTGCTCCGAGATCTGGTGTGACTGCACATCAGTGAGATTTGCAAGCTGTCGGATCCGCGCAGTCTTCTCTTCATCTGCAGCAAACAGTCGCATCACCATACGGTTTAGCGTTGAAAGCTGGTCCTCTACCCCAAATTGAGGTAGATGAGATCCATATATATGTGCGGGATGAGATGAGGGTCCTGCTTGGTGGCTGGTGGGTGGTGTGGGTGGTGGCTGTGGTGAAGATAGGGTTGGGTCTGTGAATAGTGGAGGTGATGTAGGAGTGAAAGATATAGTGGTTGGCATATGTACAGTGGTGGGAGGTGTGGTAGTGGTAGTGGTAGTTGTGGTGGCTGTGGTGGTGGATGGTGTGGCTATAGAAGTGGTAGTGGTGATGGTAGATGTAGTGGCTGTGGTGGAGACGAAAGTGAGTCTTCTCCTTTTCTTTTTCTGGCCATGGGGCTGAGCCATACGTTTCTTCCTCGATCCAGTCGAGGTGGATGCTCCCCCTAGAACACGGCTAACAGGCTGAGGAGCATAGCTGTGATCTGCAGTCGTCTCTCCCGAATCCTTGGGGCGTTCACCAACCACCCGAAGTCCATACTCCGTGGGAACAACCTTGCTTCCCACAGTCCTAGTCAATGGCTCCTCGTCTGACTCTTCTTCTCCACACCAGGTATAAAGTCCTGGTGGAACCTGGCTGACTCATCTATGTCTCCCATGGGGGCAGATACTGGAGGTGTAACATCTGTAGCTGCGCCCCTCGGTGGAATGGGCATGTCATCTCCAGCATTCGCACCGTTATCATCATCAGAGTCATCGGTGGGTAGAGCAATCTGCTCAACATCAGAATCATTGTCGTCGTGACGCCACTTGTGTCTACCTGGCACCACATATCTTTCATTGGCCACATGGCCGATCAACCTCTTTACCTGGGGCTTTACCTGCTTGCCCCGATACACTCTCATGCGACCCAAGGTCATGTCATCCATAATCTCTAGTGCAACCGTGTCATGTCTCTCCTTGGGAAGTAATGGCAGCTTCTCGTTGAAGATCAGCTGCAGAAATCTGGGGTACATACAAAAACCTTCCTTCCCCTTGGCCTCCAGATTCTCCACCAAATACGAGAAGATCATGCTCGAGAAGCTGAAGGGGTGGTTCAACACAATGCCACAGAGGCATTCGGAATCTGGTCTGAAAGGTCATCAAACCCACCCCTTCGAGAAGCAATACACTTCAGGATCACATGCGCCAAGTATTTATACTGGGGACACAAGTTGCTCTTGTTAAGCACACCTGAGTTGATGTCCACAGTGTACTTAATCCTGAGGAAGCAACCTCTTACTGTAAATGGATGTAGTCTGGTGGGTGATCAGTATCGTCCCCAAAATCAAGTACTCTTTGGATGTCAGCTGCTATAATCTCAATATCATGACCATGAATGGAGCTCCATATGCTGTACGGCTCACGTGAACGATCTACGGAGGAATTCTCCCAGAAAGCCTGATGTAATGACCTGTAAGGAGTACACGGTGTGGATATGGCTTTATGTATCCGAGAGCGTCGAAGGAACGCAATAATCTCTGTAAACTCGGCCCCATTCCGAGTCGTATGGTCCAAATGAGCACATATATTATGCTTTGGATTGATGGACCATCTATCAGCCATTTATCTGAAACACAAGACACAGAACCATTAGTAAGTCATACATCAAAATTCAGTTCAAAGTGTATAGTTTAAATTGAATCTGATTCATTCGTACGAATGAATCATGCGACTGAAGTCAGTCGGTTGTCCTTTCATGCGACTAAGCTCATTCGGATGAATGAGACATGCGACTTAGTTGAATCTGTTGGTTGAGTCTGCGATTGGTTCAGTCGGCCGACTGAGTTCATTCACATGATACATTCGTCCGATTGACCCATTCGGCAGCCTCAATCGTGCGATTGAATTTCACCCAGACGACCAATCGCATGACCCACTATTCAGTCGACTGAGGTTGGAGTCTTGATCAATTCATGATATTAAATGTGGTTTAATGGCTCTTTAGACTCGGAATCTCTTAACTAATGACCTACTAGACTTAGTTTTAACATGTTGCTTAGTTTCAGTTGGTTATTAGGTCATTTACGGTCTGATTCTTGTTTAAGTCAAATATCACACAATTTGGGCTTGATTTCTTCTGATTCCAGTGTGATTTCACTGTTATATACCTGTATAAATGTCAACGCAAGTCAAAATATCAATAAGATGTGGAAACAAGGTCTAAGCAATTTCGGCAGAGTAACGGTACAATGTGCGATTTAGGAGGATTGAGAGTGATGAGTGGAATGCAATCGACTATGGATATTTAAATACTGAAGCTTAGTTCAACTCGGCCGACGGCCTCATTTGCTCAGTTCATTCGGGCGACTAAGGCTCAGTCGTGCGATTGGCTCGGTCAATCGCATTCAGTTGTTCGACTGAGTCTCAGTCGGTCGACTACTCATTCGTGCCCTTTCATTCGCACCTTCAGTTAACCGACTGAGTCTCAGTGGGTCGACTGACTCATTGGCACCCTTTCATTCAGTCAAATGGATCATTCTGATAAGCCATTCGAGTGAATTGCTCAATCTCATGTCCAGTCGTGCGAATGGGATCCATTCGCATGGTTGGTCCATACTTATGATCCAGTCTTGCAAATGGGTTACACTTATGAACATTTAGCACTTAAACCTTTTTTTTACCTGTTGAAATTTAACATTATGAGCATTTGATCATCTCAGACATGATCCTTTTAACTTGAAAACCTTTTGATCACCTCAGACGTGATCCTTTTAAACAATTTAGTCACCTCAGACGTAACACTGTTAAACTTTGAAAACACATGTGGCCATCTCAAAAATGACCGTTTTAGGTGAGTTAATCCCATACTAATTTTCATGATATAGTTCGACGAACAGACAAACTAAAATGACTAACTAACTAGAACCTTACACTAAATACAAAAATAGAACTTGTTTTTGACTTTTTATGAGAGATAAATCCTAAGATATGCATCTTCTGGATTTGGTTCTAAAATAGACAGCTTCAATTTAGTTTGACCACACCTGGAACAATTCAATTTTGGAATCATACAGGCAAGTCAAATCATTTAGGACTTGTTATCAAAACCTTTAGATGCTCAATTCTTTGTTTTCATCTAGAGTCGTTAGCAAATTTAGGAAATCACACTGGTACTATTAGATTCCCACATGATTTGAACTTTCAAGAATTGCAAACACAATGATTGTCAGTATATTTGTCCTCTTATATCCATACAGACTTTAGACACAAACTGGTGATAGTTTTAGGTTTAATTATTTCAACTAACATTTGTGGATCCCACACTTATATGGTAATCAACATTCTTCAGGAGCTTATGAGCGGTCTACGGGTATTTTTACAAGAAGAGACTATTCGTAGTGCTTTCAAAGAGAAGCCAATCCTCAGGTCAGTGCCATCGCACAGCAGAGAGGCGAAACAACAATGAATTCTAGAATATCTAGTTATGCTTATCCTCAGTCAGTGCCATCGCACAGCAGAGAGGCACACAACCTACTTCTTGTTAGAGCAGCTGCATTTTATTTTGCACAGAATGCACCACAACATATGTCATTAGCTTGATAGCATTTATCTTTCATTTTTTTCGTGCTTTCCTCTATTTATGGTCATCCGTACACATTTGTGTGTTTACATGCTCATTACCCCTTATTGGAATATTGTTGATTGTGTTTAACCAGTGATAAGATGGCAGCCCACAGTCAGTTGAACAACTTAGTTTGATCTTGAAATTACCAGTGAGGTCTACTCATCTATTGTGTTGAATCTACCGACATATCATTGTGGTCTAGCAACCTCTAGGTCTACTTTCTTTGTGTTACCTTAGTAGTTACCAGTTTTTCTATCATTTTCCCTTTTTATATTGCTTAGACTACACAGACTTATACTTTGAATTTTGCATCTTTTCTAAATTAAATTTTAAAGTCCCTTTGATTTGTTCCTGTGTACTATCATTTTCCAAAAGGTTTGAATCGGTATCACAGATACGATCTACCTTATATCGGCTATCTACTCTCCTTCTCCTTGTTTTTTTAAATGTTACTAGCTGACCTAATCACCCCCTAAAATCTAAAATCATAGTGGATTTAATTATTTTAGGATTTTAATAGACAGCTAAATAACATGATTTAATTTAAACAGAATAAATAAACAAGGAAAATACAATAAAAAATTAACTACAATGCATCGGACTACACATGATCATCTCTAGAATAACATCACTTTTCTTTTTAATGACGTTGACCTCTAACAAATATAGAAAACGTGGTTTATCAAAGGGTTTTGTATAGAGCTCAGCGCGTTGAAAGTCAGTATTATTTTTACCACATCAATTAAGTTCTTTTCAAAACAGTCTCTTATGAAATGGTATTTAATACCGATGTGTTTGGTCTTTGGATGTTGTACCGGATTTTTAGTTACTGCAATTACAGTAGAGTTATCAACAAAGATAGGAGTAGAAGAAAACTTTAAACCACATTTGCTGTTGAATCCAGATGATTTGTGAACAACAACTTGCAGCAGCAACGTATTCGGCTTCACAGGTTGACAATGCAACCGAGGTCTGCTTCTTACACTGCCAGGTAACTATCTCCTCCCAAAGATTGACACCCTGCTAATGTAGACTTGTAGTTCATCTTGCAGCCCCCGTAATTCGAGTCACTATACGCCGTGAGGTCAAGTCATCATCATGAGGATACCACAACCCAAGTGTGGGTGTACCCTTCAGATAAGAAATATCCTTTTGACCCCGATCAGATGGTTAACCTTAGGCTTAGCCTGATATCTAGAGCATAAACATGTAGCATACATGATATCAGGTCTTGAGGCAGTGAGATACATGAGGGATCCAGTCATTCCTCGGTACATTGTAGCATCTACCAGATCTCCATTTTCGTCAGGTTCTATATCATGATTTGTAGCAGTGGAGCATTCTCCATGTCAAACCGTCTGAGAATTTCACCCACATACTTGGTGTGATGTAGAAAGATCCCATTTGGTGTCTGATCCACCTGTAACCCGAGAAAGAATTTCGTCTCCCCCATAGCACTCATCTCAAACTCTTTCTTCATAACTGCTTCAAACTCGTTGCATAATTCTTCGTTCTTTGAACCGAAGATTATGTTATCGACATAGATTTACTAGCAGTAGGTCTCCATCTTTTTCTTTTATGAACAATGTGCAGTCAATGACTCCCCTGCGAAAGCCATGTTTCACAAGATGAGTTGAGAGTTTCTCATACCAGGCCCTAGGAGCTTGATGAAGCCCGTATAAGGCCTTTTCGAGTTTGTAAATTCTGTCCTGATGATAAGGATCTTCAAATCCCTCGGGTTGACTGACATACACCGTCTCTCGAATTTCCCCATGAAGGGATGCACTCTTCATATCCAATTGATAGAATTTAATCTTCATATACGATGCATAGGCAAGGAAGATACGGATGGCTTCCATCCTTGCCACGGGTGCAAACACTTCATTGTAGTCAATCCCCTCGACATGGTAAAATCCCTCAACAACCAACCGAGCCTTGTTTCTAATAATGACACCTTGGTCATCCTTCTTGCATTTCAAGACCCATTTGGTGCCAATGACCTTAGCACCTTTAGGTCTATCTACGAGAGTCCATACTCCTAACATCTTGAATTGAAGAAGTTCTTCTTGCATGGCACTTACCCATGCCTCATCGTTTAATGCATCACTTACGTATTTTGGCTCAAACTGCGAGACAAAACACCGATAAGCACCATCATGAATGTAACCCTTTTCTATAACAGAGGCATAATTAGCTGAGTATAGCTGATTTCGGGTTTGTACTCCTGATCTGACATCCCTAATGACATTGTCTAAGGGATGATAGACGTTTAGACGTGATCCTAAGTAGTAGGAGCAGCTACCTCAGAGACAAGATTATGAACATTTGGTTCTGCATCTGAGGTAGAAGGAGTTTGAGGTTCCGAAGTCAAAGGTGCATCACCGTTAGTTGCTTGTAGACTTTCAGGAATCGGAACCTGTTGCTCCTGACTGTTCTGGTCATCTTCTTCAGCCTCATCTTCAGAGGAGGAGTCAGTGTCGTCGACTACTCCCCCTGACTGAGTAGATGATTCTCCCTGGAAACTCGATGATGTTGAATCAAGAGAAGGTGTATTTAAGATATCATCCATCATTCGAGTAGCCAACTCATCATCAGAAGGAGAGATAGGGATGTTGAAGGACTTAAAGAATCCATCATAGTCGAAAAAGTAGGCGGGTCCTTTGCCAGTAGGTGGTGTGGTATATCTCTGAACGTCAACATTACACCACACTTCTACTAGACCCGTTGAGTTATTGTAAACTCTCTTGTTCGGTTTGTTGTATCCTAGGAAGATTCCTTCATCAGCCTTCTCGCTGAATTTACCATCTTGAGTCTTTTTCAGAGGTGTACACGGTGCGCCAAATGGTTCGAGATACTCCAGATTGGTTTACGTCGGTATAGTAGCTCGTAACATATCTTTCCGTGGCGCTTGACTATCAGAACTCGATTCAGTGTATAACACGCATTACCCACTGCCTCATTCCAAAATTGGATAGGCAATTTCGAGTCTGCCAGCATTGTCCGTGCTGTCTCTATCAAGCTTCTGTTATTTCTCTCAGCAACACCCTTCATTTGAGGCGTGTATGCAGAAGTGAACTGATGCGCAATTCCCTTTTCCCCGCAGTAAGCCTCCATCGACTGATTCTTGAATTCAGTCCCATTGTCTGAGCGTACTTGTCTCACTTTCAGCTTGTAGAGAGATTCCAGTGTGGTTACTAACTCCTTGAATGACTCAAATGTTTCTAACTTGGACTTCAGAAACATTACCCAAGAGAATCTTGTATAGTCATCAGTAACAACAAAACAGTACAAGTCCCTTGCAATGCTCTTTGTACTGACTGGACCAAACAGATCCATGTGAAGAAGTTCAAGAGGAAGTTCTATTGAATGAACTTTCTTTTCCCTATGAGACTTCTTCGTCTGTTTGCCTTTCTTGCAAGCTATACAAAAATCAGGATGTTGGAAATTCTTCACATTAACTCCTCTCACAAGATCCTTCTAGATCAAGTGGTTCATCTTCCGTTGATTGATGTGTCCCATTCTCCTATGCCAGGATATGGAGTCCTTCTTAGTGGCTTTGGATAGAAAGCATTGAACTTCATGATCCGTTGTAGAAGCTGTTCAGAGATCCAAAACATGAAGGTCTTTATATCTTGAAGCTGTCATCAGAACTTGGTCCTCTGGAATAACGTAGTCTTTCTTAAGGACGTAACACTTCTTTTTGTCGAATACGACTTTAAAACCTTTATCACAGATTTGGGAAACAGAAAGTAAGTTGTTTTGAAGTTGCTAAACGTATTCACTCTATCAAACTTAACTTTCTGATTTCCAACTTTTCCCTGAGCTGTGATACAACCCCCCTTGTTTCCAGCAAACGAAACATGCCCTCCTTTTATTTGCTTGACGTTTGATAAAAGAGCTATGTTTTCTGTCATGTGCCTGGATGCTCCATTGTCTACAATCCACGTGTTGGTTTCAGCACTGTAGTGAACACCCTGCACATTCAAAGTAAAACATTAGTTTAGGTTAGGAACCTGAGCCTTTACTGGCTTGGGTTTTCCAGAGGCATCACACATCATGAATTCAACCCATTGTCCCTTAGAGGGTGAGGGAAGCTCAGGTTCCTTCTTGTCATCATTATCAGACATAGAGGATGACTTCTCTTTCCATAAGCCAGATATGTGCAATGCCTGTTTGTGATAAGAGTCGACTCGCTAATGGATTGAACATTAGGTTCGCTAGTTTGTCTAGGTGGAGTTAAGGAACTCCTCTTATAAGACCTAGATTTTGAATTCTGAAGTTCAATCTTCTTCCTAGGTGTCTGATACTAATGACAAAAGGAAGCAATGTGTCCACACTCTCCATAGTTGTAGCACGACCTACTATCAACTTTATGATTAAACATTCTTTGTGGAGATGTGTGTGGCACCCTGGTAACATTACTTACTTTGGGTTTTGACTCTGTTTCTTTTGATGTTTTCTCCTGTTTAACATAATTAATTGTTTTAACATTTTTAACATCTTTTTCTTTTTGGTTAACTGGTTTTTGACATGAAGCTTGGGAAAGATTAACATTAGCAGTCCTTTTAGACTCAGATTTGACTTTGTTTGTCCTGGACATTATATTAATCTTTTCAAATTCTTTTTCTAGATTAACACAAGGCATTTTACCCTTTGCCTTTGAAGTGTCCACCTTTTGTTTTGTTCCAGATTCAATTGATGAACATGAGGAGTCTGGATCACTAACCAGAGGAGTAGACACCACATGATCCTTGATGGGGTTGTTATTTACAGGTCTACTCTTAGTGTTCATCAAGGTCTCAGGTGGTGGAAGAACCACTTTATAACCCAAACCCTCCCCATTGTTTCGTTCTCTCACTAAGTGTTAGACAATGTGTGATGAACTTGTCCAACTGTGCAGTTTTTGTTTTAATTTCATTTACTTCTACTTCTAAAACTGCCTTTTGCTTCTTAGTGTCTTCTAGGGAGTTAAGATAGTACCTAATGTCATTTGCTTGGTTAAATGCAACTACTTCAGTTTCCTCTAAGCTGTTTAGTCAAAAGGTCTATGTTTTCTTTGTAACTATGCTCATTTTGTTTTAAGACTCTATTAGCCTCAGTGCACAGTTGCAAATCCTTTACTAAGTTATCATTATGATCTAATAACCTAGCAAATTTCTCATCTATGCTATCTCTAAAAGCATCACAATTAGAACAAGCATGATTTTTAAACAGTTGGTAGTGGTACTTACCTGAGAAGGTTCAGTAGGGTTAGCCATCAACGCAGCATCAGATGTCACTGGTTCTGGTGATCCTTTCTTTGCTGTTGAAATCTCTTTTTCAGGCTTGTAGCTGACCTCAGTTGCAGTTGTCTCTTCAATATTCGACATCGCTATCTCACTGCAGTATCTCCCTCACTCGCGGAATCATCATCTAAGTCTTCTACACTGGCAATATTTGATTCCCCTAGAGAGACAAACCGAAAGCTCCAGTCCTGTCCTTCATCATCATGTGCAGTCAAGGCCTTGCTTGATGAAGTAGAACTGCTAGCTTGCTTGTCTTGATGAGTGAAGGAGAATAAGTTCCCGTTCCCAGTTTTCTTTGGCTTCACACACTCTCTCTTGAAGTGCCCCTTTTCTCCACAGTTAAAGCAGGTCCCTTTGCTCTTGTCAAAGCCAAATGTGGTATCCTTAGTAGCAACCAAGTTCTGTCCGTCTTTTTCACAAACTTCTTCTCCCTACGGACAACACTAGCTAAGCCCACATAATATCCATTCTCTCCAGCTCGATTTGATCCACCTGCTCGTAGTCCTCATCTGCCATATGGCAGTTTCCAATCTTCCCAGCAAGAAGTCCGTCATAAGAATTAACCACTACTGCCAAAAGATCCATGTGCTCTCGAGCTACTTCCAGAGTAATATTTCCGAATTTCTCGGTCTTCAGTCTAGTAGCATTTGCTTCAGTTCCATGTAATGTGTACACGAAGACCCGGAAGTTTCTGATCCTGAAGGAGAAGCTTGTGAAGGACCCGATGAGCTAGACACAAATGCAGTCTGAAGAGGTGCTCCAGACATCTTAGCTTGAGGCGTGGCATTGCACAAAGCTGGATTCTAAGTGTGCGAAGAGTTCTGAGCTCTGTACTTCATCCTAATGCTCTTCTTCTCGCAGCTTTAGGATGAAGTCATTGATATCCAACTTTGCCAGCATCTCATTCTGTCTCAGATTTGACACAAATGAAGCCCACTTTTCCGGCAATCCGTCTGCAAAATTTGACACCTTTTCTTCCATGGTAGTACCAACGCCATGTGTATGCAGTTCACTCATCAGATGGTAGAATCTATCAATAACATCGTCCAAACTCTCGTTTCCCATCGATGAGAAGTTGTCAAATTCCTTCTTCAGTTCCTTAGCTTTAATTGCCTTCAACAAAGCATTCCCGTCGTATCTCTCGGCCTGCTTATTCTCCGAGTACTGGTGGAAAATATCTTTAGGAATAGACTGTGTAATCAATGCATAAACTCTCTTCTTTGCATTATACTTGACTTTCTGAGCATCGGTCATCCCTCTCAAAGTAAGTTTTACCCCATCTGCTCCCACTGCCATACTATACCCA
This sequence comes from Flaveria trinervia, assembly GCA_025506515.1. Taxonomy (NCBI): domain Eukaryota; kingdom Viridiplantae; phylum Streptophyta; class Magnoliopsida; order Asterales; family Asteraceae; genus Flaveria; species Flaveria trinervia. The sequence continues at coordinate 16,331,673 of CM046449.1, read as the reverse complement.
ATCTCGATAGCTTCCCACAAATTTGGATCCACTCCATTGAGGTAGATCTCAAAATGCTGTTTCCAGTGGGGAAACTCATCGAACGTTAAGAGTGTTGGTGGTTTATTATGATTCCCCACCTCACTCTCAAGCAACAGTAGGTTCTGGATCCTTGAGTCCTTGCCGGCAGTAAACGCTGACATCTGATCTTCCATCTCGATTAACCTTTAAGTGTACTAACAAACTGTCAAACTGGTGCGACTGGGTGATGCGAATGGGCTATCTGTGCGAATGAACTATGCGATTGGTTCAATCGTGCGGCTGAACTAAGCGATTGGTTCAGTCGAGCGAATGAAGCTGATGCGTATGAACACTGCGAACGGATGGTTCAGTCGTACTAATGGAGAGGCGACTCTGTCCAATCGTGAGTCTGGAGTACGCGAATGAGTCCAGTTGTGCGAATGGCTCACTCGTGCGACTGAAGCTGCTGTTTTGCGAAAATTTCTAGGTTAAACGTGTTTTAGCCGTAAAAATTCGAAATTTTGCAAACCCTAATCGTCTAAGGCTGTAGAAACCGAAACTTGATGAGCAGGGAATGTCCAAGACAACTTTTGACACAAAAGATTGTGTTTTTTAGTGTAAAAACACAAACTTTTTATCAATCTTGATTGAATCACACGTAATCAAGAGCCAAGGCTCTGATACCACTTGTTAGGACCTCGTATTTTAACGAAATACCGAATGATTAATGTGTAAACCAAACCAAATAGTGCGGAATCCTATTTTATTGGCAATCCAATCAATGAGAACGCACGTAGAATCAATAAAGTATTGAATCAAATGTTAAGAATCGATTAGGAATCAATCTACTGCGTTCTATGAACTTGGAGTATCAACTTGGAGGTTTCTGGATGGCTAGGGTACGTCTGGAGTCGAAATAGAATGAATGATTTTGTTTTCCACAAATTGGGTTGTATTTATAGGTTAGTACTATTCATTCGTGCGACTGAACCATTAGTATGGCTCAGTCGTGCGATTGAACCATGCGGTTGATTCATCCGCACGACTGAGTGTTCAGTCATGCGACTAAGCCAATCTTATGTTACAATCATACGACTGATCCAGTCTCCTGGTTTAGTCGTGCGACTTAGTTATTCATATGATGTTATTCATGCGTATGGTCCATTCGCATGGGCTATTCATGTGAGAACTTAATTTTGTTAAGTTTGAATGTATTAATTAATATAACATTATGTGTAACCATTCAAACAACCACAAACCTAATTAACCAATTTAACATCGACTCATAATGAAATATTAAACATTATAAATAACAAACAAATAATATCATTTAATTAATCATTCCAAACATTATATCAGAATCAGACAAACAAGATCTATTATATTCATATCATGATCTAGGGACATACATGTATCAACAGCTACTCTAACTAATGAGCATGTTCAGGTGGCTGCAGCTGGTGCCCACGCGGGTCAGCCGACAAGTAAACAATGATAGAAAGATAAATATGATATCCTTCATAACTATATGGGATGTGTGATTACTGTGTGTTGTGTTAAAACAGGACCCCCAGTGTGTACCTACAAGCCCTTTATGGACTGTAAACCACACACCTACAGCGGTACAGAGGGTGCTGTAGGGCTTGTATGATGGTTCGAGAAGACTGAGTCTATCTTCTCCAAATGTAACTGTCCACCTGTGGATCAAGTGAAGTATGCCACCGGGACTTTGGAGGGTGCTGCTCTGTCTTGGTGGAACGCGCAAGTCCAGAAGCTAGGACAAGATATGGCGAATGGACCTCCATGGGATGAGTTCAAAGTAATGATGACTGAGGAGTACTGTCCTCGCAATAAAGTGCAGAACTTAGAGATGGAGTTCTGCCAATTGAAGATGCAGGGCTCGGAAATCGAGACTTACACCACTAGAACCCATGAACTAGCAACTTTGTGCCCGGGATTGGTGAATGAGGTGCATAAAAGGGTAGAGCATTACATACGGGCATTAGTACCCGAAATCCAAAGTATGGTAACTGCTTCCAACCCAACCACAATTCAGCAAGCCATCCAGCTAGCTCACAGGCTAACTGACCAAGCCGTGGAACAAGGAAGTCTACCCAAATGTGGCGCTGTGGCGAGTGTGCCCGACAACAAAAGAAAGTGGGATAATTCCAACAACACCAAAACATCATCATCTTGCAGCGGTCAACCTCAACCTCAACAGCAACAACAGCCAGTTCAGTAGCAACGGAGGTTCGACAATAACCGTAACTTCAACCAAACGCCTGCAAATAATCAAGGACCCAATGTTATGGTTGTAGACATCCGAAGTGCACTCGGTGTAACTACCATCATGTGGGAAGGTGTGATAACTTCAAGTGTCAACGCTGTGGAAAAATTGGACACGCTGCTAAGGATTGTCGTGGTGAGCTGGTAAGGGGGCCACAACAAGCTCAAGAAACGCCCAAAGGTTGTTTTGAATGTGGGAAAGAAGGGCATTACACGCGAACAACAACAACAATGGTAACGGCAACAACACAACAACAACAACAACGGTAACAACAACAACAATGGTAATAACAAAAACGGTGGAAACGGTACCGGTAATGGTAGCAACAAAGATGGAGCCAAGTGGAGAGCCTTCATCATTGGCTCATGTGAGGCTCTAAATGATCCCACAACTGTTACTGGTAGGTTCTATGTTAATGGTTGTTTTACTATGGTACTATTTGATACTGGAGCCGATAGGAGTTTCGTGTCCTTAAAGTTCTGTAGTCTTTTAAGTGATATACCCTCTGCTTTAGAATCTAAAAACACTGTGGAATTAGCTGACGGTAAACAGATCCATGTAACGCATATCCTTAAAGACTATACGATAGAACTTGCTAGTCATTCTTTTGCTATAGATCTTATGTTTGTTACGTTGGGGAGTTTTGATGTTGTGATAGGTATGGATTGGCTCTCTAGCAAGCAAGCAGAAGCCATATGTCATGAAAAGATCATACTAATCCCTGTTGATGACAAAATCCTTACCGTCAGACGTGATAGGAGTGGTGCTGTGATAGGCATCATCTCATACATGAAAGCTCATAAGTTATTACGAAAGGGTCGTGTGGCTATTCTAGCACTTGTAACCAATAAGCAGGCAGAAGAAAGGAGAACGGAGGATATTCCCATAGTACACGATTTTCCGGAGGTGTTTCCAGAGGATCTTCCTGGATTACCACCTCACCGCCAAGTGGAATTCCAGATTGAGTTGACTCCCGGCGCAACTCCGATTGCTAGGGCACCTTATCGATTAGCACCAAACGAGCTACAAGAGTTGTCATCACAACTTCAGGAGCTTTTAGATAAGGGCTTTATTCGACCTAGCACATCACCTTGGGGAGCTCCTGTTCTTTTTGTTAAGAAGAAGAATGGCACATTCCGGTTGTGCATCGATTATAGAGTGTTAAACAAAGTAACAGTCAAGAACCGATACCCTTTACCTCGTATCGACGACTTGTTCGATCAGCTTCAAGGATCAAACTATTATTCGAAGATTGACTTGAGATCTGGTTATCATCAACTTAGAGTTCGAGAAGAAGACATTCCCAAGACTGCGTTTCGTACTCGTTATGGTCATTATGAATTCTTGGTCATGCCTTTTGGGTTGACTAATGCACCTGCTGTGTTCATGGACCTCATCAACCGCGTGTGCAAACCTTATCTTGATCAGTTTGTCATTGTGTTCATCGATGATATACTCATATTATTGGACCAAAAGAACCAATGAGCCTGATCAGAAAAACCTCTAAGTCCCACAGACATCATAACAACTGCTGAAGACTTGATAAGCTGTTTGACAAAGTCTGAAGATTTAAACAGCTGAAGAACTAAAGTACTGAAGACTTCAAAAGCTGAAGACCAAAGACTGAAGATCAACAGCTAAAGACTAAAGTACTGAAGACTTCAACAGCTGAAGAATAAAGTACTGAAGACTACAACAGCTGAAGACCAAAGTCTGAAGATCAACAGCTGAAGAACAAAGTACTAAAGATCAACAGCTGAAGTACAAAGACTGAAGACATTAGCTGATGACAACAGCTGAAGTTCAAGTACAAGTACTGAAGCCTTCAGAGTTTGTTACAACAGCTGAAGAAGCATTATTCAGTTGTAGTGATGGTTTCCTTTCAATAGTTTTCTTTTTGTTTTAGTATTTGTAAAACGACTGAAGAGCATGTTCTTCAGTCGTTGTAGTTTCAGTAGTTTCTTTTCAGTAGTTGTAATAATAGTTAACACTTAGCATTTTTGTAAGAAGATGTCAGCTGTTTGACATCTTCAGTAGTTGTGTTAACTATCAGTAGTTTGAATAAATTCTGTTAGATGTCACTATCAAGTGACATCAGTAGACGTCACATCTCCTATATAAGAGATGTTGACCTAATTGTATGGGTGACATTCTGTTACCACGAAAGCGAATATTGAATGAAATATATTTGCAGAATTCTTTCTGTCTATAACCATTTGTTCTTACCTAGAATATCTTTTGTGTTCTTGTGAATTAGCTCATTCATTGTTTGATTTCCGCTGCTATACTCTCTAATCAATCAAACGTAGATCGTTGATCCTAACAAATGGTATCAGAGTAGGTTAATCATTGATCGATCTAACAGTTGATCATTGAAACTGCTATTTGATATCTATGTTTGATTGAATTAGTTTATTTGGAAGAACTGGTTATTGATTATTGAATTTCTGCCGCTTTCGCTTATTCATTTTGAGATCTCTCTTGGTTCAATTTGGTTCGTTGTGTTTTGTTCTAAATCTATTAGAGCTTAATTGAATTTGGTTGAATCTGAGATGACTACTCCTTCTAATGACCCTCATAATACCGGTTCCTCAACCAAGCCTCCGATGCTGGTTAGGACTGAGTATAACATATGGGAACGGAGGATGCTTCATCACCTGTCTGTTAACAGTTCAGGTTGTTGGACATATGTGGTACATGGACCACATAAGCCTATGGTGAACAATCCGGAAACCAATCAAATGGTTCCGAAGAAGAAGGAACAATACTCAGATGAATATCAGAAACTGTTTGAGATTGATGCTAAAGCCCATGGAATTATGGCCATGGCACTGCCTAATGAATCTATTCAGAGCTTATGCATCATGAAACTGCTCATGACCTCTGGAATGCAATGAAGGAACAATTTGGTGGAATTTATGAGGTCTTAGCAAACAACAGAGAAAACCTCACCCAACAATATGAGACATTCTCTTATAGAAAGGGTGAGACACTGACTCAACAGTTTGAGTGTTTTTCCTGTTTGATCTCTGAGCTGAAAATGGTGAAACAGGAATACACCAACAGCCAGATGAATAACAGATTCCTCAGATCACTGCCTGAGAGATGGGACACATACACTATTGTCCTACGCTCTAGTGCAAATCTGGATAGCCTATCTCTCACCCAACTTCATGGGAAATGACTTACATTTGAAAGAGAGATAGAGCAGAAAAGGAAACTGTCATCATCAGGAAAGCTCACTGATGACTTTGTACCAGGGAACACTGCCTTGGTTGGTCATGAGTCAGAATATGCTGCATCTGAAAGCAATTATGATGAGCATATTGATTTCTCTTCAAACAGTTCTGATCATGCATTTGTTGGTATTGATAGTCATTCTGGCAGTAATAGTGACAATCTATGCTTCATCATGGATGATCTGAAGGGAATTGCTGATGATGATTTTGAAGAGATGGATATTCTAAGCTAAATGGCCTTAGTTAATATCATATCTCAGAAGTTCTACAATAGAACTGGCAGGAAATTTCCTGGACTCTCTGGCAAAACCAAATTGGATTTGACAAGAGTAAGTTGAGGTGTCACAAATGCCAAGGCTTGGACACTTTGCAAGAAAATGTAGATCAACTGGATCTAACTCTTCTGCACCCTTTGTGACTTTTCCTCGCACTAGTCTACAAAACAGAGGGCAACATACTGCTGGTTCTGGTCATCAATCACACCCTGTATATCCTGCATACTTGTCCCCCAGGGTCCAATGTCATATCCTTTACCCTGCTATTACTTGCCTCAGCCAAATCTGGTTCAAGCTCCAATTGCACAACAACCACATGCATTACCAGAACCTCAACCTTCCCAATCTCATCAACAAATTCAACCTCAACAACACAGCCTTTTCACCCGAGGAGTTGTTGATTTGAGCAGTTTACCAGATGATTTGTCTGGTCATGAACAACTGTTCTTGGTGCTGGTCAACATGGTGGTGACAGTCCTTTTGGAAATCTAGCTCTTATGGCTTTGGAGTCTGCTGATACTTCATCCTCTAATGCCTCCACACCACAGGTATCACAGGTATCCTCTAAGGCAAAAGCCAAACTATGTTCTGAAACATGCATAGCCACATTGCATCTATTAGAGAAGCAAATGTAGCTATAATTAACAAGAACATTGAGCTAGAACAAACAATTTCCAAAAGCAAAGCTGAATTTGAGTCTGTGATTAATGATAAGAATGATGAGATTTACAAACTAAATGCCAAATCACTAATGATAAGGCTAGGGAAGAGATACTTCTAGAGAAGTACAGAGACCTCAAAGAAACACTTGCAACTACCCAGGTAGAGTGTGATCGATGGGTAAATTCTTGCAAGGGTTTTGAAATGCTTCTTAGTAAGCAATCTGCTTCCAATGTGAAGTTTGGCATTGGTTATAATCACACTGCTCCTCCTACAGACTTTACTCCCAGAGCAGAGGTAGAATCTGATTGTCAGAGCAATAACCAATCATTTTCATCATGTGATCTTGTTGGACCAAAAGAACCAGTGAGCCTGATCAGAGAAACCTCTAAGTCCCACAGGACATCACAACAGCTGAAGAAGACCTGATCAGCTGTTCTACAAAGTCTGAAGAATACAACTGTTGAAGTACTTCTGAAGTACTGAAGACAAAGACTGAGACAACAGCTGAAGATCTAAAGTCTGAAGACTTCAACAAGTACTGAAGACAAAGACTGAAGATCAACAGCTGAAAGACAAAGTCTGATGTTCAAGTACTGAAGACATCAGCTGATGCTAACAGCTGATGACAACAGCTGAAGAGGGCTTCATTAGTTGTTGTGATGGTTTTTCTTCATCAGTAGTTTTCTTTTTGGACATAGGAGTAACAGGATTTGATGCTGCTGGTACAAACTTGGACTCAAACTCAGTTTTCATTTTAGCCAAGTTTTCTTTAATTTTCTCCTTTTGTTTGTTTGAGTTGGATCCCTTTTTGTACCACAATCATCTGTGAGATGATTGAATAGACCACATATTTCACATGGTTTCTTCTTCATCTTCTGTTGATCATCAACTGAAGAAGATGAAACTACTGAAGACTTGCTCTTCAGCAGTTTAGAAGCACTTTTTGCCTTCTTGTCAACTCCCTTAGTAGGCTTCAAATCCTTCCTACTGACAGTTTTCTTCTCTTTAGTGCTTTCAGTTATTGGGATTTGAACTCCAGATGTTATCCCCTGCTCTCCAGTACCCTCAGTACTTCTAGGGATAACACTTGGGTTGATCAACTCATTGATCATGTGAGTGTCAGCAGTTGAACCATCAATATCAGCTGATAGGTTCACAGAGGGATTACTACTGACTTCAACTACTGATGGTGCTTTATCAAGTAGTGAATCACATGATGAGGTGGATTGGTCATTACTTTCTCCATCAGATTCTACTCCTGCTCTTGAAGCAAAATCTGTAGGAGCAGTGTGATTATAACCAATTCCAAACTTCACATTGGAAGCTGTTTGCTTACTAAGAAGCATTTCAAAGCCCTTGCAAGATTGTACCCATCGATCACACTCTACTTGGGTGACAACAAGAGTATCATTGAGGTCTTTGTACTTCTCTAAGAGTACATCCTCCCTAGCCTTATCATCAGAGATTTGGCATTTTAATTTATAAATCTCATCAGTTTTCTCTTTCAGCACAGACTCAAACTCAGCTTTATTTTTGGAAATTATTTGTTCTAGCTCTACATTTTTATTGATTAAAGCCACATTTGCTTCTCTAATAGAGGCAAATGCTGCTATGCAAGTTTCAGAACATAATTTGGCCTTAGCCTCAGAGGATACCTGTGATACCTGTGTTGAAGAGGTACTTGAGGATGATCCATCAGAGGATTCCAAAGTCATGAGAGCTAGATTTCCAAAAGGATGCTCACCACCATGTTGACCAGCACCTGAGAACAGTTGTTCATTACAAGACACATCATCTGGTAAGCTGCTCCAGTCAACAACTCCTGGTGTGAAGAAGCTGTGTTGTTGAAGTTGATTAGGTTGATGAGATTGGGATGGTTGAGGCTCAGGGAGTGCATGTGGTTGCTCAGCAGTGGGTGCTTGAACCTGGCCTGGTTGTGGCATGTAATAGCAGGGGTATGGATATGGCATTGGCCCCTGTGGAACAAAATATGCAGGAGATTGTGGTTGATGATGATAACCAGAATTGACAGGTTGTTGCCCTCTGTTTTCTTGACTATTGCCAGGGTAAGTCACAAAAGGTGCAGGAGAGTTAGATCCAGATGATCTACATTGTCTTGCAAAGTGTCCAAGCCTGTGGCATTTATGGCACTTCAACTTACTCTTGTCAAAACCAACTTTGGTTTTGCCAGAGAGTCCTGGGAATTTCCTTCCAGTTCTTTTGTAGAACTTCTGAGATCTGATATTTATCAAGGCCATTTGGCTCAAAATATCCATCTCTTCTAAGTCATCATCAGCAATCCCCTTGAGATCATCCAAGATGAAACATAGATTGTCACTATTACTACCAGCAGAATAACTATCAACACTCACAAAGGCAGGCTCAGAAGTGTTTGTAGAGAAATCAATATGCTCATCATACGGGCTTTCAGATGACGCATATTCTGACTCTTGATGTCCAATAAGGGCAGTGTTCCCTTAGACAAAATCCTCAGTAAGCTTGCCAGATGAAGCCAATTTCCTTTTTTGCTCTATCTCTCTCTCGAATGTAAGCAGTTTCGCATGAAGTTGGGTGAGAGATAGGCGATCAACATCAGCATTTGAGCGTAGAACAATGGTATATGTGTTCCATCTCTCAGGCAGTGATCTTAGGAATCTATGGTTCATCTGACTCCTGGTATATTCATGTTTAACCATTTTCAATTCAGAGATTAAACATGAAAACCGCTCAAATTGTTGAGTCAGAGTCTCACCCTTTCTATGAGAGAAAGTCTCATATTGTTGGACGAGGATTTCCCTGTTCTTTGCTAAAACCTCATCAGTACCACAAAATTGTTCTTTGATGGCTTTCCAGAGGTCATGAGCAGACTCACAATGCAGAAGCCCAAAGTAAATCTCATTAGGAATAGCCATAGCCAAAATTCCATGGGCTTTTGCATCGATTTCAAACAACTTCTTGTCCTCATCGGAGTATTGCTCCTTCTTCTTTGGAACCAACTGGTTTGTTTCCGGATCATTCACCATTGGCTTATGTGGTCCATGTACCACAGATGTCCAACAACCTGAGCTATTGACAGACAGGTGATGGAGCAATCTTCTTTGCCAAATGTTATACTCATTCCTCACCAAGATCGGAGGCTTAGTAGAGGATCCAGTATTGAAAGGATCATTCGAAGAAGTAGTCATTGTGGAAATTCAGACAGATTCAAGTAAAATCACAATAAATTTAGCTCAGAACCACACAGAACCTCAAATAAAACGGCCAGAAGCGATACACTCTCAATCTCTATAACAGATCCTTGCGAATTTGCTAATTCGATCAAACTTAGAGCGATTGAACAGTTTCAATGATCAATTGTTAGATCGATCAATGATTAACCTGCTCTGATACCATTTGTTAGGATCTCAGCCTCTAGGTTAATCGATTGAACAGATATAGCAGCGGAATAGCTCAGAATTAGACAATTCAAGCAAGAACATTCGATATAAAGCGATAAAAGAATTTTTGTTATAGAGAGAGAAATATCTGACAAAAGGAATATTGCATTAAGATTGTCGGCCTCAATGGCACGATTAGAGGTGAGTCATCTTTCCTTATAAAGGAATGAATGACGTAGGCTGATGTCACTTGAAAGTGACATGTAACCGTTTTATAACTACTGATGTTTAACAACTACTGAAGATGTCAACAACTAACATCTTCTTACAATGTTCAAGTGTTAAACATCTTATTTACAACTACTGAAAAACATAAAACTACTGATACTACAACAACTGAAGAACAACCTCTTCAGTTGTTTACAAGTACTGAAAGGAAACAAAACTACAGAAAAGTAAACAAACTACTGAAAGGAAAAGAAAACTACTGATGAAGAAAAACCATCACAACAACTGAAGAAGCCCTCTTCAGCTGTTGTCATCAGCTGTTAGCATCAGCTGATGTCTTCAGTACTTGAACATCAGACTTTGTCTTTCAGCTGTTGATCTTCAGTCTTTGTCTTCAGTACTTGTTGAAGTCTTCAGACTTTAGATCTTCAGCTGTTGTCTCAGTCTTTGTCTTTAAATGCCAAATCTCTGATGATAAGGCTAGGGAGGATGTACTCTTAGAGAAGTACAAAGACCTCAAAGATACTCTTGCTGTCACCCAAGTAGAGTGTGATCGATGGGTACAATCTTGCAAGGGCTTTGAAATGCTTCTTAGTAAGCAAACAGCTTCCAATGTGAAGTTTGGAATTGGTTATAATCACACTGCTCCTCCTACAGATTTTGCTTCAAGAGCATGAGTAGAATCTGATGGAGAAAGTAATGACCAATCCACCTCATCATGTGATTCACTACTTGATAAAGCACCATCAGTAGTTGAAGTCAGTAGTAATCCCTCTGTGAACCTATCAGCTGATATTGATGGTTCAACTGCTGACACTCACATGATCAATGAGTTGATCAACCCAAGTGTTATCCCTAGAAGTACTGAGGGTATTAGAGAGCAGGGGATAACATCTGGAGTTCAAATCCCAATAACTGACAGCACTAAAGAGAAGAAAACTGTCAGTAGGAAGGATTTGAAGCCTACTAAGGGAGTTGACAAGAAGGCAAAAAGTGCTTCTAAACTGCTGAAGAGCAAGTCTTCAGTAGTTTCATCTTCTTCAGTTGATGATCAACAGAAGATGAAGAAGAACCATATGAAATATGTGGTCTATTCAATCATCTCACAGATGATTGTTGGTACAAAAAGGGATCCAAACTCAAACAAAAGGAGAAAATTAAAGAAAACTTGGCTAAATTGAAAACTGAGTTTGAGTCCAAGTTTGTACCAGCAGCATCAAATCCTGTTACTCCTATGTCCAAAAAGAAATCTAAAAGGGAAGGAGTGCAACCGGCAACAGCTGAGGTTGCTCAAAAGAAGATGGTGCAACACAAGAACTCATCATCAAACACCAATACCAATGTGTCTGAAGAGCTGAAAGCTCTTTCCCAGAATCAGACACAGCTGGTAATGATGGTTCAACATCTGTTGGGAAGAGTTAACCAACTTGATGGCCCTGTGTTGAAACCCCAGAAAAGGAGATCCAAGCCAAAGGATTCCTCTTCTACACCATCTCCTTCACCTCAAGCTATTGTGCCCAATAAACCTGTTAGTTTACCATCTATTGATGAGACCAGGCCCAAAACCAAAAAGGTTTGGGTCTCCAAAACTAACTGATTGTTTATTAATGCAGGTTTCTTCAACATGCCAAAGTAGCATCTGGTATGTAGACAGTGGGGGATCTATGCATATGACTGGGAACAACTCACTTCTTAATGACTACTCTCCAGGAAGGAAGGGTTTTGTTTCCTTTGGCAATGATGCAACAGGTTACATCATCGGGAGGGCTTTGTTTCCAATGGGGAAATAAAGTTGATGATGCCAACCATGTGGAAAATCTCAAGTATAACCTCTTGAGTGTCAGTCAAATGTGTGACAAAGGCCATGTTGCTCTTTTCACAAGCCAGAACTGCAGGATATCGTCATCTAAAGTTCTGAGTTTGATTGACAAGGTATTGGATGCTCACACTCTCCTGAAGGCCAACAGGACAGGAAGAGTGTATGCCTTAGATCTTTCCAAGAAAATAGATCTCAAAGGCCATCCTTGCCTATTTTCCAAGGCCTCTCCTCAAGAATCTAATCTATGGCATAGAAGGCTGGGACATGTTAACTTCAAGTACATGAATCAGCTGATACACCATAATTTAGTAAGGGGAATGCCTATGAAGGAGTTCAAGTGTGAAAACTACTGCACTGCTTGTTTGAAAGGAAAAGAGCACAAGGTTTCATTCCCACCTATTGAAGAACCAAAGTCCACTGCCTGCTTACAACTTCTTCACATGGATCTCTTTGGTCCTGTGAGAGTGATGAGCATGGCAAAGAAGAAATACTGTCTGGTAATTGTGGATGATTACTCCAGATTTGTATGGACTTTCTTTCTACATTCAAAGGATGAAGCTGCACAGAAGATCATAAACTTTGTGTTGTATGCTGAGAAGCAGTATTCCCTCTCAGTCAAGTGTATTAGAAGTGACAATGGAACAGAATTCAGGAACAATACACTTGATGAGTTCTACCTTTCCAAGGGAATAAAGAGACAGTTTAGTATTCCAAGAACTCCTGAACAGGATGGAGTTGTTGAGAGAAAGAACAGGACCCTCATTGAAGCTGCAAGGTCTATGTTGGCTGATTCTAGACTGCCATTGACCTTTTGGGCTGAAGCTGTCAACACAGCATGCTATGTGCAGAATAGAGTGCTAATAAATCAGAGGTTGATGAACACTCCATATGAAGTTCTACATCATTTGGCCCCTCTCATTTCATTCTTTAGAGCATTTGGGTGTCCCTGTTTCATTCTCAACACAAGGATCAGCTCCAGAAATTTGATCCTAAGGTGGATGCAGGGTACTTTGTTGGTTATTCATCAACTTGCAAGGCATACAGAGTCTTCAACTGCAGAACAAAGATGGTTGAAGAGACTCTACATGTCAAGTTCAATGAATCTCCAAAGGACAAGATTCCACAAAGCCCTGTGGAGCTCTTTGATTTGGACATACTGCAATATGTTCCTTATCAATCTCCTGTTGTTGCTCCTGTCAACAGTTCACCACCTGGTGTTACTACTGAAGATGATGATGATGTAGTAATCACCTCTTCAGGTTTAGTGACCAACTGCCTTGTCCTCTAAACCTGATGCTCCTGTAGCTCCAGCAGCACCATCCACAACAAATGCTGATGAGATTTCTGCATCCTCAACTTCATTTGAGTTGCCACCATCTTCATGGTTTCAAGAATCTGCATCAACATCTGCTGCTGCTGAAGGTCCTACAAACACTTGCACAGATTTGATTGTTTACCAAGAGCTGAAAAATCACCCAATGTCTCAAATCCTTGGTGATATCAATGCTGGTGTTTCAACCAGAAGCCAGTTGTCCAATTTCTGCTTCTATGCTCTCTTCATCAGTCAGCTAGAGCCAAAGAACTATCATGTAGCTTTGAGAGACAATGGATGGGTTGAAGCCATGCAGCTTGACCTTCTTCAGTTCAAAAAACAGCAAGTGTGGGAGCTTGTTCCTCTACCCCCAGGTAAGTGTGCAATAGGCACTAAATGGGTGTTTAGGAATAAACTGATGAAAATGGTCTAATTGTTAAGAACAAGGCCAGACTGGTTGTGCAGGGGTTTGCACAAGAAGAAGGTATTGATTATGATGAAACCTTTGCCCCTGTAGCAGACTGGAGGCAATTAGATTGTTTTTAGCCTATGCTGCACTCCACAATCTTAAAGTTTTTCAAATGGATGTCAAAAGTGCTTTTCTATATGGTAACATAAAAGAAGAAGTTTATGTGTGTCAACCACCAGGCTTTGAGGATAATAAGCACCCAAATGGGTATATAAGCTTGATAAAGCTCTTTATGGGTTGAAACAAGCACCTAGAGCCTGGTATGAGACTTTCAAACTTTCTTCTACAGAATAATTTCACTAGAGGCTCCATAGATAAAACTTTATTTATTAAGAAGGTGATCAGCATAAGCTACTTGTTCAAATTTATGTTGATGATATTATATTTGCATCCTCTGATCCCAATTGTGTGAGGAATTCCAAACTTAATGCAACAGAAGTTTGAAATGAGTGCAATGGGAGACTTACAGTTCTTTCTAGGTTTGCAAATCAAACAAAAAGCTGATGGAATTTTTATTCATCAGTCTAAATACACAAAAGATCTTTTGAATAAGTTTGATTTACAAAACTGTAAACCCTGTTCTACTCCCATATGCAACACCACACAATTGGATGTTGATCAGAAAGGTAAAGATGTTGATGAACTCTTTACAGATGTATGATTGGTTCCTTGATGTATTTAACAGCTTCTAGACCAGATATTATGTTTGCTATATGTGTTTGTGCTAGATTTCAGGCTGCACCTAAGGAGTCTCATCTGATTGCAGTCAAGAGGATCTTTAGATATCTGCAAGGTACACAATCTCTAGGCTTATGGTATTCCACTGGACATTCTTGCAAATTAGTTGCTTTCTCTGATAGTGACTATGCAGGGTGTAAGTTGACCAGGAAATCAACTTCTGGTGGATGTCAATTCCTAGGCAACTGTTTGATTTCTTGGCAGAGTAAGAAACAAACATCTGTTGCTACATCCACTGCTGAAGCCGAGTACATTGCTGCTGCAAGTTGTACATCCCAAGTACTCTGGCTTCAGAATCAACTTTTGGATTATGGCATTACAGAGACTAAGACTCCATTATTAATGGATAGTGCTTCAGCTCTTTGCATTGTCAAAAATCCATCCAACACTCTAGGACCAAACATATAGAAATTAGACATCATTTTATAAGAGATTGTTTTGAAAAGGGTCTAATTAATCCTATGTTTGTGCCTAGTGCTGATGAGCTTGCAAACATTTTTACTAAGCCTTTGGATAGTTCAACTTTCCACAACCTGGTGTTAAGGCTTGGTATGCTGCAGCTAGAATAAGTGACAACTACTGATGATCTCAGTAATTACTGATGATCATTGGTAACCATGTCAATATAAGTACTGATGAGTTTTTTACCCTCAGTAGTTTTTATAACTACTGAAGGCTAAATGCTTTAAGTACTGTACTTTATCTGTTCTAAACTACTGATGTAGTTACATCTACTGAAATCAGTAGAAACAGATAAGTACTGATGTCCTATGAAACAACTGAAAACAGCAAAAGGCTGATGAGTAAGTGTTGAGGACAGTATGAAACAGCTGAAAGGCTATAATTGACGACAACTACTGATGAGTACTCTCTCTTCAGTAGTTCACAAACTGCTGTTTCTTCATAAACAACTGAAGCAATACCATGTCTTCAGTAGTTTTACAACTACTGATGACTAACACCAAGTCTTCAGTTGTTTACAACAACTGATGGCACAACCAGGGTCTTCAGTAGTTTCACAACTACTGATGACTAATACCAAGTCCTCAGTTGTTTCAACATCTGAAGTCCAACTTGTCTTCAGTAGTTTTTAAAACTACTGATGCCTAAATCAGAGACTTCAGTTGTTTTCAACGTCTGATTGTAAACACCATGTCTTCAGTTGTTTTATAACTGCTGACCACACCAATACCATCAGTCGTTTCAAACCTCTGAAAGTTAATACCACGTCATCAGTTGTTTCAAATACTGATGACTACACCAAAACCTTCAGTCGTTTCATAACCCGTACCCTATATATCCTCATCCCTCTTTCAGAGTTTTTCATTCTTTCACGACCTAAAATTTCAAAAGCTCTGAAAATCTTTCACCTTCATTAATGGCGACCATGCAACTCAAGCCTCGACACAACTGTGTCGCGTACCTCACTAAATCGCCTTCTGGACCAAATTCGATAATGCTATAGATCTTATGGTCCAATCACCACTGAAAACGGCCTTCCTCCTAAATCCAATCATTTATGCCGATTCGCTACAGCAGTTTTGGACGAATGCAACTGTTAATGGAGAATCTATCCATTCGTCCATCAACTCTCATAAGGTGGTCATCTCTACTGCTACCATCCGCCAGATATTACTTTTAGATGATGCTGCCTACCCTGTTGGATATCCTAAGCGCCAACTTGATCTTTCATTTGGACAACATGGATATCAAGGCGATCTTAGTGCTTCGACCATCCTGAAGAAACATTTTCCAGATGCTGAACGCTTGATATTTCATATGGTAAATGTTTGCCTGGCCTCGAAGACTTCTTCTTGGGATCAACTGTCTTCCAGATGGCAACAGGTACTGTTCTCTATCCTTGAACAGAACCACTAAACTTTTCTGAAATAATTTTTCTTGAAATCAAGGATATGGCCACAAAACCACTTTCTAACCGTTGGATACTATATCCTCGGTTTATAATGGCCATAATAGAGAATCAGCTTTCTGCTGAGGGACTAGTTGGTCTGGGAGTCCCTGCTTTGGCTGTATTGCCGGAGGTATACTCCCGACACAACACTGACCAAACTCTTAAACAGCTGCCAAGCTGCGCAAACCCACGCAGCTGGAACCCACAGCCTCCATTCCACATCCAAAGTCCCCTCCAAACCCACAAAGAAGAAGCCTAAGAAGGCTACTCAGGGAGTTGAGTCCCCTGAGGATGCTCCTGCTGCACCAAAGCAGGTTATCTCTACTGGAAATAACCCCCAGTAGAGACTATGACTCCACCAACCGAAGCCGCTCAGGTTTCCTCTCAAAAGGAACCTGATGCAACCACTCAAAGGGAAGCCACACTGCTGGGATCCTCCTCACTTGATGCAACCACTCGCCCCGGGTGCACACTGCTTCCACACCCTCTCCTGATGCAACCGCCCCTCAAAGCCCTACAATATTGTTGCAAAAGTGCTGACGCAGTTGCATTCCTCACCCCCCACCCAGACACCAATTACTACTGGGATAACCTCAACACCTGAGGGGGAGGATCACAATGCTTCTGTCAACCCACAGCACAGGGGTTATCATGTTCCATCTCCTGGTGTAGACAAGGAGGTGCGAACTTCTGGTGAGGCTGCCACTGCCTCTGACTCAGCAAATGACCAGGGTGCAGTTGGTAACATCTCTAAGACCTCACCAGCGGCAACAGCTGATGAAGGACATAGTCCCGAGGCTGGAAGTCCCCAGAACCAAGAACAAGGGGCACATGCTATAATTGATCTACACTCAAGGCATGTTAATCCTGACTCTGTCAGAGGTCAGGTGATTCAGTATCAACTGATGATGACCTGAGCTTCTTCTATGATGTAGTTGCTCAAAACACCATCCTAGAGGATGAGGTTAGCAGACTCAAAGAGCTGCTGGCCAAGATGTCTCAGGATGAAAGTCCATCTGCCACCACAATACACCCACAGATGGCACCTTCTTCTGAAGGTCCCCTAAACACTGAGCCAATACATACTTCCAAGCCACCAGCCTCTGCTTTTGGCACTGATTCTCAGGAACAGAACCATCCTGATCAATCAGTTGCTAACCTTCAAAAATCCCTACCTCTCATCACTCCCATGATCACAGATATAGTGATCAAAGCCATTGATGAGAGGCTTCCTACAATAATACAACCCCTGGTGGAGGAGTTGGTGACCAAATCACTTTCTACTGCTCAAACCTTGCACCCAATGCAACCAAAAAGGGGAGAGTCAGTCAGTTAAAGGAAAAAGGAAGAGGACAGATGGGGAGAAGGAGAAAGAATCAGAGAAGGTAAATGAGAAGGAGTTGGCTGTTATAGTGTGGAGGAGACTGAGTTTGATCATGAGAAGGAGAAGGAGAGTGAGAAGAGAGCTGAAGTGAATGAAAGTCAAAAAGACTTTCATGTCACATATCAAAAGAGGAAGGAGAGTCTGAGAAGGAGAAGGAGCTGAATGATATGGTGAAAGAAGCTGATGCCAACCATAACCGTTCAATGGATAAAATCATTGATCAGTTATATAGGCAGGGTTTTAACATCCAACAACTAGACTCCGAGATCAGAAGGTTGGAGACAGAGGAGATCAACTCAAGATGGGCTAGTTATGATGCCTTAGAAAGAGAAAGGCTGGAGATAATGATTAGATTTGTAGCCAAATACTTGGGAAGATCTCTGATAGAAATAAGGCCTGGACCAGGGACAACATCTTGGCAATAACCACCAAGATTTGTTCGTCTGAAGCATACTCCAAGGGTTTAGTGATTGAGGCATTAAATGAAGCTGGGGTTGGGAACCGAAAAGAACTGACAAAATTTACTAAAGCCTCCCTTACAGCCAAAATGCTAAAACAGTCTGAAAAGCCTCTATCCTCAAAATCACTACCTCCACAACCCACTAAAACAACCCCTTTACCCTCTAAACCAACCATCCAACCCACAAAACCAAATCCTTTACCCCCAAAACCCACTGCCAGTGATGTACCTAGACAAAAGAAAAGAAAGGTACTGAGGGCTGATGAAGAAGAAGAGGAGGATGAAGACAGACTGCCACTCTCTGCAGTTATCACTTTGCCTAAGGCTAATCCAATGTCCATCACTCCTGCTTCTCAAATGCATGATGTGATGATAAAGATTGAAGAGGAACAGATGCAAAGACATGATGAGGAAATGCTGAAAAGCATTGACAAAGCATATGCCACATCCTCTTCAATGATTAGCATGAAGAAAGAAGTCTTAAGATTGTACACCCTTGCTAATACCTTTCAATACCAAAGGGAAAAAGTAAGGATATGGCCTGATCCTAGGGTGGCACACAGGATTGTCAAGAAAGAAATTCCTTCAAAATACAAGGGCCAAGTGAAGAGGGTTGTCGACGAAGACATCACTGTGGTTCTTGTAGTGTCCCCTTGGGAATGGTAGAAGAGTTCAAGAAAGCTTATGAAGCCAAACAACCACCCCAAAAGATGTTGGAGAATAAAATCATAAAGAAGGGATTGGTTTACAAAAGACTTGAAAACTTCAAACAAGATGAGCTCAACCTGCTCTTAGAAGGGACTCATCCAGATGAGTTTGCTTACAGACAAATAACCACGGTTGAGCTCAAGAATGGAAAACAGGCCAAGTACATCTCTGAAGTGTATGGCCGAGAAGGATTGTTTGATGGTGTGCCCGAGGTGCTGACAATGGATGAGCAGATCATGTTTCTAAGGGCTTACACCAGGGAATCCTATAGGCTGATACACGGGAAGTAGATCTCATGGTTGGGGTAACAGCTCAGTGTCCAAGTCCCCAATACAGAGCTCCCAACCATATCATGCAAAACAGATCATCAGAGACTTCTTCCCAGGCCGGTGCTGAAAAAGGGTCACTTCTCATCTGATCAAGAGGATAAAAAGACCAATCTATCTGCCAAAATAAGTGGGGCTCGTCAATAACTTAGAGGTTTTGGCTGCATTGGTTCAGGGGGAGTTTGTTGGACCAAAAGAACCAATGAGCCTGATCAGAGAAACCTCTAAGTCCCACAGGACATCACAACAGCTGAAGAAGACCTGATCAGCTGTTCTACAAAGTCTGAAGAATACAACTGCTGAAGTATTTCTGAAGTACTGAAGACAATACTGAGACAACAGCTGAAGATCTAAAGTCTGAAGACTTCAAGAAGTACTGAAGACAAAGACTGAAGGTCAACAGTTGAAAGACAAAGTCTGATGTTCAAGTACTGAAGACATCAGCTGATGCTAACAGCTGATGACAACAGCTGAAGAGGGCTTCTTCAGTTGTTGATGGTTTTTTCTTCATCAGTAGTTTTCTTTTCCTTTCAGTAGTTTGTTTACTTTTCTGTAGTTTTGTTTCCTTTCAGTACTTGTAAACAACTGAAGAGGTTGTTCTTCAGTTGTTGTAGTATCAGTAGTTTTATGTTTTTCAGTAGTTGTAAATAAGATGTTTAACACTTAGGAACATTTGTAAGAAGATGTCAGTTGTTGACATCTTCAGTAGTTGTTAAACATCAGTAGTTATAAAACGGTTACATGTCACTTTCAAGTGACATCAGCCTACGTCATTCTTTCCTTTATAAGGAAGATGACTCACCTGTAATCGTGCCATTGAGCCGACAATCTTAATGCAATATTCCTTTGTCAGATATTTCTCTCTCTATACAAAATTCTTTTATCGCTTTATATCGAATGTTCTTGCTTGAATTTGTCTAATTCTGAGCTATTCCGCTGCTATATCTGTTCAATCGATTAAACTAGAGGCTGAGATCCTAACAGATCTACTATCTGATACAACACCATCAGAAGTAGAGTCAGCATTAATTCCTCTCAGAAACTACAGCTGATGTTGATGGTTCAAATGCTGACACTCACATGATCACAAGTTGATCACTCCAGGTGATATTTCACAAAGTACTGAAGTACTAAAAAGAATGTCATAACACCTGGAGAACAAGCCCAACCACTACATGTACTAAAGGAAAGAAAACTGCAAGTAGAAAGGGTGGGAAACTACTGAAGAAGATACCAAGAAGCAGGTACTAAAGCAAAAAATGCTAGTACTGATAGCAAACTGCTGAAGAACAATCTTCAGTAGTTTCATCTTCTTCAGCAGATGATCAACTAAGCTGAAGAAAAACCCATGTGAAATATATGGCTTATTCAATCATCTTACTGATGATTGCTGGTATAAAAAGGGCTCCAAACTCAAACATAATGAAAGATTAAAGAGAAAATGGATAAAATGAAAACTGAGTTTGAAATCAAATTATACCAGCAACATCAAAACCTGTAACCCCAAAATCCAAAAAGAATCCACAAAGAAAGGGGTTAACAGGTAACAGCTGAGGTTGCCCAAAGAGAGATGGTACAACACAGGAACTCATCAAACTCAAGTACTAATATGTCTGATGAGATGAAGGCTTTATCACAAAATCAGACACAACTTGTTATGATGGTTCAACATCTATTGGGGAGAGTCAACCAATTAGATGCTCCTGTGTTGAAACCACAGAGAAGAATCCATGCCAAAGGAATCTTCTTCTTCACCATCTCTATCCCCTCAGGCTGTTATCATAGCAAGTCTGTTAGTTTACCATCTGTTGATGTGAATAGACCAAAACCAAAAAGGTTTGGGTCTCAAAAACTAACTATTGTTTATGATTGCAGGTTCTTCAACATGCCAAAGTAACATCTGGTATGTAGACAGTGGGGGATCTATGCATATGACAGGGAACAGCTCTCTTCTTCCTGACTACTCTCAAGGAAAGAAGGGGTTTGTTACTTTTGGCAATGATGTTAAGGGTTACATCATTGGAAAAGGCTTTGTCTCTAATGGAGAAATAAAGTTTGATGATGTTAATCATGTAGAAAATCTCAAGTACAATCTCTTGAGTGTCAGTCAAATGTGTGATAAAGGTCATGTTGCTATTTTCACCAGTCAGAACTGCAGGATTCTATCATCCAAAGTTCTGAATTTGATTGATAAGGTGTTGGATGATCACACTCTCTTGAGGGCCAACAGGACAGGAAGAGTGTATGCCTTAGATCTTTCCAAGAAAATTAATATCAGAGGCCATCCTTGCCTATTTTCCAAAGCCTCTCCTCAGGAATCTATACTGTGGCACAGAAGGCTGGGTCATGTTAATTTCAAAAACATGAATCAGCTGATCCACAATATTTTAGTGAGAGGCTTACCAATAAAGGAGTTCCACTGTGATGAAACCTGCACTGCTTGTTTAAAAGGAAAACAACACAAAGTCTCATTCCCTCCTATTGAAGAGGCTAAGTCCACTGCCTGCTTGCAACTACTGCATATGGATCTATTTGGTCCTGTGAGAGTGATGAGCATGGCAAAGAAGAAGTACTGTCTGGTAGTTGTGGATGATTCTCCAGATTTGTATGGACTTTCTTTCTACATTCAAAGGATGACGTTGCTCAGAAGATTATCAACTTTGTGTTGTATGTTGAGAAGTAGTATTCTTTCAATCAAGTGTATATGGAGTGACAATGGAACTGAATTCAAAAACCATACACTTGATGAATTTATTTCAAGGGAATCAAAAGGCAGTTTAGCATCCAAGGACTCAAGAACAAAATGGAGTAGTAGAGAGAAAGAACAGGACCCTAATTGAAGCTGCAAGGTCTATGGCTGACTCTGGTTTGCCACGACCTTTTGGGCTGAAGCTGTTAACACAGCTTGCTATGTGCAGAATCGAGCCTAGTAAATCAGAGGTTGATGAAGACTCCATATGAAGTTCTACATCACTTGGCTCCTCTAATTTCATTTTTCAAAGCATTTGGGTGTCCCTGTTTTATTCTCAACACAAAGGATCAACTCCAAAATTTGATCCTAAGGTGGATGCAGGGTATTTTGTTGGTTATTCATCTACTTGCAAAGCATACAGAGTCTTCAACTGCAGAACAAAGACAGTTGAAGAGACTTTGCATGTGAAGTTTAATGAATCTCCAATGGACAAGATTCCACAAAACCCTGTGGAGTTGTTTGATTTGGACATACTGCAATATGTTCCTTATCAACCTCCAGTTGTTGCAGACCATGTGGATAAATCATCTTCTGCAACATGTCTTCCACCTGGTGGTATTGATGATGATGATGATAATATCAATACTCACCTATTCAAGTTTAGTGACCAACTGCCTCAGTCTGCTAAACTTGATGTTCCTTTAGCTTCAGCAGTTCCATCCACAACAAATGCTGATGAATTTCTAATTCCTCTACATCTTTTGAGTTACCATCAAATTCTTGGTTTCAAGAGTCTGCATCACATCTGCTGCTGCTGAAGGTTCTACAAACACTTGCACAGATATCATTGTTTATCAAGAGCTGAAAAATCACCCAATGTCTTAAATCATTGGTGATATCAATGCTGGAGTTTCAACAAGAAGTCAATTGTCTAACTTCTCTTCTATGCTCTCTTCATCAGTCAGCTAGAGCCAAAGAACTATCATGTTGCTTTAAGAGACAATGGATGGTTTGAAGCCATGCAGCTTGAGCTTCTTCAGTTCAAGAAACAGCAACTGGTTCCTCTACCCTAGGAAGTGTGCAATAGGCACTAAATGGGTGTTTAGGATAAAACTGATGAAAATGGGCTTATTGTTAAGAACAACGCTAGACTGGTTGTACAGGGGTTTCACAAGAAGAAGGTATTGATTATGATGAAACCTTTACCCCTGTAGCCAGACTAGAGGCATTAGATTGTTCTTAGCCTATGCTGCATTCCACCATCTCAAAGTTTTTCAAATGGATGTCAAAAGTGCATTTTTATATGGCAAAATAAAAGAAGAAGTTTATGTGTGTCAATCACCAGGTTTTGAGGACAATAAACATCCTGAATGGGTGTATAAACTTGATAAGGCTCTTATGGTTGAACAAGCTCCTAGAGCCTGGTATGAGACACTCTCCACTTTTCTTCTCAAGAATAATTTCACTAGAGGCTCCATAGATAAACTTTGTTTATTAAGAAGGTGGATCAGCATAAGCTACTGTTTAAATTTATGTTGATGATATTATTTTTGCATCCTCTGATCCCCAGTTGTGTGATGATTTTACCAAATTAAAAAGAGGTTTGAAATGAGTGCAATGGGAGAATTACATTCTTTCTAGGTTTGCAAATCAAACAAAAGGCTGATGGAACCTTTATTCATCAGTCCAAATATACAAAAGATCTTTTGAATAAGTTGATTTACAAAATTGTAAGCCCTGTTCTACTCCCATGTGCAACACCACACAACTGGATGCGGATCAGAAAGGTTAAAGCTGTTGATGAAACACTTTACAGATGTATGATTGGGTCATTGATGTACTTAACAGCTTCTAGACCAGATATCATGTTTGCTACTTGTGTCTGTGCTAGATTTCAGGCTGCTCCTAAAGAGTCTCATTTGATTGCAGTCAAGAGGATCTTTAGATATTTGCAAGGTACAAAATCTCTAGGTTTATGGTATTCCACTCGACACTCTTGCAAATAGTTGCTTTTTCAGATAGTGACTATGCAGGGTGCAAGTTAACTAGAAAGTCAACTTCTGGTGGATGTCAATTCCTAGGCAACTGTTTGATTTCTTGGCAGAGTAAGAAACAAACATATGTTGCTACATCCACTGCTGAAGCAGAGTACATTGCAGCTGCAAGTTGTACTCTCATATACTCTGGCTTCAGAACCAACATTTGGATTATGGCATTACAGAGACTAAGACTCCATTATTAATGGATAGTGCTTCAGCTCTGTGCATTGTCAAAAATCCTTCCAGCACTCTAGGACCAAACATATAGAGATCAGACATCATTTTATTAGGGATTGTTTTGAAAATGTCTGATTGATCCTAAGTTGTGCCTAGTGCTGATGAGCTTGCAGACTTTTACTAAGCCTTTGGATAGTTCAACTTTCCAAACCTAGTATTAAGGCTTGGTATGCTGCAGCTAGAATAAGTGATAATACTGATGATCTCAGTATATAGTACTGATGATCATTAGTACCATATCACATATAGTACTGATTCTGTTAAAAGAACTGATAAAGTTACAACTACTGATGTAGTTATAACTACTGATGTCAGTAAAAACAGATAAGTACTGATGTCCTATGAAACAACTAAAACAGCTAAAAGGCTGATGATGCGTAAGTGTTGAGGACAGTATGAAACAGCTGAAGGCTATGAATTGACGAAAACTACTGATGAGAACTTTCTCCTCAGTTGTTTCTACAACTGTTGTTTCATCCTAAACAACTGATGACAAAACCATGTCTTCAGTAGTTTCACAACTACTGATGACTAACACCAAGTCATCAGCTGCTTACAACAACAGATGAAAACCATGTCTTCAGTAGTTTCACAACTACTAATGACTAATACCAAGTTATCAGTTGTTTACAACACCTGAAGACCAAACCGAGTCTTCAGTTGTTTTCAAACATTGAAGTCAAAACCATGGTTTTCAGTAGTTTTATAACCGCTGATTCCTAAAACAAGACTTCAGTTGTTTCAACTTCTGAAGGGTATACCATGTCATCAGTCGTTTACAACTACTGATGACTAACACCAACACCAAACCCTTCGTCGTTTTCTAACCCTTACCCTATAAATACCTAATACCTAAGCCTTCAGCGCTTCATCCTCTCCAACCTAACGTTCAAATCTCCAAAAATTCTCTCTCATTAATGGCGACCATGCAGCTCAAACCACGCCATAACTGTGTTGCCTACCTCACAAAATCACCTTTCTGGACAAAGTTTGACAACGCCATTGATCTGATGGTCCAATCTCCCTACAAAACGGCCTTCCTTCTAAATCCCATCATTCATGCCGAATCCCTTCACCAGTTTTGGACGAACGTCACCCTCACCACTGGGGAGAACAACACCGACTCTCCAGTCGGTCGTCAACAACCATCAAGTGGTCATCACTCCTGATATACTTCGCCAAACCCTAAACCTGGATGATGCCACTTTTCTGCTGGGTATACAAAGGGCACAACTAATTTATCCTTTGCCCACCATGGATATCAGGAAACCTTAGTGCCTTTACCATCCTGAAGAAACATTTCCATGATGCAGAACGTCTTATATTTCACATGGTAAATGTTTGCTTAGCTCCTAAGACTTCCTCTTGGGATCAAATGTCTACCAGGTGGTAGCAGGTATTATTCTCTATCCTTGAGCAACAAGACTTAAAATTTTCTGAAATCATTTTTCTTGAACTTAAGGATATGGCCTCAAAATCTATTTCTAACTGCTGGATATTATATCCTCGGTTCATTATGGCTATAATAGAGAATCAGCTGCAAGTTGAGGGACTTGTTGGCCTTGGAGTCCCTGCAACGGTTGTATTGCCTGAAGTATACTCCAGGCACAACTCTGACCACACACTGAAACAGGCTGCCAAACTGCGAAAACCCACGCAGTTGGAACTCACAGCCACCACCTCCAGAACCAGAGTCCCCACCAAACCTAAATCCAAAAAGCCAAAACGGCTACTCAGGGAGATGAGTCCCCTGAGGATGCCCCTGTACCACAAACACAGGAACCACATACTGGTATTAACCCCCCAGTTGTGACAACGACTCAACCTACCAAAGCCCCACATGTATCCTTTCAATTGGATCCTGTTGCAACCAATATTAGGGAACCCACACTGCTGGAACCTATCTCACTTGAGAGGGTTACCATTGAAGCGCACCATTCACCCCGGGTGCACTCTGCTTCTACCCAATCACCACATGCAACCGCCCCCCAAAGTCCTACATTAATTGTTGCACAAGTGCTGAGTCAGTTGCACTCCTCACCCCCTCCCCAGATACCAATTACACTGGGCATCCCTTACCATTGAGGGGGAGGATCAAAGTGCATCTGATAACCCACAGCATAGGGGTTACAATGTTCCATTTCCTAGTGTAGAAAAGGAGATTGGAACTTCTGGTGAGGCTACCAGTTATCCTGCTTCAGCATATGATCAGGATGTAGTTGGTACCATTACTAAGACCTTACCAGAGGCAACTGCTGATGAAGGACATAGTCCTGAGGCAGGAAGTCCCTAGTTCCAAGACAAAGGGGCACATGCTACAACTGATCTACACTCAGTGCATGTTCATCCTAATTCTATCAGGAGGTCAGGTGATTTAGTACCCACTGATGATGACCTGGGCTTCTTTTACGATGTCTTAGCCCAAAACACCATCCTGGAAGAGGAGGTGAGCAGACTCAAAGAGCTTCTTGCCAAAACTTCTGTGGTTCAAAGACCATCTGCCTCTCAAACCACAGATGGGACCTTCATCCGAAGGTCTCCTAAACACAGAGCCACTCCCAATTTCTAGCCATGCCTCTGCTTCTGGCACTATTTCTTAGGAACAGAACCCCCCTGAGCAAATAGCTGCTATCTTCCAAAATTCCTACCTCTCATCACACCTATAATCACCGATATAGTGATCAAAGCCATTGATGAGAGGCTTTCCTCAGTAATACAACCCTTGATAGAAGAAGTGTGGGCAAACAGCTTTTGCAATCAAACCCTTGCAACCAATGCAACAAAAAGGGGGAGATTCAGTCAGTGAAAGCAAAAAGAAAGAGGAGTGTAGAGAGGATAGAGAAAGAGAAAGAAACATAAGTCACAGTAGTGGAAAAAGAGAAGGAGTTGGCTGTGGAGATTGAAAAAGAAAAGGGGAAGGAAGCTGACATGGAGAAATCAAGGAAAAGAAGAATGAGAAGGAGACTGCCTTGGAGCTGATGGTAAAAGAGGCTGATGCCGAACACAGCAGATCAATGGATAACATCATTGATCAGTTGTTTAGGCAAGGCCATGACACTGACAAACTTGACTCTGAGATTAGAAGATTAGAGATTAAAGAAATCCAAAATAGATGGGCCAGTTATGATGTGTTAGAAAGAGAAAGGCTGGAGATCATGATCAGATTTATAGAAAAATATCTTGGAAGATCAATGATCGAAATCAAGGCTTGGTCCAGGGACTGCATCTTGGCAATAACCACCAAGACCTGTTCGTCTGAAGTATACACTAAAGGATTAGTTATTGAAGCTTTAAATGAAGCTGGTGCTGGGAGCAGGACTGAACTAGCCAAGCAATCTAAAGCCACACTCACTTCCAAAATGCTAGAACAGCCTGTTAACATTCCCACACCTAAACCACTAAAACAACAACCCACCAAACCCAGTCCCTTACCTCAAACCAATAGCCGATGATGTACCCCAGAAGAAGAAGAGAAGGGTATTGAGGCTAGAAGATGATGAAGAAGATGATGATGAAGATAGGCTGCCACTCTCAGCTGTTATAAGTTGCCGAAGGCCACAAGTCACTCCTCAACAATTACTCCTGAAACCCAAAGACAAATTTGAAAGTGAAGCTAGAAGAAGAAGAACTTCACAAACAACACGATGAGGAATTGTTGAGGAGGGTTGACAAAGCATATGCAGCCACATTCTATCATCAACATGAAGAAGCAAGCTCTCAGATTATACACTCTTAAGCATACATTTCAATATCAAAAGGAGAGAGTAAGGATTTGGCCTGATCCCAGGGTGTCTCACAGGATTCACAAGAAAAACATACCACAGAGATACATTGGCCGGGTGAAAAAGATTATAGATGAAGTGATCTCCCTGGTCTTTGTAGTATCACCCTGGGAAATCCTAGAAGACTTCAAGAAAGCTTATAAAGCTAACCAAACCCCACAGAAGATGCTTGAAAATAAAATGGTGAAAAAGGGGTTAGTTTATAAGAGGCTTGAAGAAGTCAGAAAGAATGAGCTCCAGTTGTTTCTAGAGGGTAATCACCCTGATGAATTTGCTTATAGAATAATAACAACTGTGGAGCTAAAAAATGGGAAAGAGGTCAAATTCCTATCTGAGTACTATGGGCCTGAATCATTATTTGAAGGAGGTGCTGAAGAGCTGACCATGGAGGAACAAATTACCTTCCTGAGGCCTACACAAGAGAGTCATACAGACTCATAGTGGGGAAGTAGATCTCATGGATGGGGTAACAACTCTGTGTCCAGTTCCCCAAGACAGAGTTCCCATTCATACTTTGCCAAACAGATCATTGAGACTTCTTCCCAGGCCTGTGCTTAAAAGGGTCACTTCTGAGCTGATCTAGAAGACAAAAAGACCAATCCTTCTACATAATAAGTGGGACATCTTCAATAAGTTTAGACGTTTTGGAGGATGGTTCAGGGGGAGTTTGTTGGACCAAAAGACCAATGAGCCTGATCAGAAAAACCTCTAAGTCCCACAGACATCATAACAACTGCTAAAGACTTGATCAGCTATTTGACAAAGTCTGAAGATTTAAACAGCTGAAGAACTAAAGTACTGAAGACTTCAAAAGCTGAAGACCAAACACTGAAGATCAACAGCTGAAGACTAAAGTACTGAAGACTTCAACAGCTGAAGACCAAAGTACTGAAGACTTCAACAGCTGAAGACCAAAGTCTGAGATCAACAGCTGAAGAACAAAGTACTGAAGATCAACAGCTGAAGTACAAAGACTGAAGACATAGCTGATGACAACAGCTGAAGTTCAAGTACAAGTACTAAAGCCTTCAGAGTTTGTTACAACAGCTGAAGAAGCATTCTTCAGTTGTTGTGATGGTTTCCTTTCAGTAGTTTTCTTTTTGTTTCAGTATTGTAAAACGACTGAAGAGCATGTCTTCAGTCGTTGTAGTTTCAGTAGTATCTTTTCAGTAGTTGTAATAATAGTTAACACTTAGCATTTTTGTAAGAAGATGTCAGCTGTTTGACATCTTCAGTAGTTGTGTTAACTATCAGTAGTTTGAATAAATTCTGTTAGATGTCACTATCAAGTGACATCAGTAGACGTCACATCTCCTATATAAGAGATGTTGACCTAATTGTATGGGTGACATACTGTTACCACGAAAGCGAATATTGAATGAAATATATTTGCAGAATTCTTTCTGTCTATAACCATTTGTTCTTACCTTGAATATCTTTTGTGTTCTTGTGAATTAGCTCATTCATTGTTTGATTTCCGCTGCTATACTCTCTAATCAATCAAACGTAGATCGTTGATCCTAACAGATATATTCTAGGACCAAGGAGGAGCATGAAGAGTACTTATGAATGATCTTGGAACTATTGAAAAATGAGCAGCTATATGCCAAATTCTCAAAGTGTGACTTTTGGATAAGAGAAGTGCAATTCCAAGGTCATATTGTTAATGAGAAAGGGATACATGTTGATACTGCCAAAATTGAGGGGATAAAGAATTGGACTACACCTAAAACGCCGAGTGAGATAAGACAATTTCTGGGATTAGCAGGATATTACCGACGATTCATAGAAGGATTTTCTAAGATCGCACAACCTCTCACTGCCTTGACCCACAAAGGAACGGCATACAAATGGAGTGAGAGTCAAGAATCAGCTTTCCAAATGTTAAAACAAAAACTCTGTACTGCCCCGATATTAGCATTACCAGAGGGAACAGATGATTTTGTGGTGTATTGCGATGCATGCATTCAAGGATTGGGTTGTGTCTTGATGCAACGAGAAAAGGTGATAGCTTACGCCTCGAGAAAACTAAAGGTTCATCAAAAGAACTATACCACCCATGACTTAGAATTGGGTTCGGTGGTTTTTGCCATAAAGATGTGGAGACATTACTTGTACGGTACCAAGTGCACTATCTACACCGATCATAAGAGTCTTCAACATATCTTCGAGCAAAAGAGTTGAATATGAGGCAACGACGTTGGGTGGAACTACTAAACGATTATGATTGCGCTATTAAGTATCATCCGGGAAAGACGAACGTAGTTGCCGATGCCCTAAGAAGGTAGGAAATAGCTAAACCCCGACGGGTGCGAGCTTTACAGCTTACTATCAGTACCCAACTGCCCGAACAAGTTAAGGAGGCGCAGATAAAAGCTTTGAAAGCAGAAAATGTTGGTTCTGAGTCATTAAGGGGAATGGATAACAGCTAGTGTGTGAAAGAGGATGGAATTTGGTATTTCATGGATAGACTTTGGGTGCCTGTCTATGGAAATCTGAGAGATTTAGTTATGAGCGAGGCACACAAGTCTAGGTATTCTATACATCCACGATCCGACAAGATGTATCATGACCTAAAGGCGCACTATTGGTGGCCTAACATGAAAGCGGATATAGCTACGTATGTGAGCAAGTGTTTGACCTCCTCGAAAGTAAAAGTGGAATATGAAAAACCATCCGGACTGCTACAACAACCTGAGATACCAATGTGGAAATGGGAACAGATCTCCATGGATTTTAATACTAAGTTACCCCGGACTAGTACTGGTTGTGACACGATATGGGTTATTGTGGATCAATTGAAAAATTTTGCTCATTTCCTTGCAATTAAGGAAACAGATAAGATGGAGAAATTAACTCGCCTATACTTTAAAGAGATTGTTTCGAGACATGGTGTACCGATCTCAATTATTTCCGACCACGACGCTCGTTTCACGTCACATTTCTGGCAATCATTGCAGAAATCGTTGGGTACACGATTGGATATGAGTACTGCATATCACCCACGGACGGATGGCCAGAGTGAGCGTACCATACAGACGTTGGAGGATATGCTACGTGCTTGTGTGATTGACATCGGGTATGACTGGGAAATTCACCTGCCATTGGTGGAGTTTTCTTATAACAACAGTTATCATACTAGCATACAGGTAGCACCTTTCGAGGCGCTGTATGGGCGAAAATGTCGATCACCAGTTTGCTGGGCAGAAATTTGTGATAGTCAGCTAACAGGTCCCGAGTTAATTCATGAGACACCGAGAAGACTGTACAGATACGGAACCGTATGGCTGCAGCGCGAGACAAACAAAATCCGTTGTCAAAATCCGTTGGAATTCACGATGTGGACCGGAATTCACATGGGAACGAGAAGATCAAAAGAAGCTTAAGTACCCTCAACTATTCGAAAAGGCGATGCTAGCAGACGAAGGTATTGATTTAAATTTCGGGACGAAATTTCTTTCAACATGGGGATGATGTGACAACTCATCCAAAACTCACTCGATTTTGATTTCTGTGTGCCAATGCAGTAGACCAGTGATGGAACACTCTCCCCATGTAACGCAATTTTCGAGACGAAAATTTTTTCAACGTGGGGATAATGTGACATCCGGTAGTTTTCGTTACCAAACTCCGTTCGTTCCGTTAAGTCTTGCATACACGTGTCGTGAACACACACTAGTTGTCGTTTAACGTTAGTGACCTAATAATAATGAATAATGTTAAATTAATGATAATCTAATTGATTATGTGATTATTGTGTAGGTTTATGTGTTTGCATGTTTTAAATGTTAATTAGAAAATTAATCGCGTAACGCGGAAACGTGCCTCTTTATTCGTATGTCTTGTGTTTTTATAAAGATAAAATATATAATGATTTTCATTAGTTATATCTTTATATTATTAAGTTAAAAGCACTTTACAAAGAGTTTAAAGCCTAGTTTTAATAAAATACAAATTACAAGGGCATAAAGGGTAAATATGGAAATTAAAATTAAACAAAACACCCAAACCCTAATTCCCACCCCCATTCGGCTGCAAACACTCCTCACACCCTCACCATTGGAATTCGACCAAGAACAAGCATCAAAGCATCAATTTGGTTCGATTACAAGGCATACAACACGTAGGAATCATCAATTGCAAGTTAACACACGTTTAAAGGTTAGATTTTTACAAGTTTTGTGGGTTGTTCATGGTGGCCAAACCCTAATTCGTTTATGGATCTTCATGGGGTCGAATTTGATGTTGTTTGACGATGTTAGTATGTTAGTTAGATAGACTACATGTTGTTTAACGTTGATTATGTATGAATTGTATGTTTCTAGTGGATTGATCATGAACTTTGGTTTTATGCAAACCCTAATTTGAAATTAGCATGATTATGTGAAGTTGATGATTATTTGATGAATTTATGATGATTTGTAGGTTGTATGAATGTTAGGATACGTTGATCTTGCAAGAAATTGATGAATTGAAGTTGGTGTTCATAGCTTACTAATAATAGCAACTTTATTTTGCATGTAATGTGAATTATTGATGAATTGATGTTATGGATGTGTTCATGGTGATGATTAGATGTTAGATTGTTGTTGCGATCATTGGGAATTCAAAAACACATGTTATAGTTCATACATACTAAAGATAGTAACTTTTTAGGATATGAATTGATGAGTTATGATGTTTGGATGTTGTTGATCATGCTTAGATGTTGATATGAACTTGAATTGGTATATTATTAATGAATTCATGAATGCATTGGATGTTTGATAGATTTGGGATGTGCTTTCCCAAAAGGGGAAACTTTATTTGCACAAAGTTGATGGATGATAGTTTGAACATGTTTGGGATGATAGGAGCATGTTAGTAAGTTCATGGATGAATCCTAATGTGATAGAACATGTTAAATTAGTTGTATGGGATGCTTGGATAATCACTATGGATTAATATTTATTGTTAATGGACTAGCTATCTGTTACGATGCACTACTTTTATATCTATGTTGTTAAACTGTTTATGTTTGATTATCACTCTTAAACTCACCAACCATTGTGTTGACATTTTAGTATGCTATTCTCAGGTCTTTAGCTTGCTTGCCATAGGAGCACTACATGGTTCACTTGCATTCTAACACTCGGTCGTCAAGACATTTTTAGTATTTTAATGATTAATGTTTACTCTTTTGGGTTGGCACATGTTTTGCCGTAGTATACACTTTTATTTCTTTGGGTTGTTTTACAAAATGCTTCCGCAAAGTTTAAAGTTTGTACTTTGGTTTATTTTATTTAAATTATGGCATATAGAGTCGTTCTGAGTAACTATTGACTGTGATCCTGGTTCGTTCACACGCCTCGCGGTAAAACCCCGCAAGTGAATTTTGAGGGTGTGACAGATTGGTTTCAGAGCCATTGGTTATAGGGAACTAGGTTGCATACACACTAGACTATAACCGCACACAGTTAATTAGTTACTTGTGCCTTATTTTCATCCATTGTATACTCATTGGCATACACGTCACACTCTCTGCAGCATGGCATCGTCATCGAGAGCTCTGGGTAAGTGACCTGAATCACCTTCATGATCTGAATCCCCACCTCCCACACCTGTACCTGACAATGGATTCAATTGGCCACGACTGGCTTATCCTCGAGAGGAGATTGACTGGGATCAACCTTTTGCATTCATGAAGCGTGACCCTCCACGAGACTGGAGTTTCTATCCTAGATTCGTTGATCATATTATGTTTAGGGAGCGCGTACCTGTCCCGAGGCCCAGGACTAGGAACAATGCCGACCAACCAATGCCTTCACTCCCACGGACGGTGCTGTCCAACGAGCAACTGATTGCTCCACTAGTGGCTGCACGGGACACTAAGCAGCATCGAGTCAGGCGGCTCACGGGTGATGTTTGTACACTGTAGCAAGAGGTGTACAAACTGAGATATCAACTGGATGAACTCGAGGAACAACACGGGAAGACCCTAAATCGTTGTCACCATATGCAAGATGGTCTCATGGCACTCCAAGGGCGCGTGACTGCTCGTGACCAGCGGGACACCGTAGCCGATAACAGGATTGCTATTTTAGAAGCTCAACTAGCGGCACTTCAGATTGCTATAGCTCCTGCTCCTGCATTAGACCCTGAGGATGAGGATCCTGAGGAGGGACCCGAGGAGGAGGACCGGTGGAGATGGAGGATGACATTGATGGGTCAGATGTTGTCGATTGATTTTCTTTATATGACTTAGACTACGTAGTGTTTTCTTTTTGAAACCTATGTGGGAAGGGTTGTTTCCCCACACGAATGACAAACTTAAATTTTGACATTGATAAATACATTGTGACTCATTTACAATTTATTTACTTTGGTTATTATTTTTGTTATGAATGTTGTGGTTGTGATGATTCATTATTTCTTTTATTTACTGTTTACTATGCTTCAATGAGATAAATGTGTTTGATGTTACTCATTCTTGTATTTGTGAATGTAAAGTAAAAAGAATGGATGCTCGTGGACGTTGACGTGGACGTGGTCGTGGACGCGGACGTGGACGTGGCACCGGAGAACAGGGCAATGGTGCTATTAACATGACCCCCACGGTATTGCTGCTCTAATTAATGATCATGGTCAGGCGGCAGTGGCTGCTGCCCACGCGGGTCAGCCAGCAGGTAAACAATGATAGAAAGATAAATCTGATATCCTTCATAACTGTATGGGATGTCTGATTACTGTGTGTTATGTTAAAACAGGACCACCAGTGTGTACCTACAAGTCCTTTACGCACTGTAAACCACACACCTACAGTGGTACAGAGGGTGCTGTAGGGTTTGTATGATGGTTCGAGAAGTTTGAGTCTATCTTCTCCAAATGTAAATGTCCACCTGCGGATCAAGTGAAGTATGCCACCGGGACTTTGGAGGGTGCTGCTCTGTCTTGGTGGAACGCGTAAGTCCAGATGCTAGGACAAGATATGGAGAATGGACTTCCATGGGATGAGTTCAAAGCAATGATTACTGAGGAGTACTGTCCTCGCAATGAAGTGCAGAACTTAGAGATGGAGTTCTACCAATTGAAGATGCAGGGCTCGGAAATCGAGGCTTACACCACCAGAACCCATGAACTAGCAACTTTGTGCCGGGGAATGGTGAATTAGGTGCATAAAATGGTAGAGCATAACATATGGGGATTAGTACCCGAAATCCAAAGTATGGTAACTGCTTCCAACCCAACCACAATTCAGCAAGCCATCGAGCTATCTCACAGGCTAACTGGCCAAGCCGTGGAACAAGGACGTCTACCCAAATGGGGCGTTGTGGCGAGCGTGCCCGACAACAAAAGAAAGTGGGATAATTCCAACAACACCAAAGCATCATCATCTTCCAGCAGTCAACCTCAACCTCAACCTCAACAGCAACAACAGCCAGTTCAGCAGCAACGGAGGTTCGACAATAACCGTAACTTCAACCAAATGCCTGCAAATAATCAAGGACACAATGGTTATGGTGGTAGACATCTGAAGTGCACTCAGTGTAATTACCATCATGTGGGAAGGTGTGATAACTTCAAGTGTCAACACTGTGGAAAAATTGGACACACTGCTAAGGATTGTCGTGGTGAGCTGGTAAGGAGGCCACAACAACCTCAAGAAACTCCCAAAGGTTGTTTTGAATGTGGGAAAGAAAGGCATTATAGGTGAAACTGCCCACAACTAAGGAGAAATGGTAATGGCAACAACAACAATAACAACAACAACGGTAACAACAACAACAATGGTAATAACAACAACGGTGGAAATGGTACTGGTAATGGCGGCAACAAAGATGGAGCCAAGGGGAGAGCCTTCGTCATTGGCTCAGGTGAGGCTCTAAATGATCCAACAACTGTTACTGGTAGGTTCTCTGTTTATGGTTGTTTTGCTATGGTACTATTTGATACTGGAGCCGATAGGACTTTCGTGTCCTTAAAGTTATGTAGTCTTTTAAGTGATATACCCTCTGCTTTAGAATCTAAATACACTGTGGAATTAGCCGACGGTAAACAGATCCATGTAACGCATATCCTTAAAGACTGTAAGATAGAACTTGTTGGTCATTCTTTCGCTATAGATCTTATGCCTGTTACGCTGGGGAGTTTTGACGTTGTGATAGGTATGGATTGGCTCTCTAGCAAGCAAGCGGAAGTCATATGTCACAAGAAGATCATACGAATCCCTGTTGATGACAAAATCCTTACCGTCAGAGGTGATAGGAGTGGTGCTGTGATAGGCATCATCTCATACATGAATGCTTAAAAGTTATTACGAAAGGGTCGTGTGGCCATTCTAGCACTTGTAACCGCTAAGCGGGCAGAAGAAATGAGAATGGAGATATTCCAATAGTACGCGATATTCCAGAGGTGTTTCCAGAGGATCTTCCTGGATTACCACCTCACCGCCAAGTGGAATTCCAGATTGAGTTGACTCCCGGCGCAACTCCTATTGCTAGGGCACCTTAGCGATTAGTACCAAACGAGCTACAAGAGTTGTCATCACAACTTCAGGAGCTTTTAGATAAGGGCTTTATTCGACCTAGCACATCACCTTGGGGAGCTCCTTTTCTTTTTGTTAAGAAGAAGGATGGCACATTCCGGATGTGCATCGATTATAGAGAGTTAAACAAAGTAATAGTCAAGAACCGATACCCTTTACCTCCTATCGACGACTTGTTCGATCAGCTTCAAGGATCAAGCTATTATTCGAAGATTGACTTGAGATCTGGTTATCATCAACTTAGAGTTCGAGAAGAAGACATTCCCAAGACTGTGTTTCGTACTCGTTATGGTCATTATGATTCTTGGTCATGCCTTTTGGGTTGACTAACGCACCTGTTGTGTTAATGGACCTCATGAACGCGTGTGCAAACCTTATTTTGATCAGTTTGTCATTGTGTTCATCGATGATATACTGATATATTCTAGGACCAAGGAGGAGCATGAAGAGCACTTACGAATGATCTTGGAACTATTGAAAAATGAGCAACTATATGCCAAATTCTCAAAGTGTGACTTTGGATAAGAGAAGTGCAGTTCCTAGGTCATATTGTTGATGAGAAAGGGATACATGTTGATCCTGCCAAAATTGAGGCGATAAAGAATTGGACTACACCCAAAACGCCGAGTGAGATAAGACAATTTCTGGGATTAGGAGGATATTACCAACGATTCATAGAAGGATTTTCTAAGATCGCACAACCTCTCACTGCCTTGACCCACAAAGGAACGACATACAAATGGAGTGAGAGTCAAGAATCAGCTTTCCAATTGTTAAAACAAAAACTCTGTACTGCCCCGATATTAGCATTACAAGAGGGAACATATGATTTTGTGGTGTATTACGATGCATCCATTCAAGGATTGGGTTGTGTATTGATGCAAAGAGAAAAGGTGATAGCTTACGCCTCGAGACAACTAAAGGTTCATGAGAAGAACTATACCACCCATGACTTAGAATTGGGTGTGGTGGTTTTTGCCTTAAAGACTTGGAGACATTACTTGTATGGTACCAAGTGCACTATCTACACCGATCATAAGAGTCTTCAACATATCTTCTAGCAAAAAGAGTTGAATATGAGGCAGCGACGTTGGGTGGAACTACTAAACGATTATGATTGCGTTATTAAGTATCATCCGGGAAAGGCGAACGTAGTTGCCGATGCCCTAAGCAGGAAGGAAACAGCTAAACCCCGACGGGTGCGAGCTTTACAGCTTACTATCACTACCCAACTGCCCGAACAAGTTAAGGAGGCGCAGATAGAAGCTTTGAAAGCAGAAAATGTTGGTTCTGAGTCATTAAGGGGAATGGATAAACAGCTAGTGGTGAAAGAGGATGGAATTTGGTATTTCATGGATAGACTTTGGATGCCTGTCTATGGAAATCTGAGAGATTTAGTTATGAGCGAGGCACACAAGTCTAGGTATTCTATACATCCTCGATCCGACAAGATGTATCATGACCTTAAGGCGCACTATTGGTGGCCTAACATGAAAGCCGATGTAGCTACGTATGTGAGCAAGTGTTTGACCTGCTTGAAAGTAAAAGTGGAATATCAAAAACCATCCGGATTGTTACAACAACCTGAGATACCAATGTGAAAATGGGAACATATCTCCATGGATTTTATTACTAAGTTACACCGGACTAGTACTGGTTGTGACACGATATGGGTTATTCTGGATCGATTGAGATAGTCTGCTCATTTCCTTGCAATTAAGGAAACGGATAAGATGGGGAAATTAACTCGACTGTACCTTAAAGAGATCGTTTCGAGACATGGTGTACCGATCTTAATTATTTCGGACCGCGGCGCTCGTTTCACCTCACATTTCTGGCAATCATTGCAAGTCTCGCCATGGAAAGGCGTAGTTCGGTTTGGTAAGCGAGGGAAACTAAATCCGAAGTACGTTGGACCATTTGAAATAGTGGAAAGAATAGGTCCAGTGGCCTATCGACTAGCCTTACCTGATTCGCTAAGTGAAATCCATGATGTATTTCAGCTGTCAAACCTCAAGAAGTGCATAACCGATGAAACAATGGTCGTACCACTAGAAGAAGTTCAAGTGGATGAAAAATTGCGTTCTATCGAAGAACCAGTCGAGGCGATGGACCGTGAGGTGAAAACACTTAAGCAAAGCAAGATACCTATTGTCAAAATCCGTTGGAATTCACGATGTGGACCGGAAATTCACATGGGAACGAGAAGATCAAATGAAGCTTAAGTACCCTCAACTATTCGAAAAGGCGATGCCAGCAGACGAAGGTATTGATTTAATTTCGGGACGAAATTTCTTTCAACATGGGGATGATGTGACAACTCATCCAAAACTCACTCGATTTTGATTTCTGTGTGCCAATGCAGTAGACCAGTGATGGAACACTCTCCCCATGTAACGCAATTTTCGGGACGAAAATTCTTTCAACATGGGGATAATGTGACATCCGGTAATTTCCGTTACCAAACTCCGTTTGTTCCGTTAAGTCTTGCATACACGTGTCGTGAACAGGCACTAGTTGTCGTTTAACGTTGGTGACCTAATAATAATGAATAATGTTAAATTAATGATAATCTAATTGATTATGTGATTATTGTGTAGGTTTATGTGTTTGCATGTTTTAAATGTTAATTAGAAAATTAATCGCGTAACACGGAAACGTGCCTATTTATTCGTATGTCTTGTGTTTTTATAAAGATAAAATATATAATGATTTTCATTAGTTTATATCTTTATATTATTAAGTTAAAAGCACTTTACAAAGAGTTTAAAGCCTAGTTTTTATAAAATACAAATTACAAGGGCTTAAAGGGTAAATATGGAAATTAAAATTAAACAAAACACCCAAACCCTAATTCCCACCCCAATTCGGCCGCAAACACTCCTCACACACCCTCACCATTGGGAATTCGACCAAGAACAAGCATCAAAGCATCAATTTGGTTCGATTACAAGGCATACAACACGTAGGAATCATCAATTGCAAGTTAACACACGTTTAAAGGTTAGATTTTTACAAGTTTTGTGGGTGTTCATGGTGGCCAAACCCTAATTCGTTTATGGATCTTCATGGGGTCGAATTTGATGTTGTTTGATGATTTTAGTATGTTAGTTAGATAGAATACATGTTGTTTAACGTTGATTATGTATGAATTGTATGTTTCTAGTGGATTGATCATGAACTTTGGTTTTATGCAAACTCTAATTCGAAATTAGCATGATTATGTGAAGTTGATGATTATTTGACGAATGTATGATGATTTGTAGGTTGTATGAATGTTAGGATACGTTGATCTTGCAAGAAATTGATGAATTGAAGTTGGTGTTCATAGCTTACTAATAATAGTAACTTTATTTTGCATGTAATGTTGAATTATTGATGAATTGATGTTATGGATGTGTTCATGGTGATGATTAGATGTTAGATTGTTGTTGTGATCATTGGGAATTCAAGAACACATGTTATAGTTCATACATTACTAAAGATAGTAACTTTTTAGGATATGAATTGATGAGTTATGATGTTTGGATGTTATTGATCATGCTTAGATGTTGATATGAAATTGAATTGGGATATTATTAATGAATTCATGAATCCATTGGATGCTTGATAGATTTTGGGATGTGCTTTCCCAAAAGGGAAATTTTATTTGCACAAAGTTTGATGGATGATAGTTTGAACATGTTTGGGATGATAGGAGCATGTTAGTAAGTTCATGGATGAATCCTAATGTCATAGAACATGTTAAATTAGTTGTATGGGATGCTTGGATAATCATGGGTGATGTTTGGACTTTGATGATCATGTATGATGTTGATGTTTGTTAGTAGTTAGGACATCATATTTGGGACTGGAAATTGATTGTTGTGATGTTTGTTGAATGCAATGAACATGGTTAATGAATATGATTATGATCATCATACACGCGTGCGAATCTGAGGCCCCTACTTGGTAGGATTGGCAGGGTTTAGGATGTGAAGTCGTGAGTGGCTTCACATGGCATGTGGTGCGTGATTTGATATTTTTGTGGCATGTTAGTTGTGGTATAACTAGTGGACACGTTAATGTTCTAGATTCGCATGACTTGTATGACATTTGGTTGTATGATGATCTAAGTGATATACGTGGATAATATAGCATACATATGATCTATTTGAATGTAACCATGTATGATATATGTGTATGATTACTTGAATGGTTTACAACACATAAAGTCACCAACGGGTCAAACGGGTCAACTGGGTCAAATGTGTCTGTTCTCTGAAATCTTGAGTCCTTGGTTGTAGTGTACTTATGGTTTCACATGTTCTTTGTTTACATGTACTCATGTACTTATATGATCTATGCAACCTCTAAAGGTTGTCTGTCCATTCTGTTTGTCAAGTAAAACTCTAAGTGTCTATCATGCATAACAGGTAAGGTCATGCCCCACTCTTTACTAAATCTCTTTTGGGGGAGATAGCATACTGGTAAATCACAAATGCTTTATATATTCAAGTTTTGTTTAATATTAATATAGTGTTGATAACATGAACATTGTCACGACCTGTTAAGTCGTGACAGGAGGCAACAACGTAACATCGTCAGCTTCAATTGTGAAATCACTATGGATTAATATTTATTGTTAATGGACTAACTATCTATTACAATGCACTACTTTTATATCTATGTTGTTAAACTGTTTATGTTTGATTATCACTCTTTATCTCACCAACCATTGTGTTGATATTTTAGTATGCTATTCTCAGGTCATTAGCTTGCTTGCCATAGGAGCACTACATGGTTCACTTGCATTCTAAGACTCGGTCTTCAAGACATTTTTAGTATTTTAATGATTAATGTTTACTCTTTTGGGTTGGCACATGTTTTGCCATAGTATACACTTTTATTTCTTTGGGTTGTTTTACAAAACGCTTCCGCATAGTTTAAAGTTTGTACTTTGGTTGACTTTATTTAAATTATGGCATATAAAGTCATTCTGAGTAACTATTGATTGTGATTCTGGTTTGTTCACACGCCTCGCGGTAAAACCCCGCAAGTGGATTTTGAGGGTGTGACATCCTTCCAGCTGTATTGGCATGTCAAGATCCATAAATATTTCTTTGGGGTCTGTCGGATCCCAGATTTTTCCCTTCTTATCCATGAATCTTGGTTGCCCATTTGGTAGGCTTGTCACCATGTACATACTTGTGCAAATGCTCAAGTCTAACAGTCTCGGAATCACTCCTTCAGTTCCATGTGTGTTATAACCATAGCTTTCATATAAGTTCCAAATCCAGCTTCCTCCAAACATAGGTGTTGGAGCACCTGCAATCGCATTTCTGGAAAAAAGATTACAAAACAAATACCCAATATTACATGGTGCAGGATCGTTGCAGGGTATAAGTTAAAACACAACAACACAAAGAGGAGATAAACTAAACTTAGATCAAATAGTAAAATGGATTAACCAAGTAGTGACACTAAGAACACAAGTAATATAAGAGACATAACACAAAGAACATAAGTATTTGGGTTTCAAGAATGCAGTATATCGCCTTCTCTATGTTGTATTGCAAGTGTTACAAAGTATATTCGAAAGACACAAGAACATGAGATACTTATACAACATCCTACAACCGTCTATACTTTGAAAGCCAACTGGATAAAGTACATAAAGTAGAAAGTTACAGACTCAAGACCTCAATGTACAGTTACCAAAAGCATGGACCTTTTCACCAAACCATCTTAGTTGGTGACTTGCAGAGTTGCAGCGGAAAGGTGTCCAGCTTTATGGAACAGTACATCAGATAAAGCATGTTACTAAAAGTCTTCGGAAGATATCTTTCTTCATGAACTTGAAGCTTTGTAAGACTTTGTCTCTGAGGCTTCGGAAGACTTCATCTTTGGCTTTGGAAGATGTTGGTCTTTGCTTCGAAAGATTTCATACTTAGAGTATTTCTATTGCACATGTGAAACTTCCAAAGCATTCTACTTCAATGCACTTGTGCATCATGCAGGAAAGACTAAAGATGCTTAGGTTGCATCAACCTCTTCATTAATCTCTACAAACTCGCCCTAGGCTGATGCTACCAAAACACTTAGAAAACTTCAGATATTAGCAGTCCTCATTAGGATGATCACCATTCGTTTCTTCATAAGATGATCAGGATCTTGCAGGCTATCAAAGTGTCTTCTCAAGTAAAAGAGGTCATGCAGAGGCAACTGAAACATATCATGCCATGTATAAATGTCTTTAATGCTTTGATCTCTAATAACATGCCACCTTTCTGGATTTGTGGTGTATGTCCAAGAAAAGATGGGTCTTCCTGATGCTAGAGGAGCTACTGAAGTTGGAGTTAATTGAGCATCCTCTAGCTACACATCGTCAGGCTGCACATCCTCAGGTTGTTCTAATTCATCCTGAGGTTCAGAAGGG
Organism: Flaveria trinervia; assembly: GCA_025506515.1. NCBI lineage: Eukaryota > Viridiplantae > Streptophyta > Magnoliopsida > Asterales > Asteraceae > Flaveria > Flaveria trinervia. The sequence continues at coordinate 16,288,784 of CM046449.1, read as the reverse complement.
GATGCAGGCTTCTTCTTCTTCTTAGACTTTGGTTTAGAAGACATCCTCTTCTTTCTCTTTCCAAATTTTAACTGAAAAGACTAGCCTGCAGCACCAGATTGATCTTCTCTGTCTTTCTCAGTTGGGACTTCCTCTCTCTTAGGTTTAGATGGAGAGGGAGGTTGACCCTACTGTGGATTAGAAGACGAAGCTTGCTGAGCATTAGCAGGAGGTCCGGGTTGTGTTGTTTCTGGTCGTTCAACCTTAACCTCCACTTCAGGTGGGGCCTGACTTGGAGTGGAGTGTAAGTCAGTGAGCTCTCCACTCTTAATCTTCTGCTTGATTACCCTGATATGCTCATCCATAGTGGATAGAGACATGGATCCAAGTCTTCTTCCGGAGAATCCATACAGCTTCAAGAAGCTCATCATCCTTTGCCTATCAGCAAACTTCTTCATGCTCTTTTGGATGATGGCTCTTCATTTTGCAGCGTCTTCCCTCAGCTTCTTCTTTGTTGTCTTTCTTTCCTTGACTAACTCAAGCTCAAGTTGTTTTAAATATTAAAACTCAATATAGTCGTAAGGTAAGGGAAGGAGTTCATGTGCATAACAGAGGCTTGTGGCACTCAGGTAGTTAATCATCTTGATTCTGTCTTCTTCCTTATCTACCTGAGGTTCTTGTTTAACCACATCCTCTTGTTCAGGACTTTCTTGAACTGGTAAGAGGGTAGGCATATCTTTGTATAGTCTTTTTCTTCTTCTCTCTTCTTTGACTTTTACTAGGAGTTCTGCATCTTCTGCCTCTTTCTTCTCTCTTGACCTTTTCCAGATCAACCAGCTCATTCAATTCATCCAATGGGAGAGAAATGACACTATCTATGTCATAGTTCCTAGTATACAGATAGTTAATCCTGACTGTCCTTAACTCATCATTCTGAGTATCTGGTCTGGGGGAAGCCCTGATTGCAGACTCCATGAGTCTTGGAGACTCAGTAGAGGAACTTTCTCCCCTTAGCCTCCTTTTCCTCTCTCTCTCCTCCTCCTCAATCTCATCAGATGTCATCTTTCTTTTCCCTTTGTCACTCAGAGATCTTTGTGACTTAGGGTGGAGAGAGCTTTGGCCTTCATTGCTCGTTGTAGCATCTGAGCTCAGGCCAGAGAGAGGTTGAGAAGGACCTTCACCAGTAGGTGTCTCAGAAGGAATATGGATCTCTATAGCAGTTGGAGATAATGAGACAAGGCTCTCAGGTTCTGTCACTGGGCCTTCAGTCAAGGTTTCCCATATAAAGCTAATCTTAGGTTCTGCCTCAACATCCAGTTGACCGATGACATTGCCTGATTGCCTTAGTCTCCTTCTTAGGCTGAACTCTGCAATGATCCTGTCCTGGATTCTTTTAGCCAGTCTGTCAGCTTGTCTTGATTGGCTTGGGTTAACAAGTGGCATGTTGACTAGATCTAGACCTTTATAATAGTCCAAGTCTGAAAATTGAAGACTTCTTGCTATCCTTGAACTCTTAGGATGATGAGGGCCTTCCTGTTGTTGTCATACCTCCACCCAATGATGTGATTGAAGAATGGTGAAGGTGACATAGCCCTTGGTATCCCATCCTCAAACAGACTCTATATGAAGGAGTCTGTGTAGTCCACATCAATGTGAACTAGAGGAGGTTGCTGAGAATGCACAGTTGCAAGTGAGGATGGTGAGTCCTCAATGCCCATTCTCTCAGAGGAATTCCCAAGTTCTGTGGCTGTAATGACTTTCTCCCCCTTTTTGGTAGCATCACCCACTTGCATAGGTGAGCTGGAAGATTGGACTAGAGTCCTTTCTCTCATGACCAGTTCTAAGTTCTTGGCTACTGGATGTCCTCTGCTCACTTGCAGTCTCAGTTGAGATGTCAGTGGGTTGGGTTGCCATGGTTGTGGTCTTAATGATGTAATCACATTCAGAAGTGAGAGCCTCTTCCATATGGACATCCTGAACAGGTTCAGGAGTGTCCACCTCAGTTGTAGGTGACTGATGTGGGATAGATGTTGGAGACTCAGGAGTACTCATCTCTCTTTGAGTAGAGGGAAAGAAGAGAGATTCATTATACACACTGAAAACTATATCTTCATCAGTATAGAACTCAAGGTTGGGAATGGGTTGGTTTAGATCTATAGGCTGGGCATGGTAACTGTCCCCTGAAGGTTGATCACTTGAGTGTTGAGACTCAGAGTGATGGCTTAAGGCAGTAGGGCTAATGAGCTCATCAGGCTGAGCATGAGGAACCTCAGCACTGATTCTTGAAGAGATAGGAGTGGTCTGCTCCTCAGGAGAAATGGGAGCTCTAGTGTCCACTTCTTCTTGTATGGTTGATTGTATGGGGGCCTCCATAGACTGAATAGTCTGAGCAGGGGTTCGTTTGGATTTTCTTTGGTAGGTGATGGAGATTTGAGGCTGTGTGGGTGGTTGGGAAGTATCAGGTGTGGGTTCACACTAGCTTGTGTTGCTAGGTTGTCACCTTGAGCAATGATCTCTAACATTTTTAGGACTAGGGATGTTTCTACCCCAGAGAATCCAACAGTGGACTTTCTTAGTAATTTAAAGATGCCGGGCTTCATCTGTCCCAATTTAAGAATGTTACCTGTTTCCCTTAACTATGAGCCTAGTTCACAGTTAAGAATGTACTGGACATATCTAGGAAACATGTAAAATCCTAAGAAGTCTAAATTTGAAAGTAATTTGTATAACCAAACGAAGAGTACCTGAATTTGATCCCATGAACCATTCTATGGACTATGAAGGAGAGATCTTCAGGAATCTGGTCCCATCCACCATGCTTGTTTGATAAGCTGTGGATGACCACATGGAGCAAGAATCTCCATTGGGATGAGACCTTCCCTTTCCTGAAGGTCTTTACAGTGAAATCTCCCTCATACTCCATGTGCTCAAAAGAATGATTGACAGCTTCCTTTGGGAAGAACACCTCACCTTCTTCGTCGTCCAGCTAAAGATGTCGGTTGATGACGGTCGAAGTGATGAAGATTGTTCTCCCCTGCACTGTGGCAGACAGTGCCTTCTCCCCATCCATAGTGACCTCTTGGCAGGTCTTCCAGAATTCAAGCAACTGATCCTCATAGAGAAGAGGATCAATGGTTAAGGAGGTGAAGTAGTTGGACAGAGATAAGAAACGGCAAACCTCTGAGAAATGAAGATCTTTCTCAGAGCGTAACAGAGCAACTTGATTGTGTTGTCTGTGTAGCTGCATGGTAAAGTTAGGATCATTTCTGTGAGCAAGGTTGGCCATTTTGTAGTAGCTTAGGGACGAAGAAAGAAAAAAGATAGAAATTTCAGAGAGAAATTTAGGGTTTTAGGTTTGGAGGAAGAACAAATGATAGAAAGAGGGGGGAAACCGTTGGGTTTATATGTGAGAAGGATTTCAGATAAAGTTTAATGAAAGAGGATAAACTTTGAAATCCGGATGTCGGTCCCACCTCTAAAAAAGAAGTTTACTTTTTGCTCAAAAAGTAGTTTTCTTGGAAAACAAAAAGCGTCCGAAGGATGATTATCTTCGGAAGTTTTAATTAAAAAGCTTCCGAAGCTAAAATGACTTCGGAAGATTTTCCTGAGAGGTTTGAAAAATTTTCTTTGGAAGAAAAATTAAAACTTGAGTGCTTTGTGTGTAAACTAACAAAGCTTCCGAGAGTTAATTTTGCTTCGGAAGTAAATGGTCCTTGAAAATGATTAAGTGTCTGAGACAAATATTTAAGCTTCGGAAGATCAATTTGAAAACTCTTCCGAAGATAAATTTCTCAGACAGTTATTTATTTTTAAGGCATGATTTACTTCCAAAGTTAAAGGCATAACTTCCGAAGTATCTGAAATTTTCAAAAATCTAAGGAAAGTCTTCAAAAAGAAATTTTCATCCAAAGAAAACACGAGCTTATGAAAGTGATGAACTAGACAACTTAGGACACAAATAGTTTAAGAAATAATAAGAATTAGTTTTAACAAAGATCTACTCAAGGTTGATCATCGGAATAGCTGATATAAGATATTTAAATCACTGTTTATCAAAAGCCTTTGTAAATAGATCAACTTATTGTTCATCTGTGTGAACCTTGACTAGTTTAATTAATCCTTTTTATAGTTATCTCTTATTAAGTGATACTTGATATTGATGTGCTTTGTCGTTGAGTGCTGCATAGGGTTCTCTGTGATTGAGATAGCATTGTTGTTGTCTATGTGAATGGGAGTCTCCTTGAAGTTTAACCCATAGTCTAGCATTTGATTCTGAATCCAAAGTACATGAGCACAGCAGCTTGCAGCAGCAATGTATTCAGCTTCAGCAGTTGATGCAGAGACACAGGATTGTTTCTTGCATTGCTATGAGACACCAAGAAATTGATATCCCCCAGATGTAGACTTTGCAGTCATGTTGCAACCACCATAATCACTATCTGTATAGGCATACAGATTGAAGTCAGAATTCTTGGGATACCATAGGCCAAGTGTTGATGCACCTTTGAGGTATCTTAGAATCCTCTTGACAGTGAAAAGGTGAGACATCTTAGGGTTGGCTTGATTGTAGCAAACATGATATTAGGCCTTCTAGCAGTAAGATACATAGGAGGCCCAATCATAGCCCTATATAAATGCTCATTTACACACTCCCCCTCAAGATCAGGACCAAGAGAGTGGTTTCTGGCAATAGGTGTCTTAGCAATCTTATAGTTAGTCATGTTGAACCTCTTAAGTATGTCTTGAACATACTTTGACTGACTTATGAAGATGCCATCTTCAACTTGCTTCACTTGGATTCCCAGAAAGAAATTGAGTTCCCCCATGGCACACATTTCAAATCCATCTTTCATCAGCTTCTTAAAGTCTTTGCAGAGCTTTGGATTAGTTGAACCAAAGACGATGTCATCCACATATACTTGAACTACCAATATGTCTTTTCCTTGTCCTTTGATGAAGAGAGTTCCATTTATAGTACCTCTCCTGTATCCATGTTACAAAGATATTCAAATAGTGTCCCATACTATTTCCTAGGTGCCTGATACAGCCCAGAGAGAGGTTTGTCAAGCTTACAGACATAATAAGGATGATCAGGATCTACAAAACCAGGTGGTTGTTTGACATAAACCTTTTCATCTATCACTCCATACAATAAGGCACACTTCACATCAAGTTGAAAGACCTTGAAGTTCTTGGATGCAGCAAATGCCAAGAATATCCTAACAGCTTCAAATCTTGCCACTAGAGCAAAGACTTCAGTGTAGTCAATCCCTTCTTCTTGTGTGTATCCTTGAACAACCAGTCTAGCTTTGTTCTTCATGATGATACCTCTATCATCTTTCTTGTTCCTAAACACCTATTTGGTTCCAATGGTAGTCTTCCCAGAAAGAAGAGGACAAAGGTTCCAAACTTTCTGCCTTTTGAATTGAAGCAGCTCTTATTGCATAGCTTCAACCCAACTTCCATCCTTTACAGCTTTATCAACTTTCTTTAGCTATATCTCGGATAAAAAACAAGAGTGAAGACAAACATTTGCTTCCTGGGTTGTCCTCTTGTCTTTACCCCTGACACAACATCTCCAATGATGTTTGTGGCAGGGTAAGACTTGTGGATCATAAGGTGAGGAATCGTAGCAAGTTGTTGAGAGAGATCTAAATTTAAAAATTTTAGATCTGGCATAGATGTTTCTCCTACCACATCAGCACACTTTTCAAGTGAAACTTCATCCAAGGAGTGTGTGACATCATTGATGTTCTCATCTATGGTGTGGTTAGTGGCATCAAGAAATTCTTGGTCACTGTGAGCATCATGATTGTTGTCTTCCACAGTTGAGGTGTTCTTATCTGGTGTGGACCAAAAGAACCAATGAGCTAAGATCAAAAAACCTCTAAGTCCCACATGGTATCACAACAACAGCTGAAAGCCTCATCAGTAGTTTGACAAGTGCTGAAGACTTCAACAGCTGAAGATCAAGTGCTGAAGACCTCAACAGCTGAAGAACCAAAGTGCTGAAGTACAACAGCTGAAGAACACAAGTGCTGAAGCTGAAAGACCAAAGTACTGAAGTACAACAGCTGAAGAGTTTACAAGTGCTGAAGATCAACAACTGATGTACAAGGTCTGAAGACAAAGACTGAAGACATCAGCTGATGATATCTACTGAAGTCATCAGCAGATGAAACACCTGAAGGTCAAAGTCTGAAGATCAAGTACTGAAGCCTCAGTAGTTTGTCACAACTGCTGAAGAGTACTTCTTCAGTAGTTGTGATATCAGTAGTTTTATATTTCTAGTTTTCAGTAGTTTTATATTTTTATGTTTCAGTAGTTTTGTAAAACGACTGAAGAGCTTGTTCTTCAGTCGTTGTAGTTTCAGTAGTTTTATATTTTGTACTTAACATGCTGATATGTTCTCAGTAGTTGTGAACATTTCAGTAGTTTGTTAAGAATTAGTTATTTTTGTATTAGATCTGCCAGTTGTCACTTTCTGTGATAACAGCAGTGATTGTTACACTCTATATAAGGAGTGACAACTTATTGTAACCATGGTGGAATGAATGGAATGAACCAATGATTTGATTAGAAATATTCTACATCTATAAACATTCCTTGAAATCAGAAATATATATTCTCTCCCTATAACCGTATGCGATTTTAATGCTTACAAGTATCGATTGCTTGCTACAATTTGTCTAATTCTAGTTTGTATTCCGCTGCTTTGTATCCTAATACATCAAACGTGTGATAGCTGATCCTGTCATCTGGTTATAGAGCCTCTGAGCTAGAATTTGAAGCCATACCAGATGTATCAGCTGAATTTGTCATTGTTGGGCTGATAGAAACCTCATTTGCACAAGTGGTTCCAACTAGAGCTGAAGATATGTGTCTTGAAGATCTTCCTAGCACAAATCTTGGATCAGGATCATCTGTATTTAAATTTTCTGCAGATCCCAAAACATTCTCATAAGATTTGTCAAAATAGTTGGTAACCAAATCATGATCAAACAACAAATCCCGACTAGAACCAGCAACACAGGGTGTGTGTTCATTGAAAGTCACATTGGCTGACTCCTCAACAATTCTAGTTCTAAGATTGTGCACTCTATAAGCCTTAGGTTGGGAAGAGTATCCAATAAAGTGTCCATCATCTGATTTTTCAGCAAACTTGGCAATTTGATCTTTGGTATTGAAGATGGTGCAAGGACATCCAAACGACCTGAGAAAACCAATGAACGGTCTCCTCTTGTGCCACAGTTGATAAGGAGTTTTGCTATGAGTCTTAACTACTAAAACTCTGTTCTGCACATAGCAGGCAGTGTTGACTGCATCTACCCAGAAGGTGATAGGCAGCTTAGAGTGAATACAAGAGGAGACCTTGAAGTTCTTGGATGTAGCAAATGCCAGGAATATCCTAACAGCTTCTAATCTTGCCACTGGAGCAAAGACTTCAGTGTAGTCAATCCCTTCTTTTCTGTGTATCCTTGTACAACCAGTCTAGCTTTGTTCTTGATGATGATGCCTCTATCATCTTTCTTGTTCCTAAACGCCCATTTGGTTCCAATGGTAGTCTTCCCGAAGGAAGAAGACAAAAGTTCCAAACTTTCTGCCTTTTGAATTGAAGCAGCTCTTGTTGCATAGCTTCAACCCAACTTCCATCCTTTAGAGCTTCATCAACTTTCTTTGGCTTTATCTGGGATAGAAAACAAGAGTGAAGACAAACATTTGCTTCATGGGTTTGTCCTCTTGTCTTTACCCCTGAGACAACATCTCCAATGATGTTTGTGGTAGGGTGAGACTTGTGGATCCTAAGCTGAGGGATCACAGCAACTTGTTGAGAGAGATCTAAATTTGAAAATTTTAGATCTGGCATAGATGTTTCTCCCACCACAATAGCACACTTTTCAAGTGAAACTTGATCCAAGCAGTGTGTGACATCATTGATGTTCTCATCTATGGTGTGGTTAGTGGCATCTAGAAATTCTTGGTCACTGTCACCATCACCACTGTTGTCTTCCACAGTTGGGGTGTTCTTATCTGGTTATAGAGCCTCTGAGCTGGAATTTTAAGGTATACTAGATGTATCAGCTAAATTTGTCATTGTTGGGCTGACAAAAACCTCATTTGCAGAAGTGGTTCCAACTGGAGCTGAAGATATGTGTCTTCAAGATCTTCCTAGCTCAAGTCTTGAAGATCTTCCAAGCCACTGTCTATGATCGAGACATTTTTGTTTGTCTTCAGCTATCCCTGCACAAACAGAATGATTAGTTACATCTGGAAACCCAAGCCTTGCTTGTCTTGGGATTATTTGTAGAAGGTAATTCAACAGCAATAGATCCTATGGTTGTACTAACAGGATCTTGAGCTGTTGTTGATGGAGAAATCTCAGTCACTTGGTCTTTCTTAGACGTCCACACTACCTTTGGAGTCTTGGACTTGACCTTCAAAACATTAGAAGCTTTTGGAACTTCAGAAATTTTGATGACTGAACCTTCAGAAGACTCTGCAAACACTGCAGCAGACTTTAGTGCTTCGGAAGAACTCCTTTCTTCCAGACCAAATATTCTTCCGAAGAGAATTTACCACTTCCCTTCTTGTTAGATTTGGAACTTCCGAAGGAAACAAGTTTTCCTTCCAAAGCTTAAATCTTCTTAGAACTCTTTGAAGCCTTTGTTTTGGCCATATGGACAGTACCTTTAAGACTGAAGGGACAATCCTTTGCAATTTGAGTGGTGTTGTCACACATGACACAATTCATTTTCTTCTTCACAAGAGCCTTGTCTTGAGAGGAAGACCATCTTTGGTCACTTCCCTTCTCCACCTTCATGTTTGCAGATGCTGAGACAGTCCTCTTATGCTGAGGACTGTGCTTGGAGTTTGATGGTCTAGGTTGTGCAGCAGTGGTACACAGCAGATCAGTCTTGTTCTTGCTACTGAGATGAGTTGAACAAGATCCAGAACTCTTAGCAGAGGAGTTTTGGTTGATGTCTTTAGTCCCTACCACTTTAAACCCTATGGAAATAAAAACTTGTTTCTGCTTAGTGTCAAAAGTAGCCTTGATCTCTTGAGCCTTCCTTTCCTTTCTTTTGCTCTTTCCGATAAAATTCTTTCTCATGGACTTGGTCATCACAGTCTTCACTTTCTCATCAGAAGGATAGTGGACCTTCTTGGAATCCTCCACTTCACTCTTTGTAGAGGGATTCTTCATTATCTCTTCTTCATCCTCCTCACTCATAGGATCTATGAGAGGAAGCTCATCTTCACAAGTTCCACACCTAGGAGATCTTACTGACAAGATAATGTGTGGAGGAGCTATCTCATTTGATCCCAGTCCCTGCCTGTTTTGATAGCACACTTTGTTGTGCAGGGATGAGGATATCATGTTCTTGAAGGTCTCCCCTTCAAAAACACTCTTTTCTGCCTTGGCTTTGCTGATCACACTCTCAGCCTGGCACTCAATTAACTTGGTTATGAGATCTTTAATTTGATTCCTAAAATCTGTGTGTTCATGTTTTAGAACTAAAATGGTTTTCCCTAAGTCCTCTATTTTCAGCTTATAATCATTTTCAAACTTTCTAAAATTAGATTTTAAAATGTTTAAGGACTTAACATCTGATCTCAGTTCCAACTTAGGACCTGTACCTGTTAACTTTAGCAATGCATTCAGAAGTACAGAGATGTTCCAATACCTTGGCTTCATCATGATCTGCCATCAGTGCTTGGTTTAGAGAAGCATCTTCCACCTGAAAGCTCCAGTCAAAGCCTCCATCTTCAACAGCAACAGCAGCTTGCTGCTTTGACTTCTCATTATGGAGAGCTTTGTCAGTGTAGTTTGTTCTAGATTGTGTTTGGCAACCATTTGTTCTAGGTGCCTTACACTCTCTGGCAAAGTGGCCCAACAAGTTACAGTTGTAACACTTGACTTTACCTTTGTCCAGTCCAAACTTTCCACTGGTTGCATTGCTTGGAAACTTCCTTCCAGTCCTCTTGTAAAACTTCTTGGCTCTGTGAGTGAGAAGAGCCATCTGCTGGACTATTTCCATATATTCCAGATTATCTGGATGGATACAATCCAGGTCTTCAAGAGTGAAAAGAGAGTTCCCACAGCTTTCATCAGAAGACACAAAAGCTTGAGAAGAGCTTGTCTCTTGGAATGGGCTTCCTTGAGTGTATTTCTCCGTTGGTGTCTTTGGGAAGGTGATGAAAGGACCTTTTGGTAAGTTATCAGGGTAGCACAAGAGATTATGCTATCCCTTTCAACAACATGTAGGGCTGAACCCAGCTGATTGTTAGAGTTTCCAGATTAACCTTGCATTTTCATCTCCATCTGGTAGCCATTGAGAATCCCATATAACTCTATCAGAGTAAGAGTTTTGAGATTTTCAGTTCTCTTGATCACCACACAATAGTGTGTCCATTTCCTAGGAAGTGAGGACATGAACTTCCTCACAATATCTTTTTTTTCAAGAGAAACTCCTCCATCCAATAGGGTATCCACAATCTCAACATACCCGAAGTATTGCTCAGTCATGGTCTCACCTGTTTTGAAGATGAAGTTTTCAAACTGCTGCTTTAGAAGATCCTTCTTGTTCTCCTCGGCTTCAGAAGAACCCTCGTACATCAGTTTCAGTGCATCCCACAGCTGCTTGGCTGTTTTGCACTTTTTAAAGCCTCTATACACAGAGTTTGGAAGGGCAGTTTGAAGAGCTATCATGGCTTTTCTACCTATCTCTACTCTCTTCCTATCTTCATCAGAGTAGTTAGCCACATCTTTGGGGATCATACCAGCACCAGTAGCAGAAGGTGTGCTGGGTATGAAAGGTCCATTCTTAATAGACTCCCACATTCTTGAATCAAGAGACCTGATGAAACCTTCCATTCTTAAACACTAGGTATCAAACTCATCAAGAGTGATCAGTGGGGACTTGTTCATGGTTCCAGTTTCCATATCAGTTTTGGAAATAGCTGCCGTTTGAAAAGTTTAGTATTTGTGTGTATGAGGGATCTTAAGATGGTGAGATCGTATATCAAGAGCCTGGAATGCTCTGATACCAAATGCAGGATCGTTGTAGGGTATAAGTTACAACACAACAACACAAAGAGGAGATAAACTAAACTTAGATCAAACACTAAACTAGATTAACCAGTAGTGACACTAAGAACACAAGTAATATAAGAGACAGAACACAACGAACACAAGTATTTGGTTTTCAAGAATGCAGTACATTGCCTTCTCTATGTTCTATTACAAGTGTTACAAAGCATATTCGAAAGATACAAGAACATGAGATACTTATACAACATCCAACAACTGGCTATACTTTGAGAGCCAGCTGGATACAATTGACTAGACACACACAAAATTAATTGTAGAGTCAAAAGGCAGATTGCCTTTTGACTTGTGACTATGACATGCCATAGCTCACATCCTTATCTATTACAAAAAGGATAAAGTACATAAAGTAGAAAGTTACAGACTCAAGACCTCAATGTACAGTTACCAAAACCATGGACCTTTTCACCAAACCATGTTAGTTGGCGACTTGCAGAGTTGTAGCGGAAAGGTGTCCAGCTTTATGAAATAGTACATCAGATAAAGCATGTTACTAAAAGTCTTCGGAAGAAATCTGTCTTCATGAACTTGAAGCTTCGGAAGACTTTGTCTTTGAGGCTTCGGAAGACTTCATCTTTGGCTTCAGAAGATGTTGGTCTTGGCTTTAGAAGATTTTACACTTAGAGTATTTCTGTTGCACATGTGAAACTTCCAAAGCATTCTACTTCAATGCACTTGTGCAGCATGCAAGAAAGACTAAAGATGTTTAGGTTGCATCAGCCTCTTCATTAATCTCTACACATGGCAACTGATTAACCATACAATATAAAATGAACAAGTCCCACAAGTTAACAACTCCTTCTCTTTGACCACAAGCTGTTATGGAATGACTACGTAACCAATGAATGTATCGCAGCAGCGGGTCTCGTATCTGACTGCTTTTTGTTTTACTCGAGTTGAACCCTCCAGTTCCAATTTGCTCCAAAAATGCTTTCTTCATTGAACCACTTTCCGCATCTTCACTTTCCTCATCCGGGAAAGTATGGTATGCCAGCATCCTAGATATTGCTTCCTCCTCCATTTCCTCTTCCGTGTAGATCCCGAGATAAACACCGAACAAGGCAATGGATGTTTTGTGCCAATACCCAGGAAGTCTGAATGAAACTGCATTATTATCCCAAGGTTCAGAGTCTTTCATGCTAAATTTGAAAGATGATAAATATTCAAGAGGTAGTTCATAAACAGAACGTCTATTTTGTGATAATAAACGCTTCCATTGGACACTCAATAATGTATTGTATCTTTCTAGCTGTCCGACTACCGCTAGTGTTTCATTATCTGTTTGTAAATGGGGTCTTTTGACCCTTTGTAGTAGCCTTTGAAGTCTCTCATGACACCATCTCTCGCGGCTTGCTTCAAAACGTAAGTAGGGATGATTCATGATCCTGAAATTTCAAAAATATGTTAATCTATACGAAACCGATTTCTTGAGCAGTTTCATGATGTTAGTGAAAATCATGTGTTTTTCAAGACGTAACATCATAATGGTTCAACTCATGGTCAAAAATAGTTTAAAAGTTTATCATCCGAGGAAAAAATTTTGAACATGGGGGTGGGTTTTGTTAAATGTGGGGGTGCGGTAAACATGGTAAAGCATGGAATCCTGACTCGAGCACGTGTGGTCATCTTTGTAAATCGTTGATTAAGCATGGGTTTAACGTTTTCTGGCGTAAAAAATCAAAGACTGTACGTTTAACATTTTAATTATTTGTTAATAATTCAATATACCCAAAAATATATTTTACGTTTAATACCACTTGGGAACTCTTGAACATGATTAACAAATATTTCACCATGAATTATGAAGATAGTCTTGATAATGATAAAAGAAAACAAACTAATTAGCTAACTAAGCAAACTAATAACTAACGAAACAAACAAATTAAGACTAATATACTTACAAGAATAAACATGAACAAGTAGGTTGAAAGTATTCCATGAAACATTTAAGAAGAAGTCTTTACATATCATTGCTAGGATTTCGGTTGTTTAGAGACCTAATCACCTAACTACATGTAAATGACTTTCATAATCAAAGGAATTAGTGCACTAACCTTTTGTTCAAACACTCTTGAAAGAACTATTGAAAAGATGAAAGAAAATGGAAAAACAAGATGAAAATGAGAGTGGATACGACTTTGCAGGCAATTGAGGTCAGTATTTAACATGCAAATTGAAGAGGAACAAGACAAAAGGCTGAAATATGTCAGCTTGTGTCATTTTTTGTCAAACACGGGGGCGTGCCTGCTTGAGCACAGGGCCGTGTTCAAGTGTTGTTAGGTGGTTTCAGTCTTTTGTTGTACCGTTTTTTAGTTTCGCGCATTGTGTAATTTTCCAGGTTAAGTTTTACCATTTTCAAATCATCAGAAAAGATATGAAATTAGTCCTAGAGTAAATAATCACAAGCCAAAATGAAAATTACATTTCCTAAGGTCCTACGGTTACATAATACGTTAAAAGCCAAGAATCTGAAACAGCAAAACCAGACTCTTTACGCGCAACAGCGCACTTAGAACATCACGAAATGCTTCTAAAAGAATCTCCACACATTTCGTGTGGAAGGTTCTGGATGGAAAGTGAGAAGTGCGGTTGCTTAATTCCGCAAGCTGCCGGTTAATGGAAATGAGTTCGTCGCTCATCTGTTGAACTTTTGGGATAAGTTCAGCTAAATGTTGGGATGCAATGAGGTTCATTTCAGTCAGTTGTTTGATTAGTTCATGTAGCTTGAAGAAATATTCTTGAGTCGTTGGTTCTCGTGTTTCAGAACGTGGTTTCTTCACAGGTTCTAGTTTGAACTTCCGTGACTTGATTCTTTCATTCTTCATATGTTTACAAATAGAAGTGAGTGTGATGAAAGAATGGAACAAGTGTGGTATTTATATACAGGTCGTGGAAACTAAACACGGGGGCGTGCTTGGCTCGGCACGGCCCTGTGCTTGTCAAATTCGTCTTAATTCGACCTGCAACATTCCAGAGTCATCAGCGAGATTGTGGAAAGAAATTTGTCAGAGATATGGGGGCGTGCTTGTGGTGCACGACCCCGTGCTTGTGCTTGTGGATCCTAAAAAACAAGAAAACTTTATGTACAGTGCCGCGCGTTTAAGTTTCAGGTCTTCGGCCACGACCCTTCCCACACTTAGTTTTCGTCGGGGGCGGAGGTGTAATTCCTAGGAGGGAAGTTTGGTTGTCCATCTTTATATGGTTTCAAACGATGACCATTTACTTTGAAACTTAAACCTTCGTGGTTATAAATTTCAATGGCACCATTCAGAAACACGTTTTTGATCGTGTACGGTCCAGACCAATGTGACTTTAGTTTTCCTGGAAACAAACGTAAACGAGAGTTATACAATAAGAAACGTTCTCCCACATAAAATCGTTTTGTGTTCTTTAATCGAGCGTCATGGAATTTCCTTGTCTTTTCTTTGTAAACCCTAATGTTTTCGTACGCTTGTTCTCTCAATTCTCTAATTCATGGATTTGTAGGAATCGATTCTTTCCTGCAAGGTCTTGGTCCAGGTTTGCTGGTTTAAGTGCCCAAAAAGCCTTGTGCTCTAATTCCAAAGGTAGATGACATGACTTGCCATAAACTAGTTTAAACGGTGTAGTGCCGATGGGAGTCTTATAAGCTGTTCGAAAAGCCCATAATGCATCATCTAACTTGATAGACCAGTTCTTGTGATTTTGACCTATATTCTTCTCAAGGATTCGTTTGATGCCGCGGTTAGTTAGTTCAGCTTGCCCATTCGCTTGTGGATGGTAAGCAGTTTTTAAGCGATGGTGAACTCCATAATGCACCATTGCTCGTTCGAGCTGGTTGTTACAGAAATGAGTTCCTCAGTCACTAATTAGAGCTTTCGGGGCACCCAAACAAGAAAAGACTTTTTTAAGGAATTTGACAACGTTCTGGCATCATTAGTAGGCAGGGCTTGAGCTTCAACCCATTTTTAAATGTAATCAACTGCTACCAAGATGTAACGATTGCCAAATGACACCGGGAATGGCCCCATGAAGTCAATACCCCATACATCAAATATCTCACATACTTGAATTGGTTTCCGATGCATCTCATCCCGTGTTGAGATATTGGTTGCTCTTTGACATGCATCGCAGTTGCGTACCATGTTGTGAGCATCTTTGAAGATCGTGGGCCAGTAAAATCTAGAGTTAAACACTTTCTTAGCTGTTAAGGTTGCTCCATGGTGTCCTCCGGTGGGTCCTTCATGACAGTGCCTTAGAATTTGTTCAGCTTCTCTTCCGTATACGCATCTTCAAATGAGTTGGTCTGCACCGATTTTGAATAGATACGGGTCTTCCCAATAGTATGTTTGATATCAGTAAAGAATTTCTTCTTTTGCTGATAAGTCATTCTTTGACAAGGATTCCGCTTGCTAAGTAATTTGCATAATCGGCAAACCAAGGATGTTCATCGATTGAGGATTGAACCTACATAAGGAATTCTTGAGGAAAGTTGTCATTTATTATGGCTTCCTCAGTTTGTGAAGGACTTGAATCATCAAGACACGAGAGATGATCGACTGCTAGATTTTCTGCTCCCTTCTTATCACGAATTTCGATGTCAAATTCTTGAAGCAGAAGGATCCAACGAATCAATCTCGGCTTTGCATCTTGTTTGTTGAACAAATAACGAAGGCCTGCATGATCAGTGTAAACAATTGTTTTCAAAAGGATGAGATATGAGCGAAATTTGTCAAATGCAAAACTACCGCAAGAAGTTCTTTTCGGTGGTGGTGTAGTTTTTTGTGCGTCTTTTAGGGTTTTGCTCGCATAATGAATTGGGTGAAATTGCTTGTCTTTCTTTTGTCCTAATACGGCTCCTCCTACGGCGAAATCGCTTACACAAGAAATTCTTGGTCACTGTCACCATCACCACTGTTGTCTTCCACAGTTGTGGTGTTCTTATCTGGTTATAGAGCCTCTGAGCTGGAATCTGAAGGTATACTAGATGTATCAGCTGAATTCTCATTGTTGGGCTGACAGAAACCTCATTTGCAGAAGTGGTTCCAACTGGAGCTGAAGATATGTGTCTTCAAGATCTTCCTATCTCAAGTCTTGAAGATCTTCCAAGCCACTGTCTATGATCGAGACATTTCTGTTTGTCTTCAGCTATCCCTGCACAAACAGAATGATTAGTTACATCTGGAAACCCAAGCCTTGCTTGTCTTGGGCTTATTTGTAGAAGGTAATTCAACAGCAATAGATCCTATGGTTGTACTAACAGGATCTTGAGCTGTTGTTGATGGAGAAATCTCAGTCACTTGGTCTTTCTTAGACGTCCACACCACCTTTGGAGTCTTGGACTTGACCTTCAAAACTTTAGAAGCTTTTGGAACTTCAGAAATTTTGATGACTGAACCTTTAGAAGATTCAGCAAACACTGCAGCAGACTTCAGTGCTTCGGAAGAACTCCTTTCTTCCCAGACCAAATATTCTTCCGAAGAGAATTTACCACTTCCCTTCTTGTTAGATTTGGAACTTCCGAAGGAAACAAGTTTTCCTTCCAAAGCTTAAATCTTCTTAGAACTCTTTGAAGCCTTTGTTTTGGCCATATGGACAGTACCTTTAAGATTGAAGGACAATCCTTTGCAATTTGAGTGGTGTTGTCACACATGACACAATTCATTTTCTCTTCACAAGAGCCTTGTCTTGAGAGGAAGACCATCTTTGGTCACTTCCCTTCTCCACCTTCATGTTTGCAGATGCTGAGACAGTCCTCTTATGCTGAGGACTGTGCTTGGAGTTGATGGTCTAGGTTGTGCAGCAGTGGTACACAGCAGTCAGTCTTGTTCTTGCTATGCTACTGAGATGAGTGAACAAGATCCAGAACTCTTAGAAGAGGAGTTTTGGTTGATGTCTTTAGTCCCTACCCTTTAAACCCTATGGAAATAAAAACTTGTTTCTGCTTAGTGTCAAAAGTAGCCTTGATCTCTTGAGCCTTCCTTTCCTTTTTTGCTCTTCTGATAAAATTCTTTCTCATGGACTTGGTCATCACAGTCTTCACTTTCTCACAGAAGGATAGTGGCCCTTCTTGGAATCCTCCACTTCACTCTTTGTAGAGGGATTCTTCATTATCTCTTCTTCATCCTCCTCACTCATAGATCTATGAGAGGAAGCTCATCTTCACAAGTTCCACACCTAGGAGATCTTACTGACAAGATTGTGTGTGGAGGAGCTATCTCATTGATCCCAGTCCCTGCCTGTTTTGATTGCACACTTTGTTGTGCAGGGATGAGGATATCATGTTCTTAAGGTCTCCTCTTCAGAACACTCTTTTCTGCCCTGGCTTTTGCTGATCACAAGCTCAGCCTGGCACTCAATTAACTGGTTGTGAGATCTTTAATTTGATTCCTAAAATCTGTGTATTCATGTTTTAGAACTAAAATGGTTTTCCCTAAGTCCTCTATTTTCAGCTTAGAATCATTTTCAAACTTTCTAAAATCAGATTTTAAAATGTTTAAGGACTTAACATCAGATCTCAGTTCCAACTTAGGACCTGTACCTGTTAACTTTAGCAATGCATTCAGAAGTACAGAGATGTTCCAATACCTTGGCTTCATCATGATCTGCCATCAGTGCTTGGTTTAGAGAAGCATCTTCACCCTGAAAGCTCCAGTCAAGCCTCCATCTTCAACAGCAACAGCAGCTTGCTGCTTTGACTTCTCATTATGGAGAGCTTGTCAGTGTAGTTTGTTCTAGATTGTGTTTGGCAACCATTTGTTCTAGGTGCCTTACACTCTCTGGCAAAGTGGCCCAACAAGTTACAGTTGTAACACTTGACTTACCTTTGTCCAGTCCAAACTTTCCACTGGTTTCCTTGCTTGGAAACTTCCTTCCATCCTCTTGTAAAACTTCTTGGCTCTGTGAGTGAGAAGAGCCATCTGCTGGACTATTTCCATATATTCCAGATTATCTGGATGGATACAATCCAGGTCTTCAAGAGTGAAAAGAGAGTTCCCACAGCTTTCATCAGAAGACACAAAAGCTTGAGAAGAGCTTGTCTGTTGGAATGGCTTCTTGAGTGTATTTCTCTTTGGTGTCTTTGGGAAGGTGATGAAAGGACCCTTTGGTGAGTTATCAGGGTAGCACAAGAGATGATGTTTGGATTCTATGCTATCCCTTTCAACAACATGTAGGGCTGACACCAGCTGATTGTTAGAGTTTCCAGATTAACCTTGCATTTTCATCTCCATCTGGTAGCCATTGAGAATCCCATATAACTCTGTCAGAGTAAGAGTTTTGAGATTTTCAATTCTCTTGATCACCACACAATAGTGTGTCCATTTCCTAGGAAGTGAGGACATGAACTTCCTCACAATATCTTTGTTTTCAAGAGAAACTCCTCCATCCACTAGGGTATCCACAATCTCAACATACCTGAAGTACTGCTCAGTCATGGTCTCACCTGTTTTGAAGGTGAAGTTTTCAAACTACTGCTTTAGAAGATCCTTCTTGTTCTCCTCGGCTTCAGAAGAACCCTCGTACATCAGTTTCAGTGCATCCTACAGCTGCTTGGCTGTTTTGCACTTTTTAAAGCCTCTATACAAAGAGTTTGGAAGGGCAGTTTGAAGAGCTGTCATGGCATTTCTACCTATCTCTAGTCTCTTCCTATCTTCATCATAGTAGTTAGCCCCATCTTTGGGGATCATACCAGCACCAGTAGCAGAAGGTGTGCTGGGTATGAAAGGTCCATTCTTAATAGACTCCCACATTCTTGAATCAAGAGACCTGATGAAACCTTCCATTCTTAAACACTAGGTATCAAACTCATCAAGAGTGATCAGTGGGGACTTGTTCATGGTTCCAGTTTCCATATCAGTTTTGGAAATAGCTGCCGTTTGAAAAGTTTAGTATTTGTGTGTATGAGGGATCTTAAGATGGTGAGATCGTATATCAAGAGCCTGGAATGCTGTGATACCAAATGCAGGATCGTTGTAGGGTATAAGTTACAACACAACAACACAAAGAGGAGATAAACTAAACTTAGATCAAACACTAAACTAGATTAACCAAGTAGTGACACTAAGAACACAAGTAATATAAGAGACAGAACACAACGAACACAAGTATTTGGTTTTCAAGAATGCAGTACATTGCCTTCTCTATGTTCTATTACAAGTGTTACAAAGCATATTCGAAAGATACAAGAACATGAGATACTTATACAACATCCAACAACTGGCTATACTTTGAGAGCCAGCTGGATACAATTGACTAGACACACACAAAATTAATTGTAGAGTCAAAAGGCAGATTGCCTTTTGACTTGTGACTATGACATGCCATAGCTCACATCCTTATCTATTACAAAAAGGATAAAGTACATAAGTAGAAAGTTACAGACTCAAGACCTCAATGTACAGTTACCAAAACCATGGACCTTTTCACCAAACCATGTTAGTTGGCGACTTGCAGAGTTGTAGCGGAAAGGGTCCAGCTTTATGAAATAGTACATCAGATAAAGCATGTTACTAAAAGTCTTCGGAAGAAATCTGTCTTCATGAACTTGAAGCTTCGGAGACTTTGTCTTTGAGGCTTCGGAAGACTTCATCTTTGGCTTCGGAAGATGTTGGTCTTGGCTTTAGAAGATTTTACACTTAGAGTATTTCTGTTGCACATGTGAAACTTCCAAAGCATTCTACTTCAATGCACTTGTGCAGCATGCAAGAAAGACTAAAGATGTTTAGGTTGCATCAGCCTCTCATTAATCTCTACACATGGCAACTGATTAACCATACAATATAAAATGAACAAGTCCCACAAGTTAACAACTCCTTCTCTTTGACCACAAGCTGTTATGGAATGACTACGTAACCGATGAATGTATCGCAGCAGCGGGTCTCGTATCTGACTGCTTTTTGTTTTACTCGAGTTGAATCCTCCAGTTCCAATTTGCTCCAAAAATGCTTTCTTCATTGCACCACTTTCCGCATCTTCACTTTCCTCATCCGGGAAAGTATGGTATGCCAGCATCCTAGATATTGCTTCCTCCTCCATTTCCTCTTCCGTGTAGATCCCGAGATAAACACCGAACAAGGCAATGGATGTTTTGTGCCAATACCCAGGAAGTCTGAATGAAACTGCATTATTATCCCAAGGTTCAGAGTCTTTCATGCTAAATTTGAAAGATGCTAAAAATTCAAGAGGTAGTTCATAAACGGAACGTCTATTTTGTGAAATAAACGCTTCCATTGGACACTCAATAATGTATTGTATCTTTCTAGCTGTCCGACTACCGCTAGTGTTTCATTATCTGTTTGTAAATGGGGTCTTTTGACCCTTTGTAGTAGCCTTTGAAGTCTCTCATGACACCATCTCTCGCGGCTTGCTTCAAAACGTAAGTAGGGATGATTCATGATCCTGAAATTTCAAAAATATGTTAATCTATACGAAACCGATTTCTTGAGCAGTTTCATGATGTTAGTGAAAATCATGTGTTTTTCAAGACGTAACATCATAATGGTTCAACTCATGGTCAAAAATAGTTTAAAAGTTTATCATCCGAGGAAAAAATTTTGAACATGGGGGTGGGTTTTGTTAAATGTGGGGGTGCGGTAAACATGGTAAAGCATGGAATCCTGACTCGAGCACGTGTGGTCATCTTTGTAAATCGTTGATTAAGCACGGGTTTAACGTTTTCTGGCGTAAAAAATCAAAGACTGTACGTTTAACATTTTAATTATTTGTTAATAATTCAATATACCCGAAAATATATTTTACGTTTAATACCACTTGGGAACTCTTGAACATGATTAACAAATATTTCACCATGAATTATGAAGATAGTCTTGATAATAAAAGAAAACAAACTAATTAGCTAACTAAGCAAACTAATAACTAACGAAACAAACAAATTAAGACTAATATACTTACAAGAATAAACATGAACAAGTAGGTTGAAAGTATTCCATGAAACATTTAAGAAGAAGTCTTTACATATCATTGCTAGGATTTCGGTTGTTTAGAGACCTAATCACCTAACTACATGTAAATGACTTTCATAATCAAGGAATTAGTGCACTAACCTTTTGTTCAAACACTCTTGAAAGAACTATTGAAAAGATGAAAGAAAATGGAAAAACAAGATGAAAATGAGAGTGGATACGACTTTGCAGGCAATTGAGGTCAGTATTTAACATACAAATTGAAGAGGAACAAGACAAAAGGCTGAAATATGTCAGCTTGTGTCATTTTTTGTCAAACACGGGGGCGTGCCTGCTTGAGCACAGGGCCGTGTTCAAGTGTTGTTAGGTGGTTTCAGTCTTTTGTTGTACCGTTTTTTAGTTTCGCGCATTGTGTAATTTTCCAGGTTAAGTTTTACCATTTTCAAATCATCAGAAAAGATATGAAATTAGTCCTAGAGTAATAATCACACAAGCCAAAATGAAAATACATTTCCTAAGGTCCTACGGTTACATAATACGTTAAAAGCCAAGAATCTGAAACAGCAAAACCAGACTCTTTAACGCGCAACAGCGCACTTAGAACATCACGAAATGCTTCTAAAAGAAATCTCCACACATTTCGTGTGGAAGGTTCTGGATGGGAAAGTGAGAAGTGCTGTTGCTTAATTCCGCAAGCTGCCGGTTAATGGAAATGAGTTCGTCGCTCATCTGTTGAACTTTTGGGATAAGTTCAGCTAAATGTTGGGATGCAATGAGGTTCATTTCAGTCAGTTGTTTGATTAGTTCATGTAGCTTGAAGAAATATTCTTGAGTCGTTGGTTCTCGTGTTTCAGAACGTGGTTTCTTCACAGGGTTCTAGTTTGAACTTCCGTGACTTGATTCTTTCATTCTTCATATGTTTACAAATAGAAGTGAGTGTGATGAAAGAACGGAACAAGTGTGGTATTTATATACAGGTTGTGGAAACTGAACACGGGGGCGTGCTTGGCTCGGCACGGCCCTGTGCTTGTCAGAATTCGTCTTAAATTCGACCTGCAACATTCCAGAGTCATCAGCAGAGATCGTGGAAAGAAATTTGTGAGAGACATGGGGGCGTGCTTGAAGTGGCACGACCCCGTGCTTGTGCTTGTGGGATCCTAAAAACAAGAAAACTTTATGTACAGGTGCCGCGTTTAAGTTTAAGGTCTTCGGCACGACCCTTCCCCACACTTAGTTTTCGTCGGGGCGGAGGTGTAATTCCTAGGAGGGAATTTTGGTTGCTCCATCGTTATATGGTTTCAAACGATGACCATTTACTTTGAAACATAAACCTTCGTGGTTATAAATTTCAATGGCACCATTCAGAAACACGTTTTTGATCGTGTACGGTCCAGACCAATGTGACATTAGTTTCCTGGAAACAAACGTAAACGAGAGTTATACAATAAGAAACGTTCTCCACATAAAATCGTTTTGTGTTCTTTAATCGAGCGTCATGGAATTTCCTTGTCTTTTCTTTGTAACCCTAATGTTTTCGTATGCTTGTTCTCTCAATTCCTCTAATTTGTGGATTTCTAGGAATCGATTCTTTCCTGCAAGGTCTTGGTCCAGGTTTGCTGGTTTAAGTGCCCAAAAAGCCTTGTGCTCTAATTCCAAAGGTAGATGACATGACTTGCCATAAACTAGTTTAAACGGTGTGGTGCCGATGGGAGTCTTATAGGCTGTTCGAAAAGCCCATAATGCATCATCTAACTTGATAGACCAGTTCTTGTGATTTTGACCTATAGTCTTCTCAAGGATTCGTTTGATGCCTCGGTTAGTTAGTTCAGCTTGCCCATTCGCTTGTGGATGGTAAGCAGTTGTAAAGCGATGGTGAACTCCATAATGCGCCATTGCTCGTTCGAGCTCGTTGTTACAGAAATGAGTTCCTCAGTCACTAATTAGAGCTTTCGGGGCACCGAAACAAGAAAAGGCTTTTTTAAGGAATTTGACAACGTTTCTGGCATCAGTAGTAGGCAGGGCTTGAGCTTCAACCCATTTAAATGTAATCAACTGCTACCAAGATGTAACGATTGCCAAATGACACCGGGAATGGCCCCATGAAGTCAATACCCCATACATCAAATCTCACATACTTGAATTGGTTTCCGATGCATCTCATCCGTGTTGAGATATTGGTTGCTCTTTGACATGCATCGCAGTTGCGTACCATGTTGTGAGCATCTTTGAAGATCGTGGGCCAGTAAAATCTAGAGTTAAACACTTTCTTAGCTGTTAGGTTGCTCCATGGTGTCCTCCGGTGGGTCCTTCATGACAGTGCCTTAGAATTTGTTCAGCTTCTCTTCCGTATACGCATCTTCGAATGAGTTGGTCTGCACCGATTCTGAATAGATACGGGTCTTCCCAATAGTAATGTTTGATATCAGTAAAGAATTTCTTCTTTTGCTGATAAGTCATTCCTTTGACAAGGATTCCACTTGCTAAGTAATTTGCATAATCGGCAAACCAAGGATGTTCATCGATTGAGGATTGAACGTACATAAGGAATTCGTGAGGAAAGTTGTCATTTATTATGGATTCCTCAGTTTGTGAAGGACTTGAATCATCAAGACACGAGAGATGATCGACTGCTAGATTTTCTGCTCCCTTCTTATCACGAATTTCGATGTCAAATTCTTGAAGCAGAAGGATCCAACGAATCAATCTCGGCTTTGCATCTTGTTTGTTGAACAAATAACGAAGTCCTGCATGATCAGTGTAAACAATTGTTTTCAAAAGGATGAGATACGAGCGGAATTTGTCAAATGCAAAAACTACCGCAAGAAGTTCTTTATCGGTGGTGGTGTAGTTTTCTTGTGCGTCTTTTAGGGTTTTGCTCGCATAATGAATTGGGTGAAATTGCTTGTCTTTTCTTTGTCCTAATACGGCTCGTACGGCGAAATCGCTTACGTCGCACATGAGTTCAAATGGTAGCATCCAATCTGGGGAAAACATGATTGGAGCGGTTACCAGCTCTCTTTAAGCAATTTGAATGCATTAATGCATTCATCAGAAAATACGAATTGAGTGTCTTTCTCGAGAAGTTGAGTCATTGTTCTAGCGATTTTTAAGAAATCTTTGATGAAACGATGGTAAAATCCCGCATGACCTAGGAAACTTCTGATATCATTCACGGTTGTGGAGCGTGGAAGTTTAGAAATAGTGTCGACTTTGGCTTGATGGACTTCAAGCCCTGCTCAATAGATTTTGTGTCCTAACACTAGTCCTTCCGTAACCATGAAGTGGCACTTTTCCCAGTTTAAAACAAGGTTAGAATCTTCACATCTAACCAGCATCTTTTCTAGATTTTCAAGACATTACTCAAATGAGTTTCCATAGATGGAGAAATCATCCATGAAAACTTCCATTGAGTGTTCAATCATGTCATGAAAAATTGCTACCATGCATCTTTGAAATGTAGCAGGAGCATTACACAATCCAAGGGCATTCGCCGATAAGCAAATATTCCATATTGCCAGGTGAATGTCGTCTTCTCTTGATCTTCGGGAGCAATAGGGATTTGAAAATATCCTGAGAAACCAACAGGAAACATAGAACATTTTTCCAGATAATCGCTCAAGCATTTGGTCAATGAATGGAAGAGGGAAGTGATCTTTCTTTGTGGTGTCATTGAGTTTGCGATAGTCTATGCAAACTATCCATTTGGTAACCGTACGAGTAGGAATAAGCTCGTTCTTCTCGTTAGTTACAACAGTCATTCCTCCTTTCTTTGGAACAACTTGGACGGGACTGACCCAAGTTGAATCAGAAATAGGATAAATCAAACCGGCATCTAGCAGTTTGATTACTCTTTCTTCACCACCTCTTGCATGCTTGGGTTTAAACGTCTTTGAGGTTGAATGACGGATTTGAAGTTCTCCTCCATCAATATTTTATGAGTGCAAAAGGATGTATTGATTCCCTTGATGTCCATGATTTTCCATGCAATTGCTCGTTTGTGTGCCTTGAGTACATTGAGCAACTTGTTCTTCTCATCAATTGATAAAGAGGATGAGATTAGATGAGCTCTAAAACTGGAGGGTCTTCTATAGAAGGTTTGGCTTTTGGTTCTAAGTCTTTCTCAATGATCTCAAAAGCTTCTTGATGAAGTGTTTGTTTCATCAACTTCAAGTTCTTAAACGATTTGGTTCTCACAAATGGGTTCGGTGATTTGGACTTTTATTAGTTGAGTGTTGCAAGCTTCATTTTGAAGAGTTTTCTCCAAATGACAACTTATGATCGAATCACAAGCATCAACGTAATAGAGTGAGTCATCATGATGTTGAGGGTGTTTCATGGATTGGCCTATATTGAAAATTACTTCCTCCTCGTCTACTCTAAGCATGAGTTTGCCTGTACAAACATCAATATGGCTCGATCAGTCACTAAGAAAGGTCGACCTAGGATAAGTGGAACCTTTTTGTCTTCATCCATGTCAAGGATCACAAAATCAACGCGAAATACGAATTTGTCAATTTTAACTAAGAGAATTTCAATGATGCCCCTTGGATATTCGATAGAACGGTCAACTAACTGGATGCTCATACGGATAGGTCTAGGTTCACTTATGTTTAATTTCTCGAAAACCGCATAAGGCATAAGGTTAATGCTTGCACCTAAGTCAGCTAACACGCTACTGACAGAAAGATCTCCTATTAGGCAAGGTATGGTGAAACTTCCTGGATTAGTCAACTTTTGAGGTAGTTTGTTTTGAAGAATTGCGGAGCATTCATCATTTAAAGCTACGTGTGATAACTCTTCCAGTTTCTTTTTGTTTGACAACACCCTTTAGAAACTTAGTGTAGTTTGGCATTTGTGCTAAGGCCTCCACCAAGGGCAGATTGATGTGGAGTTGCTTGAACAACCCAAGGAATTTGCCATATTGTGCCTCCATTCTTTGTTGTCTCAAACGTCCTGGATATGGAGGTCGTGGAACATAAGGTGGTGGTGGAACGTATTTCTTGGCCGGTTCTTCAATAACAATAGGTTGCTTTTGCTTATCACTCGCATTACTTGGAGTTTTAGTTTCTACCTCTTCAAGGATGGGTTGTTGTAACACCCGGTTATTTTAAAGTCAAGGGAGAGAAGAATAAAGTGAAAGAAAAGAAGGAAAATAAACAAAACCCAAGTCTAGGGTTAAAAAGTGTCCAAAAGGACAAATTTTTTGAAAAGTGGGTGTAAAAGGTGGTATGGTCACCCATATGTCACATGCACCTCTGATTTTCGGGTTTTAGAAAGAGAAAGAGCAGCAAGTTCTCGGTTTTGAAGGAAGAACAAGGAAGAGTTCGAATTCAAGGTAAGAATCCATGCTTTTATAGTGTTCTTGACTGGTCTTATCCTTTGGTTTATGCTTATGTGTGTTTGTATGTGCTCGGGTATGTTTTTAGTGGGTTTCTAAGCGGTTGAATTCAATTGCAAATGAGTTCGGAGGAAGCCATACTCAAAAGCTGCAAAGGTGAGTTCTAGAACCCCTCTTCAAATGGTTTTTAACTGATTTTAGGGCTAGAAATGCATGAATGTATGTTTTCATTGAACTGGGTTTCGGACCCGTATGCTTGAATGTGTGTATGATGATGTTATGATGTGATGTACGACAATGTTCATGTTGATGATGTATGATTGTGTTTCTAAGGCTTAGAGGGTAAGAATTAAGTTTAGAACTTGATGATTGGTGTATCGAAATTGAATATGATGTTTTAGATCCACTTGATAAGTTTCTAAATATTCCTGTGTCGGGAAGTAAATGTGGATGAGCAGGTAAGTCAATGCGAATGAGCATTTGACTATGTATGGAAATGCGGATGAGGAAGTAAGTCAATGCGGATGAGCATTTGACTATGTATGGAAATGCGGATGAGCATTGGCTAAGTGCAGGAAATGCGGATGAGGAAGTAAGTCAATGCGGATGAGCATTTGACTATGTATGGAAATGCGGATGAGCATTGGCTAAGTGCAGGAAATGCGGATGAGGAAGTAAGTCAATGCGGATGAAGTGAGTCAACCTTAATTTAGTGAGATTGAGTGATAACTATTATGGCGAGTGATCAACCTTAATCCTGCATATATGTATATATATAATATATATATATATATATATATATATATGTATACATATATATATATATATATACATATATATATACATATATGTGTATATATATATATGTATATATATATGTATATATATATATATATATATATACATATATATATGTATAATATATATATACATACATACATATATATATATGTATATATATATGTATATATATATATGTATATATATAATATATATATATATACATATATGTAAGGATTTGACCTAGGAGATTCCTGGGAGTTATGAAAGTTGACCTTTGCGGTCATAGATGGTGCTTAGGGCATGTAATGATGTGTGCTTGTGCATGATTATGATGATGATGATGTTGCATGGTTATGCATGATGTATGTTATGTATGTATGATGCCTTGCATGCTGATGTATGAATGATATGTTTATGTTCCTTGTGATGATGTATGATTATCTTTCCTATGGCTTTACGCATTATGTTAATGAATGAACAAAGTATTATGTAACGTAAAGTGAATGATTATGAAAGAGGAACATGATGATGAATGCATGCATTAATGAATGAATGTAAGAAAGGCTTGCAAGCAAATGTATGGAGGTGCACACCCACTGAAGGTGTTAGCTTAACGATGTGCGGGTTAGCTACCCCAATGGATCCACATTGGGGTCCTTCATTGTGATTGACCATATGGATGAACCATTGTCGTGTGTCTTAGGTACTATGACCACCTGGTGTTGGGCACTACCGATGAAGGTCTTTTAAAGGCTTAGGTCTAGTATCACAAGCATAAAGGGCATTGCATATGACATGGTATACCTGAACTTTACCTTAGGTACTGTGACTTCTTGGTGCTGGGCACCACCGATGAAGGTCTTTTATAGGCTTAGGCACAGTATCAGGAGCATGAAGGGTAAAGTCATGGTGATGATGAAAGTAATGAATGACATGATGAATGAAAGTATGAACGAAAGAATGACGAAGATAATAATGATATTATGTGTATGTACGTACGATGTATGATCACGAACGAATATAAAGTATTAAATGATTTTAATAAAGGGTTTTATGAAAGAAAAGTATGTTTTACCATAAAACTAGAACTCACTCAGTAACGCTGACTTTTATGCATTTTCCAGTTGGAAGGTAAGGTTGCTGAGGATGGCATGAGGGAGCTGCTCAGCTCTTTTGGATGGCATCCATTTACTTAAAGCTTTTGTGATGTAATACAACAATGAAATTTTGTAACTGACAAACGATGCATTATTTTGCAAAAGTTTTTATGATGAAATGAAACGCCATTTGTTTTATGTTTCCGCTGCAAATGTTTTGATGATTAAATGCAAAGTATATGTTTTATGTGCGATGAATTACCAGCTGTAAGCGTCCCGGGAACGGGGCCTTATAAGTTGGTATCAAAGCCAAAGTTTAAGTGAAATGGGTAAATTTTCAAAATAAACCTTAACTTAAACTGAGAATGAGCCGGAAGGGAATGGGATGCCAATCTGAGTTGCTGCGTGCCATTAGGTATTTTCGTAAAGATAACTGTTTTATGTGCGCATGGTATGTGGTTATTTGTTGTATGTAGATTTAAATGCTGATGTAGTCAGGACAGGTAATGCTTGGGGTGGGAAGAGTAAAGTAAGTGTTTAATCACTAATTAGGGACTTACTATACTTGCCATAAACTGATTCGTTTCCTTGAATGACCGTATTAGTGTTTAAATCTTTCGGTGTGAGTTAGAGGATGGTCGGTGGTAGATCATCTAAAGTGTCATGTGGTGGCGGACTTGGTGCTGAAACACGGGTTACGAGAGGAAGGCCTAGGGCCGAAAAGGTGGTTCATGAAGAACCAGAAACCCCTCGTCTAGAAAGCGGAGATAAGAGTGGTAATCTGAGAGCCTAAGTGAAGGAGGCGGTTGTAGAGGAAGTGCATCAAGTCATGCAGACGATCCTACCGTCTGTGGTCACCGAAGTGATAAAGGCAGTTAGAGAATGGGAGAGAAGGGAAAGGAGTGGACCTACGGGCGAAAGAAGACAGCCGAGACAGAGATGGTTCTCTCTGATGAAGAAGAAGAAGAAGAGCCTGCGCCGGAGGTGGCACGAGGCTGTAATTACGGGGTGTTTATGAGATGCAAGCCCCCTACATTTGATGGTAATGGCACTGATGCTGCTGCTCACCAGTGGGTGAGGGAAATGGAGGTTGTACTTGATATCAGCGAGTGTCGAGAAAACCAGAAAGTTAAGTTCGCTACCCATTCTTTTGTGGACTCGGCTCTGTGCTGGTGGGACAATATAGTCCAAGCCGAGGGTAGTCGGGCAATCGGGAGAATGAGATGGTTGGAGTTGATGAAGTTGGTGATCGAGGAGTTTTGTCCTCACCGTGAAATGGACAAGGTCGAGAGGGAGTTTCTGCAACTGGAGGGGGGAATGATGACACGCCAACAGTACACCACCAAATTTAACGAGATGGCATGTCTGGTGCCAGATCAGGTGACACCTCTATCTCGGAAGATAAAGAGGCACATTCAGCGACTGCCAGTAGATATTCGCAGGCACATAATTGCCGCCCGACCAAACACGTTTAGGTCGGCGGTGGATTGGCAGGGAGGTTATATGACGAAAGGAGTGTGGTGGTGGTGACTGAAGGTAGTCGGAAGGGTGGAAGCGATAGAAACTGGATTGGGAAGAGTTTGGTCGGGGTGATGCCTCGACGGGTAAAAGAAGGCAATGGTGGATGACCGTCGTGCGGTCATGTCGGGTGCAAGTACAAAGAAGTGTGGTAGGTGTGGGATAGAGCATAGTGGGGAATGTAGGTTTGGGTCAACTTATGCTTTAAATGTGGGAAGGCGGGGCACATGGCCAGGGATTGTCGTATGTCCTGGTGCTTTAATTGTGGTAAAGAGGGTCATATGAGTAGGGATTGTAAGAAGCCAAGGGCCGAGGGTTTCAGGGCAAAGAAAATGGGAGGTGAAGGACAAAGAGCAAGCGCCAGGGCATTCACGATGACACAGGAGGAGGCTAGGACGGACCCTGATGTTGTGTCCGGTACGTTTGTGGTGAACCAAACTTTAGCTTCTGTGTTATTTGATTCGGGTGCCGGTAAAAGTTTTATTTCTACTGCCCTGTTAGTAGTAGACGAGTTGATGCGCCCTTTGATGTAGAAACTGACATAGGTAAGTTTATCAGGATTTCTGAGATGTTGGAGGGTTGTGATGTGGAGCTAGAAGGTCATAAGTTTCCTGTTACACCGTTATAATGACCTTAGGTGGTTTCGATTTGGTTCTTGGGATGGATGGTTAGCAAACTTCGAGGAGAACATTGTGTGCCGTAAGAAAATGATTCATTTGACAACGCCTGACGGTAGGTCGGTGACGGTCTATGGTGATTGGGTGACTACGATTCCAAAGGTAATTTCAATGGCGGTGGCGGGAAAGTGTATGTGGCACGGATGTAGTGCCTACTTGGCCTATATAAAGGATGTGGATACGCCAACACCACAACTCCGATGTACCTGTGTGTGTAACTTTCCAGACGTATTCCTAGAAGACTTATCGGGATGTGTCACCTGACCGTGAGATCGAGTTCCAGATTGATCTGATACAGGGAGCCCAACCTGTTGCTAAGGCACCATACCATTTGGCTCTGATGGAGCTGAAAGAATTGATGGAGCAGTTGCAAGAGCTGCTTGACAAGGGGTTCATCAGACCGAGTATCTTTCCTTGGGGTGCTCGGTCTTGTTTGAAGAAGAAAGATGGTAGTATGAGGATGTGTATTGACTACCGTGAGCTGAATAAGTTGACAGTGAAGAACCGCTACCCCTTACCGAGAATTGACGATTTGTTCAATCAGCTTCAGGGTGCCAGTTGGTTTTCAAGGACAGACCTTCGATCTGGTTATCATCAGCTAAAAGTAAAGGAGTCGGATATCCCTAAAACAGCTTTTCGCACGCGCTATGGTCACTGCGAGTTTCTTGTCATGTCCTTCGGTTTGACCAATGCACCAGCTGCTTTTATGGATCTGATTAATCGGGTGTGTCAGCCGATGCTGGATAAATCAGTGATTGTGTTCATTGATTATATCTTGATTTATTCGAAGAGCGAGATCAAGCATGCCGGTCACATTCAGGAGGTTATGGAGATGTTGAGAAAGGAGAAGCTATACGCCAAATTCTCAAATGCGTATTTTGGTTGCAAGAGGTTCAATTCATGGGTCATGTGGTAAATCCCGACGGGATTATGGTGGACCCGGCAAAGGTGGAGGCGGTTATGCAATGGAAGTCACCGAAGACACCATCCGAGATTCGTAGCATCTTGGGTTTGGCGGGCTACTATTTAAGATTCATTCAAGACTTTTCCAAGATCGCTTGTCCACTAACTAAGTTCACTTGAAAAGATGTGAAGTTCGTATGGGGTCAAGCTCAAGTGAAGGCATTCGAAGATTTGAAGGCGAGATTGACTCAAGCTTCTATTCTGTCATTACCCGATGGGAGTGAAGATCTGGTGGTTTATTCTGATGCTTTCTACTTGGGTTTGGGGTGCGTGTTAATGCAAAGAGGGAAGGTTATAGCCTATGCGTCTCGACAGTTGAAGGTTCATGAGGTCAATTACCCTACTCATGACTTGGAGCTAGCAGTCGTGTCTTTGCATTAAAGATTTGGAGGCACTATCTTTACGGTACGAAGTGCACCATCTTCACTGACCACAAGAGCTTGAAGTACTTCTTCAAGCAAAATGATCTGAACATGTGGTTGAATCTCATAAAGGATTACGATTGTGAGATCCATTACCATCCTGGCAAGGCCAATGTGGTGGCGGATGCCCTTAGCCGGAAAAATAGACCCGGGCCGATTCGGGTGAAAGCGTATCAGCTGATCATGACCTCGGACGTGATGAAGCAAGCCAAAGAGTTTCAGGATGAGGCACTGAAAGAAGATCATCTTAACTCTGAATGAATGAGAGGTCTGGTTGGGGAATTGGGTGAAAACACACTTGGTGTTAAAACTCGATTTGGTCGTGTGTGGATTCCTCGTTTTGGGGATCTACGGGTAAAGATAATGGATGAAGCTCATAAGACTCGATACTCCATTCATCCAGGTGCCATAAAAATGTATCAAGATATAAAGAAAGATTATTGGTGGCCGGATATGAAGGCGACGTGGTGGAGTATGTGAGTAAGTACCTTACTTGCTTGCAAGTAAAGGCCAAGCATCAAAAGCCGGATGGGAAGATCCAACCTTTGGATATACCGGAATGGAAGTGGGAGCACATCACCATGGATTTCATTACGAAGCTACCACGTACTCCGAAAGGATACGATGCCATATGGGTGATTGCTGACCGTCTGACGAATAGTGCTCACTTCCTACCGATCCGCGAGAAATATTCATCTGAGAGGTTGGTGGATCTATTCATCAAGGAAGTCGTAGCTCGTCACGGCATTCGAGTGTCTATTGTATCTGATCGTGACACCCGGTTTACATCCAAATTCTGGAAGAAATTCCACGATGCCATGGGGACGAGGTTACATATTAGCACGGCTTATCATCCCCAAACTGATGGTCAGTCAGAAAGGACCATTCAGACATTGGAAGACATGCTTCGGGCATGTGTTATTGATTTTGGGGGAAGTTGGGATGACCATTTACCGTTAGCTGAATTCTCATACAACAACAGCTATCATGTCAGTATTGGCATGCCACCATATGAGATGCTATACGGTAGGAGATGCAGAACACCCGTATGTTGGGGTGACATTGGTCAGAAGGAGTTGGGAAGCGTCAAGGTAATCGAGGCTACAACTGGGAAGCTTGAGAAGATCAAAGCCTTCTTGAAGGCAGCCAAAGATAGACAGAAGTCGTACGTCGATAAACGATGTAAACCGATTGAGTTCCAGGTGGGTGACCGGGTTATGTTGAAGGTCTCACCTTGGAAGAGTATTATTCGTTTCCGAAAGCGAGGCAAGTTGAGCTCAAGATATATAGGCCCTTTCCGAATCATTGCTCGAGTTGGAGAGGTAGCCTATAGGTTGGAATTACCGGATGAGTTATGTGGGATTCACCCGACATTCGATGTATCTCATCTAAGGAAGTGCTTAGTTGATGAAGACATGATTGTTCCATTGGAGCATATGGAAGTAGACGAATGGCTCAGTTATGTGGAGCAACCGGTGGCAATCATTGATCGAAAGGAAAAGAGGCTGAGGAATAAAGTGGTTCCCCTCGTGCGTGTACAGTGGAAACACAGGAAGGGATCCGAGTCTACGTGGGAGACTAAGGAAGAGATGAGACAGCATTACCCACAATTCTGTGAAGAATAACGGGGGTGGACTTGTAACACCCGGTTATTTTACAGTCAAGGGAGAGAAGAATAAGTGAAAGAAAAGAAGGAAAATAAATAAAACCCAAGTCTAGGCATAAAAAGTGTCAAAAAGGACAAAATGTTTGAAAAGTGGGTGTAAAAGGTGGTATGGCCACCCATATGTCACATGCACCTCTGATTTTTGGGTTTTAGAAAGAGAAAGAGCAGCAAGTTCTCGGCTTTGAAGGAAGAACAAGGAAGAGTTCGAATTTAAGGTAACAATCCATGCTTTTATGGTGTTCTTGACTGGTCTTATCCTCGGGTTTATGCTTATGTGTGTTTGTATGTGCTCAGGTATGTTTTTAGTGGGTTTCTAAGCGGTTGAATTCAATTTGCAAACGAGTTTGGAGGAAGCCATACTCAAAAGCTGCAAAAGTGAGTTCTAGAACCCCTCTTTTAATGGTTTTTAACTGATTTTGGGGTAGGAAATGCATGAATGTATGTTTTCATTGAACTGGGTTTCGGACCCGTATGCTTGAATGTGTGTATGATGATGTTATGATGTGATGTATGACTATGTTCATTCTTGATGATGTATGATTGTGTTTTTAAGGCTTAGAGGGTAAGAATTAAGCTTAGAACATGATGAATGGTGTATGGAAATTGAATGTGATGTTTTAGATCCACTTGATAAGTTTCTAAATCTGCCTATGTCGGGAAGTAAATGCGGATGAGCAGGTAAGTCAATGCGGATGAGCATTGACTAAGTGTTGTAAATGCGGATGAGCATTGGCTAAGTGCAGGAAATGCAGATGAGCAAGTAAGTCAATGCTGATGAGCATTTGACTATGTATGGAAATGCGGATGAGCATTGGCTAAGTGAAGGAAATGCGGATGAGCATTGGCTAAGTAAGTCAATGCGGATGAAGTGACTAAATACGGATGAACATTTGACTAAGTATGGAAATGCGGATGAGCAAGTAAGTGAATGCAGACGAAGTGAGTCAATGCGAATGAGCATTTGACTAAGTATGGAAATGCGGATGAGCAAGTAAGTCAATGCGGATGAGCATTTGACTAAGTATGGAAATGCGGAAGAAGTAAATCAAATGCGGGTGAACTATAGCAAATGCGGATGACTATAGGAAATGCGGATGAACACTTAGAAAAATTTCTGACTTTTTGGGAAAAAGAGGTAATGTAGGCTTTGATCTAGGAGATTTCCGAGAGTTATGAAAGTTGACCTTTGGGGTCAAGCTACATAAAACTGAGTATGATCTAGTGAGATTGAGTGATAACTAATCTTGTGATCAACCTTAATCTTGCATATATATATATACATACATATATATGTGTATACATATATATATACATATATATACACATATATATGTATATATATGTATATATATATGTATATATATCTATACATATATATATATACATATATATATATGTATACATACATATATACATATATATATACACACATACATACATACATACATATGTATATTTATATATATATATATATGTGTATATATATATATATATACGTATATATACATATATGTATATATATATACATATATATACACATATATATGTATATATATGTATATATATGTATATATATCTATACATATATATATATACATATATATATATGTATACATACATATATACATATATATATATACACACATACATACATACATACATATGTATATTTATATATATATAATATATGTGTATATATATATATATATACGTATATATACATATATATATATATACATATATATATATATACATATATGTAAGGATTATATGTTAAGGCTGATGCAACTCAAACACTCAAAGTCTCGTGCATGGATGCACAAGTGCATTGAAGAAGAATACTTTGGAAGTTTCACACCAGCAATAGAAATATTCTAAGTGTGAAATCCTCCAAAGCAAAGACCAATATCTTCCAAAGCCAAAGATGAAGTCTTCTGAAGCTTCAGAGACAAAGTCTTCCGAAGCCAACACTTGATGTACTTTACATAAAGTTGGACCCCTTTCCGCTGCAACTCTGTAAAGTCACGACTTTCCTGGGTTGGTGACAAGGTCCATGGTTTTAGTAACTGTACATTGAGGTCTTGAGCCTGTAACCTTTTACTTCATGCACTTTATCCTTTTTGTAATATATTAGGATGTGAGCTATGGCATGTCATAGTCAAAAGTCAAAAGGCAATCTTCCTTTTGACTCTACAACTGATTTTGTGTATGTCTAGTCAATTGTATCCTGCTGGCTTTCATAGTATGGCTAGCTGTAGGATGTGGTATATGTATCTCAAGTACTTGTAACTTTCCTTCATGCATTGTAATACTTGTAATAGAACTTGAGAATGCAATATACTGCAATCTTGAAAACATCTCTTTGTGTATCTTGCTATCTTGTTTCTGTATCATATTTACTTGTGTTCTTAGTGTCATTACTTGTGGTTAATTTAGTTTCACTGTTTGATTAAGTCAGTTAATCTCCTCATTGTGTTGTTGTGTTGTAAGTTACCACCTTTCACCAGTCCGGCATTTGGTATTAGAGCATTCCAGGCTCTTGATATAAGATCTCTTCATCTTAAGATCCCTCACACACACAAATACTTAACTTATCAAATGGCAACCATATTTGAAACTGATATGGAAACTGGAACCATGAACAAGTCTCCACTGATCACTCTTGATGACTTTCACACCTGGTGCCAAAGAATGGAAGGTTTTATTAGGTCTCTATACTCAAGAATGTGGGAGTCTATTGTAAATGGACCTTACATACCAAGCACCCCCTCTGCTACTAGTGGTGGTATGATCCCTAGGCTATGGCTAACTACTCACATGAAGATAGGAAGAGAGTAAAGATTGATAAAAAAGCCATGACAACCCTTCAAACTGCTCTTCCAAACTCTGTGTATAGAGGTTTCAAGAAATGCAAAGCAGCTAAGAAGCTATGGGATGCATTGAAACTAATGTATGAGGGTTCCTCTAAAGCAAGGAGAACAAGAAGGGTCTCCTAAAGTAGCAGTTTGAAAATTTCACCTTCAAAGCAGGTGAAACCATGACTCAACAATATTTCAATTCTATTGAGATTATGGATACCCTAGTGGTTGGAGGAGTTGCTTTTGAAACTAGAGACATTGTAAGGAAGTTCATTTTCTCACTTCCTAGGAAATGGACACACTACTGTGTGGTTATCAAGACAACTAAAAACCTAAAAAATCTCACTCTGACAGAATTGTATGGGATTCTTAGTGGCTACCAGATGGAGATGAACATGCAAGGTTCATCTGGAAACTCCAACAATCAAATGGGTTCAACCCTTCATGTGGTTGAAAACGATAGTGTAGAACCCCAACATCATCTCATATTCTACGCTGACAACTCACAATAGGGTTCCTTCATCACCTTCCCTGAGACACCAAGGTAGAACTACACTCAAGGAAGCCCATTCCAAGAGACAAGTTCTTCTCAAGCCTTTGTGTCTTATGATGAAAGTTATGGCAGCTCTCTTTTCAGCCTTGAAGACCTGGACACTATCTATCCAAATGATCTGGAGCACATGAAAATAGTGCAGAAGATGGCTCTTCTCATTCATAAAGCCAAGAAGTTCTACAAGTGGACTGAAAAGAAGTTCCCCAGCAATGCAACCAGTGGAAAGTTTGGACTGGACAAAAATAAAGTCAAGTGCTACAACTGTGACTTGATGGGCCACTTTACCAGGGAGTGTAAGGAGTCAAGAACAAATGGTGGTCAAGCACAATCCATACCAAACTACACTGACAAGGCTACCTAGAATGAGAAGCCAAAGCAGCAAGCTGTAGTTGCTGTTGAAGAAAGAGGCTTTGACTAGAGCTTTCAGGTGGAAGATGCTTCTCTAAACCAAGCACTGATGGTAGATCATTATGAAACCAAGGTATTGGAACATCTCTGTACATCTAAATGAATTACTAAAATTAACAGATACAGATCCTACAACTTAGAAATGAGATCTGAAAGTAACCATTTTAGTTCTAAAACATGAGCATAGAAATTTTAGGACTCAGATCAAGTATCTCATAACAAAGCTGACTGAGTGCCAGGCTGAGCTTGTGATAAGCAAAGCCAGGTGAGAAAAGTGTGTTCTTGAAAAAGAGACCTTCAAGAATATGATATCCTCATCCCTACACAACAAGGTGTGCTATAGAAACAAGCACGGACTGGGATCCAATGAGATAGCTCCTCCGCACACAATCTTGTCTGTAAGATCACCCAGGAGTGGAACTTGTGAAAATTAGCATCCTTTCATAGATCCAAAATTTTTTTTGCAAAACTATACTTTCCCAAATTGTTTCGCTAGATAAAATTGCAATTTCGCTTAGCATTCTCATCCTGTGCGATGTCATTTTTTATGTGAGTTTCATCTGGCAAAATTGCAGCTTCGCTTGGCGAAACTATAGATTCGTCTGGCGAAACTATAGTTTCGCTACTAGCAAAACTATATGCTATTTAGGTTTGTTTGCGAAATTAACTCCTCACTTTCGCACCATCGTATTGTTTAGTTTCTTAGGGCTGCTCCGTGTCCTCTACATGCGTTTATGAGTTTCCATGATTTTGATATCCATTGTTTGTTGATTCATGTTCGCAAGTGAGTTTTGAACTCATGACCTTCATTTAATCGTGTTTATATCATCACATGGTGAGTATATTTGATCGAGACTCTTTGGTACCTTCGCTGTTCTTCCAGCGAAACTACCGATAGTCCAGCAAAACTAAATGAAAGTTCATGAATCCTCAGCAAAACTGTAAGGTTATGCTGTCTGAGCGAACTTAACAGTTTCAATGGCTATTTTTTAGTTTCACTATGCCGAAACTATTGTTTTGGCTTGTCGAATCTACCTCACTGCTTGGGCGAAACTGGTGTGATCTTGCTGGCGAAACTATACTTTCACCTACCGAAATTAAATCTCATCCTACGAAACTATAGTTTCGGTGAGCGAATTTAATTTTATTTTTGATTTTTCCTTATTCTTTTATTATTTTTATCTTTTTGTTATCATTATTTTATTACTTTATATATTTTTAATTTATATCATTTTTATTTCAGGTTTAAATGGCGAATCTGAAGTTCGATAAGAGAAACAACATCACCGCCATTCTGGATGATACACATCCTAATGCAGCATGGTTTAGAGATTGTATTGGGTGGCTGCAAAGATCCCCTATAGCTTATGCTATCTTTCATTCTACTACCATATATGATCTACACATCAGAGACTTTTGGTGATCCGCTGAATATGATACGAGAGGGAACACCCAAAGGATCACTGCTAAAGTATTAGAGAATGAGGTGATCATTACTGCTCAGACAATTTCAAGGATTCTAGGGCTAGAGGAGGATTCTGGAGAAGAGGTTACTATGTCATATACTGAGGTGTTCATAGCATTCAGGAGTATGGGATATGAGGGGCCAGCTTTTGGTTCCCGAAAAGAGATCAAGAAGTCCTTTCTCTTAAAGGAATGGAGATTCATTGCTCATGTCATTTTATGTGTTTAGATCACCATAAAGGTGGATGAGATGGGCTGAACATAAATTGGGCAAAAGCTATGGTGTTATGCTTTAGAGAGGAAAAGGTAGACATTGCAAGACTAATATTTGCTTGTATGGCTGAGAATGTGATGGCCCTGAAGAAGGATAAGTGGCTTATGTATCCTGGATTTCTTGAGATGATTAGATGACTTAATTCCAAATGTGACAAGACACGTGGAGGTGAAAAGGTTGGTGCAGATGAACCCACGTATCTTTGCAGACTGTTGTGCTATCCGACATGACTTTAGTGGGAAGATCACCCGTCTCTGGGAAAACATGTACCCACCCGAGATATGGAACTATATAGAAGGGTGGACGAGTTGGAGAATAAGCGAGCTGAAGAAACTAGAGCACAACAGACTGATGTTGCTAATAAGCGAAAGAGATATGCCAAAGAGAAGGATTATGATTTTGAAGAAGAATTGAATGAAAGGGCTGAAGAGATAAGGGTTGAAAAGGAGAGATGATCGAAGAAGAAGGCTGATATTGGAGAATGAG
Organism: Flaveria trinervia; assembly: GCA_025506515.1. Classification (NCBI taxonomy): domain Eukaryota; kingdom Viridiplantae; phylum Streptophyta; class Magnoliopsida; order Asterales; family Asteraceae; genus Flaveria; species Flaveria trinervia. The sequence continues at coordinate 16,249,289 of CM046449.1, read as the reverse complement.
AAAAGAGAACTAAAAAGAGACATCTAGCATTCTCTGAAACAAGTGGAAGGGAAGACAAAGGAAGCTTAGACGAGGATATGATTCGTAACCTTAAGAGCTCACTGGTAAATGAATTGAGCATGATAAAGACCAAACTAACTAATCAAGAGATGTGGGAAAGGCAAAAAGACGAGGTGATAGAGGGAATGAAGAAGATGCTTGTAGATCAAAATTTACTACTGAAGAAGTTGTTTGAGGAGATTGTTCAATTGAAAGCTGCTGCTGGCCTGCCTAATCAAGTAACTCATTCTGAGTTAGGTGGTTTAACTAATACTTGTAAATACCTGTTCTTGAACGTGGGTACTTCATCCAGGACAGTAGAGGGCACATCTAGGGCAACAACTGCTGGTGCTGAAGGTTCTGAAATATGAAATGAAGATGAAGGTACGGAGAATGAGGAAGAAATTCAGGAGGCTTGGTTTGTAAGTATGGGACTTGATGTAGAAAAGGATCTGGTCGGAGAAGAGGTTGTGAGAGAGAAATCAGTTAACAGAGATGCTGAGAAAGGAAAGGGGCTTGTTGATGAAGAAGACGACGATGAATAAGTAGTAGATTATGATTTTGAGCCTGAATTCTAGGAAGTTGATCAGAGGCCATTGATATATATAGCCAAGAAGGGAGAGCTTGATGAAGATGTATTTGAGATGGATAAAGCTGAATGGTTGTTAAAGAGAAGGAGCAGGAAGAATTAACTCCCCTTTTCCAACACATGGAACGGTTGAGTAAGAAGGAGGCTGAAAGGATTATACGTTGGTGTTATAACCCCAGCCTCAAGATGTTCATGATAAAGAGGAGAGGGGGTGGAATCAGCTAAATGCATAAGAGGAAGGCATTCAAGACCTTGCCTAAATGGGATGTGAGGAGGTTGGCGTCTCTACCATTACTGAATGCAAATCTTAGTGAATGAGCCTCAAGTTTGGAGAAAGAGATTATGAATGGTCTAAATGACAACTTTGAGTCATTTGGATACATGAAGGCTAAGAGGAAACATTCAAAGAAAGACAAAGATTAGGAAACGGGGAGAGGAAGAAATATACTAAGGGTAAAACCTCCGAAGACTATGAAAAGAGTGAGGTTAGCAGATCCCCTTCCCAAACAGTTACGGAATTTTGGGAATTGGTTCTATGATAACAACATGGGGAGGCTATGACAAGAATTAAGAATGGCAAAGAATTCAAGGTATTTGATCCTATGGAGCTCTTCCGTTTCTGTGATGAAGATTTGTTGGTTTTATGTGAGAATCATATCAAGGCTGGGGCAAGAGAAGAGACAAGGACAGAGGCCAGTCTGTTTATGACTGTGCCAAATAAAATTGGAGGAGTGAGAGCTGAAGTGAAAAGGCTTGTAGAGTGAGTAAGGGCTCAAGTTGATCTGAACATGGATATACAAGATTTGAAAAGGCTGATTGGGGAAGCTAGTGCTCATCCCGAAGGGGCTCATAAAGTAGGAAGAGACCATGGAAAATCATTTACTGAAGCCTCTGATGAAGTTGTTGCAGGAGGTGTTGAAGACAAATCGAAGGCAACGGAGGACACTGGAGCGGACAAGATAAATCAAGATGAGTGAAGGTGGTGAGATCCAACCTAGGGGGAGTATTGAAGATCATGTATAGGTTGGACTCACCTTAGTTTAGAATGTTTACTTTTGCCTGTAATAGGTCTTTTGTTATATTCCTTTTGTATGTAATTAGATTTATGTGTTTTGCAGTCCAGCAAAACTGTGACCGAAACTATAATTTCGCTCACAGTCAGCTGATTAGTTCGCTTGGTGAAACTATAGTTTCTGCCAGGCGAAACTACAGTTTAAGTAAAACAGTTTCGCTGATAGCAAAACTATCTGTGAAACTAAGAATGCTATATATAGTTTTTGATCATTTTCATTGGAGGCAAGCTTGCAAAACCCTAATCTTTGATCCTTGTTGCAAGTTACCATTTCTAAGTAGTTATTACACAGAAATATCATTATGCTTTGATGTTATTGAATGTTATGATCTTCATTATCTTATATTGTTGAGTTGTTATTGTGTTCAATCTTCATTGTTCATCTTGTTTAGTTTGTGTGTTTGATATTGAACGATTCTTCATTTCTTTTGCATTGTAATACGATCAAATGGACCAACATTGATCCTTTGACTGAAGAGGATAAAGAAGTGATAGTGAAGAATTCCTCTAGGAAGAGTGAAGAGGAGGATTCTAAGAAGGGCCACTATCCTTTTGAGGAGAAGAATAAGACTGTGATGACCAAGTCAATAAGAAAGAACTTGATCAGAAATAACAAATGAAAAGCTAGGAAGGCTCAAGAGATCAAGGATACTTTTGACTCTAAGCAGAAACAAGTTTTTATCTTTGTAGGGTTTGAAGTAGTAAAGACTGAATACATCAATCTAAACTATACTGTCAAGAGTTCTAGTTCATGTTCAAATCATCTCAGCACCAAGAAGAAGGCTGATGTGTTGTGTACCACTGCTACACAAACTGGACCATCCAACTCCAAGAACAGTTCTTAGCCCAACGAGACTATCTCAGCATCTGAAAAAATGAAGGTGGAGGATGGATGTGATCAAAGTCAGTCTTGTTCTCAGCAGAAGGCTCTTCGAAATAAGAAAATGAAGTGTGTCATGTGTGAAAGTATTGTTCATCTTGCTAAGAATTTTCCATACAATCCTAAAGGTACTCTTCACATGACCAAGTCAAGGACGTCCAAGAGTTCCAAAAAGATTCAAGCTTCGGAAGGAAAATTTGTATCCTTCGGAAGCTCCAAAACTAAGAAGGCAAGTGGAAAATTGCCTTCGGAAGAAAATTTGGTCTCGGAAGGAAGGAATACTTCTGAAGCACTAAAGTCTATTGCAGTGTTAGCAGAATCTTCAGAAGGTCTAGTCATCAACGTGTTAATATATGAAGTCTTCAAAGTGCTTTGGTAGCATCAACCTAGGGGGAGTTTGTAAGGATTATATGCTAAGGCTGATGTAACTCAAACACTCAAAGTCTCCTTGTCAGGGACCGTGTACATACGGAGTACTAACTGATTATGCATGAAACCGAATCAAATAGTGCGGAATCCTATTTGATTGGCAATCCAATCAATAAGATTGCGAACCCGATCGATCTAACGATTAAAGAAACGCTAAGATTGAGTAAAACATGATCAAACGCGAACTATGAAGTTGGAATATGCGTTCTGGACGCTCTCGATGGCTAGATTATGAGGGTATACGATATAAGTGTCAAACGTCTCGTATTTCCACGAATTAAATGGTATTTATAGGTTTGCAGTCTTCATTCGTGCGACTGAACCATTAGCATGGTTCAGTCGTGTGACTGACCCATGCAACTAATTCATACGCATGACTGAAGGTTCAATCATGTGAATGAGTCATTCTCATGTTTTAATCGTACGACTGATCCAGTCTCCTGGTTCAGTCATGTGACTGGTTCATTAGCATGATGTCTTCATGCGATTGGGTCATAAGTATGGTCCATTAGCATGAATAATCATACAACAACTTCAAAATTATATAATAAGTTCATATATATGAATTAAAGATATATTAACATCAAAGCACAAATCATATATCATTACATCGTTTCATTAGACATATGTAAGCCATGACAGGCTTTTACATTAAGCATATAAACTAGGGACATATGTATCAACAAACTCCATCTTGGACTTAGTTTACTCTATTATCTGATATCCTTATATGCTCCTCAAACTTCTTGTACTTCTCCTATCTTGTGACTCCTACGTGTATTTCAAATGCAAAGCAGAGCCGTATCACATTTTGAAATTGTAGGGCTTATACAATATCATGCGTGTCATAGAATAGTGGCCACTTGTATAGAGTGTAGACATCTTTGGCTGACAAGTTGGTAAGCCACATTAGGTCAAATACCCTGATAGTTTCCATTTTGCTCTCTCTGTTCAGAACTCTGACCGCTAATCCTTCCTTCGGTCATAATACCACCATTTGAAATGTGGAGTGAAGTCCTGAGGCATTTCTCGTAAGGGAATCTTTGACATCATGCGCGGAAGACTCCGCTTCAGCACTACTTTCGGCTTCCCAGATATAGGTTCCACTTCAGATCTATGGATGTACCTCTTTGGTTGTTGAGGTCTGAAGTTTACCCACCTGGTGTGGTATTCTTTCTTCAACACAGCTTCAAACCATCCTGACATCTTCCTGGACTAGCATACAACAAATCTAAGCAAGCCAGTTGGTTGAGCTCAAAACCTAGAAGAGTCTTCAGATCATGTGGATATCTGAAGTAATCAATCCCCTTCTCTCTCTTCAAAGCATATACGTTTAAGTCTTCAAAATAGGCCCACATAATGATTTTTCCAGACACCTTCTCATCTATCTTGACATTATAGAGTTTGGTGTAGGCATTTTACTTTGGAGTCGTGCGTTGGGCGCTTATTTCAGCAAAACAGGCTACCCATTCAGCCTTCTTGATATCAACATTTGCATCAAAGGCTTGTGCTTGGTTTTCATCCTTTTCCTTTTCCTTCTCCTTCTCCATTTCATCTAGCTTCTCAAATGTACCACTGCCGAAAGTATAACCCATGTTGGGTACCACATTTCCCACACCGTCAGTGTACTCTGGATAATGTTCTGCCGTAACATCCTCAATCTCAATCTCATCAACATCCTGCAGCTCCTCATCACTTAAAACATCAAAATTCTGGAGCATCTTTTACAATTTTGTCCGGAGTGAGTCGTAACATCTCAGCTAGCTGCTCCTTGGTTAGATCATGTATAATTTCTCCTTCTTCAGGAGTGTAGCTCAGTGACCTTCTGACGATCCCTTGCAAATCAAGAATCATGGGGATTGAGAGTTGATTTGCTGAAAGGGAGCAACATCGTATTCATCCTGCTGTAGAGTTTTATCTGCTTGATTAGACATAAGCACAAGACACATAAGTCAACATATAAAGCACTTGAACATAAACAAACATAAATGATACTTAATTACAATAATGTAATATAATATAAATACAAAAGTTTCTAAATACAAATACATCTAACTTTTACTTTTGTCTTGAATCACAGGTTCTTTAGTAGGAGGAGCGGAGGATGAGGTTCCTTGATCTTGATTGTTTGGTCTACCTCTCTTGAGCTCGAGGAGAGGCTGCTGCAGTAGCATCACCTTCCTAGTCATCCTCGTCCTCTCTATCCTTCCTGCTAGGTCCACCTTCTTCAATATCTTCTTCACTATCATCATCATCATCCTCCTCCTCATCATCATCATCATCATCATCACCACCACCATCTTTGATCTTGAGAGGCTCACTCTTTGACCCTAATACTTTAGCATAATCTTCTTATTTTTCTTCTCAAGCTCTTCAATCCTCTTTACCGATGCCAGCACCAGCTCATTTTAACTTGTAAGCGCATGGTGCGCTCGGCTTAGAGCTTGCTCATATAGGTCACTCTTCTCACTGAGCTCCCTGATCTTCTTAGCTTGAGCAACATTAACTTGATCATCTTGGGTAACTGAGAGGCCCTGAGCTCATCAGTTGCTAGCAGTCTAATCACAATCTTGTTTAGGTTAGCCAATTATTCCTCTAACCCTGTGTGGAGTAGAGTGGGTCCAGCTTGAAATGGAGTATGTGTGGATGGACCTGCTTGGTGAGTGGTGGTGGTAGATGAGGTGAATATGGGAGGTGGAATATATGTGGGATGTGGTGGACTAGCTGTGGTAGTGCTGGGAGAAGTGGTGGTGGTAGTAGTTGTGGGGTTGATGATAGGAGGTGTGGTAGTGGTGGCAGCTATGCGTGTGATAGTGGTGGTAGCTATGGGTGTGACAGTGGTGTTGGAAGTGGTAGTGGTGGTGGCAGTTGGTGTGACAGTGGTGGTAGTGTCTGAAGAAGTAATAAAAGTGAATCTCAGGCTCTTTCTCTTCGTCCTGTAAGGTTGGGCCATCCTCTTTTTCCTAGAACCCGTTGCCATAGGCACTCCCCCTTGGCTGCTGGGTGGGGCAGGGGTGTACGATGGATCTGTGCCATCAGTAGCATCACCCCTTTACTCAGCTTGGCGTCCACCAACGACCCTGATCCCTCTCTTAGTAGCCATGACCCGGCTGCCTACTATCTATACCAGAGGCTCTTCATCTGACTCTTCTTCTTTTTCAAGGATGATGTCTTGGTGAAAAGAAACCCTCTCTATTTCACTAGGAGCATCACCACCTTGACCTTGGTCATCATCGTCGTCGTCGTCGGATGTGGTAGTCATAAGGGGCTCAGTATCTGAATCACTGTCATCATGACACCATTTCTTGTAAGTTGGCGCCACGTAATCCTCCCTGGCCAAATGCCCAAACAATCTCCTAACAGGAGGTTTCAGCTGCTTCCCCCTATAAACTTTCATCCTGCCTATGGTGGTATCATCCATCATCTCAAGCACCACGGCATCATCTCTCTCCTTTAGCAACGAAGGAAGCTTCTCATCAATAATCAGCTCTAAGAAACGTGGATACATACAAAAGCCTTCCTTGCCTTTAGCCTCAAAGTTCTCGATCAGATTGGGGAAGATCATATCGGAGAAACTGAATGGATGGTTCAGTACCAGTGCAACATATGCACTCTGGATTTGGTCGGACAGGTCATCAAATCCTCCACGCCTGGAGGCTATGCACCTCAGCATCACATGTGCCAAATACTTGAACTGAGGGCACATGTTGCCCTTGTTCAGTATGTCAACATTTATGTCACCGGCGTACTTCAACCTCATGAAGCATCTTCGGACAGTTAGAGGATGTAGCTTAGTTGGGTAGATTCTATCCACACCCAGACCTAAGACTCATATCAAGTCATCCTCAATAATCTTTATCTCTTAACCAAAAATGGAGCTCCGTATACAATATGGCTCAACTCATCTGTCAACCCTGGCACTTTCTCAAAATGCTTGGTGGATGGATCAGTAAGGTGTGCATGGAGTCGAGATAGCCTTGAAGATCCGTTATCTATGCAGAAAAGCAATAATCCCGGAAAACTCAACAGCATTCCAAGATGTAGAATCAAGGTGAGCACAGATGTTGTACTTGTTGTTTATAGTCCACCTATGAGCCGTGTTGCTGTAACACAAGGCACATAAACACTGGATTTGGACATAAGAGATGACTATTGAAAATAAACTGTTTTGAGTAATCTGGTTCAATCATGTGATTGAACCATACGACTGAGTTTAGTCATGCAATTGAGCTTGCAGCTGAGTTCAGTCATGTGATTGAGCTTGTGACTGAACTTAGTCATGTGTTAAGCCATGCGGTTGAGCCAATTGTGCGAGTGCATGCATACACGTGGTTTAATTGTGCGATTGATACATACGCCCAGCTCAATCATGCATTTGAAGTTCATCAGCACGTCCATTCACATAACGCTCTATTCGACACTTTAAATTCAAATCGTGGTCAAAACATGATGTTAAATGTTCTGATTAGACTCATTGGACTAGCAGAGACTCAAAATAACACCAAATGTTCTTTAAATCAACGATTACGTCCATTTAAGTGGTTTATTTTGAGGATTTTTTGAAAGTTCTTGTTTTGAATAATTTCAGTCATTAGGGTTTGATTAAACCAAACATTGTTGTCGATTTCAGTCTTACATTACCTGTATATGAAGAGAGTAAAAGTTAGTATCTCAATCAATCAGGTAAATCAATCAAATGAACTTTGGGCAGAGTAACGATATGATCATGCGAATGAGGGGTGAGCGATTGAAGGGTGTCACAAATGCGACCGACTCCCCTCTATTTATACTAAGTTAACATTCAGTCATGCGACTGGGCCCATTAGCATGCTTCATTCGTGCGACTGGGGTTTAGTTGTGCGACTGCCTCATACGACCTCATCTATTCGTGCGATTGGTTCATTCTGGTGATCCAATTGCATGGATTGCTCCATGATTATGTTCTAATCACGCGACTGGCCCATTTATGGTTCAACCGTACGATTGGCCCATACTTATGGTTCAATCGTGCGATTGGCCCATACTTATGGTTCAATCGTGCGATTGGCCCATACTTATGAGTTTAACCTCGTACACTTTCAAACATACACGTTTAACTATTGATAAGACATTATGACCGATGATCATCTCAGACATGACCGTGTTAATTGAAAAACTGTTTGATTAGCACAGACGTGATCCTTTTAATTCAAACCTTATTTGATCACCACAGACGTGATCCTTTTAATTCCCAAAACCCGATTGGTCACTTCAGACGTGACCACTTTTAGTGAGTGTTTCACAGATTGAATCCACATGTATATTCCGACTTTTACCTAACAAATGACTAAAAATAAATAAAACAACTTGAAATTAAAACAAAACATGATATATTTTTGTATTTTTATTAGAGATGGAGTGAGATCTTTAGAAGAGGGTCTAACCGATTTATCTTCCTGGGCAGCACAACTTCAAGTTAATTTGATCACTTCTAGAGGGATTCATTATCGAAACATACAGGTTTATCAAATCATTTGGGACATTTTAACAAAAAGCTTCGATGCTCAATTCTTGTTTTGACTGAGAGTCAACGACAAGTTTAGAAAATCATACTAGAGCTATAAGATGCACACACTAATGATGACTGTCAAGAGTTGCAGCCACGATGATTGTCAGTATAATTGTCCTCTTAAATCCATACATAATATTTGACACACATTGGTGATACATTAGGTTTGACTACTTCAACAAGCATAATGAACTTTCCTCTGGAGATTTTCTATCGGTCTATGGGTATTTGACAAGTATAAACTATTCTAAGAGCTTTCAAAGAGATGCCAAGCCTCAGCTCAGTGCCACCACACAACAAAGAGGCGGAAACAACAATGAATTCTAGAGTATTTAGGTTATTCTTATCCTCAGGTCAGTGCCACGGCACAGCAGAGAGGCACACAACCTATGTTCTTGTTATAGCATTTGATTTTCTTTATGCACATAAGTTATCAGTTTGATTGCTTTTAGCATTTTTACATTTGCTTTGCTCATATTTGTGGTCATCCACACACATTTGTGGCGTTTATTTTGCTCGTCACCCTTTATTGGAAATGCGTTGATTGTGTTAACCTGGGATAGGATGAGAACCCACAGCAAGTTGAACAACTTAGTTTGAATTTAAATCAGCAATGAGGTCTCCTCATATATTGTGTTGAATCTACCAACATATCATATACTGGTTTACCAACCTCTAGGTCTACTTTCTATGTGTTACCTCAGTAACATACTAGTTTTACTATCATTTTCCTTTTATTTTGCTTAGATTTCTCAGACATATACTTTGAATTGAGCATAGAATTCTTTTGAAGTCCCAAACAATTTGTTCTCTATGTGCTATCATTTTCTAAAAGCGTTAAATCACAATCACAGATTTGATCTCATTTCTATTAGCTAGGCTGCCCTCCTCTCTTGTTTTTTTTGTTAACTAATGCAACTAATTTAATGCTAAACTAACCTATTCTGCCCCTAAAATTCTAAAACTGAAAATATTTTGTGTTTTTGGATTTTAATAGACAGGAAAATAAAATAAAATGAAAGAAAATAAAATAAAATTAAAGAAAATAAAAGAAAACATGTCGGACTATGCACTTTTTTCCTCCAGAATCACATCACTTTTCTTTTTCACACCATTAACCTCAAAAAGACATAAAAACCTCGGTTTATCAAATGCTTTTGTGTAGAGGTCGGCGCGTTGAAAATCCGTATTAATTTTAATCACATCGATTAATTGTTTTTCAAAACAATCACGTATAAAGTGATATTTAATACCGATGTGTTTAGTTTTAGGATTTTGGACTGGAATTTTGGTGATTGCAATAGCAACAGGGTTATCAACAAAAATGGGAGCGTTAGAGAAATTCAAACTGTAGTCACGCAATTGATGTTGAATTGAAATGATTTACGAACAACAACTTGCATCAGCAACGTATTCAGCTTCACAAGTTGACAGGGCAACTTATGTCTGCTTCTTACACCGCTAGGTGACTAACCGTCTACCAAAAAACTAACATCCTGTAGATGTTGACTTGTAGTTCATCTTGAAACCACCATAATCCGAATCACTCTACGGTGTAAGCTCAAAATTATCGTCAAGAGGATACCACAACCCGAGTGTTGGAGTACCCTTCAGATAACAAAAAATCCGTTTCACACCAATAAGATGCTTTAATTTTGGTTTTGCGTGTTATTTTGAACAAAGACACGTGGCATACATGATATAAGGATGAGACACTGTGAGATAGATAAGGTATCCAATCATTCCTGTATACATTGTAGCATCAACCAGATCACCATTTTCGTTGGTGCCACATCATGGTTCGTGGCAAGTGGAGTTCCGGCAGCTGAAGCATTCTCCATATCAAACCGACTGAGGATATCTCCTACATAGTTCGTCTAATGTAGAAAGATTCCTTTCGGTGTCTGATCCACCTGTAATCCAAGTAAGAAATTCATCTCCCCCATGGCACTCATCTCAAATTATTCTTTCATTACAGATTCAAATTCTTTACATAAATCTTTGTTTTTGGAACCGAAGATTATGTCCACCACATATATCTGTACCAACAATAAATCACCATCTTTTTCTTTGATGAATAATGTACAATCAATCACTGCTGTATGAAAGCCATGTTTCACAAGATGAGTTGAGTGTTTCTCATACTAGGCTCTAAGGGCTTGATGGAGCTCGTAGATAGCCTTGTCCAGTTTGTAAACTCTGTCTTGATGATAAGGATGCTCAAATCCTTCGGGTTGACTGACATAGATTGTCTCACGAATTTCACCATGAAGGAATGCACTTTTTACATCTAGTTGATAAACTTCAATCTTCATGTAAGATGCATAGGCTAGGAAGATATGGATTTCTTCCATTCTAGCCACATGTGCATTTAAGACCCTTAGCCATAGATGCATAGGCAGGAAGATGTGGATAAACTTTAATCTTCATGTAAGATGCATAGCCTTGTTTCTGATTATAACCCCTTGGTCATCTTTCTTGCACTTTAAGACCCATTTACTGCCAATCATCTTAGCACCTTTTGGTCTGTCCACCACTGTCCATACTCCTAGCTTTTTGAACTGTAGGAGTTCTTCTTGCATGGTACTAACCCATGCCTCATCGTTTAAGGCTTCACTTACCTATTTTGGCTCAAATTGAGACACAAAACATTGATAAGCACTATCGTGAAGATAGCCTTTTTCCATGATAGAGGCATAATCAGCTGAGTATAGCTGATGTCGTGTCTGTACTCTCGATAGTACATCCCCTATGACATTATCCAACGGATGTTAAACATTATTTGAGATCCAGGAGTGGTGGGAATAACTACTTCCTCATCTGGATTTTGAATTACAGGTTCAGTATCTGGAGCTGTTAGAGTATGAGGTTTAGAAGTGTCAAAGGCATAAACATCCGATGCTTGTGTACTTTTAGTAGCAGGAACCTGTTCCTCCTGGTCCACCTGTTCAGTCTCCACTTCGTCATCATCAGAGGAGGAATCGCGTACATCAAGTGCTCCCCTAAAGGATTAGAAGATTCACCTTGTGGAGTTGATGTTGTCAAGTCTAGTGGTGGTGTGTCTAGGACATCGTACATCATTCTGGTCGTTAAATCATCATTAGGAAGGGAGGGAGGTATGTTGAAGGACTTAAAGAATCCATCATAGTCGAAAAAGAATGAAGGTCCTTTTCCTGCAGTGGGTGGTGTATCTCTGAACATCAAGGTTGCACCACACATCTACCTAACCCGTTGAGTTGTTATAAACTCTCTTTTGCAGTATATTGTATCTGAGAAAGATCCCTTCTTCAGCCTTCTCACTAAACTTCCGACATTGAGTTTTCTTCAGCAGTGTACATGGTACTCCAAATGCTTCGAGATGCTCCAGGTTAGGTTTACGTCTATGGAGCAACTCTTAACATGTTTTACCATGATGTTTGACCACCACGACCCGATTAAGGGTGTAGCATGCATTGGCCACTGCGTCGTTCCAAAATTGGATAGGCAGTTTTGAGTCGGCTAGCATTGTTCTTGCTGTCTATATCAAGCTCCGATTCATTCGCTCAGCAACTCCATTCATCTGTGGGGTGTAGGCAGACGTAAATTGGTGTACAATCCCTTTTTTTTACAAAACACCCCCATCCACTGGTTCTTGAACTCTGTGTCATCTGAACGAATCTGTTTAACATTCAACTTGTAGAGTTATTCCAATGTAGTTACCAGATGTTTGAATGATTCAAAAGTTTCTGATTGGCTTTCAGAAACATCACCCAAGAGAATCTTGAGTAATCATCTTTTACTACATAGCAGTAAAAATCACTAGCAATACTTTTAGTGGTAACAGGACCAAACAGATCCATGTGTAGAAGCTCGAGAGGCTGGTCAATGGAATTAACTTTCTTTGCCTTGTGAGACTTCTTGGTCTGTTTGCCTTTCTTATATGCTATGCAAAAATCCGGAAGCTAGAAGGTCTTGACATTTACTCCATTCACTAAATCATTCTGTATCAGATGATTCATATTCTGTGGATTTATGTGTCCCATTCTCCTATGCAAGGAGATTGAGTGCCTCTTTATTTCCTATGACAAGAAGCATTGAACTTTATGATCAGTTGTGGAGGCTTTTGATAGATATAGGACATATAAATCATTATATCTTGAAGCTGACATTAATACTTTGTCCTCCGGGATACATAATCCTTTTTCAGCACGTAGCATTTCTTGTTGTCAAACACAACTTTGAAGCCTTTGTCATACATTTGGTAGACTGAAAGCAAGTTTTTCTGTAGTTGTTGAACATAGTTGACCTTATCAAACTTGACTTTGTGGTTTCCCACTTCTCCCTGAGCAGTGATATATCCTCTTTTATTCCCAGCAAATGATACATGTCCTCCTTTAATTTTTTTGACATTAAAAAGGAGAGACAAGTTCCCGGTCATGTGCCTAGACGCCCCACTATCAACAATCCAGGTATTTGTGATAGCACTGTAGCAGACACCCTGCACATTCAAAGGAATGATCAGTTTAGGATTAGGACCCAAGCCTTAATTGGCTTGGCTGACCTAGAGGAATCACACATCATAAACTCAACCAACTGCCCACTTAAGGATGAGGGCATATTGTTGTTCTTATTGTTCTCATTATCATACAACTTATTTGACTTTTCTTTCTATATGCCAGTTTTGTGTAAGGCCTTTTTGTGATAAACAGACAACTGCTTAGAGTTTGAACGTTAGGTTCATTAGTTCTCTTAGGAGGAGTAATAGAACTCCTTTTAGAAGAACTTTTTTTGTATCATAAAGTTCAATTTTCTTTCTGCCAGTCTAATAATAGGAAAACTAGAAATATGTCCTTTTTTTCCATAACTATAGCATGCTCTCCCTTCTACATGTTAAGGAAACTGTTTATGTGGGGTTGAGTGCGATACACGTCCAACATGAGTCTGGTTGGGTTTAGTCACTTCTTGTTTATATGTTTCTGCTTCTTTAACAAAATTAATTGTTGGAACATCTTTTACATCTTTAGCCTTTAGTTTATTTGGACTTTGACATGTAACACGAGTTTGGTTAATTGGTTTAGTCATTTTGGGTTTAGAAGAAGACATGTGTGAACCTAACCTTACATTAACTTTTTCAAATTTATCATCCAAATTAACAGTAGTCATCTTTCCTTTTGATTCCACAGTAGACTCCTTCTGTTTATTGATAGAATTCACCGGTTTGATAGTGGAATCAGGATTACTAACCAAAGGAGTGGACACCACATGATCCTTAACTGGGTTGTTATTACAGGTCTACATTTTGTATTTAAAAGGATCTCATGTGGTGGTGGAACTACTTTGTAACCCAACCCTTCCCCATTATTTTGTTCTTTCACTAAGTGTTGAACTATGTTAGAAAAACTGGTCCAACTATGCAGTTTTTATTTTAAAGAATTAACTTCGACTTCTAAAACTGCTTATTCTTTCTTTGCTTCTTCCAAAGAATTTAAATAAAACTTTATATCATTTGCTTGATTGAAAGCAACAACCTTGGTTTCTCTTAGTTGTTTACCCAAAAGTTCTATTTTTTCTTTGTAACTGCACTCATTTTGTTTTAAAATTCGATTAGCTTATGTGCACAGTTGTAAATCATTTACTAAGTTATCATTGTGGTCTAATAACCCAGAAAATTTCAAATGAATGCTTTCTCTAAATTTGTTACATTTATCACAAGCATGTTTTTCAAACAATTGGCTTTTAGTACTTACCTGTGAGGAACCGGTTGAATGAGCCATCAATGTAGAGTTTGACTCTTATGCTGGGGATTTTGAACTTGTTGCACTGAGCTCTTCCTCAACCAAGTGATGTACCACGTTCACAGCTTCTTCAGTATCTAACAATACTTGTTCAACTATGATCTCACCTTTACTAGCAGAACCATCATTCAGTCCCTCAACACAAGCAATGTTTGATTCACTTGGAGACACAAAACGGAAGGTCCAGTCTTGCCCTTCATCACCTTGAGTAGTCAAGGCCTTTGTCTCTTTGCTTGAAGAGGTAGCTCCACTCATGGGTTCATCTTGACGGTTGAAGGTGCAAAATGGATTTCCATTTTTGGTTTTCTTGGGCTTTACACATTCACGTTTAAAATGCCCCTTTTCACCATAATTAAAGCAAGTGACCTTGGTTTTGTTAAAGCCAAATGTTGTGTCCTTTGTGGCTACATGATTCTATCTTGTCTTCTTAACGAACTTTTTCGCTCGTCTAACTTCACTTGCTAGAGCCCACAGGATATACATCCTCTCCAGCTCTTTCTCATCGACTTGCTCATAATCTTCATCAGCAAGATGATAATTCCCGATCTTCCCAGCGACTAAACCATCATACGATTGAACCACTGCTGCAAGAAGATCCATGTGCTCCTTCGCAACCTCCACTATGACATTACTGAGATACTCAGTCTTTAACTTTGTAGTGTTGGTTTCAGGCACTATCTATTGGGTAGATGATGACCCAGAGATTTCTGGTCCTCAAGGAGAGGATTGAGTAGGAGCCACGGAACTAGACACAAAATCGGTTTGAAGTATTACCCCCGAACTAGTTGGAGTGGGAAATAAGTTGTAAAGTGAAGGATTCTAATTGTAGGATCCTTTCTGTGGCCTGCACTTCATTCTCATTTCCCTCTCTTAACTTCATTATGAAGTCATTTATATCCAACTTAGCAAGAATATCATTCTGTCTCAGATTAGACACAAATGAATACCATTTATCCGGCAAACCGTCTTCAATACTTGACACTTTATCTTCCATAGACGTTGTTACACCATGAGTGTGCAGCTCACTCATCAGATGGTAGAACCTGTCAATAATGTCGTCGAGACTCTCTTTCCCTGCCAAGAGTAGTTATCAAACACCTTCTTGAAAGCCTTAGCCTTCAGAGCCTTTAACATTGCATTCTCATCATATCTCTTCTCCAATGCTTCCCATAACGTTTTTCCTGCTTATTTTCAGAGAACTGATGAAAGATGTCATTCGATATTGACTGATTCAACATGGCATACACTTTCTTTTCTGCATTGTACTTAACCTTCTGGCTGTCATTCATTCCTCCCAGAGTCAACTTAACTCCGTCAGCACCAACTGGCATAGTGTAACCTGTCTCTATGGATGCTCAAAGATTGGGATCAACTCCATTTAGATAGATCTCAAACCTCTGTTTCCATTTTGGATAATCATCTAACGTTATAACCTTTGGTGGTTTGTTATGATTCCCAATTTCATTTTCTAGAAGCAAAAGGTTTTGGATGCGAGAGTCCTTTCTGGCACTAAAGGCAGTGAATTGATCTTCCATTTCCATAAACTTTGATCTTTAGAACAAGACGGGTTTACTCGTGTGACTGGACAATGCGGATGAGTCAATCGTACGGATGGACAAATGCAGATGAGTCAATCGTGTGGATGGACAATGTGGATGAGTCAATCGTGCAACTGGACAAATACGGATGAGTCAATCGTGCGATTGGACAAATGCGGATGAGTCAATCGTGCGATTGGACAATGCGGATCACTCAATCTTACGAATGAGCTATTCGTACGACTAAAGGCTACTTTGTTTGAAAATTTTTGAATTTTGACACTTTGACACAAAACACATTTTTTCTAGAAATTCTAATCTCCCGTATGACGAAAAACTTGAATTTTTATGCCTAAGAACGTTGAAAACCTCCTCTGGACTCAAAAAGATGACCTTTTTGAATGAAAAGACGAGTTTTGACCCGAAAACTAATCGAATCACACGCAAAATGAAGATCCAAAGCTCTTATACCACTTGTCAGGCACCGTGTACATATGAATTACTAACTGATTATGCGTGAAACCAAATCCAACAGTGCAAAATCCTATTTGATTGGCGATCCAATCAGTGAGAACGCAAACCCGATTGATCTAACGATTAAAGAAATGTTATGATTGAGTAGAATACCATCAGAAGCGAACTAGGAAGTTGGAATATGCGTGCTCGACGCTCTCGACGGCTAGGTTATGAGGGTATACGATATAAGTGTCAAACGTCTCGTTTTTACACGAATTAAGTGGTATTTATAGGTTTGTAGTCTTCATTCGTGCGACTGAACCATTAGCATAGTTCAATCGTGTGACTGACCCATTCGCCTGATTCATACGCACGACTGAAGATTCAGTCGTGCGACTGAGTCATTCTCATGTTCCAATCGTACGACTAATCCAGTCTCCTGGTTCAGTCGTGCAACTGGTTCATTAGCATGATGTCTCATGTGATTGGATCAAAAGTATGGTAGCATGAATAATCATACAACAACTTCAAACCTATATAATGACTTCATATATATGAATTAAAGATATATTAAAATCAAAGCACAAATCATATATCATTAAATCGTTTCATTACACATATATAAGCCATGACAAACTTTTAGATTAAGCACATAAACTAGGGACATACGTATCAACACTCCTGCATGGATGCACAAGTGCAATGAAGAAGAATGCTTCGGAAGATTCACACGAGCAACATAAATATTTTAAGTGTGAAATCTTCCGAAACCAAGGCCAATATCTTCCGAAGCCAAAGATGTAGTCTTTCGAAGCTTCAGAGACAAAGTCTTCCAAAGCCAACACTTGAAGACAGATTTCTTCCAAAGACATTTAGTATACATGCTTTATCTGATGTATTTTACATAAAGCTGGACCCCTTTCTGCTACAACTCTGTAAGTCACCAACTTGCATGAGTTGGTGAAAAGGTCCATGCTTTTAGTAACTGTACATTGAGGTCTTGAGCCTATAACTTTCTACTTCATGTACTTTATCCTTTTTGTAATATATTAGGATGTGAGCTATGGCATGTCATAGTCACAAGTCAAAAGGCAATCTGCCTTTTGACTCTACAATTGATTTTATTTGTGTCTAATCAATTGTATCCAGCTGCCTTCCATAGTATGGCTGGTTATAGGATGTGGTATATGTATCTCAAGTACTTGTAACTTTCTTTCATGATTGGTAACACTTGTAATAAAAGTTGACAAGGCAATATACTACAATCTTGAAAACCATCTCTTTGTGTATCTTGCTATCTTGTTTATGTCTCATATTTACTTGTGATCTTAGTGTCATTATTTGTGGTTAATTCAGTTTCACTATTTGATTAAGTCAAGGTAATGTCCTTATTGTGTTGTTGTATTGTTCTGTGTATATATATCTATATATATATATATGTATATATGTATATGTATGTATATCTATACACACACACACACATATATATATATATACATATATATATATATATACATATATATATATATATATGTTGTGATTAATGAAGAGGCTGATGCAACCTAAACATCTTATGTCCATCGTGCATGCTGCACAAGTGCATTAAATAAGAAGCTTAGGAAGTTTCACACATGAAAGAGAAAATACGCTAAGTGTGAAATCTTCCGAAGCCAAGACCAATATCTTCTGAAGCGAAACATGAAGTCTTCTGAAACCTTAGAGACAAAGTGTTCCCATGCTTCAAGTTAATGAAGACAGATTTCTTCCGAAGACTATTAGTAACATGCTTCATAAAGCTGGACACCTTCCCGCTGCATCTCTGCAAGTCACCAACTTACATGAGTTGATGAAAAGGTCCATTCTTTTGGTAACTGTGCATTGAGGTCTTGAGTCTGTAACTTTCTACTTTATGTACTTTATCCTTTTTGTAATAGATAAGGATGTGAGCTATGGCTTGTCATAGTCACAAGTCAAAAGGCAATCTGCCTTTTGACCCTACAATTGATTTTGTTTGTGTCTAGTCAATTGTATCCAGCTGGCTTCCAAAGTATAGCCGGCTGAAGGATGTAGTATAAGTATCTCATGTTCTTGTATCTTTCCATAATGCTTTGTAACACTTGTAATAGAACATAGAGAAAGCAATATACTGCATTCTTGAAAACCATACACTTCTGTTCTTTGTGTTCTGTCTCCTGCATTACTTGTGTTCTTAGCATCTTAACTTGGTTAATCCAGTTTAGTGTTTGATTAAAGTCTAGTTAATCTCCTCTTTGTGTTGTTGTGTTGTAACTTACACCCTTCAACGATCCTGCATTTGGTATCAGAGCATTTCAGGCTCTTGATATAAGATCTAACCATCTTAAGATCCCTCACACACATAAATACTGAACTTTTCAAATGACAGTCATTTCCAAAACTTATATGGAAACTGGAACCATGAACAAGTCCCCATTGATCACTCTTGATTAGTTTGATACCTGGTGTTTGAGAATGGAAGGTTTCATTAGGTCTCTTGATTGAAGAATGTGGGAGTCTATTGAGAATGGACCTTTCATACCCAACACCCCTTCTTGCTACTAGTGCTGGTATGATCCCCAAAGATGTGACTAACTACTCTGATGAAGATAGGAAGAGAGTAGAGATAGACAGAAAAGCCATGACACCCTTCAATCTGCCCTTCCAAACAGAGGTTTCAAGTAGTGCAAAATAGCCAAGCAGCTGTGGGATGCACTGAAACTGATGTATAAGGGTTCTTGTGAAGCCAAGGAAAACAAGAAGGATCTCCTGAAGCAACAATTTGAAAACTTCACCTTCAAAACATGTGAAACCATGACTCAGCAGTATTTCAAGTATGTTAAGATTGTTGATACCCTAGTGGATGGAGGAGTTTCTCTTGAAAACAGAGACATTGTAAGGAAGTTCATGTCCTCACTTCCTAGGCAATGGACACACTGCTATATGGTGATCAAGAGAACTGAAAATCTCAAAACTCTTACTCTGATAAAGTTATATGGGATTCTCAGTGGCTACCAGATGGAGATGAACATGCAAGGTTGATCTGGCAACTCCAACAATCAAATGGGTTCAGCCCTACATGTGGTTGAAAGGGATAGCATAGAACCCAAAGATCATCTCATATGCTACCCTGACAACTCACCCAAGGGTCCTTTCATCACCATCCTGGAGACACCAAGGGAGAACTACACTCAAGGAAGCCCATTCCAAGAGACAAGCTCTTCTCAAGCTTTTGTGTCTTCTGATGAAAGTTGTGGCAACTCTCTTTTCACTCTTGAAGACCTGGACTGTATCCATCCTGATGATCTTGAATACCTGGAAAGAGTCCAGCAGATGGCTCTTCTCACTCATAGAGCCAAGAAGTTCTACAAGAGGACTGGAAGGAAGTTTCAAGCAATGCAACCAGTGGAAAGTTTGGACTGGACAAAGGCAAAGTCAAGTGTTAAAACTGTAACTTCATGGGCCACTTTGCAAGAGAGTGTGAGGCACCTAGAACAAATAGTGGCAAAACACAGTCCAGACCAAACTACACAGATAAAGCTCTCCAGAATGAGAAGTCAAAGCAGCAGGCTGCTGTTGCTGTTGATGAAGGAGGCTTTGATTGGAGCTTTCAGGTGGAGGATGCTTCTCCAAACCAAGCACTAATGGCAGATCATGATGAAGCCAAGCTATTGGTACATTTCTATACTCCTGAATTCATTGCTAAAGTTAACAGATACAGGTCCTACAACTTGGAACTGAGATCTGACCTTGAGTCCTTAAACATTTTAAAGTCTGATTTTAGAAAGTCTGAAATTGATTATAAACTGGAGATAGAGGGCTTAGAGAAAACCATTTCAGTTCTAAAACATGAACACATAGATTTTAGGACTCAAATCAAAGATCTCATAACTAAGTTAACTGAGTGCGAGGCTGAGCTTGTGATCAGCAAAGCCAGGGCAGAAAAGAGTGTTCTTGAAGAAGAGACCTTCAAAACATGATATCCTCATCCTTGCACAACAAAGTGTGCTATCAAAACAAGTACGGACTAGGATCCAATGAGATAGCTCCTCCACACACAATCTTGTTAGTAAGACCTTGTAGGTGTGGAACTTGTGAAGATGAGCTTCCTCTCATAAATCCTATGAGTGAAGAGAATGAAGAAGAGATAGTGAAGAATCCCTCTGAGAAGAGTGAAGAGGAGGATTCCAAGAAGGGCCACTATCCTTCTTAGGAGAAAAAGAAGACTGTGATGACTAAGTCCATGAGAAAAAAATTTATCAGAAAGAGCAAAAGAAAGGCAAGGAAGGCACAAGAGATCAAGGCTACTTTTGACTCTAAGTAGAAACAAGTTTTTATCTTTGCAGGGTTTAAAGTGGTTGGGACTAAAGACATAGACCAAAACGCTTCTGCTAAGAGTTCTGGTTCTTGTTTAGCTTATCTCAGTAGCAAGCAGAAGACTGATCTGCTGTGTACCACTGCTGCATAGCCTGGACCATTAAACTCCAAGCACAGCCCTCAGCCCAAGATTATTGTCTTATCATCTGCAAAGCTGAAGGTGGAGAAGGTATGTGACGAAAGACAGTCCTATTCCAAGGAAAAGGCTATTGTGAAGAAGAAGATGAATTGTGTCATGTGTGAAAGTACCACTCACATTGCTAAGGATTGTCCCTTCAATCCTAAAGGTACTGTGCATATGACCAAAAGAAAGACTTCAAAGAGTTCTAAGAATATTCAAGCTTCGAAAGGAAAACATGTTTCCTTCGGAAGCTCCAAGTCTAAGAAAAAGGGAAGTGGAAAATTACCCTCGGAAGAAAAGTTGGTCTCGGAAAAAAGGAGTTCTTCCGAAGCACTAAAGTCTGCTGCAGTGTTTGCAGAATCTTCTAAAGGTTCAGTCATCAAAACGTCTGAAGTTCCAAAAGCTTCCAAAGTTTTGAAGGTCAAGTTCAAGACTCTAAAGGTGGTATGGATGTCTAAGAAAGACAAAGTGAGTGAGATTTCTCCATCTATGACAGCTAAAGATCCTCTTAGAACAACCACTTTGCAAATGTGCAGGGACAGCTGAAGACAGACAAAAATGTCTAGATCATAGACAGTGGTTGTTCCAGGCACATGACAGGCAATAGGTCACTACTCCAGAACTTTGAAAGGATTGATGGAGGACCAGTTGCTTTTGGAGAAGATGAAGGTGGTTACATTTCTGGAAGGGGCAAGTTCACAAATGGTAAGCTCGGCATAGAAAATGTAAACTTTGTTAAGGAGCTTGGATACAATCTTTTGAGTGTATCTCAATTTTGTGATGAGAGTCATAACATGCTCTTTACTGAGCATGAGTGCATTGTTCTTAAGCCTGGTGTGGTCATTCCTCATGAGCATATCCTGCTTACAGCCCCTAGGAAAGGAAACATGTACAAGATGGATTTGCAAGAAACCTTTCCCTCTTGAGAAGTTTTATGCTTTCTGTCTAAAGAAAATAGTGATGAGTCTTTCCTATGGCATAAAAGAATGTGCCATGTAAACTTTAAGAACATGAACAAATTTATTAAGCGTGATTTGGTAACTGGAATACCAAAGAAAGAGTTTACAAGTGATGACCATTGTGTTGCATGCCTGAAAGGGAATCAACATAAGGTATCTCACAAGCCTATGGAAAAGAACTCCATCACTACACCCCTACACTTGTTACATATGGATCTCTTTGGCCCCACCAGTGTATTGAGTTTAGGAACGACCTTATACTGTCTAGTGATCACAGATGACTTTACAAGATTCACTTGGGTCTTCTTCCTTAGAACTAAGGATGAGACTCTTGAGATTTTGAAGAAATTCATCTTAAAGATTGAGAATCAGTCTGATCACAAGGTCAAAGTCATAAGATGTGATCAAGGAACTGAATTTAAGAACCAAATCCTTCATATATTTTGTGATGAAAAGGGTATTACAAGACAATTCAGTGCTCCCAGGACTCCTCAGCAAAATGGTGTTGTTGAGAGGAGAAACAGGATATTGATTGAAGCTGCAAGAACTATGTTGTCTGACTCTAAGTTACCCATCACCTTCTAGGCAGAGGCAGTCAACACTGCCTGCTATGTGCAGAATAGAGTTTTAGTAGTTAAGACTCATGGCAAGACTCCTTATAACTTTAGCACAAAAAAGGAAACCTTTCATTGGTTTTCTCAGGTCATTTGGATGTCCTTGCACCATCTTGAATACCAAAGATCAAATTGCCAAGTTTGCTGAGAAATCAGATGATAGACACTTTATTGGATACTCTTCCCAAGCTAAGGCTTATAGAGTGTACAATCTCAGAACAAGAATTGTTGAGGAGTCAACCAATGTGACTTTCAATGAACAAACACCTGTGTTGCTGGTTCTGGTCCAGATTGGTTATTTGATCTTGATTTAGTTACCAACTGTTTTAACAAATCTTGTGAGAATGTTTCAGGATCTGCAGAAAGTTTAAATACAGGTGATCCTGATCCAAGATTTGACCTAGGAAGACCTTCAAGTCTTACATCTTTAGCTCCAGTTGGAACTACTTCTACAAATGAGGTTTCTATAAGCACAAGAATGACAAACTCAGTTGATACATCTGGTATGCCTTCAAATTCCAGCTCAAAGGCTCTACAACCAGATAAGAACACCTCAATTATGGAAGACAACAATAGTGGTGGTGACAGTTACAAAGAGTTTCTTAATGCCAGTAACCACACCATAGATGAGAACATCAATGATGTCACACACTTCTTGCATCAAGTTTCACTTGAAAAGTGTGCTGATGTGGTGGGAGAAACATCCATGCTAGATCTAAATTTCTCTAATTTAGATCTTTCTTAACAACTTGATGTGATCCCTCAGCATAGGATCCACAAGTCTCACCCTACCACAAACATCGTTGGAGATGTTGTCTCAGGGGTAAAGACAAGAGGACAAATCCATGAAGCAAATGTTTGTCTTCACTCTTGTTTTCTATCCCAGATAGAGCCAAAGAAAGTTGATGAAGCTCTAAAGGATGGAAGTTGGGTTGAAGCTATGCAACAAGAGCTGCTTCAATTCAAAAAGCAGAAAGTTGGGAACCTTTGTCCTCTTCCTTCTGGGAAGACTACCATTGGAACCAAATGGGTGTTTAGGAACAAAAAAGATGATAGAGGCATCATTATCAAGAACAAAGCTAGACTGGTTGTTCAAGGATACACACAAGAAGAAGGGATTGACTACACTGATGTCTTTGCTCCAGTGGCAAGATTAGAAGCTGTTAGGATATTCCTAGCATTTGTTGCATGCAAGAACTTCAAGGTCTTTCAACTTGATGTGAAGTGTGCTTTTTTATATGGAGTGATAAATGAAGAGGTTTATGTCAAACACCCACCTAGTTTTGTAGATCCTAATCATCCTGATTATGTCTGCAAGCTTGATAGAGCACTCTATGGGCTGCATCAGGCACCCATGAAGTGGTATGAGACATTGTCTGAGTATCTCTGTAAACATGGATACAGGAGAGGTACTATAGATGGAACTCTCTTCATCAAAGGATAGGGAAAAGACATATTGCTAGTTCAAATATATGTGGATGACATCATATTTGGTTCAACTAATCCAAAGCTCTACAAAGACTTTGAGAAGCTGATGAAAGACAAATTTGAAATGAGTGCCATGGGGGAACTCAATTTCTTTCTGGGAATTCAAGTGAAGCAAGTTGAAGATGGCATCTTCATAATTCAATCAAAGTATGTTTAGGACATACTCAAGAGGTTCAATATGACTGAGTGTAAGATTGCTAAAACACCCATGGCCAGAAACCACTCCCTTGGTCCTGATCTTGAGGGGGAGTGTATAGATGAACACTTATACAGGGCTATGATTCAGTCTCTTATGTATCTTACTGCTAGCAGGCTTGATATCATGTTTGCTACATGCATCTGTGCAAGATATCAAGCCAACACTAAGATGTCTCACCATATCACTGTCAAGAGGATTCTAAGATACCTCAAAGGTGCATCAACACTTGGCATATGGTATCCCAAGAATTCTGACTTCAATCTGTATGCCTATACAGAAGGGTTCTCTCATGGCAATGCAAGAAACAATCCTGTGTCTCTGCATCAACTACTGAAGCTGAATACATTGCTACTGCAAGCTACTGTGCTCAAGTACTTTGAATTTAGAATCAGATGCTGGACTATGGGTTAAACGTCAAGGAGACTCCTATTCACATAGAAAACAACATTGCTATCTCAATCACAGAGAACCCTGTGCAGCACTCAAGGACAAAGCACATCAATATCAGGTATCATTTAATAAGCGATAACTATGAAAATGGATTAATTAAACTAGTCAAAGTTCACATAGATGAACAATATGCTGATCTGTTTACAAAGGCTTTTGATGAACAAAGTTTTAAATATCTAATATCAGCTATTGGATGATAAACTTTGAGTAAGCTTTTCTTAAAACTAATTCTTATTATTTCTTAAAAAATATGTGTCCTAAGTGTTCTAGTTCATCACCTTTATAAGCTCATGTTTTCTTTGGATGAAAATTTCTTTTTGAAGACTTTTCTTAGATTTTCGAAAATTTCTGATACTTCGGAAGTTATGCTTTTAACTTCCGAAGCAAATCATGCCTTCAAAATATATAATTGTCTAAGAAATTTACCTTCGGAAGAGCTTTCAGATTTATCTTCTGAAGCCTAAATACTTGTCTCGGACACTTACTTATTTTCAAGGACCATTTACTTCCGAAGCAAAATTAACTCTCGGAAGCTTTGTTGTTTTATATACAAAGCACTCAACTTTTAATTTCTCTTCCGAAGCAAAAATTCTCAAAACTCTTAGGAAATCCTTCCAAAGTCATTTTAGCTTCGGAAGCTTTTTAATTAAAACTTCCGAAGATAATTAACCTACAGAAACTTTTTGACTTCGAAGAAAACTACTTTTTGAGCAAAAGTAACTAGTTTTTCAGAGGTGGGACCGACATCCGGATTTCAAAATCCACTTTCATTAAACTTTATCTGAACTCCTTCTCACATATAAACCCAACGGTTTCCCCCTCTTCTTATCATCTGTTCTTCCTCCAAACCAAAAACCCCAAATTTCTCTCTGAGATTTCTTTCTTTCTTCATAAACCTTCATAATCCATGGAATGGTTCAGGGGGTCAAATTCAGGTATTCCCAGTTTATTTATACAAATTTACTTGCTAATTTAGTCTCCTTAGAGTATTACATGTTTCCCAGATATGTTCAGTACATTATTAACTGTGAACTGGGCTCACAGTTAATAGAAACAGGTAACAATCTTAAATTGGGACAGATGAAGCCCGGCATCTTTAAAATTCTGAGAAAGCCCACTGTTAGATTCTCTGGGGTAGAAACAACCCTAGTCCCAAAAATGTTAGAGCTCATTGCTCAAGGTGAAAACCTAGCAACACAAGCTAGTGTTGAGCCCACACCTGCTACCTCCCAACCTCTCTCACAGCTTCAAATCATCATCACCTACCAAAGAAAATCCAGACAAACCCCTGCTCAGGCTATTCAGTCTGTGGAGGCCCCTATATACTCAACCATACAGGTAGAAGTGGACACTAGAGCTCCGACATCTCCTGAGGAGCACACCACTCCCATCTCTTCAAGAATCAGTGTTGAGGTTCCTCATGCTCAACCTGATGAGCTCATTAGCCCAACTGCCTTAAGCCATCACTCTGAGTCTCAACACTCAAGCGATCAACCTTCAGGGGACAGTTAGCATCCCCAGCCTATTGATCTCAACCAACCAATTCCCAACCTTGACTTCTATACTGATAAAGATCTAGGTTTCAGCGAGTATAATGATTCTCTCTCTTTTCCCCTACTTAAAGAGAGATGAATACTCCTAAGTCTCATACATCTATCCCACATTAGTCACCTACAACTGAGGTGGACACCCCTAAACCTGTTTAGGATGTCCATATGGAAGAGGCTCTCACCTCTGAAAGTGATTACATCATTAAGACCTCAACCATGGCAACTAAGCCCACTGCCATCTCAACTGAGATTGCCAGTGAGCAGAGGAAAACCAGCAGCCAAGAACCTCAAGCTGGTGGTGAGAGAGAGGACTTTGGTCCAATCATCTCATCCTCTAATGAATATTCTGATAAAGATGAGGGGAATCTGAGACTACTAGTGCAAAAACTGTCTAAAACATGCACTTACTTAGTCTCAAAGGTCAGTCACCTTGAATCTCAGGTGACTACCTTAAACAACAGGATCAATGATCAGCAACTTGAGTTTTCATATCTTAAGGAAAAACTAGGTGGGAGACCCTTAAGAAGAGCTCAACCAAGAACACAAGAACCTATGGATGTGATTGACCTCACTTCCAGCTCACCTATGCAAGTGGGTGATGCTACCAAAAAAGGGGAGAAAGTCATTACAGCCACAGAACGTAGGAGTTCTTTAGAGAGGATGGACATTGAGGACTCACCATCGTCACTTGAAATTGTGCATTCTCAGCAACCTTCTCAAGTTCAAATTGATGTGGACTACATAGACTCCTTCATACAGAGTTTGTTTGAGGATGGGATACCAAGGGTTATGTCACCTTCACCATCTTCTAATCACAATATTAGGTGGAGGTATGACAACATCAGGAAAGCCCTAATTATCATAAGAGTTCAAGGACAACAAGAAGTCTTCAATTTTCAGACTTTGAACTACTATGAAGGTCTGGATCTAGTCAACATGCCACTTGTCCACCCAAGCCAATCAAGACAAGCTGACAGACTGGCTCAAAGAATCCAAGATAAGATCACTGCAGAGTACAGCTTAAGGAGACTTAAGCAATCAGGCAATGCCATCGGTCAACTAGATGTTGAGGCAGACCCTAAGATTAGCTTCATAGGGAAACCTTGACTGAAGGCCCAATGGCAGAACCTGAGAGCCATGTCTCATCATCATCAACTGCTGTAGAGATCCACACTCCTTCTAAGGCACCTGCTGGTGAAGGTGCTTCTCAACCTCTCTCTGGCCTGAGCTCAGATGCTGCAACAAGCAATGAAGGCCAAAGCTCTCTCCACCCTGAGTCACAAAGGTCTGTGAGTGATAAAGGGAAAAGAAAAATGACAACTGAGGAGATTGAGGAGGAGGAGAGAGAGAGGAAAAGGAGGCTAAAGGGAGAAAGTTGTTCTGGTGAGTCTTCAAGACTCATGGAGACTGCTATCAGGGCTGCCCCCGACCAGATACTCAGAGTTAAGGGCAGTCAGGATAAACTATTTGCAGACTAGGAACTATGACATAGACAATGACATTTCTCTCCCCTTAGATGAGTTGAATGACTGGTTGACCTGGAGAGGTCAAGGGAGAAAAAGGAGGCAGAAGATGCAGAACTCCTAGTAGAAGTCAAAGAAGAGAAAAGAAGAAAAAGACTGTACAAGGATATGCCTACCCTCTCCCCAGTTCAGGAAAGTCATGCACAAGAAGATGTGGTTCAACAAGAACCTCAAGTAGACAAAGAAAAAGAGAGGATCAGGATGATCAACTACCTGAGTGCCAATGCTTCTATCAGGCAGATGCACTCCTTTCCTTGTCCTATGACTATGTTGAGTTTGAGTACTTAAAACAGCTTGAACTTGAGATAATCAAGGACAAAAAGACAAGTAAGAAGAAACTAAAGGAAGAAGCTGCAAAATCAAGAGCCATCATCCAAAAGAGCATGAAGAAGCCCGTTCATAGGCAGAGGATGATGAACTTCTTGAAGCTATATGGATTCTCCAGAAGAAGACTTGGCCCCATGTCTCTATCCACTATGGATGAGCATATTAGGAAGATCAAGCAGAAGATCAAAAGTGGAGAGCTTATTAACTTACACTCCACTCCAAGTCAAGTCCCACCTAAAGTGGAGGTTAAGGTTGAACAACCAGAAACAACACAACCTGGACCTCCTGCTGAAAATCAGCAAGCTTCATCTTCTGATCCACAGCAGGGTCAACCTCCCTCTCCTTCTGAGCTTGAGAAAAAGGAAGTCCCAACTGAGAAAGACAGTGAAGATCAATCTGGTGCTGCAGGCTAGTCTTCTTAGTTAAAATCTATTAAGAGAAAGAAGAGGATGGCTTCTAAACCAAAGCCAAAGAAGAAGAAGACTGCACCCTCTTCTAAATCCCAGGATGAGTCATAACATCTTGAGATTATGCAGCCAGAGGATGCAACATCAACTCCAATTCAAACAGCTCCTCTAGCATCAGGAAGACCCATCTTGTCTTGGACAAATACCACAAATCCAGAAAGATGGCATGTGATTAGAGATCAAGGCACTAAAGACATTTACATGTGGCAAGATATGTTTCAGTTGCCTCTACATGACCTCTTTGATATGAGAAGACACTTTAACAGTCTGAAGGATCCTGATCACCTTATGAAGAAAGGATTGGTGATCATCCTAATGAGGACTGTTTATATCGGAAGTCTTGTAAGTGTTTTGGTAGCATCAGCCTAGGGGGAGTTTGTAGAGATTAATGAAGAGGCTGATGCAACTTAAACATCTTAAGTCCATCCTGCATGCTGCATAAGTGCATTAAAGAACAATCTTAGGAAGTTTCACACATGAAACAGAAAATACTCTAAGTGTAAAATCTTCCGAAGCCAAGAACAATATCTTCCGAAGCCAAACATGAAGTCTTCCGAAGCCTCAGAGACAAAGTCTTCCGAAGCTTCAAGTTAATGAAAACAGATTTCTTCCAAAGACTTTTAGTAACATGCTTTATCTGATGTACTATTCCATAAAGCTGGACACATTTCCACTGCATCTCTGCAAGTCACCAACTTACATGAGTTGGTGAAAAGGTCCACGCTTTTGGTAACTGTACATTGAGGTCTTGACTCTGTAACTTTCTACTTTATGTACTTTATCCTTTTTGTAATAGATAAGGATGTGAGCTATGGCATGTCATAGTCACAAGTCAAAAGGAAATCTGCCTTTTGACTCTATAATTGATTTTGTTTGTGTCTAGTCAATTATATCCAGCTCGCTTTCAAAGTATAGTCGGTTGTAGGATGTAGCATAAGTATCTCATGTTCTTGTATCTTTCCATAATGCTTTGTAACACTTGTAATAGAACATAGAGAAAGCAATATACTGCATTCTTGAAAACCATACACTTGTGTTCTTTGTGTTCTATCTCCTGCATTACTTGTGTTCTTAGTATCTCAACTTGGTTAATCCAGTTTACTGTTTGATTAAAGTCTAGTTAATCTCCTCTTTGTGTTGTTGTGTTGTAACTTAGTCAATAGGTTTGAGGTTATTGTGCATAGTTCTTAGTCAATAATGATTGAGAAACATGTTCAAACTTAATCGTATGAAGTCTTCATGCGAATGTGTGAAGTCAGAAATCAAGAGCTCTTGTTAGGATCTGGTATTTGAACTAAACACCAACTGATTAACGTGTTAAACCAAACCAAATAGTGTGGAATCCTATTTGATTGGAGATCCAATCAGTGAGAACGCACGTAGACATAATAACGTATTGAATCTAACTTCAAGAATCGATTAGGAATCGATCTACAGTGTTCTATGAACTTGGAGTACGAACTTAGAGGTTTTTGGACGGCTAGGGTACGTCTAGAGTCGAAGTGGATTCTATTCTTTTTTTGTTTTTCCACGAATTAGGTGGTATTTATAGGTTATGGTTGCTTATTCGGGCGACTGACCATGAGCATGGTTCATTCATGCGATTGAGCCATGCGGTTGATCCATTCGCATAACTGAGTGTTCAGTCATGCGACTGAGTCAGACGAAGGAAGTTGTTCAGGCGTATGAACTATTTTGGCGCATGGACACTCAGTCGCATGGCCATTCAGACGCATGACCATTGTTGGGGCGCATGGTCCAGTCGAACGCATGAGAACTTCACTTCACCAAGTTTGAATGTATTCAATATTATAACATTATGCATAACAATTCAAATAGTCACAAACCTATATTATCAAGTCAATATGCGTTAAACAACTCATTAATGAAATATTAAACATTATAAACACAACCAAACACTCGTATTTCATTAAGTACCCAACTACTACATTTACATAAGCGTAAGACAATACAAAGATATTACATTAAGATCAGAAACTAAGGACACATGTATCAACAAACTCCCCCTTGGACCTAGATTCATCTATTGTCTTACCTTCTTCATAACCTCATCGTACTTCTTGTACTTCTCCTCTCTTGTGACTCCTACGTGTATCTCAAACGTAAAGCAGAGTCGTATCACATTTTTGAATTGGATGGCTTGTACAATATCTTGCATGTTATTGAATAGTGGCCACTTGTATAATGTGTATACATCATCAGCAGACAAGTTTGTAAGCCACATTGGGTCAAAAACCCTCATAGTATCAATTTTCCCTTTTTTGTTCAAAACTATGACCACCTCTCCTCTTCTGCAATCATAGTACCACCATTTAAAGTGTGGTGTGATGTCCTGTGGCATTTCCCTGAGAGGGATTCTTGACATTGTTCATGGGTGGTAGTGGTGGTAGTGGTGGTAGTGGATGTAGTGGTAGCTGTGGTGGTGGCTACGGTGGTGATGAAAGTGATTCTGCGTTTCTTCTTTTTCAAGCCGTGGGGCTGAGCCATCCTCTTCTTCCTCGATCCAGTCAAGGAGGATGCTCCCCCGAGAACACGGCCTGGCAGATCATGAGTATAAGTAGGATCATCAGTAGTTCTCCCAATTCGCCTGGGCATTCACCAACCGCCCGACGCCCTCGTTCTATGGGAACGACTTTGAACTAAACAACAACTGATTAACGAGTTAGGTGGTTTTATGGACTTGATGAATCGAGTGTGCTAGCTGATGTTGGACAAATCAGTGATTGTCTATATTGAAGATATCCTGATTTATTCGAAGAGCGAGGCAGAGCATGCTGATCATATTCGAGAAGTGTTGGAGACGTTGAGAAAAGAGAAGTTGTATGCCAAGTTCTCCAAATGCGCATTCTGGTTGCATGAAGTTCAGTTCTTGCGTCATGTGGTGAATCCGGAAGGGATTATGGTGTACACGAAAAAGGTGGAGGCGATGATGCAATGGAAGTCTCCAAATACACTATCCGAGATCTATAGTTTCTTGGTTTGGCGGGCTATTACAGAAGATTCATCCAAGACCTCTAAAATAGCTACGCCGTTGACTAAGTTGACCTGCAAGTAGGTCAAGTTTGTATGGGGTTAAGCTTAAAAGAGTGCTTTTGAGGAGTTAAAGGCAAGGTTGACTCAAGCTCCTGTTTTATCATTACCCGAACCAAGCAAAGATTTGGTGGTCTATTCAACGGTTTCTTACTTAGGGTTAGGTTGCGTGTTGATGTAGTGAGTGTGGTGATAGGTGGAGTGGTGGTAGCTGTGGTGGTGGCTGTGGTGGTGATGAAAGTGATTCTGGGTTCTTCTTTTTCAAGCCGTGGAGCTGAGCCATCCTCTTGTTCCTCAATCCAGTCGAGGAGGATGATGTTGGGTTTGTTGGACAAAATCAAACTAGTTTAACCATTTAAACTTGAAAATGCAGCGGATTAACACCTAATATTATCATTTGTAATCTGAAAATGAGGCTCATTTCAAAACAACAACAAACCCAAGAACATAAGGATCTTATATATGTTTTGAACTAGCTATCACCAATAAAT
The DNA here is from genome assembly GCA_025506515.1 of Flaveria trinervia. Classification (NCBI taxonomy): domain Eukaryota; kingdom Viridiplantae; phylum Streptophyta; class Magnoliopsida; order Asterales; family Asteraceae; genus Flaveria; species Flaveria trinervia. The sequence continues at coordinate 16,217,332 of CM046449.1, read as the reverse complement.
AACAACCCAAATAAGCCATACATGTTACCTTCCAAAGGCTGCTAAAAAACGAGATATAGATGAGAAGAATGATGTTCTTGGACAGGCAAAACACAAAGAAGAGGTGTCCTCAAGCATTCATACCCACAAGCACCAAGCAAGCACCTTTGTTGCTAGGATTTCATCACTAAAAACGAACCTGATAGGCTGCTGAAAACCCATTTTCAGCCGAAATGAAGCTGCTGAAAGACCCTTTAGAAACCGAGATTTTCTTCTAGATTGGAGGGTGTTGTTCCTTGAGGTTCTTGCATATAAGAGAGAGATGAGAGATTGGAGTGTATGTGTGTGTTCTTGTAGTATCTTTTTCTTTCAAGACCACCAAAGAAACCAAAAGGGAGTAGCCACATTTTGGGGCGGCCGAACCCTATATTTGGGTTTTGGTTTCCCCCCAAAATCCCCTTTTTCTTTTTTTAATCTTTTCTTAAACTAATTTTAAGATAGTTATATATAATTAAATTTTTATTATATAACACGTACACACTTTTATTATTTGATGTTATTTAACTAAATTAAACAACATTACAAATAATATCCATGAACAAAATATCCATATAAGTTGTTCAATCTCATATGCAACTTATTTAGAAAACCCATTTTCTAAATTGGTGTATTTATTTAATTGTATGATTATATCATCAATTAAATAATATTTGGTGTTTGCTAAGCTTGTTATCGAGTATGACCCGACTTGGATCATAACGTACTAACCACATCAATGTTCTATGTGTATTGGGGATAAAGAATCCAACAATCTCCCACTTGCACAAGATACATAGAAGATTGATGCAAGAAGTAAATACCGCCTAACAACGGTTTACTACCCTTAATACGCATGACTTAAAGCCATTCAATAACATCATCCCCTTCAAGTATCCAACTTGAAATGATTTATGTGAATCAATCATTTATCCTTTTGTTTCAGATGTCATGTTAAATCCAAGGACATAGAATGATCATTCCTTGTTGATTTAACTTAATCAGGCCTTAGACATCTTGCTCTCAACAATAAGAGGAACAAATTCCATCTTGACTACATACGTTTTTCACAATCACCTCGTGTCACACCTGAACACAACCTTATGTACAGCCCATTATTTCAGAGCAGTGAAGAACTAGTTCAAGGTATAACATTTGGTGAATATCAAAACCCAATATGTATCTCAGGTCTGAGGATACCAAATGATATTCTCCTTTACTCAAATTTACTTATGATCAATCTAGAAGATTCCATGTAGTAAAATTGAGATGCGGGTCAGTCCAATATTTGTATCCCACAAATATCTATGAACCTTGGTAGCATCCAATTGCTCTATATTCATTCCTTATGAATATCCACCAATCCATGTTCATAATAGTCTTACGTTCATATTTGTTCCCACAAACATGACCGACTACGGACATTTAGAATAATAAACATATTCATGGATCTGTACATGCTAAAATGAATATAACTCAAAATATCACAAGTATATAAAGAGTTAAATATTACATTGTTCCAAACTTTTAATACTAAACATATCAATTCCAGTCACTAGAATATCGAAGTCCTAAGGCACAACTATGACTTTCATGCTTTGCCCTTTCAAGGAGCTTCGTGAGTGGATCCGCAATGTATTGATCGATGTGAACTTTACGAATACATATTTTTCCCTTTTCAACCTCATCCCTTATGTAGTTTAATTTCCGCTCAATGTGCCTAGCCTTTTGAAGTGGACAGGGTACCTTGATTTATGCAATCGTACCCTCATGATCACAAAAGGATTTCTAGGGCTCTTGAATGGTAGAGACCACCCTAGGTAGGCGATAAATTTCTTTATCCATGCAGCTACCTAAGCTGCTAATGATGCGGCAATGTATTCGTGTTTTGTAGTGGAGAATGCTACTCCATTCATAATGAAGACATACCCCGATTGTGATCGAAAACCATCTCGAACGGTTCAGAACTCGCATCCGTGTAACCCTTTATAACGAGTTCCTTTTCATCACATCCATATATTAGAAACATTTCCTTAGTCCTCCTAGGGTATTTCAATATACTTTTGATAACCATCCAATGGCTATTACCTAGATTCTGCTCATATGTGCTTGTCATGACTAACACGCATGACACGTCTAATCTAGTGCATATCATCGCATCATGGATCCTATAACTGATGCATATGGGATGTCCTTCATTTGATCTTGCTCATCCTTTGAGCTTGGACATTGAAATGTACTCAATATTGTCCCTCTTTGAATAGGTACCATACCTTTCTTAGAGCTTTTCCATCTTGAACCTTTTCAAGACCCTTTTAATATATGCACTTTGATTTAAACCTATCACCGCCTCGATCTATCCTTATAGATCTATATTTACAAAATATAGGCGGCTTCACTGAGATTTTTTTATGGAAAAACAACTTCCAAGCCAGGTTTTAACACCTTCCATTGTTGGAATATCATTTCTAAAAGTTAGTATGTCATGAACGTACAATACTAAGAATGTTATTATGCTCACACTAGCCTTTGTATATACACAAGCCTCGTCAGCGTTCTTTATGAAACCAAATTTTTGATCTCTTCATCAAATCGTTGATTCCAACTTCTTGATGCATGATTCAATCCATAGATTGACTCTTTAACTTGCATACTTTTAGGATGTTGTGGATCGACAAAACCATCTCGCTAAACCATATGGACAGTCTCTTCGAGATGTCCATTAAGACAAGCGTTTTGACATCCATTTGCCAAATCTCGTAGTCATAATATGCAGCTATGGCAAATAATATCCTAATTGACTTTAGCATTGCCACAGGCGAGAAGGTTTCATCATAATCAACCATTTTATTTTGAGTAAGACCTTTTGCTATAAGTCGTTCTTTGTAAGTATCCAAGTTTCCATGTATATCCATTTTCTTCTTGAAACCTACTCGTATCCAACCGGTTTGGAGTTAAGTGGAGGGTCAACCAATTCCCAAACTTGATTGTCATACATGGATTGCATCTTAACATTCAGGGCATTCAACCATTTGTCACAATCCGAATTGGACACTGCTTCGTGGTATGTGGTTGGCTTGTAGGAGTCAACCACATGGAATCCATTCATGAAAGATCCATATCTTTCAGGTGGAATGCTAACTCTACCAGATCTGCAAACGTTTTGTGTGTATTGATCAACCTCTTGATCATCATCAACAACCTCTTGTTGATTGCTTGTGTCAACCATACGTGTATCGGCTTGTGGATTTTGATCCTTATCAAAATTCTAGCATTCTATATGTTATCCCTTCAATAAGGAACTTAGTTTTCTAGAACTCAGCCTTTTGAGCAATAATTACTCTTGCTCTGTTGGATCAAAGAAGTAGTATCCTATATAGTCTTTGGGATATCCAACAAACATACACTTAGTGAATCGACTATCTTGGTCAGGGCCATATTCAAAATATGAGCCTCGGAGAGCATTGCGAAACCCCAAAATGATAGAGGTAGTGAGCTTACAGCCATCATAGATCGAACCATATCCAATAGGGTTCTATGTCTCCTTTCAGACACACCATTATGTTGTCGTGTTTCAGGTGGAGTAAGTTGTGAGATGATCCCACAACTTCTTAGATGGTAAAAGGCATTACAGAGGTATTCACCTCCTCTATCTGAACAAAGAACTTTGATAGTATTATAGAGTTGATTTTCTACTTCATCCTTGAAGGTTTTGAACATTTCAAAAGCTTCATGTTTGTGTGTCATCATGTACACATAACCATAGCGACTATAATCGTCGGTAAAGGTGATGAAGTATCTTTCACCATTTCTAGTCATTGTCTTAAAAGGGCCACATACATCCGAATGTATGATACCCAATAAGTCTTTTGCCCTCTCGTTAGTGCCACTAAAGGGTGACTTGGTCATTTAGCTTGTAAACAAGATTAACACTTATCAAATGAAACATTTTCATTTGCTTTTCAAAAGAGCATTCTTTTGAGGTGTTGGGCCAAAACAACCAATGAGCCAGATCAAAAAAACCTTTAAGTCCCATAGACATCAAAACAACTAAAGTGATCTACAACTGCTAAAGACAAAGTCTGAAGAACAAAATCTGAAGACAAAGTATGAAGACAACTGCTGAAGACAAAGTCTGAAGACAAACTCTAAAGACAACTGCTGAAGACAAAGTCTGAAGATTAAGTTCTCAGTAGTTGTCACAACAGTTGAAGTAGTTCTCTTCAGCAGTTGTGATGGTTTACATTTCAGTAGATTGTAATCAGTAGTTTTATATTATGTAAAACATCTGAAGTTCTTATATTTCAGATGTTATAACTTCAGTAGTTGTAATGTTGTTTATACTTAGCTTTTAATGAAGATGTCCTCAGTTGTTGTGGACATCTTCAGTAGTTTAGTTTTATTTCGGTTGTTTGTATAAATCAGTTAGATGTCACTATCATGTGACGTCAGCTGATGTCATATTCCTTATAAAAGGAATGTTGACCTAGCTTCACCACACGGGAAGTTTGTGCATAAATGAAAACATTCCTTTTGCAAAAAAACTCTCTCTATAACCGTTACTGTTTGATTGAATACTCATATTATTCTTGCTAGAATTTAGTCTAATTCGTGTGCTATTCCGCTGCAAATCGTAATCTAATTGATCAAACTAGATCTCGATCCCTTCAAATGGTATCAGAGCCAATTAATCATTGATCGATTTAACAATTGATCATTGAAACTGTTCGTTACATATCTCAGTTTGATTGAATTGGCAAATTTGCAAGAATTGGTTATAGAGTTTGTATTTCTGTTGCTTCCTGTGAATCAATTTGAGATTCTTCTTATTTCAAATTGTATTGTTGAGTTCTTGAGTTAGGTTCGTCTAATTCTTATTGAATCTGTTTGAATTGGTGAAAATGGCTACATCAATCAATGATCCTCACAATACTGGCTCCTCAACAAAGCCTCCGATGCTTGTTAGGAGTGAGTAGAACATATGGCAACGACGAATGCTCCATCACGTGTCTGTTAATAGTTCAAGTTGTTGGAAATCTATGGTTCATGGACCATATAAGCCTATGGTGAGTAATCTGGAAACCAATGAAATGGTCCCAAAGAAGAAAGAGCAATATTCAGATGAAGATATGAAACCGTTTGAAATTGATGCTAAAGCCCATGGAATTCTGGCCATAGCACTGCCTAATGAAATCTATTATAGACTTATGCATCAGGAATCTGCTCATGACCTCTGGGTTACTATGAAAGAACAATTTGGAGGAGTTGATGAGGTCTTAAAAAACAATAAAGAAATCCTTGCCCTGCAATATGAGACATTCTCTCATAGAAAGGGTGAGTCACAGACTCAACAGTTTGAGCGATTCTCCTATTTGATATCTGAGTTGAAAATGGTTAAACATGAATATACAACCAGTCAGATGAACAACTTCATGGTTAAACATGAGAGATGGGACACTTATACCATTGTCCTACGCTCCATTGCAAATCTAGATAATCTATCTCTCACCCAACTTCATGGGAAACTGCTTACATTTGAAAGGGAGACAGAACAGAAAAGAAAACTGACTTCATCTGGGAAGTTCACTGATGACTTTGTACCAGGGAATACTTATCTGGTTGGTCATGAGTCAGAATATGCTACATCAGAAAGTTCATATGATGAGCATATTGATTTCTCTTCAAACAGTGGAGATCATGCTTTTGCTGGTATTGATGGTAATTCAGGATGTAATAGTGACAATCTGTGCTTTTTGATGGATGATTTGAAAGGTATTGCTAATGATGAGTTGGAAGAGATGGATATTTTGAGCCAAATGGCATTAGTTAAAGATCTCAAAAATTTTACAAAAGGACAGGTAGAAAATTCCTTGGTCTCTCTGGAAAAACCAAAGTTGGTTTTGACAAGAGCAAGTTGAGGTGTCACAAGTGCCATAGACTTGGACATTTTTCAAGAGAGTGTAGATCATCTGGATCTAACTCTTCTGCACCCTTTTTGACCTTTCCAAGCAATAATTCACAAAATAAAGGGCAACATTCTATCAGTTATGGTCATCATTCATAAAATCAATCATCTCCTGCATATTTTGTTCCTCAAGGTCAAATGCCATATCCTTATCCCTGTTTTTACATGCCACGGTCCAATCAGGTTGCTGTACCCATAGCTCAACAATCACATGCCCTACCTGAGCCTCAACCATCTCAATCAAGCCAACAATCTCAATCTCAATCTCAATCACATCAAAGCTTTTTCACTCCTGGTGTTGTTGATTGGAGTAGTTTACAAGATGATCTTTCTGGTTATTCTGAACAAATGTTTTCTGGTGCTGGTGAACATGGTGGTGAAAATCCTTTTGGAAATCTTGCTTTTATGGCCCTGGAGTCTACTGGTGGTTCAAGCTAAATGCTTCATCATCACAGGTACCACAACTATCTTCTGAGGCTAAGGCCAAGTTGTGTTCTGAGTCATGCATAGCTGCTTTTGTCTCTATTAGAGAAGCAAATGTAGCTTTAATTAATCAAAATCTTGATCTAGAGAAAGTGATTTCCAAAAGAAAAGCTAAGTTTGAGTCTGTTTTAAAAGAAAAAGATGATGAGATTTACAAAATAAAATGTCAAATTACTGATGAAAAGGCTAAGGTAGAGGTCATCTTAGAAAATCACAAGAGTCTCAAAGAAACACTTGCATCTACTCAAGTGGAGTGTGAACGCTGGGTAACATCTTGCAAGGGGTTTGAAATGCTTCTCAGTAAGCAAACTGCTTCAAATGTAAAGTTTGGGATTTGATACAATCACACTGAACCTCTTACAGAATTTACTCCCAAAACAGAAGTAAAATCTGAAGGTGAAATCAATTCCTAAACCACATCATCATGTGTCTCATCCTCAAGTAAAAATGTACAATAAGAGGATGAAGTCAGTAATAGTACCTCAACTAATCAGTCTGCTGATGGTCCTACTGCTGATTAACACATGATCAAAGAAAATCTGAGTCCTTCAGGTGTTGTCTCAGAAGGTACTCAAAGTACTAAAGAGCAAATAACAACACCTGTGGAACATTTCAAGCCAAATGAAACCAGACATGGTTTGACATCTGCTCAAGAATCTATTAGAAAATCCAAAAGTACTAATAGAAAATTCTCTGAAGAGCAAGTCTTCAGTTGTTACAAATCCTTCAGTACTTCATATAAGTACTGAAGGAAGAAAGTACTGAAGAACTCACCTTCAGTAGTTTCATCTTCTTCAGCAGCTGATCAACAGAAGATGAAGAAAAAGCCATGTGAAATATGTGGTTTATTCAATCATCTCACTGATGAATATTGGTACAGAAAGTGTTCCAAATTTAACAAGGATAAAATCATCAAAAATAAATTTAATAAAATGAAAGATGAATTTGAAACCAGATTTGTGCCACAAACATCTCAACCTGATACACCAAAGTCTTCACAAAAATCTAAACAGACGAAAGAGGTTTATCATAAAACAGTTGAAAATACACCTCAAAGAGTATCAAAACAACAGACTAAGTCTGTGTCTTTCAAAAAGTAGGACATGGTGTCTCATAGGAATCATTCACAAACAAGTTCTGATGTGTCTGCTGAACTGAAAGCTTTAACAACCAATAAGACACAACTTCTTATGATGGTTCAACATCTATTGGGGAGAGTTAACCAAATAGATGTACCTATGATTAAACCACTTAAAAGGAAACCTAAGCCAAAATCAAAGGAATCCTTTTCAGCACCATCTCCATCTTCAAAGGCTGTTAATCATGACAAATCAGTTAGTACAAAAGCTGTTGATGAGAACATACCCAAAACCAAAAAGGTTTGGGTCTCAAAAGATAACTAGTTGTTGTGATATATGTTGGGTTCTTCAACATGCCATAAAATCATCTGGTATATGGACAGTGGAGGATCTATGCATATGACTGGGAGCAGATCTCTTCTTCATGACTACTCTCAAGGAAAGAAGGGATTTGTATCTTTTGGTAATGATGCTAAGGGTTACATCATTGGAAAAGGCTTTGTTTCAAATGGAGAAATACGGTTTGATGATGTCAAACATGTGGAGAATCTCAAGTATAACATGTTGAGTGTCAGTCAAATGTGTGATAAAGGGCATGTTGCACTTTTCACTAGTCAAAACTGTCGAATTCTGTCTTTCAATGTTTTGAATATGATTGACAAGATATTGGATGAACATACTCTCCTAAAAGCCAACAGGATTGGAAGAGTATATGCCTTAGACTTATCAAAGAAAATTGATCTAAAAGGCCATCCATGTCTGTTCTCCAAGGCCTTTCCTCAGGAATCTGAGGTTTGGCACAGAAGGCTTTGTCATGTGAATCTTAGAAACATGAACCAGCTGATCCTTCATGGGTTAGTGAGAGGTCTGCCATTCAAGGAGTTCAAATGTGATGACAACTGCTCTACTTGTTTAAAAGGAAAGCAACATAAAGTATCATTCCCTCCAATAGAAGAACCAAACTCCACTGCCTGCTTGCAATTACTGCATATGGATCTTTTTGGTCCAGTAAGAGTGATGAGTATGGCAAATAAAAATACTGTCTAGTAATTGTGGATGATTATTCCAGATTTGTATGGACCTTCTTCTTACATTCAAAAGATGAGGCTGGTCAAATTATCATCTACTTTGTGTTGCATGTGGAAAAGCATTATTCTCTTTCTGTCAAGTGTGTGAGGAGTGATAATGGTACAGAGTTTAGAAATAATACACTTGATGAATTTTATTTCTCTAAGGGAATCAAGAGGCAGTTTAGCATTCCTTGAACTCCTGAACAAAATGGAGTGGTGGAGAGAAAGAACAGGGCCCTTATTGAAGCTGCAAGGTCAATGTTGGCTGATTCTGGTTTGCCACTAACCTTTTGGGCTGAAGCTGTTAACACAGCTTGTTATGTGCACAATAGAGTAATGGTGAATCAAAGGTTGATGAAGACTCCTTATGAAGTGTTACATCATTTGGATTCTCTGATTTCCTTCTTTAGAGCATTTGGGTGTCCCTGTTATATTCTCAACACAAAAGATCCACTTCCGAAGTTTGAATCAAAGGTGGATGCAGGGTACTTTGTTGGGTATTCCTTTACTTGCAAGGCATACAGAGTTTTTAATTGCAAATCAAAGATTGTAGAAGAAACCTTGCATGTAAAGTTTAATGAATCTCCAAAGGAGAAAATCCCACAAATTCCTGTGGGGTTATTTGATTTGGACATACTTCAATATGTTCCTTATCAGTCTCCAAGTGTTGCACATTCTGTGAATTCATCATCTTCTGCAACATGTTATCCATGTGTTGGTATCAATGCAAGTTTTAGTAATCAACTGCCTGAGTCTACTAAACTTGATGTTTGTAGCTTCAGCAGTTCCATCTACAACAAATGCTGATCATTGGTGACATCAATCTATGTTTCCAGAATCTGAATCCTCTACTTCATTTGAATTGTCATCTCAATCTATGTTTCCAGAATCTGAATCACCATCTATTACTGCTGAATCACCTACAAACACTTGCACAGATCTTATTGAGTATCAAGAACTGAAGAATCATCCCATGTCTCAGATCATTGGTGACATCAATGCTGGGTTTCAACCAGAAGTCAGTTGTCCAACTTTTGCTTCTATGCTCTCTTCATCAGTCAGCAAGAGCCAAAGAATTATCATATTGCATTAACAGACAATGGATGGGTTGAAGCTATGCAACTTGAACTTCTTCAATTTCAAAAGGAACAATTATGGGAACTGGTTCCTCTTCCCTAAGGTAAGTGTGCAATAGGCACTAAATGGGTGTTTAGGAATAAAACTGATGAAAAAGGCCAAATTGTCAAGAACAAGGCCAGACTAGTTGTACAAGGGTTTTCACAAGAAGAAGGTATTGATTATGTTGAAACCTTTGCCCCTGTAGCTAGATTGGAAGCAATTAGATTGTTTTTAGCTTATGCTGCTTTTCATAATCTCAAAGTTTTTCAAATGGATGTTAAAAGTGCATTTTTATATGGTAAAATAAAAGAAGAAGTTTATGTGTGCCAACCACCAGGTTTGAAGATCATAAACATCCAGATTGAGTGTATAAGCTTGATAAGGCCCTTTATGGACTAAAACAAGCACCTAGAGCCTGGTATGAAACACTGTCAAACTTTCTTCTTCAAAATAATTTCACTAGAGGCTCCATAGAGAAAACCTTGTTCTTTAAGAAAGTAGGCATACACAAGCTCCTTGTTCAAATTTATGTTGATGATATAATTTTTGCATCCTCTGATCCACAGTTGTGTGATGACTTTACTAAGTTGATGTAACAAAAGTTTGAAACGAGTGCCATGGGAGAATTACAGTTCTTTCTGGGGTTGCAAATCAAACAAAAGGCTGATGGAACTTTCATTCATCAGTCAAAATATACAAAGGATTTGTTGAAAAAGTTTGATTTACAAAACTGTAAGCCCTATTCTACTCCCATGTGCAGCACCGCACAACTGGATTCTGATCAAAAAGGTAAAGCAGTTGATGAAACTCTTTACAGATGTATGATTGGGTCCTTGATGTACCTTACAGCTTCTAGACCAGACATTATGTTTGCAACTTGTGTCTGTGCTAGATTTCAAGCTGCACCTAAAGATTCCCATATGATTGCAGTCAAAAGGATCTTTAGATATTTGCAAGGAACTCATTGTCTAGGCCTTTGGTATTCCACTAGGCACTCTTGCAAATTAGTTGTTTTCTCTGATAGTGACTATGAAGGGTGTAAATTAACCAGAAAATCAACCTCTGGTGGATACCAATTTTTAGGCAACTGTTTGGTTTCTTGGCAGAGTAAGAAAGAAACCTCTGTTGCTACATCCACTGCTGAAATAGAGTACATTACTGCTACAAGTTGTACATCTCAGGTACTCTGGCTTCAGAATCAATTACTGGATTATGACATTACAGAGACTAAGACTCCTTTACTAATGGACAGTGCTTCAATGCTTTGTATTGTTAAGAATCCTGTCGAGCATTCTAGGACCAAACATATTGAGATCAGACATCACTTTATCAGGGATTGTTATGAAAAGGGTCTGATTGATCCAAAGTTTGTTCCTAGTGCTGATGAGCTTGCAGATATATTTACTAAGCCTTTGGACAATGGAACTTTTTAAAATCTTGTGCTAAGGCTTGGTATGCTGCAGCTTGAATAAATTGACAACTACTGATGATCTCAGCTCACAAGTACTAATGAGCATGAGTATACAGCTATCACAAATAAGTACTGAAGCTATTTTATCTTCAGCAGTTTTTCATAACTACTAAAGACTAAATTCCTCAAAGTACTAAAGTACTTTATGTGTTTCAAAGTACTGAAGTGGTTTCAACTACTGACGTCTGTTATAACAGATAAGTAATGACCAATGAAACATCTGAAAATCAGATACTCTGCTGAGTAAGTGTTGAGGTCAAATGAAACAACTGCGATATGTGAATTGACGACAACAACTGATGAGTAAGTTTATTCTTCAATTGTTTCTAACAACAGTTGTTTCATTTCAAAACAACTGAAGCCAAACCTTTGCTTCAGTAGTTTTTTTTCAACTACTGATGACAAACACCAAGTCTTTAGTTGTTTACAACACCTGAAAGTTAAAACCATGTCTTCAGTCGTTTTCTAACAACTGATGACTACAACCAAAAACTTTCAGCTGTTTTCTTTCAGCCGTTTCTTAACCTATAAATACCTAACCCTAACTTCAAACTTTTCATAAATCGATTTTCGAACATTCATCTTCCATTAATGGCGACCATGCAAATCAAACCTCGACACAACTGTGTTGCTTACTTCATAAAATCGACCTTTTGGACTAAGTTTGATGATGCTATTGATCTGATGGCTAATTCCCAGTATCGAACTGCTTTTCTTTTGAATCCAACCATATATCCCGACTCTCTTCGACAATTCTGGACAAACGTCACCATCCATACCGGTGAGAATGATGTCGCAATCACTCTCCAGTCACATGTAAACCAGAAGAAGGTGGTAGTCACTCCGGCTATCATTCGCCAAACGCTAGATCTGAATGATGCTACCTTTGTCACCAAATACCGAAGGGCACCCTTGATCTCTCATTCATTAATCATGGCTATGAAGGCAACCTAAGTGCTACTACCATTCTGAAGAAGCACTTTCATGATGCTGAAAGCCTAATTTTCCACATGATCAATGTGTACCTTGCCCCCAAAACCTCTTCATGGGATCAAATGTCATCCAGGTGGCAGCAGGTATTGTATTCTATTCTTGAACGCCAAAGCTTAAATTTTTCTAAAATTATATTTTAGAATTAAAAGATCTGGCATTGAAACCTGTAGCTAACAGATGGCTATTATATCCAAGGTTTCTTATGGCCATAATCATGAATCAGTTACAATCTGATGGCCCTGTTGGCCTTGGAGTCCCTGCTGTGGTAGTTCTGCCAGAGGTATACTCCAGGCACAACTCTGACCCACACCTCAAAGAGGCTGCCAAACTGCTAAAACCGAAGTAGAAAGTACCCACAACCTCATACTCCAGATCTAATGTCCCCTCCAAGCCTCACTCCAAACAAACCAAAAAGGCTACTCAGGGAGTTGAGGCCCCTGATGATGTCCCTGCAACACAAAGGCAGGATGAAACTATGGGTAGTAATCCCCTATAGTTTCCATGACTCTACCAGCTGAACCGCTCAGGTATCCTCTCAACAGGATCCTAATGCAACCAAACATGGGGAAACCACATTACTAGAATCTCTCTCACTTGAGAGGATTGCACCTGGGGTGAATGGTGATTCTAGTAATGTGGTTTCCCCATGTTTGGTTGCATTAGGATCCTGTTGAGAGGATACCTGAGCGGTTTCAGCTGGTAGAGTCATGGAAACTATAGGGGATTACTACCCATAGTTGACTTTGAGATTAGAAGGCTAGAGATTCAAGAAATTGAGCAAAGATGGGCAAGTTGGAGTGAAAAAGAAAGAGAAACGCTGGAAACTATGGCAAGATATATATCAAAACATCTGGGAAGGTCGATCATTGAAGTAAAGTCATGGTCCAAAGACAGTATTTTGGAAATAACCACCAGAATCTGTTCGTCTGAGGTATTTAACAAAGGATTTATCATTGAAGCTCTTGATGAAGCTGGTGCTGGGAAAAGAACTGATATGGCCAAACTATCCAAATCTTCACTCAAATCCAAGATGCTTGAGGAGCCTGCACTCTCACCCAAACCAAAACAACCACTTCCACAACCCTCAAAACCAATCCCTTTACCTAAGAAACCTACTGAACCCATTACCAATAATGCACCTAAGAAGAGGAGAAGGGTGTTGAGGATGGAAGAAGAAGAAGAAGATGATGATGATGATGAAGATAGTCTGCTACTCTCTGCTGTTCTCAAAATAAAAATGCTTGAGCCTAGGAGTCAACCAACAATAATCACACCTGACTTTCAAAGGTAAATGGTAAAAGTCAAACTTGAAGAAGAAGAACAACACAAACAACATGATGAGCAACTATTGAGGATGATAGATAAAGAGTTTCCCAAGTCTTCATCCATACAAGCTATGAGAAAACATTCTCACAGGTTGTATGCTCTCAGATTTACATTCCAATATGAGAAAGAGAGAGTGATAATTTGGCCTAACCCCAGAGTAAGTGACAGAATTCACAAATTGAAGATTCCAAGCAAATACAATGGCCAAGTAAAGAAGATAATGGATGTTATGATAATGCTGGCCATTGCAGTGTCACCCTGGAAATTCTTGATGACTTCAAGAGAGCTTACAAGTCTAAAATCACTCCACAGACTTTATTAGAAAACAAAATGGTAAAGAAGGGGTTAATCTACAAGAAGCTTGAAGACATAAGAAGAAATGAGCTCTAGTTACTGGTTGAAGGCACTCATCCTGATGAGTTTGCATACAGAGAGATAACAACTGCGGAGCTGAAAAATGGAAAACATATTAGGTATTTATCTGAGTACTATGGGCCTGAGTTCTTCTTTGAAAGTTGAGCTGAAGAACTCATAATGGAAGAACAAGTTGTTTTCCTTGAGGCCTATGTTAGAGAGTCTTATAGACTCATCATTGGGAAGTAGGTTTCATGGATGGGGTAATAGCTCTGTGTCCAATTCCCTAAAACAGAGTTCCCATTCATCCTTTGCCAATCAAACCTTCTGAAATATCTTCCCTGGCCTGAGCTTATATTGAAGAATTCTGAGCTGATTTTGTTTCTGCCAATAAGTGGGACCTCAATAATTTTAAAGGTTTTGGCTGTATTGGTTCAGGGGGAGTTTGTTGGACCAAAAGAACCAATGAGCCAGATCAGAAAAACCTTTAAGTCCCACAGACATCAAAACAGTTGAAGTGATCTACAACTACTAAAGACAAAGTCTGAAGAACAAAGTCTGAAGACAAAGTCTGAAGACAACTTCTGAAGACAAAGTCTGAAGATCAAGTTCTCAGTAGTTGTCACACCAGCTGAAGTAGTTCTCTTCAGTAGTTGTGATGGTTTATATTTCAGTAGATTGTAATCAGTAGTTTTATATTATGTAAAACATCTGAAGTTCTTATACTTCAGATGTTATAACTTCAGTAGTTGTAATGTTGTTTATACTTAGCTTTTAATGAAGATGTCCTCAGTTGTTGTGGACATCTTCAGTAGGTTAGTTTTATTTCAGTTGTGTGTATAAATCAGTTAGATGTCACTATCATGTGACGTCAGCTGATGTCACATTCCTTATAAAAGGAATGTTGACCTAGTTTCACCACACGGGAAGTTTGTGCATGAATGAAAACATTCCTTTTGCAGAAAACTCTCTCTATAACCGTTACTGTTTGATTGAATACTCATATTATTCTTGCTAGAGTTTAGTCTAATTCGTGTGCTATTCCGCTGCAAATCATAATCTAATTGATCAAACTAGATCTCGATCCCTTCATGAGGTGTTCAAATCTGATTCTTGTTTTATATGACCAAGATGACAATTTCAAAGATAAGAATCACTTCAAACCATTTCAAGTTTCTTGGTGCTTGTTTGGTATAATGAGCTATTATAAGATGAATCACCATGAACCAATTCATGGATTCCATTAAAAGGCATAGCCTTGAAATAAAATACATCATCCATACAACATAAATACCATTGTTAACAAACTTTAATTCATAACCACATTGTTCTAAAAGGGAAAACAAAATTATGTTCCTAGTCAAACTAGGAGCATACAAAATGTTCTTAATGACAACTTCCAAACTATTTGAAAGTTTCAAAATAGTCTCCTTGGGCTTCGACATCAACTTTTGCTCTGTAGCCCATGTAGAGACTTGTGTCTCCCTTCTTGAAGTGCTTATTTCCTATGAACCCCTGCAATAAATTGCAAAAGGAGTTCCATATCCGGTATCCAATACCCATGTGTTTGAAGAAATAACATTTCAACCAATGTGAATTATGAAAGTTGTACATGAGGTTTGCACAACATCCCTCTTGTTTCTCAACTCTTTGAGATAGGTTGGACAATTCCCTTTCCAATGTCCTATCTCTCCACACTCAAAGCATGGATCGTTCTCCGTTACCTTAGGCTTCTCAAGCTTAGGCTTTGGAGGTTCTGCTTTAGCCTTTCCTTTCCCCTTTCCTTTGATGTACCCCTTTCGTTTGGCAACATTTTCCTTGGGATCAAGGAATGGCCTTTTCTTATTGCCTCCCTCATTAATCCAGAGAACAGGTAGAACCTTTCTACCCATCCCTGCCTCGGCTGTTTTGAGCATTGTGTGAAGCTCACCAATACTCTTGTCCACCCGTTCATATTGTAATTCATTATGAACGTCTCAAGCCTTTTGGTTAGGCCATTAAGGATCATATCCGTGGCTATCTCTTTTGAGATGGGACAATTAAGCCTCTCGAGGTGATCAACGTGGCATTTCATCTTAAGAACATAAGATGATACCGATTAGGCTGGTTAGGAATAGGATCGTCAAGGACATTGCCCCTTTTCCCTTACTTGAGAACAATTCTCAAGTTTTGATACCAGTCCATAAAGTTATAATGGTTAAGACGATCCTTTTGTAAGATGGTTCTCAGTGATAGGGTAGGGACGGTTAGGGTAGTAGCATTGTGGTTTGCGGCCATTACTACAAAATTACAAAGTTCAATTTAGTATTTTTGAAAATAGCATTTTAATTATTAATACTCTTTACGCGTCTCATAGACAATGAATAATTAAAATCTAGAATCCAACGTTACATTTAAATGATGGTTAGGCGACCTTTATCCCATTATTTAAATTAACAAGGTAGTCAACATTTCACAATTGCAACCAATTGCAACTTCTAGCTTTATGGGATCGGTTAAACATCTTATGTTTAGTCGGCATGTAAAATCCCATCAACACCATTGTACGCCATGCTTCGGTGACCCTATGCACATAGTTTCCAATTCAAGTCGTCCTACTTACACCAAGATGGGGATTTATAACATCACCCCAAAACAACCCTTATAAGGTTGTTAAAGCCCCATAAAACCAATTTTACAAGAACAAATGAAACTAGTAATCCACATATCCGGCTCTAGATGCCAATGTTGGGTTTGTTGGACCAAATCAAACTAGTTTAACCATTTAAACTTGAAAACACAGCGGATTAACACCTAATATTATCATTTGTAATCTGAAAATAAGGTTCATTTCAAAACAACAACAAACCCAAGAACATAAGGATCTTATATATGTGTTTGAACTAGCTATCACCAATAAATAACAACCCAAATAAGCCATACATACTACCTTCCAAAGGCTGCTGAAAAGCAAGATATAGATGAGAAGGATGATGTTCTTGAACAGCCAAAACACCAAGAAGAGGTGTCCTCAAGCATTCATACCCACAAGCACCAAGCAAGCACCTTTTTTGCTAGGATTTCATCACCAAAAACGAACCTAATAGGCTGCTGAAAACCCATTTTCAGCCGAAATGAAGCTGCTAAAAGACCCTTTAGCAACCGAGATTTTCTTCGAGATTGGAGGGTGTTGTGCCTTGAGGTTCTTGCATATATGAGAGAGATGAGAGATTGGAGTGTATGTGTGTGTTCTTGGAGTATCTTTTTCTTTCAAGACCACCAAAGAAAACCAAAAGGGAGCAGCCACATTTTGGGGTGGCGGAACCCTATATTTGGGTTTTGGATTCCCCCCAAAATCCCCTTTTTCTTTTTTTAATCTTTTCTTAAACTATTGTTAAAGATAGTTACATATAATTAACCTTTTAATTATATAACACATACACACTTTTATCATTTGATGTTATTTAACTAAATTAAACAACATTACAAATAATATCCATGAACAAAATATCCATCTAAGTTGTTCAATCTCATATGCAACTTATTTAGAAAACCCATTTTCTAAACTGGTGTATTTATTTAATTGTATGATCATATCATCAATTAAATAATATTTGGTGTTTTCTAACCTTGTTATTGGGTATGACCCGACTTGGATCATAACGTACTAACCACATCAATGTTCTATGTGTCTTGGGCATAAAGAATCTAAGAGATGCTCCCCCTAGAACACGGCCTTGGTAGATCAGGAGTATATGTAGGATAGCAGTAGTCTCTCCCAGTCCGACTGGGCGTTCACCAACCGCCCAGAGCCCTCGTTCTGTGGGAACGACTTTACTTCCCACAATCCGAGTCAAAGGCTCCTCATTTGACTCCTCCTCTTCCTCACCAGGCACGAAACCCTGGTGGAATCCAGCAGTCTCAGCGATATCTCCAGTGGAGGCAGATGCTGGAGATGCAATATCAGTATTGGGGTCACTATGTGGAGTGGGCAATGTATCTCCTGCATCCCCGCTATCATCGTTATCAGAGTCATGCTCGATGAGCTGTAGCTGCTCATCGTCGGAGTCACTGTCTATGTGGCGCCACTTACATAAATCTCATTGGCTAGATGGCCTATCAGTCTCTTCACCTGGGGCTTTACTTGGTTACCCCAGTAGACTCTCATACGACCCAAGGTCGTATCGTCCATTATCTCTAATACCACAGCATCGTGGCTTACCTTTGGAAGTGATGGCAGCTTCTCATTGAAAATCAGCTACATGAATCTGGGGTACATGCAAAAACCCTCCTTACCCTTTGCCTCCAGATTCTCCACAAGGTAAGAGAAGATCATGCTCGAGAAGCTGAAGGGGTAGTTCAGCACCAGTGCCACATAGGCATTGTGGATCTGGTCTGAAAGATCATCAAACCCACCTCTTCTGGAAGCGATGCACTTCAATATGACATGTGCCAAGTACTTGTACTGGGGGCACAGGTTGCTCTTGTTAAGCACACCTAGGTTGATGTCCCCAGCATACTTAATCCTCAGAAAGCAACCTCTTACTGTCAGCAGGTGTAGCTTGGTGGGGTGATCAGTATCATCTTCTAGCTCAAGTACTCTCTGAATATCAGCAGTAGTGATCTCAATAACCATCCCACACATAGAGCTTCGTATGCTATACGGCTCTCATGATTGATCAACAGAAGCATTCTCCCAAAAGGACTGATGTAAAGACCTGTAGGGAGTGCATGGAGTAGAGATGGCCTTGTGGATCCTTGATCGCCTAAGAAATGCGATGATCGCTGCAAACTCGGCGCCATTCCGAGTAGTATGGTCTAGATGAGCACATATATTGTGCTTAGGGTTGATAGACCATCTAGCATCCATCAATCTGAGATGTTGAAGAAGAATCAGCCATGAGTGTTGACTCGGTTGTCTCTGGTTGTGGTGATTCAGATGATGATCCAAATTTTTCTTCTTCAGGTAGGTGGTTGACCATATTTTCAGTGTCTTTAGAATTTGACATCGCGAGCTCTACTGCTATATCTCCCTCACTTGTAGAATCGTCATCAATATCCTCCACACTAGCTATATTAGACTCTCCTGATAAGACGAAACGAAAGCTCCAGTCCTGTCTTTCATCTTCATTAGCAGTTAAGGCTTTTGGATCCTTACTTGATGAGTTAGAATTACTAGATGTGGCCTTGTCTTGACGATTAAATGATGAGAAGGGATTGCCATTACCTGTCTTCTTTTGTTTTATACACTCCCTCTTGAAATGTCCATTCTCACAGCACTTGAAACATGTAACCTTTGACCTATCAAACCAAAGGTTGTGTCTTTTGTTGCAACCAATTTTTGTCTGGTCTTTTTGACAAACTTTTTAGCTTGTTGGATAGCACTTTCCAGAGCCCACATTATATCCATACGTTCCAACTCCATTTCATCCACCTGCTCATAATCTTCATCTGCGAGGTGGCAGTTACCTATCTTTCCAGTAATTAATCCATCGTAGGATTGAACCACCACACTTAAAAGGTCCATATGTTCTTTGGCCACCTCCACAGTTACATTCCCAAGGTTGTCGGTTTTAAGCTTTGCTGCATTAGCTTCAGGTATCATATATTGAGTGCTAGACGACCCTGACATTTCGGATCCTGAAGTTGAGAGTTGTGCTGGAACTGCTGCGCTTGAGATGAAGGCGGTTTGCAGTGGTGCTCCAAATGTCTTGACTGGGCATTGTAGAGTGCAGGATTCTGATCGTAGTTAGCCTTTTGGGCTCGATACTTCATCCTAAGCTCCTCCTCTCTCAGTTTCAGAGTGAAGTCATTTATATCTAACTTCGAGAGCATTCCATTATGTCTGAGATTTGAAACAAACGAAGTCCATTTTTCTGGTAATCTATCAGCAAAGTTGGATACCTTATCCTTCATCGAAGTAGCCACTCCATGAGTGTGCATCTCACTCATCAAGTGGTAGAATCTATCGATCACATCATCAAGGCTTTCTTTTCCCATAGAAGAGAAGTTGTCAAACTCCTTCTTCAAGGTTTTTGCCTTGATGGCCTTCAGAGAGGCATTTCCGTCATACCTCTTCTCCAACACATCCCAAAGTTTCTTTGCTTGAGTATACTCCGAATACTGATAGAAAATATCCTTCAGAATAGACTAAGTAAGCAAAGCGTAGACTTTCTTCTCAGCGTTGTGTTTTACCTTCTGTGCATCCGACATGCCACTTAGAGTAAGTTTTACTCCGTCAGCTCCTACTGGCATGCTGTACCCCGACTCTAATGCCTCCCACAAATTTGTATCCACTCCATTTAAGTAGATTTCGAGATGTTGCTTCCAATGTGGGTAGTCGTCTAATGTGATAAGCTTCAGGGGTTTATTGTGAATTCCCACTTCGTTCTCCAACAACAGTACATTCCGGATACGTGTATCTCTACTAGCTGTGTGTGCCGAAAACTGATCCTTCATTTCACTTAACTTTACGGTTTAACAAACTGTTGATGAATGCGAATGAAGGTATGCGATTGGCATATTCGGGCGATTGAACAATTGCGGATGGTTTAATTATGCGACTGAACAAATGCGGATGAGTCAGTCGTCCGAATGAACTAATGCGGTTCAGCAGTCTGAATGAAGATCTTTGTCGTACGAATGAGGGTACGAATGAGTCCAATCGTGCGGTTGTAGAATGCGAATGAACTCAGTCCTGCGATTGAACCAATCGTGCGACTGAACTTGCTGAAGTTTGATTATTCGTAGGTTAAACTAGTTTTGGCTATAAAAACTCTAATTTTACCAAACCCTAATAGTCGTATGCCAGAAAGACTACACTTTTCGATCAGGAAACGTCTAAGACTCTATTAGACACAAAAAGATTGCATTTTTTATGCAAAAACACAATTTTTTGTGTCAAAACTATTGAATCAACACGTAATCAAGAGCCAAGGCTCTGATACCAATTGTGAAGTCGGTTTGGATCGATAAACATCCGGGCATGTTCTTGACGGAAGGATAAAAAACAGCACAAACCAAAAAGTCAAACAATAGTATGAACTATAATTGAATGGTTTCATTGATAAAACCTAACGATTACAAGCTCTTTACAACATAAGAATCAAGACTCTTGGCAAGGGGAAGATCGAGCATGATCTCCCCTCTCATCCAGCAGCCCTAGGCTCTGGGCAGACTTCCTCTCAAAAACCTTAATCTCTCTAGACATTAAAACTGGTATATATATAGGCCTCGGCCCATATTAGATGCGACTGGGCCCATTCGTGCGATTGAAGCATGTGTATGGTTCAATCGTACGACTGGACCATGCGTATGGTTTAATCGTACGACTGGACCATTCTTATGGTTTAGTCTCATGAATGCCCCAATCGCACCTCTCAGTCGCACGGCTGGTCCATTAGCATGGCTCAGTCGTACGACTGAGTCTCATTCGCATATGCTCCTGCGAATGACCCAGTTTCATGTGTTTACAACATATTAGCTGTATAACATTAAGCCTAGACTATTTGACAAGCGACGGACACACTATATATGACTATATATGCTCCAACATAATGGACTATACTAATGGACCATACGCATTAATAGTTCATGCTAATTGACCAGTCGCATGACTGAACCAGGAGACTAGATCAGTCCTACGATTGAAACATAAAGATTGACTCAGTCACATGACAGAACCTTCAGTCGTGCGTATGAATCAATCGCATGATTCAGTTGCACTACAGAACCATGGTAATGGTTTAGTCGTACGATTGGAAAACCATAACCTATAAATACCACTTAATTCGTGGAAAATGCAAGAATTCGAAACACTTGAACTCATATTCGTACCCTAGCCGTCCAGAGACTCAAGAAAGCCTATTCCAAGTTCATAGTTCCCAGTTGATCTTATTCTAATCGTTCATAATGTTTCTTTACTCGTTAGATTGATCTGAACTGTGTCTCACTGATTGGATCGCCAATCAATAGGATTCCGCTCTATTTGATCTCGTTTCATGCATTATCAGTTAGTACTCCGTATGTACACGGTCCTAACCAGTGGTATCAGAGCTTTGGCTCTTGATTTTGCATGTTGATTCAATTAGTTACAGTGTAAAAATCACGTTTTTCATTCAAAAGCGTCACCTTTTTGGAGTAAAATTGTTGGACTAAAAGAACCAATGAGCCAAGATCAGAAAACCTCTAAGTCCCACATGGTATCACAACAACTGCTGAAAGCTTCATCAGCAGTTTGACAAGTGCTGAAGACTTAAACAACTGAAGATCAAGTGCTGAAGACTTCAACAGCTGAAGAACTAAAGTGCTGAAGTACAACAGCTGAAGAACACAAGTACTGAAGCTGAACACTGAAGAACACAAGTACTGAAGCTGAACACTGAAGAAACACAAGTACTGAAGCTGAACAGCTGAAGAATACAAGTGCTGAAGCTGAAAGACCAAAGTACTGAAGTACAACAGCTGAAGAGTTTACAAGTGCTGAAGATCAACAACTGATGTACAAAGTCTGAAGACAACGACTGAAGACATCAGCTGATGATATCTACTGAAGTCATTAGCTGATGAAACTTCTGAAGGTCAAAGTCTGAAGATCAAGTACTGAAGCGTCAGTAGTTTGTCACAACTGCTGAAGAGTACTTCTTCAGTAGTTGTGATATCAGTAGTTTTATATTTTTAGTTTCAGTAGTTTTATAAAACGACTGAAGAGCTTGTTCTTCAGTCGTTGTAGTTTCAGTAGTTTTATATTTCTTAGTAGTTGTAACAACTGATAACACTTAGCATATTTTGTAAGAAGATGTCAGCTGTTTTGACATCTTCAGTAGTTGTGTTTCAGTTGAAATAAATGTGTTAGATGTCCCTATCAAGTGACATCAGCAGACGTCATATCTCTTATATAAGAGGTGTCGACCTAATCATAATTGTGACATTCTGTTACCACGAAAGCGAATATTGAATGAAATATATTTGCAGATATTCTCTCTCTCTATAACCGTCTTTGTTCTTCATTGAATATCGTTTTGGCTTGTGAATCGACTAATTCATTGTTTGACTTCCGCTGCTATACTCGTCAATCAATCAAACATAGATCACTGATCCTAACAAGTGGTATCAGAGCAGGTTAATCATTGATCGATCTAACAATTGATCATTTAAACTGCTAATTGATATCTGTGTTTGATTGAATTAGCGTATTCGCAAGAACTGGTTATAGATTATTGAATTTCTGCCGCTTTCGTTCATTTATTTTGAGATCTTCTGGTTCAATTGGTTGTTGCGTTTTTGTTCTAAATCTGTTTTAGTTTAACCGAATTTGATTGAATCCGAGATGAAAACTCCTTCTAATGATCCTCACAATACCGGTTCCTCAACCAAGCCTCCGATGCTGGTTAGGACCGAGTATAACATATGGCAACGAAGAATGCTTCATCACCTGTCTGTTAACAGTTCAGGTTGTTGGACATCTGTGGTACATGGACCACATAAGCCTATGGTGAAAAATCCGGAAACCAATCAAATGGTTCCGAAGAAGAAGGAACAATACTCTGATGAAGATCGGAAACTATTTGAGATTGATGCTAAAGCCCATGGAATTCTGGCCATGGCACTGCCTAATGAAATCTATTCAGGGCTTATGCATCATGAAACTGCTCATGATCTCTGGAATGCCCTGAAGGAACAATTCGGTGGCACAGATGAGGTCTTAGCAAACAATAGAGGGATCCTTGCCCAACAATATGAGACATTCTCTCATAGAAAGGGTGAGACACTTACTCAACAGTTTGAGCGCTTTTCCTGCTTGATATCTGAGCTGAAAATGGTGAAACAGGAATACACCAATAGCCAGTTGAACAACAGATTCCTCAGATCACTGCCTGAGAGATGGGACACGTACACTATTGTCCTACGCTCCAATGCAAATCTTGAAGGCCTATCTCTCACCCAACTTCATGGGAAACTGCTTACATTTGAAAGAGAGATAGAGCAGAAGAGGAAACTGTCCTCATCAGAAAATCTCACTGATGACTTTGTACCAGGCAACACTGTCTTGATTGGTCATGAGTTAGAATATGCTGCATCTGAAAGCAATTATGATGAGCATATTGATTTCTCTTCAAATAGTTCTCATCATGCATTTGTTGGTATTGAGAGTCATCTGGCAGTAATAGTGACAATTTATGCTTCATCATGGATGATCTGAAAGGAATAGCTGATGATGATCTAGAAGAGATGGATATTCTGAGCCAAATGGCACTGATCAATATCAGATCTCAGAAGTTCTATAAGAGAACTGGCAGGAAATTTCCTCGACTCTATGGGAAAACCAAAGTTGGTTTTGACAAGAGTAAGTTGAGGTGTCACAAATGCCAAAGGCTAGGACACTTTGCAAGAGAGTGTAGATCAACTGGATCTAACTCTTCTGCACCCTTTGTGACTTTTCCTAGTACTAGTCCACAAAACAGAGGGCAACATCCTGCTGGTTCTGGTCATCATTGACATCCTAGATCTCCTGCATACTTTGTTCCCCAGGGTCAAATGTCATATCCTTATCCCTGCTATTATGTGCCTCAACCAAATTCTGTTCAAGCTCCAATTGCACAACAACCACAAGCATTGCCTGACCACAACCTTCCCAATCTCATCAACAAACTCAACCTCAACAACATAGCTTCTTCACCCCAGGAGTTGTTGACTGGAGCAGTTTACCAGATGACATGTCTGGTCATGAACAACTGTTCTCAGGTGCTGGTCAACACGGTGGTGACAGTCCATTTGGAAATCTAGCTCTTATGGCTTTGGATTTTGCTGATACTTCATCCTCTAATGCCTCTACACCAAAGGTATCACAGGTATCCTCTGAGGCAAAAGCCAAATTATGTTCTGACACATGTATAGCAGCATTTGCATCTATTAGAGAAGAAAATGTAGCTTTAATCAACAAGAACATTGAGCTAGAACAAATAATTTCCAAAAACAAAGCTGAATTTGAGTCTGTGTTTAATGATAAAAATGATGAGATTTACAAACTGAAATGCCAAATAACTGATGATAAGGCTAGGGAAGAGATACTTCTAGAGAAGTATAAAGACCTCAAAGAAACCTTTGCAGTTACCCAGGTAGAGTGTGATAGATGGGTACATCATGCAAAGGTTTTGAAATGCTTCTTAGTAAGCAATCTGCTTCCAATGTGAAGTTTGGCATTGGTTACAATCACACTGCTCCACCTACAGATTTTACCCCAAGAGCAGAGGTAGAATCTGATGGTGAGAGTGATAACCAATCCATCTCATCATGTGATCTACTTTCTGATACAGCAGAATCAGAAGTAGAAGTCAGCATCAAGCCCTCTCTGAACCTATCAGCTGATGTTGATGGTTCAAATGCTGACACTCACATGATCAATGAGTTGATCAACTCAGGAGTTAATTCTGAAAGTCCTGAAAGGATAGAGAGCAGAATTTAACACCTGAAGTTCAAACTCCAACTGCTGTCAGTACTGAAGAGAAGAAAACTGTCAGTAGAAAGAGTTTGAAGACTACTAAAGAGGCAGTCAAGAAAGCAAACAATGCCTCCAAAGCATTGAAGAGCAAGTCTCCAGTTGCTTCACCCCTTTAGTTGATGATCAACCTAAGATGAAGAAGAAACCATGTGAAGTATGTGGTTTATTCAATCATCTTACAGACGATTGCTGGTACAAAAGAGGTTCCAAACTCAAACAAAAAGAAGAAATTAAAGAGAAAATGGTAAAAATGAAAACTTAGTTTGAGACCACATTTGTATCAGCAACATCAAATCCTGTAACCCTTAAGTCCTCAAAGAAATCCAAAAAGGAAGGGGTTAAACAGGTGACAACTAGAGTGCTCAGAAGAAGAAGGTGCAACATAGGAACTTATCAACTCCACTGGCAATGTGTCTGATGAGCTGAAAGCTTTATCACAAAATCAGACACAGCTGGTCATGATGGTTCAACATCTATTGGTAGAGTTAACCAACTAGATGCTCCTATGTTGAACTCACAGTAAAGGAGATCCAAGCCAAAGGATTCCTCTTCTTCACCATCTTCTTCCTCTCAGGCTGTTGTTTCTAATAACCTGTTAGTTTACCATCTATTGATGAGACCAGGCCCAAAACCAAAAAGGTTTGGGGATCTATGCACATGACTGTCAGTCAAATGTGTGATAAAGGCCATGTTGCTCTTTTCACCAGTCAGAACTGTAGGATTCTGTCATCCAAAGTTTGCATTTGATTGACAAGGTGTTGGATGATCACACTCTCCTGAGAGCCAACAGGACAAGAAGAGTGTATGCCTTAGATCTTCCAAGAAAATAGATCTCAAAGGCAATCCTTGCCTATTTTCCAAAGCCCCTTCTCAAGAATCTAAACTGTGGCACAGAGGCTGGGTCATGTTAATTTCAAAACATGAATCAGCTTATCCACAATAGTTTAGTCAGAGGCTTACCAATAAAGATTCCACTGTGATGAAACCTGCACTGCTTGTTTAAAAGGAAAACAGCACAAAGTCTCATTCCCTCCTATTGAAGAACCTAAGTCCACTGCCTGCTTGCATTACTGCATATGGATCTATTTGGTCCAGTGAGAGTGATGAGCATGGCAAAGAAGAAATACTGTCTGGTAATTGTGGATGATTACTCCAGATTTGTATGGACTTTCTTTCTACATTCAAAGGATGAGGTTGCTCAGAATGTTATTAACTTTGTGTTGTATATTGAGAAGCAGTATTCCCTTCCAGTCAAGTGTATCAGGAGTGATAATGGAACTGAATCAGGATCATACACTTGATGACTTCTATCTCTCAAAGGGAATCAAAAGGCAGTTTAGCATCCAAGGACTCCAGAACAAAATAGAGTAGTGGAGGGAAAGAACAGGACCCTCATTGAAGCTGCAAGGTCCATGTTGGCTGACTCTGGTTTGCCACTGACCTTTTGGCCTGAAGCTGTCACAACTTGCTATGTGCAGAATAGAGTCCTAGTAAATCAGTGGTTGATGAAGACTCCATATGAAGTTCTCCATCATTTGGCTCCTCTAATTTTTTCAAAGCATTTGGGGTGTCCCTGTTTATTCTCAACACAAAGGATCAACTCCATAAATTGATCCTAGGGGCATGCTGGGTATTTTGTTGGTTATTCATCTACTTGCAAGGCATACAGAGTCTCAACTGCAGAACACAGATAGTTGAAGAGACTTGCATGTGAAGTTAAGAATCTCCTTGGACAGATTCCACACAACCGTGGAGTTGTGTTGGACCAAAGAACCAATGAGCCAAGATCAGAAAACCTCTAAATCCCACATGGTATCACAACAACTGCTGAAAGCCTCATCAGTAGTTTGACAAGTGCTGAAGACTTCAAAAGCTGAAGATCAAGTGCTGAAGACCTCAACAGCTGAAGAACCAAAGTGCTGAAGTACAACAGCTGAAGAACACAAGTGCTGAAGCTGAAAGACCAAAGTACTGAAGTACAACAGCTGAAGAGTTTACAAGTGCTGAAGATCAACAACTGATGTACAAGGTCTGAAGACAAAGACTGAAGACATCAGCTGATGATATCTACTGAAGTCATCAGCTGATGAAACACCTGAAGGTCAAAGTCTGAAGATCAAGTACTGAAGCCTCAGTAGTTTGTCACAACTGCTGAAGAGTACTTCTTCAGTAGTTGTGATATCAGTAGTTGTATATTTTATGTTTCAGTAGTTTTGTAAAACGACTGAAGAGCTTGTTCTTCAGTCGTTGTAGTTTCAGTAGTTTTATATTTTGTACTTAACATGCTGATATGTTCTCAGTAGTTGTGAACATAAGAATTAGTTATTTTGTATTAGATCTGCCAGTTGTCACTTTCCGTGATAACAGCAGTGATTGTTGCACTCTATATAAGGAGTGACAACGTATTGTAATGTAGGGGATGAATGAATGGAATGAA